>CM056995.1:319217362-319817362 GCA_029891345.1 Dryococelus australis
CAGACAATATTTTTTTTCTTTAAAAAACCTGTTTATCTGTTGAGTGTAAACTAGGGATAGCATGTAGTAGAAACAAGTATGAAGGTTGAGAAATAAATAACTGAAAATTAAGTCGTAATGGCTTTGTGGAACCAAGCCTACTGCAACCACAAATGGGGAATCAATGTCAAAGTAATTCCTTCCTAGTCATCAATTATAACATAGCTATTTCAACAAAAAAAAATAATTCAATGCGATTTTCTTAGAAAATACTGCAAAGTTACGAAATTTTCAAAAACAATGATTAATTCATTATTTGTATTGTAAATGTAAATTTTAATGTTAAAAATCTAGAAAAAAATTCTAAAAAACATAGAAAGTGACAAGTTTTCTTAACATGCCAATTTTCAGTAAGCAATATCAAACAGAATACTTTTTGGTACAGCAATTCTTTGAAGAAAATGGGAGTAACCTGTTTGATAGGAAAATTACTGACAATTAACAGGTATTTAGGCAGTGTCTCAATTGGCCCACAGAGCACTCTCTCATGCTCTCTCTCTCTCTCTCTCTCTCTCTCTCTCTCTCTCTCTCTCTCAAGATGATGTTATTTATGATGTCAGAGAGAATGCTCTCTGGTCGTCTCAATCGTCGGAGAGAGCGCGAAAGAGCGAGAGCACAAAGTTGTATACTCGATGGCGCTCTCTCACAGGAGCCATATTTGTTTACATTATGTCTGTGTTTGAATAAGGTTGTAGTAGCTTTCTGCGCCAAACCCACGTTGCTTTGAACTGTAAGTGAATAATTTCAACAAAAATAATAGTATTTTATGCGCTGATGGTTATTCAGGTAGTGCGATAACTATTTGTCAATTATTTTGAACACACACAAATTACTTACAATAGCTATGACCGCAATTCTAGCTTAACGAGATTTCCCGCACGCCACCAGCAATCCACCAGTTTCATTGTAGC
The DNA here is from genome assembly GCA_029891345.1 of Dryococelus australis. NCBI lineage: Eukaryota > Metazoa > Arthropoda > Insecta > Phasmatodea > Phasmatidae > Dryococelus > Dryococelus australis. Next base: position 319,218,313 of record CM056995.1, read on the forward strand.
AGGGCCTTCATATGCCGTTTTTTTTTTTTTTTTTTTTTTTCCCCACAATTTATGCTTTAGATAACATGTATAATATACAAAACCTATGCATACATATTATGGAATAATAAAAGTTCCAATACCAACAATGACAATTCTTGAAAATAATGTTTACGAACAGAATGGACTTCCCATTTCAACTGGTCAATTTTTTTTCTTCGAAATCCAATGTTGCCAAAAATACTATGGTCCTTTTAAAATTAACTTATGTGTAAATTAAAAATTGCTGTTGTTAATTTCTGCTTACTTATGTATGGCAGTTTCATGTAATGAATGAGCAAATGCCAAAAGTTTTTTAAAAAGGAATTTGGTTGGCCTACAGCTAATACGCCCTCGGACAAAATCATGAATGAAAACGAACAACAATTCTGTCAAATAAATATATGAAAACACGTTATAGAAAATACGAAACCATGAAAACTCGCGAACATTCTAGACGGCAAAAACACAACATGACGTCGCATCCCTGACGCTGGCGTCAAAAAAAAAACCCTAACCGTGTCCGACGGCGACTACACCTTGAAAAGAACTATGCCAAAAACCAGAAATTAAATTTTTCCTAATTTGGTTCATTTTGCAAGAGAAGGGAAATCTGTTAACGAGTGATTATTCATATATGGAACCATTTGATTATTTGATCACTCGATTACTGATCATTCGATTACTTGGGTAATTTGTCCAACAGTTCCCTTACTGTCGGTGCCATTCTAAATTATGATTGGCTTGCCCTAGACTAAATATTAGATAAATCGCTTTTCCGTCTTCTGAGCATGTACCCAAAATTGACCTGCCCCGATTCTACATAACTGTCAAAGTCACATGGACAACAATGACGAACGTGATTGTTTAAATCTTAATTTTTAAATGACAAGCACTATTATACTAATTAAATACCTTTACCAATATAAATTTAATAAAAACCTTACAAAATTGTTACAGGAAGTAAAAAAAACATCTTCCGTTTACAAATCAGTTTTCTAACCTAAAATCTAAACAACGTCGTTTTTGCTAGACGTGATGGCAGAAAAGCAGTTCAGTGTTGGGACACCGATATTTGTTGTGCCCAACCAGTCTATGGTCTTACCCTACTGTAACGTCAATGCTGGTGCCGGTGCGGTGCCGGTCTGATGCTGGTGCAGCAGAGTTGGCCAACTTTCAACTTTCATCTGCAACTGACTAGCACTTTTGCACATGATTGGCCATTAATTGCGCCAAGATGGTTGTGCACCAATTAAATCAATTTTACTGCACAGGTGTAATGTAATTCGGAACTTTGCTAATGAAATCAAATATAATGAATATATTTGTAACAGAAGATACCTACTGTCACTAAATTCCAAGACATTTCGTTATGAAAAGTTTTTTTATTATTTCGTACATAATAACTGCCTTAATAAATTGCAACATATCAACCCTAAATATAATATTGGCGTGTTCCACGTTCCCTCAACCTCGCATTCAGCCCATTCGCAGCATTGCTGCCTCGTCGAGTATAGTGAAGTGGCACATCATTTACATTGTTTTTTTTTAATTGCAATATTAATTCTCATCCAGTGTTGACATTAGATGGCACATGTTCACCGCAGCGACCATGTGAGTTTGTTTATGTTTTATGTTCATATTATGTTCTTATATACCAGTTGTTTTTATTGAAGGGTTGTGATTAAAAGTATTTGAAGGGCTTGTTTACTATTGTGTTAAGGTAAGTTCTGTGTACAAAGTGTACATGGAGAATGATTTAGTAATAAGAGGACTTTATTTTGTTTGACAGTTATAGTGGTTTATATGAGTCCCATTTTGTGCACTAGTGTGCACTAAGCCACAATGTGTGTCTACAGTAGGAATAATAAGAGTGTTATATTAATTTTTGTGCCCATGTGTTTTGTTGACATTTACAAGGCCAACCATAAGTAACGTAGCATCATTTTTTACAATGGCATCATGTGCCACATACAGCCCATTGATATTTCAGTGTTTATGTTAGAAATAGTGATAAGAGTTTAATTTTATCCTTGTTTAGTATTGCATTACTGTGTAAGAAACATAACCTTCAAAGGCCAGTCAGGCCAAATCATAGCCACCAATCATGACGGCACCACAGTGCACATGTTCGGCCCAAATATATACATTTCTCAGGTTTGCACCAAATTGCAATTTAAATGTTCTTGTGCAAGACTGGCATAGTGAAAAGAAAGACATGCAAACAAAACACAGCCACAGGTAAATGTGAGACAATCCACTGTAAACCAGAGCCACACACGCTCAGGTAAAAACTATGTAGTAGAGGTTAAATGTGACCGGCTGCAGGACAGACAGTACAGCACTGGTCACGTGATTCTAAAATTAAGCATTTTCATATGAGACATTTTTATATTATCGTGTACAAGTGTTTTATAGTATCTAGTGTGTCATAGTAATAATTTAAGCCCATCATTCATTTCACATAACATTTAATTTTATTAAGATTTTTTTTTTCATTAGTTTATGTGGGAATGGTCACGTTTGGTGCCGGCAATCCCACACCGCCATGTTCAGTAGTCTACAGGTACTCGAGTAATGTAGAAGTCATATCTCAGCATCCCCGGGCCCATCACCATTTTGCATACCAATAATGTAGTTTTTCAATATTCATTATTATTCTGGAACTGTAACGTCGCCCAGAGAGTGCACTACACAATGGTTCGGTCCATATAGTACACGGTCGGACCTTAACTTTTCATTTAAGTGCTATGTAGGCTCCGAGCCATTTTTGCAGTTTAGGTGCTCTCCCATGCCAACATAGAAAGTGTAATTAATGTGCCTCATATGAGGGTTGAGAAATAAACGTGTGGTTAAATGAATGTCACAAGCATATATTTAGGTATATGCATAACATTGCATATAATCACATTTTTCACTACGTAACGAAATGGCGTAGGATGGCCAGAACAATCCTTTGGGAGGGAGTGGCACATAAGGGCGGCAGACAACCCCTACTAGCCTAGGCATTACAGGAGTATAACGACAGAAATCTACATCATCACATGGAGACACTTTCCACAGATGGCGGAGTATTGGAGGAATCCACGCTGGTCGTCGGCCGCACGACCCCGCCGGCTGTCTTGTGCTCACCACACTGTGAGCTGGCGCATAGCAAGCAATATTCACATCAGTATTATTTTTCCGAATCACATAATCTCACCCCCCCTTCCCAGGCCACTGGAACATAATGGTCCAACCACCACACCGTCAATATTTAGGGCCTAAATTTGGTCATGTGGTTGATTTAGAAACCTAAAAAATGATATCATAGTAAGGGCCTTATTCATAGTCGTTTTTAGTCCAGACTAAGGAAAGATTATCCTCCGACCAAAATTTTTTGTATTCAGAGATCATTATTATTGCTAGTCCCAGGATCATTTTGATTTAGTACGGCCTTACTTTTAGAGCCACATTAATAGTCGTTTTTAGTCCGGACTAAGGAATGTAATCCTCCGAGCAAATTTTTTTGTATTCAGAGAGCACTTTTATTGCCAGTCCGAGGATCATCTAGCTTTAGTACAGCTAACATTTAGACGAAGTATTGAGGTCAAAAGGAAACATATCGACCATAAAATGCGACAGTTTCGTTAATGTTACATGCCAGTAAAAGCTAGATAAAGTTCACGAAACATAAAAATTACATTTAAGGCCGATTCTGTCAATCTGTATACAAAAATATGCCGACCCAATAGATGAAATGTTCTGTGAATAATAATTCAAAGGAAATTTAGCTAATATGCTTAATAATAAAGTTAAGTTTTTAGCATTTATTTCTGTGCTAATCAAATGTCTTCTCTAAAAGTGATTGTTATAAGATGTGATATTAACACACTCAAAGACGATTTTATACTAACTTACTCGACCAACATAAATATAAGTATTTATTCGCTACGAAAATGTATCGGCAGCTCAATGGTAACATCGTAGGCTGATGTGCAGAAGAAGTAAGTTTAAATATCGTCTGAGGGTTAGAAATTTAACCAGTTTATAATGTATTTTTGTAATATATTTAGCATTACAATACACACTTTACATCATTATAAAGATATTACTGACATAATAAAATGAAACCAGCCAATATTACCAGAGTATAAGGGTGTGCTACAAAAATCTAACAAATCAATACGGAATAATAAGATAGTAAATTAATTTTATCTTGCTCCATCCTGAAGTATTACCGTATATGATAGAGAGTCAGATATTGCAATATAAAATATATTGAGTCAAGAAAACAAGGTTAAAACGAATAAAGTGACTTTAATGTAGTGAAAAATAATGAGATTGCTTTGTTCATCACTTTTCGAATGACAGTAATCAAATACAAATAAATTTATTTATTTTTTCTAACAATCATATTACTAAGTGTTAAGTGAAAGCTGGGTGGGTAGGGTGGAATTTTAATGCATCTCAGGGCTAGACCCCTTACGCCTACAAGGATAGGAAATCACGCAAGAAGACATGCATCATAGGAAAGAGGGATTGGGCAGCCGTGGCCTGCAATTGGGGCCATGACTACCTCCTTAAGTGTACTTATAGCTAAGCTATCACTAGAAGAGACTGGGAAAAACCGGCATAGACACCATAAAGACCCAGTCGACAGAATAGAGTTCAAAATTATTCATGCATTAAATAGAAATAGAAATGCTACGGCAAACAGAGTGTGTGTGTAAATGCCTGTGTTAGTAGTGTTGGAAATGCTAGTAGAGAGGGGGTGGAAACTTCATTTTTATCTTCCCTCAGCAAGCGGGAATGGCACTGGCTTTAACCAGAGAGGTGTATGCACACTTCTCTCGTGGGGGAAGTGGCACTATTGGGTGTCTTCCCCCCGATTCCCCAGTAGAGCCTGAATATTAAAGAGAATAGGGGGAATTGCCAGTAAGTATCGGTGTCAGCGACAGCTGGGCCAACTGGTTTTTTGATATCCGGGAAGAGACAGTACAGCCTGTGAAAATAATGGGGTTAATAATTAAACTAATTTCAAAATAACCTAAGTGTCTTATAGTAACATATGTCCTTGGCGATATACGTGCTAAATCTATAGCTGTGCTACCTCGCAACGAGCATGCCTCCATAGCCATGGGCTGTAATGGAGAATATTTCCACCCATAATGCTGCCAGTGCACGAAGCTTCGCATGAAGGGGGGAATTAGTGTCTTCACCATAAATAATCTTCTTCTTCAGGTGGTGATTCTCTGGACACTTGAGAGAAGATCTCTTGGGAGGTCTCAGTGTTTACACCGAGCCATCTGGCTATTCCAGCATACGTTTTGGCTAGGACTTTGGGTATATAGTGCTTCATAAATGTTGGTGAGGGAGCTTAAAGTAACTGAAGTACAATATAAACTACTGATAAAATTAATGAATTAAATAAATCTAAGCTAATAAGGGGGTTAGAATGTTCCTCATGGAATCATAAAAATGTTGGGCCTCCTTGCGAATGACATCTTGCTGCATTTCTTGTTTTAATTCTGCATGCAAGTTTTTAGTTGGGACATAGCTGGGTGCATGAACTGCCAATTTAAGGAATTTGTTCTGCACCACTTGTAGTGATTGTAAGTGAGCTTGTGCTCAATAAGTCCATGCTGAGGTTGCATAAGTTGTGATGGATCGAATCATTGTTGATACAAGCGAATCCCATCTTTCTGCGACAAGTTGGAATTACGATTTAACAGTGGATACAGGGCGGACAGGCAGCCATAGACGAGTTTCTTCTTTGCCTCCACATGGCGTTGCCATTTCAGACCTCTATCCATAATAAGACCCAGGTATTTTACCTCATCTTTAAATGGGATACTCTCCCCGAGGAGAGTGAGTTGTTGAAGATTAGGGGTGTGCAGCAGCATGTGTAGACTAACACATCACATTTACTCACATTTATTTTAATGCGCCACAGGCAAAAATAGTTTTCTAGCTTGGTGAGCTGTGCCTGGGCGCACTGAATGGCAAGTTCAGCCATGTGTGTCCGGACATAAATGACAGTGTCATCTACATAGGTACCTAGATTGATATGCTATTTAGGGGGCACAGAATATTGTGGGTATATGTGTTGTATAGAACAGGACCTAAGATGTTGCCCTGGGGGAATCCTACCCTAATAGCATTCTTTTCGAAAGTTGCCCTTCCAAAGAGACTGAGAAGGAGCGATTGTTTAGATATGATGCCAGTAGCTTAATATAGAAGTCTGGAAAATTGGTTTGGTATAATTTATAAAGGAACCCTGCGTGGAAAACACTGTCAAAAGCCTTCTCGATGTCTAGAAATACCACAACCTTATAATGTCACCAGTTAAACATGGTTTGACGTGTAGCGGGAGGTTAGAAAGGTTGGAATTAAATTTTCTGGAGCGAAAATGGTGAGATGTACGAATGAGTATTCCCAGTAGACGCCAGGCGACGTCAATGTTGATACTGTTCCTCTTAAACTCGGTGTTGTGGGCCATCCGAAAAGGACCATTCTCCTCGCCATTGAAGTTGAATTGTTTACATCCACCTTGTTGACTATTGATCCAATATGAATGATGTTTACTAAATGATAGCCCATCAGTCGGCTATGCACCATTGTTGATCTAGGTGGGAAAGCTATAGGACTCTTAAATGCATGTGCGTGGGTTGAAATGGCCTCCCACAAGGCCCATACAATGTGAAACAAAACTCAGAACACTTGAGGATAAGAAAAATTAAGGAACTGAATGAGCAGGTATTGTAAGGACCCATCTCCTGACATGCATACTGCGACGTAAGTAAATGACGTTGTGACAGTTCACACACACACACATTGATTATAGTAAAATTTCATCTCTTCGATAAGGGCACTTAACATGAAATACACTTGGCTATTATGAGCAGTCATGTGGTAACACTGCAAAAAGTCTTTCGACAATTAAAAACTTACATTAAATCTTAAGCTCCCCAGGGCAATGCAATTCCACCGGGGAGTGGAGGTGGCTTTCCAGGCAGCTGAATGAAATAAAGGTTCCTGCTGTAAATGTCCATATACAAGTTGTTGATGGCTGCCCGGCGTGCGCAGGAAAACACCGGAGCTTAAACACACCCACCACATCTGATGGATGCTTCGTGCTGACCGACTCTCCCGCCCAACCTGGGGGCTCGCCACGGCTTCAACTGTCCAGCGCACTCGTCACAAATGAATTGCAATCCAGTTGTGGTGTGTTGCTCCTCGGGACTCATGCATACTTGGTGCATGTGAATATGGTGCTGTGCACATTTGCTTGGTGTGGTTCCTGATTTTGTGCATAACAATCTTCTGCACAAATGTAACTGGGGTAAAATTTTGATTTTCGTTGATACTGTCGGAATGTTCTGTCACTTGCTATTCTCCATGGTTGCTCAGGACGCAGTTTCTCGCCGGGCAGGTCTTTCGATCGCACTTGCCAAATCGGGTCCTCATTTCGTATCTGTCTAACGCGTCCAGTGGTTTTTGATGCAAACATTGCAGACACAATTGTGTCAGTTCACCGTACTGCATCTGGTCAGCCATGGAGGTTTCACAACACTATCACACAAGCATGGAAGCGTAAGAACGGAATCATGATACGCAGAAGCATAGTACACAGAAGCACAATAGAGAGCTTGTGCGATACAGAAGTATCATGGGAGTGAGGCAGTCCTGCACAACATGGGTAGCGTCCAACGGACGGTGGTCTCTCAGCTGTTCTGCTTGGCGTGCGGCGGTGAGCAGGGGACTAGTGGGGAGTGGCTAGATGATCCTCCCTCTTCTTGTTTCTCTTTCTCCCTCCTCGCTGCATGGTGCAATGCGGCAGAGGTGTGGGTTTGCATGCTCGACTCGCCCTGATCTTTGTACCGCTGCTGTGATGTCACATCACTGTTCCAAGATGGTGGGTACTCATCACGTTCTCGCCGCTACTCCCTTGTGCAGAAGTAATAACGGTGTTAAGCTGTTTTGGCAAACTTTCCTCACTGGCCACATGTGACTTCCCTGGCATCATTGGGGGCATTTCGAAGGCACCTCGTTGCTGTCATGTATCATGTGGATCGCCTGGTTGACCAAATTTTTTTCTTACTGCGGGTAAATTCACGGAAAATGCAGGAAACTTGTGGGAAATATTTGGAAATTTTTGGAAAAATTTGGAAAAATTGTTTTGGTGCGGGAAAACTGTAGGAAAAATTGCTCAGATTTTAAGATGAGGATTTGTCCCACATTGGGCCCCATTTGAAGTTTCTCTACTGTATCAGAAGGCTGGCAACTAGTTCCAAGTTGTTGCTCAATAAGATTACTGGTTAGTCAAGGAGCGGTGAATACAGTTTTGGAAACTCTGTGGAGATAATTACCTATGTTGCCAGATATTGTCAGGTTGACAATATCGTGAAGTCGGAGAGCAGCTGTTGACTTGTTCCTGAGGGTCGTTCGGCCGACAACAATGGCAAATCCTGCAAAAGCAGTTTTTGTCTCCTCGTAAAATAAAATTTATACTGATTGAATAACTCCCTTACTTGTTGCATTGTGGAATATCTGGGCTTCGCACACACCCATACGTAGTACTGTTACTTATTATGCCGACTCGTGAACATTTCAATCATACTTGCCAGTAATTTACACTTTGAGATAATTCGCAGGAGAAGGTCCATACCTTGAATGCTTTGCGGCGAACAGGAAATAAACCACATGTGGTAATTCATTACTGCTGCAATTTATTCAGTTACATGATTACATTCCTATCGGGGAAAGCATAATTTTGGTGCTGCTTACAAACCCATCAGCTTTGGCAATATTGTGAAAAGACACAGGGTCACCCGAAATAACTTAAGTATAATTTAAGCCTAACCAGGCGATGCAAGCACTGGGTAGGTGTGAGGGGCGGTAAAGTCTCGCACAAATGAATTACATAAATGTTCCGGTATAGTAAAATAACTATTGCTGTGAAATGTTTAGTCCAACATGGTGATGACTGCGCGAGTGCGCGAAACACGAGCTCCGACATGATGCGGCACCCCCCTCGCAAAGACGAACGACTACTGACTTTCTTTGTGCACATGCCTGCCGGCTTGATGGGCTGGCACCCTGTGCTTCCTTGCATGCAACCTTTGTAAATCGAACACATACCCTACATGCCGGTTGTTACATATTGCCCCTAAAATTAACCATGTAAATATGATTCATTATACCATAATATTGCACTGTGTGGATGATGTGGAGATGGAAACGTGAATGAACATAACAGAAAATAACAAAGACACTTTGAAAACACTGAGTGCTTTAGGGCTGTGAAGACAGTCGTCTTTATTAGATGTGTCCCCCTGTGTATACTTACCTTGCCTTTTAAATGCTCAAATTAAATAACAAAAATTTCACAGGGTCTATTTTCAGATTCCTGAGCCACACACATATGGTCGCGCTCACTCTACTCTGCACCTGTGTCATTCCTTGCCACACTGCACTGCACCTGCACTTGTAGAGCATGCACACCCACACAGCATTACAGAACCTGGTGCGGTGGGAAAACAGGTTGACATGGGCACATGTAAATACTCTGATTTTTGAGAATACTCTATTAATGTAATACATTCATTATAAAATTACAAATCCTCAACAATACATGTCGTTTACAAAATGGCATGCAGTGCCCATAAATTCTCGATGGCAGGCTAAGTACAATTTCTTTAGGTCACCAACTCTGTTTACTGAATTTAGCTGTGATAAAGAACCTTTAATTTCCATTTTGTTTGCATTAGGTGACCTTAAAAGGATCGCTAATATTCTCACCTGCTTGCATTTATCATCAGAATATATCTCATACAACTTTGCCAACAGTCGAGGACGAAAGTTAATGAAACTCACAAACAGGGTAATCACATTATATGTAACGTGCCAACACTCTCTATTGTTCAAAATTTATTTGAAAATTACTGCTCACTTTTGTAAAATCCACAAACACGTATGTGAGGTATGTAGTTTCAGAATGAAGCATACACATAATTGTAAATTACTAACTTGCTCCAAATATAATTTCATTTTTAAACCATGGCAAAAGGAGCAGCCTACCAGCCCATAAAGGGCATTCGCCATGAATTTCTACATTTTAAAATTTATTTCATTAGAAATCTGACACGCATGACTTACAAGACGGCACACGACTGAGCTACAAGCCTCCGAAGCATCGTAAACCTGAACATTTAAAATTAAAAGAAAACATTTAAAAAAATTTTCTTAAATGCAAAGTGTGTACAGTTCGCCAACTCGAGCAACATTAAACCAGGCGAGACAAATGAGCAACTACTAGCAAACTAGACAGCACGTCTGCTATACAAAATGCTAAGACGCAAAAATATTCACACACATGAGTACCATTTAAAGTTAGAATGTGCAACTCAAATATACAAAAACTCTTCTCTATTAATTAAGACTGCTCACACGATAAAAATTACAAACTTAAACCCATTATCATTCCTCAAACTGTCCAGCACTCATCCCTCATACTCGTTCTCATCGAGGCAGGTCTATTAACACTAACTAAATTAAAAACCTTTACAATCTAATACTATCAAGCTGAAATGAACAATACCACTTCTGATCACGTCGTGTCCATTATGACTATCAGCGATGCCTTGATGGAGGTCAGCGCTCCTACCCTCCAGTAGTCATGTGACCCCCTCCAATCAAATTTAGTCACATGTTGGGAGGGGAAATGGGAGTGGGGGAAGTGAAAGGAGAAGAGAGGGTGCACCAGCTGGCCATGGAGTTCATCCTCGCTCTCTGGTGGTGGTGGCAAAGGCCCAAACTAATTAAGAGAGTGCAGCACCGCTGCATCCAACTCTCCACAAGAACCCTGGTAAAAGTTAATTTCAATTCCACACTCTGGCAACCCTGGCTCTTCAAACACACACCCATAAACTATAACAAAGTAGAAGTTCAGAGTAGGTTGAAGAAGTTCTGAAGTAATGTGAAACAGGGAACAGTCTCCCAAAACAGATGTACAGACAGTTCAACAACACAGTACACAAATAGCGACAAAAACAATTTCTTTGTATCTTCAATTCGACAATATGAAGAACATCCTTCCCCGGAAAAGGTCACACATAACAACCAAATGATTCTATAGGTGCTGAGAGCCGGGCTTCTTCTCAAGTAACAGGTGGTTGAAGGGGGGTGACAGGCATCAATGCAACAGGATCTTCAGGCTGCACCACTGCTTTTCTCCATCGCGACAGCAAGGGGTCTCCAAACACAACTCTAGGGGATTATGGGTTCATGCAAAAAACAAATGTCGGAATATTCGAATAGGGAAATAAACTAAACTAATCTTTTGTGGAAGGAAAAAGGGGAAGGGACTAAAGGCACATTCTATAACAATACAATATTGAAAAATTCAAATAAATACATTTAAAGAGGAGCATCTGAAACAAAATAAATCCTGGGCACAATATTTTTTAATGTGCAAAATGCGACTTACGAAAAAGCCTGCCTGACGACGGGATAACGAGTTTCACAGTATTATTCCCTAGAAACTTGTTTATCTTAAATGGGCCTTCGAATTTTGGCAACAATTTTGACGTAATATCATTAGCCAGATCTGCCAGTCGAAAGCTATTAACGGGAACAAGATCACCAACAACAAAATAATCAGGAGAACGATTAACATTTAACCTATAACTAACAGCCTGTTTGGCTGAAAGCAAACACTGGAAGACCTCGCCCAACAACTCATCCCGGTCAGTGTCATAAAGAGGGGAAGGAAACGGCGGATTATTCCACAGGTTAAAAAGTAGATGGGTAAGAGGCCGCCCAAGGAAGGGTAAATATGGAGAAACACTCATGGAACCATGCAATGCACTATTGAATCCAACATTAATAAACTCCATATCACATTGTCCCCCAACTGGCATGATCTTGGTTATAAAAAATGGAAAGGCAGACCTTTAGATCTTTGTCAAACCGCTCCACTTGAATCCCTTTAGGAAAGGAAGTGCTAGATGTTAAGTGTTTCATTGCCCACCTAAAGCACATGTTACCAAATGTGGTTGGTGTGATGTATCGAACGTTATCGGTTAGGATTTCCGCAGAGGCACTAAACACCTTCCACGCTTGGTCACTGAGCGACCTAACAATATTCGAAGACTTCATATTCTTGAGTGGTAACCGAATTACAAATTTTGAAAACTCGGGGAACCCTTGTTTAAGATTTATTGAAGCATCAGGAACATCACTCGATGTCCATGTCAAACACACTCGACAACGCATCGGTGTCCTGATTTTCAGCACCACGGATGTGATGCACCTTAAAGCGGAACCTAGAGAGTCGCAATACACACCGCCCCAACTTCCCTAACTATTGAGGATGTTTTAAAACCCAACTTAGAGCTTGGTCATCTGTAAATAAATCACATTCCTCATTTTCAATATAAGACGCAAATTTTTCTTTACCAAAAATTCAGGCAAGTGTCTCCTTCTCATATAGCCCTATATTACGTTCCACTTCCGGTAAGGTACGCCTAACGAAGGCTACAGGTGCTAAACCTCGTTCTGTCCGCTGGCTCAAGACAGCTCCCAAGGGCAGGGACGATGAATACACCTGGATTACAAAACATTTCGCATAATCGAGGAGATGGAGAACATGTGGTGAAAACAACATTTTCTTAAAATTTATAAAAATATTTTCTTGCTCTGAAGCTCAGGTAAATAAAATACCCTTCCTTTTAAGGTAGTTTAAGGGGGCTGCTAACTCTGAATAGTGGTCAATAAACCATGAGTAGTATCCCATTATTCCCAAGAATTTTTGAATGCCTTTATTGTTCTTCGGGGGAAGGAGATTCAAAATCGGAGCCACTTGGAAAGGATCGATAAGAAGTTGACCTTCACACAACAAATAACCAAGATACTTTACTTTATCCGAGCCTAGGGTGACTTCCTCTGGGTTAACCGTGAGACCAACTTCGCACATCCTAGTTAAAACATGCCTTGAAGTAACCAAATGCGAACTTAGGTCGTTAATATAAACAATAATGTCGTCTATACAGTTCAAAACGAATTTATGCTTAAAGTCTGACAAAACATGCTCGAGTACACACGACAGGGCCTGACTTCAAAAGTTCGACACCATTGGGACTTGCGTGAACTCGTATTGGTTCCATGGTGTGCTGAAGGCAGTATACTTCCTACAAGCAGGATCTAATAAACATTGGTGAAAACTATTATTTAGGTCGAGCACCGAAAACACTCGAGCCTTGCCAAGATGCTGAAAATCACAGCCAATAGTAGGTAACGGAAAGGTTCCTTATGGATGTTTTTATTCACTAAAGAGTGATTTACATCCAGGTGATATTTGTCGTTAGCTTTTTTCTGTACTATGAACCCAGGTGAACAATAATCCAATTTGGAAGGCACAATATTGCCTGCCTCCGTAATTTATCTATTATATCGCGAAATGCCTTAAGTTTGGGAGGTGGGCACTTAAAGTGACGATCATGTACAGGAATATCGTCCATCAAGGAGTATTGATAAGGCATAATGTCATATTTGGCAATCATATATGTTATCACGTCAGAAAATTCCTACCTAAACTTCTCTAGGCTATCCTTAAAATCGACAACTTGTTCATCCTACGAAACTAAGGTGGAAAGGTTCGCTGGAGTATCATCCACACGGAGGCCAATGTGTATATTTGGCGTGGAGCCACATGAAAGAAGATTTTTATCAAAATTTACCATCGCCCTAATTTTCCCTACAAACTCCAGCCCCAAAATAAGATCTTGCGATAATTGTGAAAATACCCTAAAGGGAAAGATCTTCGCATATCTGGCGATTTTAAAATGCAGCTTGACACGGATGTCGTACCTGGCAATACTGCCATTAGCGATACATAAAACTTTTCTGGCATAATGCAAACACAACCCTTAGACAGAATTTTAAGATCCAGGAGTTTTTTCAATAAGGCCATACTCATGAAGCAATGCGTCGCCCCCATATCGAATAACGCCGGGAAGTTGTGTTCCCCACAGGTAATATTCACCAAACATTTACGCAAATTACGTGGTTATGAACTAGAATCAATACTGGCATTACCACGTACCAAATCAGTCACAACCTGTTTCTCACTTTTTTGCAAAAATGTCTAATGTGACCGGGCTCGCCACAGCGGAAACATCGTCGCTCACTCAAATTACGTTTTTCCACATTACATGCTGCTGCAATGTGGCCCGAGATCGTACAATTTGCACAGCATCCATACCGTTCACTTTGTACGTTGTTTGCATAGAAGAAGCTTGGCCAGAATAACCTGTGGTCTTGTAAATGCGAGTCCTTTTTGGAGGTGGGAAATTCTTTTGATAATGGTGCATCGCTGCCAGCCTGCCATCAACTTCAATGGCCAATTGGCGTAATTCAACAAAAATTCTCGGGATGAAAAGCATCATCAATACATTTTACATGCGGAGAAAAATTGACGACAATAATGTTCACTAAGTCTTCCTTCTTTAAAGACAAGCACATAGCCTCGTGGAAGGTGCAATTATAATCGACAAACCGGCATAATGTCTCATCGGGATTTTGACAACGATATACATAAGCCATTTTACAATCCCGCATAATGCGAGCAGGATAAAGAGCTTGCAAAACATGTAACTTTAAACCTACAAAATTTCCGCCCTGTGGTGCTGAGGTGCCCATCTTCCCCCCATCTGCCATTACAAAGGGAATATGCGCAATTCCCCACTAAAAGTCTCAGAAATCCCCCCACCTCCTAAACTTTTGACCTTAGATGTGTAAAGCTATTCTGACATGTCTGTGGAGTATGGACGAGCCCACAGTCATATTAGAACATAGATAACTGGGTTAAGCTTATCGAATTTTATCATTTGCATAATAATATTATTTATAAGTTTTGTAATTGACATTAGTTTGGACAAAACAAGCTAGATTCAAGGAGCACAAAAGGAACTAAAAACCAAGCAAATGTTGTACACAGAAAATTGTATTTAACAAGTGTGTTGCTAACAAGTAACAAAAATTTACTTTTTTAATAATTTTACTATTAAAACCAGTACAATAAAATCTTGCAAAATGATACACAGTGTAGTTGAAATTATTTTAGGAAGTAGGAACAATATCTTTGTACAAAGCAAAAATATACATTTACATTTTTCATTACCTTATGTAAATGTTTTGTTCAAAAGCAGCTTTTGTCTTCATACACTTGTAGTTGCAAATTTGTTAACTATTTATTAATATTGTATGTGGCTCAGTACATCGTTTTCACATGAAATAATCAACAAATTTGACAGGCAAGTGATTTCCATGCTTTTCTGATGCTGATTTTTCACAATTTTCAAACGGCTCATCGTCTCTCTGAAGAGTAGCTGATTACTGCGATAGATAACAATAGTCGGTACATCACTGTCAGATTAGGTAGGGCTGAAAGTTTAAGGACACACTTGTATGGTATAGTGAATCCTCTCACTGTCCATTGGTCCATTGTTCGTTGTTTCTCATTTGGTAAATTTCCTTCCATTGCCTCCTCATTTTCACATCCATCTGGAGCCTCTCCTGCTGTTGGGTTTTGCACGTCATCCTCTGTAATCTCCATCAATTTAGCTTCATACGAATGTAACATGTCTGATATGTCAATGTCTGCATGAGTGACATTGTACACATTTCAAAATGTCTCTAATTCTGAATCAATTAGGTTGACTTCGACAGTGCCTAGGCATCAGATCATTCATCATGTCGGACCAGCAAAGACGTCAGGAATGCAACACAGTAGCACAGCGGAGCACCTTAGTCGGTGAACCAGTGCCGTGTGTGTATTATGTGTAAAGTGCAGGGGTATATATAGTTGGAATTAGGGTTATGTCAGTTGTTAGGGATCGTGCAGTGTATGCTTATTTTTGTATGTGTACATCATCATCCACAATGCCACAACTGTTAAGTGTAAATGTCAAATGTTCTTTCACTACAAGTGTTAATGTTTCGCAACGTGCATCAGTGTGCACAAATATGCGAAGTGAGATTTTCACACTACCAGGTAGATACCGATACGAATACCAGTGTACATGTGTCAGGCCGAATGCCATGTGTTTTTGTTTACATTTAGTGTTTACATTTTTGAGGGTCAGTGTTATTTAGTGCCATCAGTTATGTCTGTTTAATTTTCCCTTATTACCTATACCATGTAAGTACGAGACAAATTGTCTCCTTGTATTTTTATTATTATTGTTTCGGTGTGTTGAGTGTTATCTTGCATTTGCATAATTATTAAGCAGTTAATTATAAGTGCGCTAGAGGTGCCATTTTGTGTATTAATTTGTATAGCTACAGACAAGACTAGTGAAACACGCAGGTGTCTGTATAATATTGCAAATATTTATTAACATAACTTTCATGCATTAAAAACCATTCTTTTGTATTTTTTATTCTTAAAGTGAGTTCGACCAGTACTAGCAGTATTGAAAAAAATGGACTATTCTACCATGTTTCAAAATAGTGCATCAAAGTTAACCAGTGTACACGACCATGTGGCAAATAGCTACTACAAAATTGTAAAAGTAGTTTTGAACTTTTTTATGCCAAGTAAAATTAACTCAAATGTTTTGCCACATGAATAAATCTTAGAGACATAATAAACTTGACTGGGGACCGACTATCGAAAGTTATTATTGATCATTTACAAATGTCGATATTGAGGTTAGTTTACCATTGCAATGCGGGTCTGGAGGGACATGTGTATTAATTTAAATATTTCTAATATGTGCTTTTATGTTTTGTTATTAAGGGTTTATTCACATGTGCATCTCATCGGCATTGTAGAACTCATTTCGTCTCATTTATTGTGTTTCACTTTAAATAAAATTATGTCACGTGATGTATGTGCAGGATCATCGGCTAGTGAACAGCCTTCGTGCGAAACGAGAAAGAGTAGCGTCTGAGATCTCGTGAGAGTACCACCACACTGCGGTGCCCCAGGCAACTCATCTTTGTTCATTAACCATAATGTAATTCTGTTTAATTCACTTTAGTATACTGGAACCTATGTTTATTGCTTGCCCGGTGTACTCGGTTTCTCACCCTTGGTTCGTCTTTTTTACGACAAAGTCGCAATGTACAACATAATTTCATAGGCCCTATGGCCATTTTATCTGTGTACAAGCCCGCCTATCTAGGGCGGTGGTGTTTTTAATTTCAGTGCACCGATGGGAAAGAACTTATAATAAATACGTACTGGTGAGATGGCGACGTTTTCATTGTAATTATCCGCCTATCGGATACTTATCCTTTTTCATACGACCACATGTCTTTAATAATGGCGTGGAGTAGCCAAAATAACTCTTTGGGAGTGAGCTGGTGTATCGTGGGGAGGGGGGGCATCCGTTGCTAGACAAGGCAATTGGAGTGTAATTCACAGTTGGCGGAGAGGTATTACAACTGATAACATCATTCAAGACATGGATATGGGAATATGCCAATGGTCGTCGGCCATCTCTCCAAAATGTAACTTTGTGCGCACACCGAGGTCTGGCGCCCTTAACCCTTGCAAACAACATTTCCTATCCACCACACCTAATTTCCCACCATGGTCCAGGTGAATCACTCGCCGAAAGTCAAGTTGCACCGCAACTGGGGGTCTAACCTATCCCATCAACTTTCCTAACAACCACCGACTTCAATTTTATCTGCATATCAACCTTGTGAAACATTCCTGGTAACCTGCATTCTGAATCACCGTCCCATACATGTGGATGTACATTTATCATAGTCCTTTGAGCTCTGCTCATCATTCTTACTACTGGCAAAGTTTCCTTTCATGCAACAAGAAAAAGGGTTCAACGAACATGTAAAATCTTCGA
Source organism: Dryococelus australis (assembly GCA_029891345.1). NCBI lineage: Eukaryota > Metazoa > Arthropoda > Insecta > Phasmatodea > Phasmatidae > Dryococelus > Dryococelus australis. Next base: position 319,236,186 of record CM056995.1, read on the forward strand.
GGAAAAGCCAGAGGAATGCGAAATGGAAAAGTCCGCCAAAACAAGCTTTGCCATCCGCCATCTTGAAACCTATCTCGTTACTGCACAACCTGTTTGGTGATGAATGTCGGCCATTTTGAGACTCTGCATCGAGGGGAAGTGACCACCTGCCTTCCACCCCTCCATCTGTACTGCACTGTGCCCGCAGGAACCACCCCTAACGCACTGTGAACATTGGTGTCAGCTGCAAGCCATGGATACGTAGTCTGGCAGAAGAACCAAGATACTGTCACCACGTCAATCGTATCGCGTGCCCGACCAAGGATGTTTTGATCTACAGAGCACTAATGGGAAAGCAGCTTCCCTATGCACCCAGTATTTATGAACGACTATACCACTAGATCCATTCTCGTTTGGATGGTAGAACAATTACACCTGCATCTGTCAAGGTCTCATCGCCATGCAGCCCATGCGACAAGGAATCGAGAAGACAAACCAAGAACTCTACAACATTGCGCTAGCTCACATCAGCATAGGGAAGACTGAGGAGATATGTAACCATTTCTTGAAACCACTATGAGCCAAGGGTTTTGTCAACCTGGTGTGCCTGACATCGCTATGTACATGCCCACTACTGCCCATAGACACGGAACCAGCAGGATCGCTACTGAGGAAAACACTGTGGAAGTGTGCCCACTACAACTACCCACTCCACACACCACAGTTGGTACTGCTTTTGCAAACAGCACCCACAGCAGCCCGTTATGCAGCCCTGCAACTCGCGACAGAGTATGTAAACAAGCACCAATGTTGCCAACCACACCTGGCAACACCCGCTCGTTTCCAGTCACTACCAGCCTACGCAGATACAGAAGGTGAAGACCTCGGAGCTTTTATGCAGGACTGTGAACAGCGCTTAAGCAGATATCAGGTTGATCAGGAAGATTGGCCGCATTGTATCGGTGAGAGATTTTCAGGAGACACGAAAACCTGGTGGCGCAGTATAGCCTGCTATGGGTTAAAATGGGAGGAATTCCAGAGGAACTTCAAACGCAGGTTCGCCACAGCATTCATCTCACTACATGCACACAGTCAGACCATTATGAAAGAACAAATGGACAAGTTACTCCACGATTTCGCCACAAAGTATTTTTGATATGAACATATCATCCTGAACTTTCACTTCGAGACATGTTGGCGACGTTTTTATTGTAATTAACCACCTATCGGTTACTTAACCTTTTTCGTACGATCACGTGTTTTTAATAATGGTGTGGGGTAGACAAAAGGACCCTTCGGGAATGTGCTGGTATATCAGGGGGGGCTGACATTCCTGAATAGACGAGGCAATTGGAGTGTAATTCACAGCTGGCAGAAAGGAATTACAACTGCTAACATCTATCAAGACGTGGACATGGGGACAGGCCAACGGTCGTCGGCCTTCACGACCCTAGAGGAGGAGTCTCTAACAAGTGTAACTTTGTGCTCGCACTGCGGGCTGGCGCCCTTAACACTGGCAAGCAACATTTCCTATCCACCACACCTCATATCCCCCCATGGTCCAGGCGATTCTCTCGCCGAACATCATGGCCATTGTCCAGATTGTAATACTCACACAGCTCTTTTATCATATCAGGGTTGAAACCTTTTTCAGTCTCCAATTTATGTGTAATTTTCATAATTCCTCCATGAGAAAAATGAGGCATATGTTTAACCATGCCAAGCAAGCTGTCTGAGAAACGTTAATTTAGTTGAGATAATAATGTGTTCTTCACAGTATCGTTAATTGTTTCGTCTATCGAAAGTTCGTCCATGAAACGTTTCCATTTTCAGTTTCTCAGAGTTGGGACTTGCAAGGTGTTGTATTGATCAAAAAATTGTGTTATTGAAATTTTAAGTTTGTTGCACACTTTTTCGCTTCTCAATGTCTCCAGTTTTTCCCTCGTCTCCGAGATAACTGCTGGTATCATGCCATAATCGACTGATTTGGCTTGTAGGCAAATGGTGATTGGAGAAACGACCTTACATAAGGTTGAATGAAAGTGCATGGCACATATATTTTCGTATTCTGACAAACTCTTGATAAGTTCTTTCGCAGTTGCTTTAGTGTCATTGTCAGATTTATTGTCAAGATAGATTTCTTCAAGGGTCTGTGTGATGGATTCGTAACATGTTAGTACAGTTTTGAGATAATCAATCTTTCTCGGCCATCTTTTAGTCTCCACTCGTTTTTGACTTTTCATTTTGTTTTGTGCTTAGCACATTTTTAAATTGTCGACAAACATGTGGTGATGTCGATGCCCTGATATGAAAACTAAATTTCTTGAAGGAGGGGGAACATGTTTCGCATTTGAGGGAAAACATCAGTAGACTTTTCTACCACCAACACAAACTTGTGAGCACAACACCATAAATAAAATGCTCTAGGGCACTCTCTAAGCACAACGGATTTTAATCCATTGTACCGACTTCTAATGTTCCCTGCTCCGTCCATGCTTTGCCCCATCATCCCATTAGGGTTGATTATTACGGATTTTAGTGTGTCCATTAATTCATTGGCTAGGTTTTCCCCTGTAGTGTCGTCACTTGTGAACACATTGATAAACCGTTCTTCACGTTTTGCTGGATTTTTGGGAGATCCTGGCTACTACAAATACTCAACACACCGGAGCAAAACCACTGTGGATGCATTTTTGCTTATGCCTTGTGTTGAATTCAGGATGACTGAGTAGGTATTACTGAAATTTATGTTGTTGACAATTTTTCAGACTACCATGTTACTTATAACATTAATCAAGTCAAATAAATTTCGTTAACTGAGAAAGTTTGACCCCAATTTTCCCTTTTGTTTTCTGATATTTTCTATTTTTTCAAGGTACACTCTGGCATCGGGATTATACTTAGTTAGCGGCGAAAATGGTTTCACCCATTTTCCTTCTGAAATATTCTCTTTTTCTGAATGCCATCATTTCTTCACTTAGTTACCTACAGCAATCAATTACTACAGACAATACTTCTAGTTTGTGACGAACAAGTTGGTCAGATACTTCAGAAAGTGAGGAATCTATTCTTTTCTGCGATATCCACTGGATTCTAGCAGCTTGGGAAGATAATTGATGGTCTGACTGTTCATGCTATTATATGTGATGGTCTCTTCGATGCTCAGTCCAATCTCTACAGGCAATTGTACCCCCATACAGTTATTTCTCCTGGCAGAGCAAACAGAGTACAATGGAGGCAAAAAACCGCATCCTTTGATGTGTGCCATGTATCCCAGCCGTAAGACAGTTTGTCCGGCCATAGCCTGCAACACCAGCAGTGGGACTGCGCACTCTGCTCTGGATCGAGTGTGCACCCGGTCGCCTGAGTGACCAGGTGCAGATCAGATGCAAGGGCATGCTGGCACAAGTGCAGCTGGTGGTTGCCATACTAACACAAGACACAATGAAAGAACAATTAGGCCAGCATATTGAACCGTCTGACAGTTGTCATTTATGGTGCCCTTCCATGTGGCTAAATATCCTGCCAAAGAATTGTCCCACAAAAATTTTTCCGTAACTTTTCCTAAATTTTCCACAACTGAATGCTTACGCCCTACAGTAACTAATGAACACACACTAAATTTTTACAGTGCCAATTGTCAATGCCACAACTGCAAAACCAGCCTACAATACATCCACGCTGGTAACAACCGCGTAACATAAGACAGTTGCAGTGAAACAGTGCAGGACAGTACAACTTTCGTAACACAAGTAAAGTCTGAACATGAACATTTTCCAAATTACAATTTTCCAAAATACTGTGATAATTTGTTGTGTAACGGACAGTGTACAATAATACTTCATTGTATACAGCATGACGTAAAACATCACAAGGAATTCCTCAGTGTCACCAATCAGAGTTCAGCTGGGTGAATCACATTAGATTGTTTCTCATGTCACACGACATCAATTAAGTGCAGACAGAGTGTAGTTCGTGCGCAAAACGACACCGCTGACACCCCACGTGATTAGGTGTTGGACTTCTTGGGACAATGGGACAATGATGTGGCGGTAAACGTGAACAGCAATCTTTCGCAGATCATAGTGGCACGGGACACTAAGAATTTATCAGGCGTAGTGTCAGAAGGGAAAGGAGGGGAATGGCAGCAGGGTCGGGGAGGAGAGCAGAGTGAAGCCGATACGTCGTGCGCTTCTGACGAACATGTGGTAAGTGTAAATAAAATCACGCTGCACGTGTACTAACCACCCACACCATTTTTTCCACCAATACCACACATGTTCCCTACACCTATCTACCCAACAATAGTGCCGAACTATCAATGCACTTTTCCAAATTTTCTGTATGTAACAATGCTGCCACAAACAGCAGGTATGAGAATCGCAATCAGAAGTAGAACCACGGAGCCCACCCAACCCTCACATCCACCAGGACTGTTAGCAGCGAAAACACCATCAAAGTTTCAAACGTTGCCCACATTTGTAGGTACAGCTACAGAAGATCCGGCAGCCTTTGTAGAATACTATGTATCCCGTCTCATGAGGTACGGTGTCAGCCTTGATGAATGGACCATCTGCAGCTGAGCGAAACTCTCCAGAGATGTGCACTCTTGGTGGGTTTCAGTCAACCATTACGGTCTTCAGTGGGAGGAGTTTCGATGTGCATTCCATTGCAGAACTCGAGAAGTTTTCATATATGTACAGGCCCAGAGCAGGTTGACTCTGGAAGGCCAACAATTGGGCGAGTCATTAACTGCTTTCATAATACGTAAAAACCAACTTTTCAAACATTTCCATCCAAATTAGCTGGAACATGAAATATTAGAAGTAATTTCAGAAATGGCTCGCCCAGAGTTTAGAGCAGCTTTAATTCTTTGTTGAATGGAACACTCGAAGACCTAATGTATGCCGCAATCATTCTTGACAGAACGCATGAAACATCATGCCGGGTTACAAATGGAACAAAATGGTGCCATGAACCAAAATATGAAAATGTAAATAAACATAACTCTGGTATGTCTTGTAATTTTCAACAGCATTCTGGTAATCATAGAGCACCAACACATGGAAAAATTGTATAATGAGCAACGCATGAGAAAGTATTTGAAATTAACTCCCGTACATTTCTAACTGTAAGGAAATCATGACAACAGTAGCTTGCGGAGGTGTCATGTAATGTTTTTTTTTTTGTTTTCATCATTGTTTATGTTTCTCATTTTGCATGTGTGAAGGAAGTCATTGTATCATTCATTTCGCAAGTATGGATGAGTTCATTGTATCTTTCATTTCGCAAGCAAGAGAGGGAGTTAGAGTAGTAACACCAAGGTAACCAAATGTAAACATTGCACAAGTTAATCTCATGTTTTTTCAGGTCACTCCAGCTAATGCTATCATTCATAATACCCTCATATTAGCATGTAAGAGGAAGGTGTACATTGCATGAAGGAGGGCATGTACATATGTTATTAGCAAATCAGAACAAAGTGTACATAGCAAGAAGGAGGGCATGTACACATGTTATTAACAAGTGAGAGCAAGGTGTACATAGCAAGAAGGAGGGTGTGTACACACGTTACATAGCAAGTAAGTACATAATTTACATAGCAAGCAGGAGGGCGTATACATACAACATTAATGAGGAAGAAGCAAGCTACGCAGGAGTATAAGTACATAGTGAGCAGGAGGGGGATATACATAACCGCAAGCAAGTAAGGAGGAGATTATTAGCATGTATGTCGCAAGCAAGGAGGAGAAATATGAAAACAAGTGATTACGAGACAGCACATGTACATAGTGAGTTGCGCGAGAGAAGGAAGTCGGTCAAGGTGTGTCCCGACCCCAGGACTGTGCAGGCCGCGATGAGCTCAGAGAGAAGCGAGGTGGTATGCGAGGTGTGGCAGCATTTCAGGAGCGAGATCCCACAGGGACCCGCCCACGCCAAGGAGGAAGCACAACCAGGGGTGCTGCTGAACGGAAACACTGTTTATGAGCTCAGGGCTGCGCAGGATGAGCAGGAAAGTGCACCGGCACTTCAACATCAAGCAAGTGAAGGGTATGAAGGTACACGGGAAGCACCAGGTGTTTAAACACCCAGCAGGGAGCCCGTAATGCCTCAAGAAAATATGCAAGTAATTCAGAAAGAGGAGCAAGAAGAAAATATGCACGTAATCTCGCAAGAGGAGTAAGGAAAAAATACACACGTAATTCAACAAGAGGAGCAAGGTGAACATTTGCAGGTGGTTCAGCAGGAGGAGCATAAGTACACGCATTTTAAGCGAGGCACAAATATTCATGCAAGTGCAAGTGTTGTTGCAGGGGCTGTTCACCCGGGTCGCATCCGGAGGCAGCAGATTAAGCAAGACGACAGTGGGAGCGAGGAAGGTTATAGCGAGGGCAGTGGGTCTGGGAGATCACTGTACCTTCAGCGATCATGCAGGTGGAAATACCCGCCACCACAATGTCAACAATGCAGGCAGTTGGAGTTGCCTAGGAGGAAGGAGCAACTGCTGTCATTGTATCGCGAGGCATAGCCACATGAGCGGCGGTACCTCCTGCGGTCACGCAAGCCTGCCCGCATCTGCAGCTGCTGTCAGTGACATAATATGGCCTACAAATGGTCTCGAAAAGGGGGGAGGTATGTTTGACATGTGTCACGTACCCCAGTCCTAAGACAGTTTGTCCGGCCATAGCACGCAATTCTTACAGCAGCGGGTCTGCGAACTCTACTTCGGATCGAGTGTATATGTAAAACAGTTCCATGAAATTTTGAAATTCCATGCACATTAATTACTGAAAATTGGCAAAACATTTATAGCCATGTTGTAATCACAGACAGGCATTTTTCCCCCCATTAGTGAGCCCTTGTGAGTGTCTCATGAACATTTTCTCTAATGCAGCTAAATGTCATATAACAGTTAATTTAAAAATTGATTTACAGTCTGTTATGGACAGTGCATTTAGAATGTCTATTCAGTACTGGTGATAGACTTGTTTGAATTAAATACATTACAGTGTGTTGTGAAACATGACTTTTAAAATTAATTCAGAATAATTAAATATAAATCAGAGTTTGAGATTATTAGTGTTATTTTACAGTATCTTTTCCCCACTACACATTGTGTGTTAGGTATTAAAAATTATATTGATTGCCCAAAAGTTTACCTTAATGTTGAATACAAATGCTGAAACCAAACACAATGGAAACACAATTGAGAGCATTCTGATTATTTTTTTGTTTACACATCCGAATGTTATTTATCTGAATTCATATACTTTTAAAGGTATTTCACGATGGTCATGTTCCAAGTTCTGGTGTGAAAAGAGGGACCCACACCAATTGTGTAGCTTTATTGATTGTGTGTTTGACTAGTTTGACAGATGAAATTGTCACCATAAACTTGTCACACAGAGTATTAAAATATGCAAGGCGCCCAACTACAATAAGAAAGTTTTATGGTTAAAAGGGTAATATTTCATCGTCTAAGCATTGTCACACACCATCGGATTTTATGCTTTCAAAACATACAAACTGTAGTCAACAAAAGATATCACATAACATAACTTTGTGGGATTCCATGCACAAAGTCACGTGAAACACAAGGGCACACTGGCGCAAGTGCAGCTGGTGGTTACCATAGTACCACAAGACACCACGGAGGAACAATTAGGACAGTATATTGCACTGGGACATTTAAGGCCTAATTAAAGATGTTGTGTTTTTCCAATTAAAGTGTTTATGATTGTTTTGTGTTTGTTCTGTCATTTCTCTGCAAGGTAAAATGTATTTATTTATTTCATTTTTCCACCATGTGCTTCGTCCATATCATTTCACCAGGATTTATGTTGCATGTGGTTTATGAAATTTTTAAGAGGTCTATTAATTTTTAGCAGTCATTAGTTTTGTTTTTGCAAGTCATTCCATAAAGTAGTCTCATTTCGGCGCGAGGGCGATGATCATCGAGTGGACATGTAACTACAATAGACTTAAAGTATCTGGAACGTTTTTCTCATCTAGTCGCCCGGTAAGCCACCTCCACTCCCCGGTCGTTTAGCATCGTCCCGGGGAGTTTCAGTTTTCACATAAGTTTTAATTATCGAAAGACGGTTTTCTGTTTCACCGCATGGCCCGCCCTAATAGCCGAGAGTGGCTAGTGTAAAGTTCCCTCAGAGAAGGTGCTGTAATCATAAATGTAATAAATAATGTGTTTTCAATTCCGCTGTTTATTTACAATCTCGCATGTGTTTAAGGGGACGGACCCTATTAATCCTCTTCTCAACCAATACATGTGTACTATTTTTAGTGTAATCAGTCTTGTTCCGATCTGTATGGGCTTGTGGTAGGCCCTGACAGACCACATACTTGACTGTTAATGTTCGGGTATTTCCCCATTAACAATGGTGTACAGTCGACTTACCGGCTATCACTTAACAAGCACCACTCATATGGAGTAGTTCACAATGGGGCAAAGGTCAACAGTCATCAGTCATCATCATCTGTAGGAGATTTGGTCCGGGTGGACAGCTTGTAACCCCGAAATCGAGGAAGTCGACCATCACTTTGACGTCGCCTCGCCGACGTCTGGCACCAACGGGCAACCATCATCCAGACCTCACATTCACCGCCCCTGAAAACATATTTCCATCATTTTCACTGTTCAACAGGTGTCACCTTCATAGGACTACAAACTAGCCAGTCTCTTTTACAACTAGTCCCATCAGGTAAAGTAATGATTTTCCAAGCTGGATTAAATTTTCATACGCCTGTTGAATGAAATCTCAGCGAAGACAACTGTTGATTTTCTAGTCGAAGACCCATATTAATTTCCTCCACCGATAATTTGATGTTGGCAAATAATGCAGGGTCTTCTACATCATGAACTTTATGTAACGGGTCTGGATAATCAAGCTTAATGTTTTTTTAGACTCAGATCTGAGCCCAAATGGTTACTGATATCTAAATTGATGTTTTGACGGCAATTATAATTTAGTATTCAATTTTGAAGTCACAAACGAAGAAGGTGCTTTGCCTTGTGTTATGTCATCACCACCCTCTCCCTCCACAATATGAAAAGTTGGATTTATATCTTGGGACTCGTCTGGGGGTTTCGCAATTGAAGTCGATTGTACATCTGTGTCCTCGGTTGTAGAGTAATCTTCAGCAACACTGATGTTTATAGTTGATCTGAGTAAAAATAACAATATTATAACTCTCCCTCTCCGAAGTTATTTTATTGTTTGCATTATTTCATCATTTTTAATGTTTTCTGTATTAGTGAAAGAACTTTTTGACATATTAAGCAATTCTCTCAATCCCTAAAATGTTTTTTTCGTGGGTGGAGGGAAAGTGGTAAAATATGTTTCAGTTATAAATACCAATAAATTAGTTTCAAGTGGCCAAACTCATTTTCTATAATATTGGCCTTTTTAATATATTTGAGGTATTACATTTAAAAAAACAGTACCATAAAGGTAAAAAATCTAACAAAGAAATTTTTCCGAAAAGTATTAATGGAGTTAAGGCAATTTTAATGTCAAGCTATTCCCATGCAAGTCTTAAAAATATCCACAGTTAAGGCCATGATCTTCTATTTATGCAGCTTTTATGAGAATTATTTTTTAAAAACACAAACGGTAGTCGATATTGTATAATTTTTCTGGCCATGTTGTTGCAAATTGGTTTTACTATAAAGCATAATTTTGTCAAGATAAATAAAACAGTAAGGTTTTTGTTAATTATTGAATTAACTAAATTTTTATTGATTTTGATTCATCCAATGATTAGTTTAAAATCGAATTCTTTCTCCTTTTGAATAAATGAGGTCTACATAGCAAAAACCATTTGTAACAACATAGTCAGAGCAATTTTAAAATAAAAATATTGGTTATCGTTTGTGTTTTTAAAAAATATCTCATAAGAGACTGACATGCTGCACCTCCAAGAGGTGATGTATTGTGTTCGTCTCCCGCCTGATAGCAGGTGCAGAACAGGAACTGATAATGTGCCTGGTGCCATGTTGGGAGAGCGAACAATGATGATTGGGTCGTATGGCCGACAGCCAATTATGACTCTGGATACACAGTCAATATCAAGGAGAGTCAATTAAATTTCCAGTTAAATTATGTTTATTAGATATTTCCTTTCCAAGGAGCGAAGCTATCGGCCACTTCGCATGCCTAAATTATAACTGAATTTACTATGCTTAAAGGTGGCAGGCCATGTAAATGCAAAATATACACTGAAATACACTGCAAAATTCATGCTGCTATTAGCGTGCTGTACCCAAAGAACTCAGCAGAGTTAATGCAATAAAACACGTCTATTAGACTATGACTGTTTTATTACCACACAGGTACAACAAAATGTTGCTGCACTTATGAATGCTTACCTTTGGTTAAGTGGACCCGGCAATCTGGACCTGCCGGTGGTCGCTACTGCTGAAAAGGCGTAGGCCTTAAGTTATAATTAAGTGAAAAAGCATCTCACACGTGAAGTCCTGGTATGCTACCTTAGTATGTAGGAAAGCCTCCCCTCTGCTAAATAACGTTATCAAATGTTCCTGGATTAACTTTAACTATTGCAGTGAAATGTTATAGCTTAAATTGTTTTGAGTGGGTTTTAGGAGGGGGAGGGGTAATGCGGAGCTTACCGCCTGCCCTGCCGGTCATCTGGTGTGTTGAAGTATGACTAATGACATGGCATCGGCTCGCCGCACGTCCGCCGAATCTGGCGCCAAAATGAAAACATAAAAAAAATGGAACTTTATAATTAACATGATTAATGAAACCGACACTGTTGGTGACATACTCTTATAAGCCAGAGCCCTAGATATAGCTAACAATGTGACGTCATGATAATGTCACCGCACTTGAAGGGTGATATTAAATTATATAATGCCTCAGGTGGCTGATTCTTGATTGGTGATTTAATGTTCACTCATATAATTAACATATTAATATTGGCATGTCTCGTAAAGGTGAGAGTTACAAAAATGTGTAAGGATATGAGGACAAACGTATTTCATCATTACCAATTATCTATGCTGGAGCGGGCTGTTTCCCTTGTTAATTGTGGTGCAATCACCGCAAAAAAATGACTAAAAATGCTCTAATTAATTACTGCAACTAGGGAGCCGCTCGCTGCTTTGCACTTGTTCCAGGAATGTGATTCCCCGTCTTTTTATACCACTTGGAGCCATGTTGCACTCCGGACAAGTTCCATGAAGTAGCTAACTGCATTTACTTTTAATGTAACTTATCTAACTTCTAAAATTTTGGTAACTTTACTGTGGGTAAGTAACCAAAATAGTAACATTTTAATGTTGGCATGCGCTTATATGAAAACTATAGAATATAAAAGTATTTTATTTGCAGAAACACCTCTTAATTTAATGTACATCGGATCAGTAGATTTTTTAGTATGGCTGTCTGCAAAAGTCGCTTTTTAGCCACTTTGAGGGGCTTCAAAATCGTGTTTATAATCAATTTGATATCATGAAACTACCATTCCTTAGTCGTCTGAAATGTGTGGTTTCTTTGTAGATAAGGACATGATTAACTGACACCAGGTGGGGTGTCTCCATGGCATGGAGAAATGAAAAATGAGCATTTAGTGTAAATGTAGTAAATAGGTCAGGCTTTGCCCGGCGCAAGGCATTGCCAGAGGCAATGGAGGATAGAACACCCTTGAAATAAATATGTAAAATCCACACCTCAGAATTGGTGGGAAATTAGGATCCCATGCCCTTATACTCACGAAGGCATAGACAGAATCAAAACCGCACTTTATTCGTGACATAATTTATTCGTTCGTGTATCTACATTCTCCTCTACGAAGTAACTTACTTGAGTACCGAGCTGAAATGGTCGATTATGGTGACACTGAACAAAAAACTATGTGGCTTACACAAAGGTTACAGAACAATCAAGCTCCCGGTAGTGATGCAAACGAAACGTGAAAAGAGGGGAGTTGTCCCGGGTGGCTAAGCGTACAAAGGTTCCATTAGTTAAAGTTTATTGCAAATTAAAGTTATTAGTAACAAAGCTTGAATGCCACCTGGGCATGCACGATGCGACACACGAAAATGCGACTCACCCCTCCAGGTGCCGAGTGATGACTGACGGCGCATGGATGCGAGGGCCGGCGGTGGCGGGACTGTGCATCATGTGGCACTGCTTTCTGCTATAATGTACCATTAGACTTACTTTAGGTCAAGCACAGGTGTAGGAGGCACACAGTAAAATAAAATACACTGTAACAAACATAATTAACCCTTAATACAAGTTGATGGATAATGTCGGGGAGAAACATGTGAAATGTTAACAAACGAGAAATTACAGATAACAGAAATAAAAAGCTGTTACACCTTAAAATGGCTTTGATATGTATGTATTTCCCCAGTCTCACAATAGCCTTGCATAATGTGTGAAGCATTAATCATTAATGATATATTTCAACACAATTTGCACTACTTACAAATTCCTCTGCCAAGTGGAGTAGCTGGCTGGTTGCATACACATAAACACTCCTAAACTAAATGCCCCCTTGCTGCACCTGGCTTGGCAAACTCTACACTGTATTGCCTTGACACACTTCATCACACATTGCACGCTAATGCGGTCTCAGTAGAGCATGCATCCTGTAGGCACAGGTCTCTCGATGCTGGGGGCAAGCGGTCTACGGAGAAACCATGGTTGGCATCATAACATATACGTGAAAGTTAAAGTTGTGAAGTGTTACGTGAAACATAAAGTCATAGTAATCCCGGCCATATAGTTGCTCATAGATTCTATTGTGACCAATGGCTTGTCCAACCGGACTGTAACTATACAACTACTAAATGTGAAAATAATAATAATATTTTACATAAATTACCTGGAATTTGAACTATGGTGTTGACTGGAACTGGGGCCAACAGAAGATTCATGATCAGTGCACTTCACACATCACCCGTCACCAGTCTTCACTTCGACCACTTTTTATAACTGATGTGTATGTTTACGGATGCAGTTATCTGGTCCAGGAGGGATATCGAGGTTATGCAGAAAGGTTATGTTTATGATGAAAATGTTACCCAGAATTACATTGCGGTCTTCACTGAAGCTCGGAGAGCTCTTAAAATGAGAAAATGGCACAAAGCCAAAAATTAAATTAATTTCAAGTTACGGTTCAGCTGTGTACAAACGCGACAGACAGTGGGGAGAGGCTCTCTCGGGGGTTATGAAAAGCTAAAAGGTTCCAGTAATCTGCAAACTAAACTATTGCTGCTACATGATTAGTGAAGAAAGTTGAAGTCCCCGGAGTGGGCCCGACATACGACCTACCCCACTGGCCATGATGACACTAGTGACCATCATGGACGCGATAGTTTGGTGCCTGAACACCAGCTTCCCGCCCGACAAGCCAAAGTGCCGTTATTCAAATATATTTTCTTATGTGAAGTGTGAATGGTGATGGCAATGAACAACAAATGATAAAAGAACTCTGTAAATGACAAAACAAATTTTAACACTTTAACACTAGGAAATAAAATATATTTAGGACCGGACATGGTTTGTTTACATCCACGTGTCCGTTGTCCGTGTCCTACCTTCCATTTCATGTTTTTTACAAGTGTTGTATGTCTGTCTCTGGCGATGCCTTTCGCCACATTCATTTGTGTTGTGTCACTCAGGGCTTTGTAATGCACTACATGGAAACTCTTAAAAATATGCTACCATAAGTATAAGCAATTTGGGCTGGTTTTTTTTTATTGTCTGCGGACACTGTCCATTGCTCTGCAGTTTGTGTGTGGCCTCTGCCAATTGGCCCACTGGCCAGTCTTTGAGGTTAATCTATGCAAATACCATGCAACACATGGTCACCATTGGAACATACAAAAATTAATACACTTCTCAATAAATAATGTAAAACTTTCAATAACCCTTCTAAAATTACTAAATGTGTACACAGCTTGCATACACAACTTTCCTTACAATAATAAAGCTATATACTATTATGCTAGTCAACTCTGGCATGGTGGAATTTTAAGACAAATGTAAACAAACATGGTGCTACTCTATTTTCCAGCGAATAAACTTCCTTCATTTAAATGATTCTCAAATGCACATATTTAACCCTATAAATATAATAATAACAATTTCACACTAACCTGCATATCACGTGTCACTGGTCACATGATGTCACCATACAGTAACACTTGGTAAAAATGTAAACAAACAAGGCACATGGCAAAACAATAAGAATGTATTCTTCCTCCGCACTCTCTGCATTCAAAACAAACACAACATAACCCTGAATGGAAAACTCTTTACCAACACAATATTTGCATGCACTGATGCATGACACTAACACACTATGTGCACACATTATGATCATTGGTTGGTGCACTGACGTTTCCTGCAGTGTGGTGTGTGGTTGTGGATGCTGATGCGACGGGATGTGTGTGACGACCTAGAGTAGATGTACGTTGGACACGTCAATGTTATGTCTAAATTTATAGGCGTGTTGCTTCTTACAATGCTCTAACTACTTGTCTTTTCTGTGAGTTGTTTTACACATAACCTCATTACAGTTATACTTAAATCATTGCTTAAGTGTTTTTGGCATTTTGTCACAGCCCGTCCCAACTCATGCAAAGGACCACACACACACTACAGAATGGAACTCACAGCGCAGGCAGACTGCAAGCTCCAGCATGCGGCTCAACTCTGGTCAGACTCTGACTCATCGACAGGATGTTTCTGCTAGCTGCCAGTTTTCAAAATCCCTAAACACAATTTACTACAATTTTAACTGCAGTACTGGGGAAATACTTAGGCCGTCATTTCGTTAAAACAATTATAAAGGTATGCAAGATAAATCGTTATAGTGCAAGATAAATCTTGCACTATAACGATAAAATTCCAATCAATATTGTATTTCAAATTTTACTCTTGAAAAAATCTCACCCAAAAAATTTCAATGTGCAACTTGCGCAATGATCCCTCTCCCACTCCCCCCTTTACATTTACCCTTTGGGCGCCAATGCTGTGGTGACATCAACTCCTCGTGTTATAATTGCAAAATTATGCTTTCCACCTTTAGGGTTAAAGTCTTTAACAAGTCAACTTCCGGCCACAAATGCAAACTGGCAAGTTTCGACACAGCAATAAAGAAAGTAAGAATTACTACCGGTTCAAATGATACAGTACAAACGGATGTATACAGTTGAGGGAAAGCATGAACAATTTGTTCGATGAAACAGGAGACTGACTCACCACTATGCTTGGGACTTGACTATGCGGGGCTGCTCAGTGGTAGACGCAGAACTTTCTTCCAGCATTCGTTGCATGGCAAGTTGGCGCAACTGGGCTACCGTTAAGGTGTCGTCCGTGGCTATATAGTAATCTAGCAGCATCAAGATAAAGTCTTCTATTGACAGGCTATACACAAATCCTATGGTATGGTTCATCTCGACTGGATTAAGCATGAAACAAAGAAAATAAACAAGATTTAATAACAAAGCAGCAGAAGTTAGTGCATATTTGCACTCACCAATTAGTGTGTATACATACAAATAGCAACAAATCTCCCTAAAAATAGCAATTTTATTGCTTGAGCAGTATCAAAAAAATACACAGAAAGCATTTTTTTTTCCTTTAAACAACATAGCGCATAGTAAAAAGTGAATATTATAGTTTCAATCAATTAACACTGATATAGATGAAATAATAATACAATATTATATAATTATAATACCGAAAGGTAATACTTTGATTCTTGAGTACTCTCTATCAATGTACTATATTCATTATAAAAATACAAAACCTCAACAATACACCTCGTTTACAAAACGGCACACAGTGCATATAAATTCTCAATGGCAGCCTAAGTACAATTTCTTAAGGTCACCAACTCTGTTTACTGAATTTAACTGTAAATAAAGAACCTTTAATTACCAGCATGTTCACATTAGGTGACTCTAAAAGGGTCGCTAATATTCTGCTTGCATTTATCATCAAAATATACCTCATACAACTTTGCCAACAGTCGTGATCGAAAGTTAATGAAACTCACAATCAGGGTAATCACAATATATGTAAAGTGCCAATACTCTCTAATATTCAAAATTTATTTGAAAATTACTGCTCACTTTTGTACAAACCATAAACACATATGTGAGTTACGTAGTATAAGAACGATGCATACACATAATTGTAAAATACTAACTTGCTCCAAATAAAATGTCATTTTTAAACCATGACAAAAACTGTTAGCTACCGGCCCATCAAAGG
Organism: Dryococelus australis; assembly: GCA_029891345.1. Taxonomy (NCBI): domain Eukaryota; kingdom Metazoa; phylum Arthropoda; class Insecta; order Phasmatodea; family Phasmatidae; genus Dryococelus; species Dryococelus australis. The sequence goes on from CM056995.1 coordinate 319,252,436, forward strand.
GCATTCGTCATAAAATTCTATACATTAAAATGTATTACATTAAAAATCTGATAAGCATGACCTACACAATGGCATCCAACTGAGCTAAAGGCCTCCAAAGTATCGTGAATTTAAAGTTAAAAGAAAATACATTTAAAAGGTTTCTGCTTCAGAGCTAATTGTGCACAGTTCGTCAACTCGAGCAGCGTTGAACTGGACCAGACAAATGTGGCAGCGACTAGCAAATTAGACAACGCATCTGCAATACAAAATTCTAAGAAGTGAAAATATTCACACACATGAATACGAATTAAATTTACAATGTGCTACCAAAATTTACAAAAACTCTGCTCTACTCATTAAGGCTGCTAACCACCAAAAATTAAGCACTCTCAATAGTTACTAGAAAAAATTACAAACTTAGACCCATTATCATTGCTCAAATTGTCCAGTACTCACCGCTCATACTCGTTCCCATCGAGGCAGATCTACTAACACTAACTAAATAAAAATCCTTTACAATCTAATGCTATCAAGCTGAAATTGACATTACAATTTCTGATCATGTCGTGTTCATTATGACTGTCAACGATGCCCTCTTTGATATATGCATGATGACTCGACATGATGATCGGTAGCAGGATATAATTGAGGGAGGTCAGCTCTCCTACCCTCCAGTAGAGACCTGACCCCCTCCAATTAAATTTAGTCACATGTCGGGACTGGAAAGGGGTGTAGGAGAAGTGAAAGGGGAAGGGAGGGTGAACCAACAGGCCATGGAGATTGTCCTTGCATGCTGGAGGTGGTGGCAAAAGCATGAACTAATTAATAGAGCGCAGCACTGCTGCACCCTTCCCACTATAGGTTTGGTAACTAGTATTGATGAAATATTAATTCCCCTACGGAATATTTATAATGGTATTTGCATCAACAACAGCACTCATTTTTTCAATTGTAATTATAGTATTATTCTCTACATTTGGAGTTAAAATTTTTGCATGAATACTAATTAATGCTATCGATTTATCTTTATGAATTATATCATATTGAAGTTATTTCTTAAGAATAGAACTATTTTTTGTTAACTTGAAAACTTTATTATTGACTAGACATATTTCACACCCTATGGTTTTTTGTTTTCTTTATCATCATTTCTTTGTGCATACATTTTTGCTCTTAAACTGACAAATTATTACATTATTTTCCCATTATACTTATCTTTCATTTTGCCTAAAACATTTTTATTTATTTGAGACATGTTATAAATATTGTTGTTTGGATGATCACTTGTAATTAATTTTTCTATCATCTCAACTTCGTGTCTATAAAAATCATCTGTTTTAATGTTATAAATCTATGAATCGGTATCTTGATAACACAATGCAATGGCGAAATTTTGCCTGATGATATTAGAGGTATGATAGTTGTGCCCAGCAAATGCAGAAAGACAAATTTAATGATTAAATTTATTTATAATTATAGGACAGAATGGTTAAATTTTAATACACTCTATGCTTGCTCTAAAAATTTGAATAAACCAAAATATATTCAATCACATGTTGATTTTGAAGTGATATCCAAAAAGTTAGTGAAAAAATGGCTTATTTTTAAAGTATTAATGGTGAAATGGTTTCACTAGATCAATGTGAAAATAATTCTTTCGTAATTTTTGATGATGTAATATTGGATGCACAGGATGTAGTCCGTGAATATTTTACTAGAGGTCGGCATAAAAATATTGATGTTTTTTTAAATCTTGTACAGACGTATTCCAGAGTCCCCAAGCAATTAGAACAAGATAACACAAATTTTCTGCGCATTTTTAGACAAGACGACACTAATTTAAAGCATATTTATAATGATTTTGTTGGTGGAAATATGCCTTATGAAAATTTAAAGAGATATGTGCCAAGTGCTGGGACGAAAATTATGGTTTTTTAAACATTAGAAATGAATAATGGGAAGAACAGAAATAAAATTAAAGAGTTTATTATATTAAAAAATTTCGTATATAAATGAAAATTTATATAATTATTCTCGCTTTACAAATATATTTTTTTGCACCATCCAAAAAAAGAGAATGAACAAAATGTGTTATAAATGTTTAAAATAAATATGGAAATCTAGAGAATGATGCAACAAAATTGATGCTGAAAAATTTGAAGGTTCTTAGAAGTGTTTGAAGAATATCACAACCTCTATTCATTGGATGGTAAACTCAATGAAGAAACACTTAATTTAATCAACAAGCCAAAATGTGGTTTTATGGATGAGATAATTGTGGACCTCTCATCAAAAGCAAAATGGGCTAAAAATTTATGAAAATCGAATTTTATATATGTAAATAAATCAATTACAAATTTAGCAACAGAGGCTTTTAACAGTTGGCAAAAACACACCAATTTGAAATTTGTTTACAATACGAATTCTTCAGATATACTTATATCATAGAAACAAGGTCCACGTAATAATCATAGGTTGCAGGGAGTTAGTCCTTATACATTATATATATTTGGTAGTGCACTGGCTAGTTGAAATTTACATCAATAAGCAGGAATATTGGTATAAAGATGGTAAAAACACCCCTGAAAATAAAATTAATTTACTAGTAGTTTTGATCAATGAAATTGGTGATTTATGTAAAGAGGAATACATAAAAACATTTTTAATTATCGATGGCAAAGTTGTTACTTTTTACAATAAAAATGTTTGGACAAAAACTTTTTCGGAGACAAGGATATGATATGCCATTTTCGATAAGAAATTAGTTTCTGTTTCTACCGACCAATTTCTATAATTTTTTAATATTCCAAAGACCATTAGGCGAATTAGTCATGTTTGTTGACGAAAAGATTTTTATTGTTGATTATCCTAGTTATAATCTTATTGGTGGTTATCCAAAAAAAAATTTCGCTTCATTTGGATTAAGAGATGAATATAAAATAAATGCTGTTTTTAATTCGTATTCGGGGAAAACTCTTATCATTTATGAAATGTTGTATTATGCTGAAATAGATGAACATTATTTCCAGATAAAAAAAGCATGGACTAATAAGTGAGAAATGTCCTAATTTATCGAATATGATAGACTCAGCTTTTAGATATACAAATAGTTTACTGTATTTTTTTTAGTAAAGGAAATTTCATGGAATATAATGAATTTACAAAAAAATTGACAAAAATTGAGCAAAAATAGCATTTCGTTGTTTGTTATAAAGTGTGAATCCTATAATGAAATTATAAATAAAATTAAAGATATTGTCAATTATTCATAAGATTTAACTACCTAAGTGCTATATATATATATATATATATATATATATATAATCTATATATTTTACGAATATTCCTGTTGTTGCATCTATGCTATCAGAACATTCTTATATTTTTTTCTTTTTTTATTTTAGAATATAAACGATCAGTTTTGTTAACATCAAAAGAGTGAGTGTGATCAATTTTTGTAGTTCCATGAATAACTGTCATATCGTTTTTGGATAAATTAACATTCACAGTAAAAACTATTTTATAACAGTACAATCCATTTAAAAGTAAAGAAATCATTATTATTATCTAAGTAGAAAATGTTATTAGATTTATCCCACCTCGCTTGCAAATAAAATATATGAGATATTTTATACATGCTTTTGCCAATTTCTTGCTTAACTACTTCCTTAAGTGTTTTATCACAAATATCCTTAACTGATTGAAATAAATTATTAAATTTAACATTTGTTTGTTGATCAATGATTTCTTTGCTTTCTTAAACTTGCAAAGCTACACGTTTATCACAATAATTCATAATTTATTGGCTTAAATTTTGTAATTTATCAGCTATTTCTTTATCGAAATATATTTTATTGATAGCATTTTTGTCTTTTACAGGATCTACCATATTATTAATTCTGCGATTTTGAATAGAAAAAATTCTGATGTGCAAACAAAAAATTTAATTATTTGATCTCGTAAAGCAGAAACAATGGTATAATATTTTGAATCTACATTTGTTTTTAAATAAGAAACACTAGTGGTGTATTTTGATTCAACATGGTTTTTTAATGCATAATCAGCTACAATAGTTTTATTTCGAATCTACAAAATTTTTAATGCATAATCAGCAAAAATGGTTTTATATTTTGAATCTGCTTCTATTTTTAATATCTGTTTTGCATTATTTATTCGTTTTATATAATCTGCAATAGTGTTATTGATTTTGATTTAACTGTAGGTTTATATCTTCTTTTAGAAAATAATCAGGAACACTAGTTTTATATTTTTAATCAGCATCTTTTTTTAATGCATAATATGCTCTATATATATATATATATATATATATATATATATATATATATATATATATATATATGTGTGTGTGTGTGTGTGTGTGTGTGTGTGTGTGTGTTGGGGGGGATATCAAAATTCTTTTATTCATCTCATCATCTTTATTATTTATAGGTGCACCTATATTAACAATTCTTCATCCAAAAAATGAGACATTAGATTTTGTAAAATTAATACAAGTGCTTAACTCACTTTGTAAAGGAGAAACACTCGAATTTGCATTTTGAATCTACGTGTGTTTTTTTAAAATCTTTTGCAATATTATCACATTTTTAATTTAAAGATTCGATTAATGGTTTCCCAAATATATCTGTCATTTAACAACAAAGAAATTATATCGCAAAACTTAAAATTTCTCGAAAAAAAAGGCGTAAGACAGTTAAACATAAATGTCCACAGAAAACAGAATAAAAATTCTGAACTCGATCATTGTAATAAACATTATTGTTATTGAAATAATTATTTAAATTATTAGGAATGTTGCCTCCAAATGAATCAAAATAATAAACATAATTATTTTCATTAAAATAGCACACCCAATGATTGCCAGGATTTGATGAAAAATCAAAATTAAACACAGCACATTCATTTTTGAGCATTCTATTTGGTAGTTCGTCAATCATATAAACATTTCTGAAGTATTTAATAGTTAATTTTTTTTACATATATTTCAATATCGACATTGGATAGTCGATATACTTTCAATTTTTTTTTTGGTCTTCCTCTTTTTTCGCAACTATGCCACTAAGAGCCTTGTTTTCCATTTCCAAATTGTGACTGTTGTTCTTCGATCTCTCTTTTTTTTTTGTTAGTTTGTTCAACAGCACTATAAATAGTAGCAGCCGCTCCTAAAGCAACGTGTGCAATGAAAATAATCCCTCCATGATGTAAACCATTGCGAGTTTTTTCTTTAACCATTTTTTTAACTGTTGTCAATGGTAAAGTTAATTTGAAATTTTTCCATTCTTGCAATTTTTTTTTTTTTTTTTTTTTGCAATTTGATCATCTATTAAAAATGTATCTGAACCCAATTTTTAAAATTCCTCATAAGGAATATCGAAAGTAATATTTGTTATCTTCATTTATATAAGTGTGTGTGTGTATGTATATATATATATATATATTATATATATATATATATATATATATATATATATATATATATATATATATATTTATTTATTTATTTATATATATATATTCAACAAAACATTTTAATTACCCTACCTAATCTTCTTTTTAAAAACATTGTTGAGGCAACAGCAGCAGAAGCAATTTTTCTCCAGTTGGTATATGTTTATTTAACTTAATTTCTTTAGCTTCTTTTTGTAAAATTTGATCAGCTTCATGCTTGGATTCTAAATCTTTACGATCTCTATATGCAATATCATAAAATTTTCAAGCTTCATCTAGTTTATTCATTCCTGTATCTTCTCTTTCTAATCTTTCGTTTAATTTTGTAAATGGCCCACAATAATTATATCCTGGCAAATGCATTTCGGGCAAATTTAAATTATTTAATACCCAATTTATCACACCTTTGCCATGGTGTTCAGAATTCCAAAATGAGTGTGGAATAACATTTAAAACTCTTATTATATATGGTATTCCTTTCTGGTTAGTCACAACAAAAACGGAAAATTTATTGTTTAGCAAATACATAATGCTTACTTTTTCATTATAAAAATATTTATTTCCAGCAGTTTCTTCGCCATGAATAACTAATAATCTGTCAATTAATTTTCTAACTTTACCCATCCAAATATATTCTTTTGGCAAATTATTATATTTTTCAATACCTTCACCAGATCTAGTGGTTTTTTGAGAGTTAATTCTTTCTGGTGTATTTGCTGCTGATTTTGACCACACTGTTATATTTTGTGCATAAATTCGATCATAAAATGGTTTAATTATATTCTCATACTTCCAAGTTTGATTCGCATTAATTTGATTAATAGGTTTATGTTTTCTGAATGCAACATTTGTGTCTATGACAATATCTTTGTAATTTTCATAGTCATTAATGGTGAAATTATTCTCAAGATTTCTATCTTTTTCTTTTGTTAACAAATTAGAAATGCCGTCTGTTAATGTATATTCTTTACTATTAACAGATAGTTTATCCTTATTTATCATTTTTCAATGGCGCAATTCCCATTTGCTTTTCCAAATGAGGAGATTTTTGTTCTGCAAATAATTCTATTTCAAATGATGTTTCTTCTTATGTTGGTGGATAATTTAATTTTTTTTGCAGCAACTGGTACAAGTGGCGTTATAAAATTTTTATTTTCTTCACTTACTTGTTATACTTTTTTGCCAATATTTTGAAATTCGCGAATTTATGGTAGACCTTTTTTTGTCATATTCTACCTAATGGTTCTTTTTATAATTTCTATACTTCTCGGTGAGCAATTTCACTTGAGAAACACCCTCTGAATCCTAATTTGTGTTATTTTTTACTTATAAATGAGTTATAAAATAATTGAGAGTTTTGAGATACAAACTTTTCCCCCAACTGATTGAATGAGGGGGAATTTCAATATTTACAATAATAGAATCGAGTTTGATATTCCCATAGGAGATGGCTTTTCTTTCCAAATGAAGCTTATGTTTTGGAAGAATATCACCTACTAAAGAGAGATAAAGTTGGAGATAAGGCAAAATGAAAAGAATGAGACAAAATTGATGTTTGTTCTAATTTCTTCCATTTCAGTTTTCCAGAGTAGAAATTTCAAAATATGGACAGATTATTGAGGCTGCTGATGATCTAGGAATAACATCAACAATGTTGAATATATTTGCCTAAGATCACTAGGTGAACAAAATTATTTAGAGTCTACAGGTGTTGATAATAAATTTCAAGTAAAATCTGTTCGCAGCAATAAAATTAAAGAAATAATGTATATAATTATATTTACTGGAAAGGTGTTTATAAAATCACTTTTTCCCGAAATTCGTCTGATATTTGTTTATGAAACTAAGAATGCAGATGGAACTACAATATACAGAACTTATATAGATCTAGGAATAACATGTATTGAAAAATTAGAAATTTTGTGGCCTATTGTCGAATATGAAGTTAACACATCAATTGCAATTATATATATATATATATATAATTCCTAAAATTCATATTGGATTTCAGTGTTGGCAATTTTTAGAAAGAGATGTTCCTGCTGGGGCAACTGTTCTAAATTTTGATATAAAAGATCAGTTTAATAATTTGCATTTGACATGCCCGATTTTGTAATAGTGGGTTTCCAAACCAATTGAAAAAATAGTACTGAGCAACATGTGCATGCTTCAATGTTTGATCATTGTAATGTGAGAAATATTTTTGTTAAAAAATGGAAGAAATGGCATTTTTCTAAGAGAAAATTAGAATATTGATATTGAAAATGATCTTTGTGTAAAAATTGTTCTGGCGTTTTGATTTTAGAAATTCTAGATCAAAATTAGGTACTATACATAGAAATAATGAACTTTATTATAAGCCAAATACAAATTATAATGGTGATATCAACTATTATTCATTTTGTGGATGAAGATCTTTATATGTTGTTGACTGCCTATATAGAAAAACAGCAGTAGTAAAAATTTTAAAAAATTTATATAAAAATTTGTGTGGATTTTAAAAAAGCTATTGAGGCTGGTACAATTTGTAATGTGGTTTTAATTTTCCAACAGAATTTAACTTATGATTATTTGGAAAAAAAATATCACTGCAGATATATAAATTTTCAATTTTATTAAATGGATAATGTAAACAATTTTACAGAAACAAGAAATTATTTCGAAATTTTTATACAATTTTTTAGATATTTTGTTGAGTTGTTTTACAGAATAAAATATCATTTTTCTAATTAAAATTTTCTCATTTTTTAAATTTATATATGAGTTTTGTTTATTTTGCTTGATTTTCTCTTAAATTTGCATGCTTGTTTGCAAAATTGCTATTTATAGACAACTTGATAATTTTGCTGCAAAATCAACCAAATTACTTTATTTTATCTTAAAATTTGAAATTTATATTTTTAATGTAGCACAAATGCCGCACACTATTATTGAAAAAAGTGGTAAATTGGCTTGATTTTGGGGTAAATTTGCTTGTTTTTTTTAATGCATAAGTTCTTGAATTTCAAACCATGATTTTGGAGCAAAAACCTTGATTTTGGCCGCAAATTTGGGGTGGTCCAGAACCAGCCTTATACATCTACTATCCTAGACCTCACTTTTGCCGCCTCTGGAAACCCATTCCAACCCTTTTCCAATGTCCGCACAGGAATTAAATTGGCTGGCCCAAGTGGGGCAAGTCTCCTACCACACTTATTTCCTACCTCGGCATCAATTGACGATGCCTCTCCATGTGGCCAAATCTCCCACCAAAAATTTTCCCGCCAAGAATATTTCCAAAATTTCCTAAATGTTCCAAAGTTTTTGCTGGATTTTTTTTCCCCTCCTTTTCCTGCTGCAATTGTGTGAGGACAACAGGAAGACATCAGCAATGGAAATGTCTGCATTGGGATGCCCCTTAGGATGCTGCATAGGCACTTGGGAGCTTGTCAACAATAAAAAAGTGACACTATGCCATAAGCCATGCCACACAGTTTGGTGGGAGGAACAGCCGTGCATCAGCTGAGCATCGGGTCGATAACCCCTGGACCATACACATGCAGGCCAGATGTGCTACAAGAGGGGAGGGCGATCCCTCTTCCGCAACGCTGCAGGCCTGCAATGGTATTTCTGCATCTACCATGCAGGAGACTTTGTTTACAAACAAAGCATGGCTGGCAGGATGAGTGACAGCGCACTGGCACTGTGGTGTCAGATTTTTTGCACTCTGTGGTAACCAGTGACCAATCAGTAGTTCAAAACAATGCCATTGCAAGATCAGCCTGGTAAACAACCGCGCTGGTGACATCCGCAGGACAATGAAAGACAGTAGCAGTGAAACCATGCAGGACAATAAAAATTTTCCAATACAAATGAAATTCGAAACTGAACACTTTCCAAATTACACATTTCCTAAATATTGTGACAAGTTGTTACGTTATAGCCAGGGTGCCATTGTACTCCAGTGTGTACAGTGTGACACGAGGTATCACCAAGAATGCACCAGTGACACAGAACAAAATTCAGCCATGGGACTTACATTTATTTGCTTGTCATGTCACGCAACATTAACAAAATTCAGGCAGGGCGTAAACCGAACACAAAATGTAATCGCAGACACCCCATGTGACCAGGTGTTGGACGTGTTAGGACAGTGGGATAATGATGTGGCAGTGAATGTAAATAGTAATCTTTTGCAATTAATAGTGGGGCTGCACATTAACCATGTGACAGGTGGAGAGGCACTGAGCAGAGGAGGGGAGTGGCAGCAGAGTATTGGAGGAGAGCAGCGCGAAGCAGGGAAGCTGTGTGCTCCTGCCACATATGTAACCCCCCGCCATTCGAACGTACCCCAACAACTACACAGCAGGTATACCAAATACCCACGCCGTTTTTTGCGCCACTACCACCATCAGTCATAGCTAATTATCTGCAAAATTTTCCAAATTTCCCATATCTTAATCCATATGTGACAAAATGTACAGGAACAATAATAAGGCAAATAGCGGGAAAAGAAAGTACGATTCGAAGCAGAACTGCAGAATCCAACCTACCTCAACATCTGTCAGGATCGATCACTGCATAAACACAGTCAAAATTTTAAACTTTGCCCACATTTGCAGGTACGCCAACAGAAGATCCGGCGGCATTCTTGGAGGATTGTGTATCCAGCCTCACCAGGTACAGGATAAGCAAAGATGAATGGGCCAGCTATGTCGGAGCGCAACTCCACGGAGACCCGCACTCTTGATGGACATCTCTCAACCATTATGGTCTTCTGTGGAAGGAGTTTCGGCACTCGTTCCAGTGCAGATTCATGGGGGTCTTTACCTCTGTACAGGCACAGAGGCGACTGACTCTGGAGGGTCAACAATTGGGTGAATCATTCACCGCTTTCATTACAAGTAAAAATCAGTTTGTCAAATGTTTCCATCCACATTTGCCTGAGCGAGAAGTGCTCGAAGTAATAGCAGAAACTGCTCGACATGAATTCAGAGTAGCCATAATACCTCTGCTTAATGGCATGTTAGAAGATTTAATGCATACTGCAATAATTTTAGGGAAGGACGCATGAATGGCCAAGCTGGGTTGTAAGCATAGTAAAATGGCGACACGAGCAGAGGGAGGACAATGTAAACAAATATCATTCTGGCACATCACATAATTCTTCACAGCATTCCCATAGTCGTAGTGGACAAATGCATGAGAAAATGTATAGTGGGCCACAGCATGATACATTTTATAGCGGACAATCACATGGAAATATGTACAAACAGCACCAGAAGAGGAACAGAGCCACTGGGTCAAGTGATCAGAAACCACAATACCAGAATGCCACAGGAAATGGTCACCACCAACAATAAGGATGAAATCCGGATTATCCACCTCAAAATCTGTGTGGGTACTGCCCAAATCCTCAGTTTCACTGGCATAATAAATGCCAGAACAATACACGTATGAAGCAAATTAGAGAAGTGGCAGAACGTAAGCAGCAAGGAAACGGTTTGCAGGGGTGAAGGGGCCGGATTTTTCCTCCAGATCGCCTTCTAGAATTCGGGCAACAAATACAAAATTAACCCCACATCAAACATTAGTACAACAAATTAGTAGCAACCACGCACAATGTATCCACATTTTAGTTTCTATCAACGTTCAGTTTTGCAACATTTTGATTGATATTTCAGTCTGACATAACTTACTACGAATGCACTTTGTACACAAGCATTACATGACGCCCACAAACCACGTGATTCGGTTGACCACGAACGAGCATTGTAGTATGGCCGTAGGACAGACAGTAGTAACGATAAGTCCATGACATTAAGACGAAAACAACAGACATTGTAACACCGGAGATCAGGGAGGAAGCTATTTTGGGGTTACCATGGCTATCAGAACAAAACACAATCGTGGAGCCAACCGCAAAACGAATACATTTTGGCGCGAAAGAAAGACACTCTGCGTACAGTCTGGACCGCTGTCCGACGGGTAGCCTGCCCAAAGTGGAACATAGGGAATTTGACAACAAGGTCACGCGTGAGCACCATGCCGCATCTCTGTGTGTCTTTGACGAACGCCATGACCTATTTGGCAGAAGTTATGACTTAAAATGAACTACCATCGCAGAGCATGTAATACCACTGGTAAACGAAAAGCCAGTACACACCAACCTGCAAGGTTATTTGCCTCACTAGACGTGGATAATAAAGAAACAATTTCAGGAGATGCTTGATGATGGAATTATAGAACCTACGGACAGCCAATAGAGTTCTGTGATCACATTAGTTGCAAAAACCGACAGAACTTGGCAATTCTGCATAGATTTCCGGCCTTTGTACCAGGTTACATGCAGCGTGCTTCCGCCGTACATCAGTGTAAAGATGCATTAAGAGTGTTGGGGCAGGTGAAAGTTTGGACATCCCTGGATCTCAAAAGTGGCTATTGGGAGGTGGCGGTAAAACTGGAGGATAGGCTGAAAATTGAATTCACGGCCCCAGAAGGCCGACATTTTCAATTCTGTGTGCTTCCATTTGGTTTGAAATGTCCACTCGCGACATTCCAGATGATGATGGTATGTGTGTGCTGGATGGCATTATTGTAGAGTGTATGCTGGTATATCTCAATGACGTAATTATCTGGTTAAACAGCTGGGAGGAACATGTACATCATTTGGCAGCAGTCCTGGAGAGGTTCGCAATTAATGGCACCACGTGCTCAATTGAAAAATGCCATGTAGGTAAAACAGACATAGATTTCTAAGGCCATGTAATAGATCAGGAAGGAAACCGGCCAAATCCAGAAAAGGTAAGACTCATTGACAACTATCGGCAACCTAAAACGCGCAAGCAACTATGAAAGTTTTTCGGACTCATTAAATGGCTGCGAGTGCACATCCCAGGGTTCGCAACAATCAAAGTGTCCTTGACAGAACTGTTTTCACAACAGAAAAGGTTTCAGTGGACAAGCTAGACAGAGAAAACATTCTCAGGTATCAAGCATGAGTTTAGATCATGTCCGACATTAGCATGCATCGACGCGAGCAAACATTTGTACCTTCAAACTGACGCAACCCAAGAGGGGATAGGTGCAGTATTGTACCAGGTTAGCGACAATGGGGAGAATCACGTTGTCGACTTTGCGAGCGTGAAGCTAGGGAAATCTGAGAGAAGTTATGATGTTAATGAGAGAGAATGTCTGACAGTTATTTGAGCAGTAAAGAAATGCGATGTGTACCTTGAGTATCGAAGGTTTACACTACGGAACGACAACCGGTAGCTTGTGTGGTTGCATTGTATGCGAGACGCAAGAAGTAAATTGACGCGATAGGCATTACAATTGCAGGCCTACGTCTTCATAGTGTGCCCGGGAAGAAATATGAACTGGCATATTCATTGTCCCGTAATTCTAACAATGAGGTCATTGTCCGGGACGAAGCAGGATGGGAGGACATTTTACCACCGAGTTTTCATGACCCAGTATCAGAGGTATACATACATCAGATAGCAGTCGCCAAAAATGAGAGACTGATTAGTGACTTGTACCGGGATGTTGTTGATGTACAAGGAAGTTGTCGAATCTGGCAGGAAAAAACGAGACAATGTGTGCAGCAAGAAGTGGAGGGATGGCAAATTGTAAATTGCAGGTTGGAGACCTGTTCTATTCAACAGCCAGGGAAAGAGAGAGTGTATGTCCCCACGTGTGTGAGGGATCAAGTTTTTGTCTATTCGCACTGTGGCAGCGTGGCTGGATACCCATATGTTGAACAGACAGTCAGGAACGTGCACGACCATTTTTTTGGCCAGGTCTTGGCAGGGATGCGAGATGATATGTGCAACAATGCCAGGAGTGCAACGTGTACAAGATACATTGTGCAGACGGAAGACAGCAACAGCGGCCACGCATGCCCCGAAAACCATTTGAAATGGTATGCTTGGCCTAATGGGTCTGTATCCAAGGATGAGAGGTGGTAAACAATTCCTTGTCATAGTGAACGACAATTTCTCACACTGGATAGAGGCGTACCCTACCAGCGGGGCAAGGGCAGAAAATGTGGCAAGAATTTAGGAAAAGTAATTTTTCCCGCATTAAGGATTTCCGTATAACCTGTTGACGGATAACGGTACACAGTTTACCACCCCGAAGTAGAGATAACTATGTACAAGATGGGGCATTAATTGCATTACAATGATTGTGTATCACCCGAGTGCCAACCTGATTGAGCGTAGAAACCACCAAATAAAAGCTCAACTACGACTACATGTAGGTAAACACCACATTACTTGGGTGGATCACATTCCTGCCATTCTCTACATGCTCAGGAGGAGAGTAAAGGCGGCAATGGGGAGATCACCCGACGATCGTAATCTAAGCCTACCTGGGAAAGCAAAATGCATGCAACGCGAAGATAGCAGTGAGTTGCCAAGCACAAATACAAAGAAACAACAACAGCAGAGATGCATATGCAATTTGAGGTGACAGCAAGATCGTTATGCGGCAAGATGGCTACTGGTCACGAATCGACCGCCACCAATACTGCATGAGGGGCAAGCAGCGTATATACGGACACACCTCCAGACCACGCCGAAGAAGGATTTGTATGCAGGATTAGCAGCACGATGGAGTGGGCCACATCATGTGCTACAAATGCACAGACCGAACACGTACACGATCCGCATGGGAAGGAGGAAGTTAAGGGTACATCGGGACGACATTTTGTTAACCCCGTGTTCCGTCGACGATGAAGTCGGTCCAAGTGTGTCCCGACCCCATGACGGCGAAGGCCGTGATGAGTTCAGGGAGGAGCAGATGAGATGCGAGGTGTTGCAGCATTTCAGGGGGAAGAGGCCTCAGAGGAATCACCCGTGCACACCAACAACAGACTACTATCAGAGGTGGTGCAGGATGGAGATGTTGCAGACGAGCTCCAGGAGAGGAGGAGTGAGTACAAAGGTGCATCTCCACCTCAGGGAGATGCAGGAGGAGAGGAGGAGAATGTGCAGGACATACCTGGCATCAGTGTGCCCCACAGGGGACCTGTAGCACCTCAAGAGCAAGTGCAGGAGCAAGTAGAGCAAGTGTAGGAGTAAGCAGAGCAAGTGTAAGAGCAAGTAGATAAGCAGGCTGAGCAGGAGCAATGTGTTAATAGAAGTGCAAGTGTGTTTGCAGGAGCTGTTCAGCTGGGTCGCACCCAAAATCAGCGAACTCAGCAGGAGGATAGTAGGAGCGAGGAAGGAGACAGCGAGGGCAGTGTATCAGGGAGTTCGCTTTGTCTTCAATTGTCATTGGAGGACATTTGTCTTCAATGGAGGTACCTAGCAGTAAGGGGCAAACCGCTGGCAGTGCATCATGCAGAAGGGCCACAGGAGCAGTTATACCACCTGCGGTCATGCAGGCTAGCCCGCTTCTGCATCTGCTGCCAGTGACATCGGATGGCCTACAAACAGTCTCGCAATTTATGTTGGGAGGGTTTGACATGTGCCACATTCTCCCACCCCTAAGACCGTTTGTCCAGCCATAGCCTGCAACGCCATCACAGCAGGGTAAGCCGAGGCAAGTCCACCCATCATGCGGGAAGGACAGTCAGTGAGTAGCATCCAACGGAGGTAGAGTGTGTGTTGTGAATGCCGGTGTTTTCCCGCATGCGCCAGGTGGCCAACAACTTTTGATTTAAACTTTAACTGTAATGGACTGTAACGTAATTCTGGAACTTTCTTTTTGTCTTTAGCCGCCCGGTAAGCCACCTCCTCTTCCCATGGAAATAGTATTGCCTGGGGGAGCTTAGGTTTTCTCCGTAAGTCATTATGTCAAAAGACACTTTTAACAGTTTCACAGCATGGCCAGTATAATAGCCACCAGTGTTGTGTAAAGTGCTCTCCTATGGAGAGATATAATTCATCATAATAAATATGCCTGTTAACTGAATGGTACATAATTTATTTTCGATCGCATTATGAGTGTCAGGGGATAGGCCCTTATAATACCCGCTCACTCAAGTTAACGTAAGTCATTTAATTTGCAAGTCTCAGTTAAAGCATTGTTCCATAACTTATGGGCTTGTGGTTAGCTCATAACAATCCATGTATGCGAGTGTTAATGGCTAGGCACTTTTCCCACCAAGATCAACACTGGTATGTAGTCGATCCACCAACTACCATTTAACAAACATCATCATTCATCTGAACCAGTAACCAATGGGGCAGAGATCACACACTTCATCAGCGAAGAGATTGGGTCCGGGTGGACGGCCCGTAACCCCGAGGTTAAGAGAGTCAACAATAATATTGACGTAATTTGGCAACATCTGGCACCTACCGGGTAAACCACACCCTAGACCTCACTTTCATCGCCCCTGAAAACCCATTAAAATCCTTTTTCCAATGTTCCCACAGGCATCAAATTGGCTGACCTATGTAGTGCAGGTCTCCTATCACAGTTATTTCCTACCTCGGCGTCAATTGACGATGTCAAATATCTCGATGAAACATGGATTCATCCGAATTACACTGTGAACAAGTGTTGGCATATTGCTGAGGTAGCAAGAGTGTACAAAAACACCACCCAGGACAGCGATGGATTATAGTTCATGCTGGTAGTGAAAACGGCTTTATTGAGGGGGCCAAAATAAATTTTAAAGCAAACTAAAAGCGGAGACAACCATGTCTAAATGACCAACAATAATTCCACGAACTGGTGTTGGCATTTGGATGGGTGGACATCAGAGGAAATTGAGGTTTTTGGGGTTGGTATATTTGTTGATGCTTTGCCTTTGGTGTCAGTGCAGAGAGCACAAATGATGCAGGGCGTATGGTCGACTGCCCTAAATGTGGCCCCTCTGATGTCCGACGTCTGCTGATGATGATTTTGACCTGTAATCCTAATGCCCAGGCTAGTGAGAGGTGTTTTAGCCCCTCTCAATGCTTTGCTCACTCCTATTACAGTTAGTTTCAGGCCATCTCTATGCTTTTGTAAATTACGAAAATCATGAAAATAGGTAAACAGCCATTAGGTGGCTGGCGAAATAATACTTGTGCATCTCAATGATACAACGATTTATTTTGTGTTCTCTTCCGAAGAGACACTTTCAAGAATGGTTCTCCACTAGGCTCGGAGAACTCCAACACTGATAAAAGGTGTGAAAATCGTACACGAAAATTAAGTGCAATATTATGCCTCAGTCGTGTATAAAACGAACCGGTTGAAGACAGATGATCACATTTCTGGAATACTAAAATTACACTGTTGAGAACTAAATGGCTAGACAAAGAGAATGTAGACCAGAGATGCCAGGCACAGACGTCCGTCTAAAACTTTTGCTATGACACTACTGAATGTGGGTGGCATGGGAGCTTGCAACTGTGCACAACTTTCCCACACGACTGCATGAAAAAACCTTAAATCTAACAAAATACTGTGACGGTAAGGCCATGGAGCAAAATGATGTTGTTTTAAGGTTGGGAGCAGGACAGACGATGTTCCGTAGTTTTCTCACCAAACCTCCTGCTGATAGATTTCTGGCCACCAGGTAATGGTATACAGTGCAATACCAACTAGCTGCAGTAGAGCAGATTCCTCTCATCAGGGTCATGTACCAACAGCCAATGGACGTGTCCTCCCAGTGTTCCAACCATCGTAATGAAAGAAAAGATACCACCTGTGTTGTGAGTTATACGTAGTGAGATCTCTGGGCAGCTCACATACCCATATTTAAGAATACGAAGACAAAACACTGAAATACATGATAAAACACTTGCACGTTACACTTCCATGAAAAGGCGGGAAAGGTGGGGCCCCGCACCCCTATAACCCTTCGGCGACTCGAATGAAGACACAGACACTTCACTTTAGTTCATTGGGTTTCATTTAACCTACTACTCTATGAAGCAAACATGCACGTTACGCTGGGCTTAACCTGCCGGCAAGGTAACACTGATTGCAAAAAGGCACGGGCCACTATTAATTAATATGAGACAGTAAGCCTTCCCCGGCAATGCTATTCCTGGCGAAGGTGAACAGCGGAGTAGTCTTGGGCGACAAAAACATGCGAGGTTCCGGAAATTAAACAGTATGTTGCTGTGAATGATTGGTTATAAAATGTTGATGTGCCACCCAAATGCGCGAAAAACGACTCTGTCTGTCAGCATGTCTGGCTCCTCAAAAAATAGTAGTATGAATAAACTCTGCCTCGCGACATGCTACCCAGGTTGTTGAAAAAAAGGGGGGAGGGGCAAGCTAGCAGCACGAACTACTTTCTTACACACCAAACTCTTACAAATACATATGCATGTTGATTACATATTAATAATTTCTGTATAAACAATTCTACAAGACACAAAAACCCTTTAATACAAGTAACACACTGGATGATGTGAGATGGGGATGGATTACGTGAAGAATGAAAATAAAGGAAAAACAAGAAGTTGTACACTTAAGTCAGTGGGGGCACTTAAAACATAATAGTGCAGTTCTTTTATACGAGTCTTTGTGTGGTGTCTTTGAGCATGCTGTAATTAATACTTAGATAGGCTTTTCCTAAGTTTGCAGGATCTTCTTCCTCAAACGTATGCGTGTGGGCACACGTGGTTGTTCTGCACCTTGCACTGTACTTGCACTCCCTTCACGAGCGCTTAAATGACTATGTTCTCTTTACTCACAGAGTAGCATATACTGGTTGTGTTGCGATGCAGTACTTCGCCAGGGCGCACGAGCGCCTGGTAGAGTGCTGATACCTTCAGCGTTTGCTGGCGATAGCGGGCAAACGGGCTTGGGGGAAGCAGCTGTTGTCAACTGACAAATGAAATAAAATGGAAAAATGCACTCTATAATATTTATTTCAAAACATGATTACTATATATATATATATATAACTTAACACTTATTCCGACTGCATAGAACATAATCAAAATATTATGGAAGTTTTCAGGGAAGCATATCACTCTGTATTTGATGTGGGTCAGGTGGTCAGATGAGAGCTGAGGTTAGGTTTGGGGAGGGGTGAATATAGACTTTTAGAAAGTTGAGGTTTTGGAATTATTACCTGGGGTACCAGACAGTATTTACCAAATAACGTGATATTCGGTAGAGCTGACTCGTTCTCCTTAGGGTCGTGTGGCCTGTGACCATGGCGAAATCCTTCCCAGGATTGCTGTACTCCTCTGATTAATTACTATGTTTCCTCATTGATTACCCTTGTGGGATATTTGGGCTCCCCATATGCCCATTCTACATTGTTACTTACTATGCGAAGACATGTGACCATTAATGTACTACATTATACACTTGCATAGTTTATAATTAAATTGGCAGGAGAAGGCTCGTACCTGAAATGCCTTGTGGTGACCTGAATAAAAATACAAATGGTATTTTACCTTCACTAGGTTTTATATTAGGTGTCCTTTGCTACATTTCTCCATTGGAGAACACTTACACTTGCTGCTGGCTTGGCCCATCAGCATGGGCGAAACACAAAGAAGACACTTGGTCGCACAAAAAATTTAGTTGTACATAAAATCCACCCAGGCGAAGTGAACACTGGGTGGGTGCAAGGGGCGGGAATATAGGGCAGCTAATACGAAACAGTTCTGGTTAATAAGAGTCTATTGCACATTAAATTATAGTTGCAAAAGTTGAATGCCACCAAGCACACGAAACGCCAGACACAACGTGATGCAGTGCACCCATCGCAAGACAGACTATGGCTGACTTGGTGGGATGTGGCGTGTTGGCCAGTTTGGTGGGCTAGCACTCTGTGTGGAACTACTTTGCTACACAACATTTGCTCATGAAACCCTTTAAATTACGGTGCTGAGCTCTCACATGTTTGCATACATAACCGATGTGGACAAAGGTGCAAAATGTGCTAGGAGCCTGCCACACGTTCGGGCAAGCCATTTTAGCATGGAAGAAGGTACGCCACAGGCTTCGGGGTGGGGTAGGGGGGAGGTACCACGGTGCGGTGATGGATAGAGGAGTAAATTTTAGATGGTAACAAAAGGTTCCAGGAAAGCTTGGGAAATTATGGTCATAGTTACCTGGGGAGCCTGGCATCACTAGTACGATGCCGTACTCTGATAGAGCATTCTCTTGTAGTCTCAGGGTCGTTCGGCCGACGACCAAGGCAGTATCCATCCTGATGTGTTGGTACTCCTCGTTAAACAATACTTATTGGTGACGAAAGTTGAGTGGTTTGAGTGCTATGCCATGGCCTATTCGGACTTGCGACATGGACACAATTACACTTAAAAACAGTACAATGAAAGTATATATGTATACACAGCAAACACATTTGGTACGATTTGATACAGGTTACATACACTCTTGCGGGAAGTAGGGCCCGCGCCCTTAAGACTCTGTAAAATGACCTGAAATAATAAATGTTGTTCATAGACGTAAGATTTATTCAGGTTACTCTTTGCAAGTCCGCCTAGGAGACAACTTACAACACACGCCGGACTTAAGCCTGCCGGTAAGGCACACAGATAAATGGCATGCAGCCAACAATAATTAAAGGAGAAGTCTAAGCTTCTTTAGGCGATCCAAGCACTGGGTAAGTGGAGGAGAGGTTTCCCGAGTGGCTAAAACGAAAATGGTTCCAGTATTTATAGTCTATTGCAGGTTAATGATCCGTTGAAAAAGTTGACGTGCCACTAAGGTGCGAAAATGCGATACACACATGCCACCTGCTCCTCCGAAGGCTGGTATCTTACTAACTATGTAGACATGATGCGCGAACTGGGTTGCCGTGCCGGCGAGTCACATGGAACTATTTTCTAGTACATGTAGCAAAATGCTCGATTACCACGCTTATTACACGCTAAGTGTGATGTGGAAGTTAAACATGTGTAATGAACAAACTGAAAATGACGAAAAAACATTACCCTGCTATTAATAAAGAATGGGCGGCTTTATTAAGCATCTGTAATGCTGAAATGTGGGGTGGCATGCTCTTCGGGTTATGAAAAACGAAGTTATACGTTCCTATATATGAAGTTCAGTCTATTGTAAGCTACATGATTGATTAAAACACTGCAGACCCAGAGAAGTCCGACACAATGTCCATCCCACGGAGTAAGCGAGATGCTACTAAACTCTCTTGGCACCGAGCACTCTCATTGGCCGAACTCTGTAGTGTTTACATGAAAAAAATGCATAAATGTAAAAACGTAAAATGATAAATGATTTATGTGGTGGTTTCCGGAATGTGGTTATAGTGACATGTAAACAAAACCCTTTTTTATATTAAATGAAAATGTTTATATGAAAATAAAAATATGCCTTGCACAGTAGTTGTTTGGGATGTGTGTGTCGCCTTATACTTAATACTTAACCAAATGCACATATTTCCTATCGGGCCTTTGGCTCAAATAAAATGAACGGCAACAATCTTATTTTATACACAAGGACCTTATTCATGGTCTTTTAGTCTGGACTAAGGAAAGATCATCCTCCGGCCAATATTTTTCATATTCAGACAGCATTTTTAATGCTAGTCCGAGTATCATCTTGCTTTAGTACGGCCTAACTTTTAGTCCGGACTGAGGGTAGGATTAACGAGGTATTATGGTCAAAAATAAACATGGCTAACATAAAATACGACAGTTTCGTAAATATTACATGCCAGTGAAAGCTAGATCAAGTTTACGAAACATAAAAATTACTTTTGAAGCCGATTCTATCAATCTGTATGCAAAAATATGCTGACCTAATGAATGAAATGTTCCGTGAATAGTAATTCAAAGGAAATATACCTGATAAGCATAATAAAACATGAGTTTGTAGCTACAGCAATGCCTTTCTATTTTTCTGTCAATCAAATCTCTTCTCTGAAAACAGACTCTTTTCTTACGAGACATGATATTAATACACTCAAAGAAAATTTTAATACGAATCAATCTTTGAAAATATAGTAAAGGATTTAACCAGATGTGGCATGTAGTGTTAACTCAGTGGTATCATCGTGGGTTGATATGCCGAAAGTTGCAAGATGGGATCTGATCTGGGTTATAGAATTTTGACCATTTTAAGAAGTCTTTTTGTAATGTATTTAACACTACAATACACATTTAACATCGTTATAAAGACAATATTGGCATAATAAAATGAAACCAGCCCATATTACAATATATGATACAGTCATGAAAACAAAGTTAAAATGAATAAAGTGATGTTAATGTAGTATAATTTAATGACATTGCTATTCTCGCTTAGCAAAATATTTAGGACGAGTGTAAAAATAGATTGTAAATTAAACTGTATGAATAATGTGATTTGTTTACACGATCTGGGCATAAAATACTTGGCATACTATCGAGAACATCGCTTTTGAAAGGAAATAACCAAAATCAGATAATAGTCGATACCTTTTATATAACCTTTTGCATCCAAAATTGTATTGTAGGATATATGTATTTTCACAAAACTTCTACTTTTATTTTCAACTAAGCACATAATTTAACATTACACTTTGCTTGTTCTTGCGAAGATTAATGCTTATTGTAAATTACTGCCACTAAATGAGATTATTTGTTATACAACACTTAAAATTAACTTATGGCAGTCTTAAAATATAAACAAAACAATTGAGGTTAGGAATTCTGCATGGTAGATTTACTGTGAAAGGCGAGTTCTCTGTGTGCCCAACCCTAACCACAATGTAACTGGCAATATTAACTGACTACTGGCCACTACTGGATTTATCAGCCAGAATATAATTATTTCTATTTACAGTGATGTGCGCTGTAATTCGTATGCAAAATAACTAACCCAATAATTAATTAGGGCTAGCACCACTAGTCTGAGCTGTGTGTAATATTCACATTACTATTTGTGAGGTCTGCGAGCAGGGCACGTCTGTTTTGATGATATGCAAAACGTAAACAAACATTTGAAAAAGTTCTTAAGAACTGCAAAACATATAACACTCTACTATCTTAGTATACCAACATACGCAAGCCCTCTTATAAAATAGAATTTAAATATACAAGACATGCCTTAAGGACACTGGCTGTAGCACTGAACTGCTCATATGTGGTGGTAAAAGGGTTGGTAGTGCTGGAGCGAGTAACGTGTGGAACGGCCTAAGGGTCTGGACATATGGTACACGTCATTGTGAAATCAACAGAAGCTGAACAGATAAATATAACTTCAGGATAACAAGGTGCAAGAATTTCTATATTCCTGCTATTGTGTTGTAAATTTATGAAAACTGCATATGTAATGTGTGTGAACGTCATAAGCCTAATGCTGCCAGGCTATTGTTTATTTTCACTCTAGGTGATTCCTTGCAGTGTCTCTTGGCTCTATGTGGTTGTGAAATATAATAAAATAGCAGTGGTAATCATATGTAGATTTAAAACAAAGTAAACAGTAATTGCCAGTATTCATGAGTGCAGTGCACAAATAAACTGTGTATTTTTTGGAAAATAAAGGAAAGGGAAAGGGGAGGGGGGGTTAAAACATTGTGGAAAAAGAGCATTTATGTGTTTTCCCTTCACCAAGCCTTCGGACACATCAGGGAATGAGACCCTCCAAAGCCCGCCGAAACCTCCTTACCTTTAAACAGTGTGTTATGAGAGTAGTTCTTTCAATCATGCAATAAGTCAGCAGTTCAGTATCAGGTGTGTTGGTCAGCCTTAAATAGGCCCACTGTGTAGTAAACACTGCAGGTAATAAATATGAGGGGTGATCGGCCCGCTACTCCTGAGAACGTCAAGAGCCTCCAGCTCTCGAACAACCTCAACACCTCTACATGTGGTGTCAGGTGTCTAGTCGGGTAAAAAATACCTCAAAAATATTTCCCAACCTTAACCTCACCGCCCCTCAAAACTCCTTGCACCCCCAACCGAAAGACCACATGGCATCAGCCTACATATATGCACAAATTAATGTATTGATGTGATTGTAGCAGACACTCGTGTGAAGTCAATAGTGTGTACTGTAAGACATATCGATGGGCTGAATCAAATGTCAGTCTTGCTTGGTATGTTGCAGTGCAATTAATGCAACTTCACAGATGGCATTTTGTTCTAGCAACGATGACAAAATACAGTATCGTCTTTCAGTATTCCCGAAAATATATTTTAGGGGAAATGGTAAAATACTGCTTGGTAAATATGAAAAATTAAGGGAATTCTAAAATGGAAATTCAGTGGACACCCTGCAATAATTTCACATACATACAAATGAAATGTGATTCATTTTCTTTCATAATGATAATCCACAAAACATGGCAATGCTGTTTGTGGGTTTTTTCAGGGTGCTCCCATTGTCTATGCCCTTGCATTCCATCATAGTTCCAGGCCTCTCTCATCTTAACACATTAATCCTTAAGGCTGGCTGACAATAACAAGTTTGGCCCTACTGAAGGGCAGTGTGCTTCACTTGGCACTATCCCCTCATTGCATTCATTGACCCTGCCTGAGGTAGGGACTAAATTGGATCATTATTAGTGTTATACACAATTATATTTTCACACAGATTAGCTATGTTAGGCAAAGTTGTCTACCAATTTGTATATAAACTGTGGAACATGGTTATACTGGAGAAAAGTGTATCGTAACACATTCATGGTTTCAAACCATTATAGAGCATGGAATTTTGATGACAAAAAGTAGTAAACTGCTTGAGATGTGGCATTGTAGGATAAAGCAAAAGCCTGAAAAATATATGTTTATATTCTTTCTGTTCTCATTGTAGCAGTAAACATTCTGAATACGAACAATAAGAGTTTGCTGCACAAGCAATATTACCCAGGATTCCAGTTCAAATTAACCTAAAATAAGCAGCGTAAAATACATAAAAAGTGAGCTTGCAGAAAATCGTCGAAGGGTTTTGTGTGACCTTTTGAGAGTTGAAGTATTAGTTTGACGTGCGCCGGCGACCCTAGGCTGTTCTCGCCTACGCAACAAAGACCCATCGGACCCATGAGTTGTCACCGAGGGAGCTGCTGTGCTCAACACACCGTTCCACATGTACACTCAAAATGCATCAATGTATTGATAGTGCGCGATGTGAAAGTAGGACCATTAAAGTGTTTTGTTTAATATTGTGAAAGGCCAAGTGAGTACACAGAGTGTACTTAGTGCAACAAACCAGATGCTCTGTATGATTTCGAGGGTAATGTTTAAGTTTCACGTGTCTGTTCCAAATGTAAACATAGGGATTCTTGTGAATTGAGGGTCTCAGTTGGACTTGTAATTTATTTTGAGTAGTATAATATGTGTGGTATTTGTTTTATTGTGTTAATAGTGTCTTTGAAATATATTGTTGTTGATTTTCCTTGTTACTAATGCAAAGTACTCGTGCATGATCATGCACGTCAGGCAGAGATATTTCAGTAAATCACTGCCATCCATAAAACTTATGCCACAACTTGTGGATATTTATATAGTGTCTTGTGTAATATTTTTAAGAGTATTAAGAAGCCATGTGTAGAAAATATGTTTGACATGCGTGGAGCGCACATTGGTTTCAAGTAACAGAAACAGTGTTTTACTCTCGTAGAAGTGGCTCAATACATAATAAATAATAGTGTTATTTTCTATTACAATAATTACAAGCACATACAGCTAATTAATATAATATGCTCTTAAGAAGTAGGAAAGACAGTAGTCTGCAGTACTAAGCCAGTGTCAGATTAGTATTGTGAGGTCAGGTTGTTACAAACATCTACCACGTAATGTAAACAATGACCCCGTGGGTTCCTAAACTTACTTTTACAATAAGCGCATAAAGACTGCAAATTTAGAAATGTTGAATATGAACAATGAAAAGCCACTAGCAAAATTAGTGAAGTGACATATAAGACTCAAAATGGGACAAATTGTTATGCCCTCAACCAAAAGTAGAAATGATGTATTATGAAGGCCGTAAAACTTAATGTTACCGTTAAGTGGCTGCCTATTGGGGTAAGAAATATATATTTTTATTTTAATATAAGAGAATTTCTGAGCTGAATGAAAGTGTTTACAAGTTATATATTATCATTTCAAATCATCTTTGTGCATAATCCATTTTAATATGTGTAATAAAATAGATTTAAGAGTTTTTTCATTATTTGCATGGGGCGAACTGGCCAGTGAGAAGGCCCGATGCCAAGAGAGTAACGTGGTAGCCTCGGTGCTGTGAGGACGCACATCGTCGCATCCTCCTGGACCTTCATCGCTTTTTATTTCAATCACTTAGAGTATCAATAGTCAAGCTTTGTAAAGGAACCATAAGTTATTTGCTATCTGGAGAGAGTGCCACACAGCAGCTCAACAGGTCTTTTATAAGTAGGGACTTAATTTTTATGTAACCATTGTCGGCTTTGTGCCATTTTTACAGCTTCAGCGTACTCCGACTTTATAGGAGATATGTTTTATAAGTACCTCATATGAGGGAGCAAGTTAAATAAATTGTGTATGTTTGAAAATCAGCATCCTATTTATTTGATAGGATCGCTTCACGATCCCTTAACCTGAAAGTCTGTTTGAGTAATGGCGTGGGATGGTCGGAACAATCCCTTATCGATTAGTATAAGCATTTAGAGGAAGCTTATTAGCCTCTACTATACTAGGCAAAGGATATATATAGTTTCACCATTCTTCATGACATCTACAGAGATGTTGCCCATCTGGGGCCACATTTAGGCATTCGGCCCACGACCCATTGCATTACAATGTGATCTACACTGAGGCGAGCACTGGTGCCTGCAAGGACATAACCTGCATTCAGCCCATCAACTTAATAAATCCCCGGGTGCTGCACACGGCAAGAGTCAAGTACAGCAGATGGGTGAATCATTTTATAAAGTTAGTTTATAGAGATGCATTATGGTTAGCTACGACAACCAAAGAGATACCGATATCTCAAGACGAGGCAGAAGAAACAGGAAGAAGAACAGGCACATCACAGATTCATCGCAGCTTTACCGCAAATCAGGGGAATGTAAACACCGAATCTGCCAAGCCCACTACAGGGACACCAGACGTGTACAAGTCCACAAGGGCAACCGTAGGGGACAGCAGTTTGGGGATCAGCAGTCAGCAGGATAATAGTCCGCCACTTATAGATTTCGACGTCGAAAGTAACGACCTGGGAGAGTCTCCTGCAGACGGCAGCGACTGCCAGAAACAACTCGAGCCCGAAAGGGCCACGATGCCGGAAGAAATGTAAACACAACAATTTTTCATTGTTTCGCAGCGGAAGAAGATTGGACGCCTACACCAGGGTAAGGGGACGTGACAGACGAGCACGCGAGGGATGCCTTTACCCTGAACTGGCGACCCCCACACAACACCGCTAGCAGTAGCAGCAGCGACGAGACGGGATTGGAGGGCAACTCCACCCCCCTCCCTGCCATTCGAAGAGTGTGCAAAGCCAGCCACACCACATGCACAGCCTGTGGACATGTTACAATTAGCACCGGTGCGGTGCTAACTGTCATCAACTGTAAATCAAACAAATTTACCATTTTTCAATAATAGTGTGCAGGCCTTGTGCCACCTTAAATACCCTAAATTTTAAGCTAAAATCAAGCAAATTTCTCGCTTTTTAAGCAAATTTTCAAGTTTTCTAGAAATAGTAGTTTTGCAAGCGAGGAAGTAAATTTAAGAGAAAATAAAACAAAATAAGCAAATTACGAGTGAAAATATTAAAAGTGAGAAATTTTAATTAGAAAACAGATTTTGTATTTGATCGAAAATTCGAAAAAAATTTTAATGCAACCATGCAACCAAATATCTAAAAAAAATTGTATTAAAATATTGTAACAATTTCTTGTTTCTGTAAAATTGTTTACATTATCCATTTAATAAAATTAAAAATTTATACATCTGCAGTGACATTTTCTTTCAAATAATCATAAGTTAAATTACGTTGGCTAATTAAAACAACATTACAAATTGTACCAGCCTCAGCAGCTTTTTTTTTTTTAATCTACAGTAATTTTTATATTTGTTTTATCTTTAACTACTGCTGTTTTTCTATATAGACAGTCGATAGCATATATAGGTCTTCTTCCCCAAAATAAATAATGATTGATATCACCATGATAATTTGTTGTTGACTTATAATAAGTTAATTATTTCGATACATAGTATCTAATTTAGATCTAGAATATGTAAAATCATTAAAAGTGAGAAACAATTTAAGACAAAGATTATTTTCAATATATAGATTACAATTTTCTTTAGGAAAAAATTCATTTCTTCCCTTTTTAACAAAAAATATTTCTCACATTACAATGATGAAACACTGAACCATGCACATACAGTACACACATACGCTCAGTGCGATTTTTTCTATTAGTTTGGAAACCCACAATTAAAAAATCAGGCATGTCAAATTGAAAATTATTTAAATGATGTTTTATATCAAAGTTAAAGATAGTTGTTATTCTTTTTCTAATAATTTCCAACACTTAAAACCAATAATAGATCTCTGTGTCACAAGTCGGTATGTTCGACTGTGTCCCGGCACCTCCCAGAGCAATGGTATTGAGTGTGCGACTGGTGATATCGCTGCCTTCCAAACATTATGAAAATATGGTATAACAAGTTTGCTACTGCTTGGCGAATCTCCTA
Source organism: Dryococelus australis (assembly GCA_029891345.1). Taxonomy (NCBI): domain Eukaryota; kingdom Metazoa; phylum Arthropoda; class Insecta; order Phasmatodea; family Phasmatidae; genus Dryococelus; species Dryococelus australis. The sequence continues at coordinate 319,280,425 of CM056995.1, forward strand.
AAAAAAAGTCCTCTGGGTCTGTTACGTGGGATGCATGGTTGCATTCCCGTATTCCTGTTGTCGGGGTAATTTCCTTTGATTGAACACGGGCTGAAATCCTGACTGTTGGGAATGCTAGCAGTGAATATAGTGCTCATTCCTTCTCGTGGCTCGTTCTTCATCCGATATGCACTACTCGTGGAAGATCCGAAAATACTTGCCTCATACCTGGGTTACAGCACCTCGCCGTCACATTTGTTTACGTTTGCGCACTTACTCAGAATGCTTTGGAAATTTGCCAAAGACAGCTCAATTTTGGTAGTTGGTAGCGCGCATGTGATTAACTTGAGTGTGTAGACCGGGTTAATGAATCACTAACCTCGCATGAACATAGACAGCGTATGCATACTTCCTCTTGGCATCTAGATATTTTATATGTAAGCAGGGCCGGATTTCCTATATAGCCGCCTGTAGGCCCACAAAAATGTGCTGCCCCTAGAGTAAAACTGTTTAAACGTTTTATTTTTCCTACCTCATATTTATTTGTTATTTTAAGATCCACGGAGAACATACGAGGTGTAACATTTTATTTTGAACCAAAGTGTAAATGTATTGTTAATAAATCACAATATTAAAATTAAAAGACAAATTATGACAACCAGAACTGCGAATTTTATGAAAATGATTGCAATGAAACACTGGCATGGTATCATTCAATAGAAAGGACAACATTTAGAAATTTAATTTGCTTTCCATGAAAGAAAAAACTTTATCTTATGCCTAGTAAGATAACCAACATCTTATCCAAAGCTCTTCTTTCTAGCTTTCCTTTGGGCAAAGGAATTGATAATATCCTAGATGTCCAGATCCCGCAGCATCTGTCCCTTGATATTCAGCAATGTCAGGGCCGATAATCTGTCTTCTCCCATGGTCGACCTCAGGTAGTTTTTCATACGTCGTAGAGTAGAGAAACAGCGTTCGCCTGACATATTTGTTACTGGAGCATTGTGAATCATTCTGAGTGCTATGTTTACATTGGGATACACTTCAACAAACCCTTCTTGACTTAAAAATTTACTTAATTTTGTTAGGTTGAAATTTCCCTCGTTGTCAGGTGTTTGTGCCTTCACATGCACTCTAAGGTGCATTGACTCGTCTACAATGGATGCTTCAAGCTCACTATTGTAGTACGAGGCCAATTTACATGCAGCTGAAGAAATATGTGCTGATTCTTACGTGCTGAGATGTTCTGAAAAGCCAAACCTCTCTTGAAGCTCATTGCAACGTGCACTTTGCACTTGCAGTTCTGATTTTGTTTTATCCAGAATTACATTATTTTTAACAACGCGAAAATTATCTGACCCAGTCTTAAGAGTTACTTCTCCAGCCCTAGTCTCATCAGGTCTCCGAGTGCCCTTCCTTTTCCTTCCCACGTAAAATTTGTAATTTTCTATTCTGCTCAACGACTTTGCAAGGCATTCATAGTGGTCAAAAATTTCTGTTTCTCTTAAATTTGTTACAAAGTCAGACAGCAAATTGTACAATTTCACAAGTTGCCCCAAATCTATGTTTACTGACTGCAGCTTGGCAATGACAGCATTAAACCTACGAAGGATTGCAGTTTCTAGTATATTAAATTTTTGTCTCAATGAAGATGCCTCATTACTTGTTTGAGGTTTTTCTGAACTATCGTTTTTAAAGTCTGCAAGGTCTCAAATAATCCACACCAGTGGCTCTCTAGTGCATAGAATGTATCATTTCCAGTAGAAGTCTTCGACAGACTTTGTAGTGGCCGACCTCCTTTTCTTTTGCAGTTTCGAGCTAGGAGAGCCCAACGGTACGTGGAAACTGAGAAAAAATTGTACAGTTCTGGTAGCAGTCCAAAAAAATTATACTGCTTCAGTGCAAGATTCTGCAGCACATGAACCCACAAGATTAAGAGTGTGTGCTGCACATGACACATAGTCAGCAAAGGAACAAAGTTCCTTAACCCTTGCTTGTACGCCTGTATATGCTCCAGACATATTCGAGGCATTGTCATATAACTGGCCCCTGTAGTTTTTATGTCCAACTCATATTTGCTCAAAACAGTAAAAACAACATTGGCTATTTATTCTGACTTGTGTTCTTCATTTGATAAAAAAACAAATGAACCATTCAATTGGCTCCCTAACTCCATCCTTCTTAACATTGTGTATAATAAATGTTAGTTGATCAGTGTGTGAAATATCTGGATTGGAATCGACACTTATACCAAAGTATTTAGCTTCTTTCATTTCCTTCACTATTTCATCCCTTACTTTTTCAGCAATCAAAATAATCACTTCTTCATAAATGGTCTTGGAAAGATAAGATGTATGTCCCGAACCTCTGTCGCTATGTTTTCTTAGATGATCTCCCATGAATGAATCAAACTCTGCAAGAAACTCTAGTGACCCTAGAAAAATGCCATTGCTTTTACTGCCTATGTGCTCATCAGTACCACGAAATGGTAACCATCTAATAGCCAAATACTTTACTGCTGCGATGATATCTTTCAAAACATTTATCCAGTAGTTGCATTTTTGCTCAAACTGTGCAATGGGCATGTTATCAATTCGTGCTTTAGTATTTCCTCTCAGTTTAAGTGTTGCAATGCTATTTTTATGCTGAGATGACATTTCATGGTCTTGCACCTTTTTAGAAGCATTTCTCCAGTCATTAATCCATGAAATAAACATGCCATTTTCCCCACCAAATAGCAAGCAAGTTGCACAAAAAACACATCCCTTTGATGGCGAGTATACTAGCTAATGCGTAACTTGTGTCTCCCCACCAAGCAGTTTCCGAGAAAAAATATGCCTTGAAACATGCCTTTCTTTATTAGGGTACTTACGTTTTGAACCACTGAAGTCTGCATCTAAGTTTTGTTCGATTCCATGAACAACCACATAGTCTCGTAGCGCCTCATTAATTTCCCACTAGACTGGATTTGTACTGGTTTCAAAAACAAGTTTCTTAGGATTGCTAGTTGCATCTGGTTCCATAAAATTCGTACAGGTCTCTTCAGCATGGATATGTAGATGGATACTGCCACTGTTCAGTGAATTATTGGTACTTGATGTTGAAACTAGCTGTTCTTGAGCAGAAATTTTTTTTCTGGGAATGACGACACGCGTACATCGCTAGCCTCTATGTTGTCACTAGCAAAGGAAGGACGATTTATAGAAGCACTGCCACTTTTGGTAGCATTATCAATTGCAGCCATGGCGTCGGCAACATCTTCATCCTGTCGGTTATCACTGTTACATACACAAAAGAAGAAATCTTAGGGATCTGCTTTAAAAGAGCACCACTCCTTTGTCCTTTAACTTTTTTAATTTTTTTTATTGAACACCACTGAGTCTTTCTATTTGGGTACTCATTTTGTTCACGATTCGCAGGGAGCTAAATTCGCAACACTTAAACACGCGGGTGCACACATACCTATTTTACACTTATAAGCTCGGACATGTTCATAGTTTGACCGAACATAAATTAACAACATTGGTATAAAACGCGAGTATGATGTGACATGATGTGGCCCACGCCGCACCGCCCGCATTACATCAGCACAACAGCTAGTGCCAACAGGCAACTATACCACTTCAAAAACAAAGAACAATGGTATTGAATCATACTGCCATTATCGCCATGGTCAATCCTCTCACCGCGAGAGTGGTGAAGGTTCAAATTACCCACCCGGAACAATCTACACGATAAAACTGCGGCAGAAATGGGCAGGATGGAAGTTTTGTGAAATTAAATTCAAAGAATAATTTATCAAGTGAATTCCCGAGTAACATAAAGATTGAAAATGGAAACAATCCTAATCAAATATGTGCTGTGTGCAGCTTATTATCTAGAGTATCATGTAAGCAAAGGTTATGAACACAGTGTGTTTCGCGTCTGTGTGTCGCATTTCAGGGTGATAGCAAAGTAACCCAGCTGTCTTCACCATCAATGATGATAATTTAAGGCATACATGTCTTTCTCCATTCCGCCCCTTGGTCCGGGCCTAGTCGGCCTAATGGGAAATCCGGCCCTATGTGTAAGTATGCCGCTGCTATATCCAGGTTTACATATTCAATGTCTCGCTGAAGTTGACATGCTGCAGTCGAGTCATGGCTCCTGCAAACATCTCCCATTGACAGATCAATAATAAGTTGGTTATGATTGGTGGTATTTCGGAGGCACTTTGCACACATCGGCGCTGGTTTGCCATTTGTTGTACGAAAGTCCCATTATCCTTGATAAGGAAGTAATGTGGACGTCATCTTGTGTGTTGATACTTCTGCCAGATCACATGGAATCGCGGCACACTGCTGTAACCCTTGCGGGCGCGACGTAGGAGGGGTGGCCCTGCCAGCACGATGCAGCATAGATGGAGGGCTTGGCAGGAGTCTCACTCCCCTCTCTGTGGACTCGTCTAAGATGGAGGCGTTTCTGCATCATAGGTGTTCTGTGGACCAAGATGGCATACTTAATGGATGCTTGGCATTAAAATTTCCCATGTGCAAACTGAATGCAAACTACATTCGTTGAGGAGGAACCACGAACAAACACTGTAAATTTGTTAGATCAGTGGGGCCACGAAATGCAAGTCACCGTCAACAATCATGGTCCAAATGTTATGGATGTACGGTTCGGAAACAACATAGCAAGTACAGTAAAGACTAGTGCTGGAGTGGGGTGGTAACAGTGTGCGGAGACAACACAGCAGGGGACGGAGCCACCACGTGCACACTTGACACACCTGGCTGTTGTAAACAAAGCCACACCACCCACACCACCCACACAAACCATAACCAACACATCGTTCCGGTTCCAACCATCGACACATTATTACCTACCAGTACCAAACGTATTTCTCAGAACCATATATCCCAACATACTACCAACAATGTCAACACCTTTTCAAAATATACTGCCAGTGACACCATGTCCAACCAACTACATGGGAGTAATGGCGCAGCATCAGTAACCAGCAGAGAATGTAGCACAGAGCGGAAACACAGGATTTGACTCAACCAATACACCGCCCAAGACTGACTACAGTGAAGATGCCAGAAAAGTTACAAACACTCCCAACTATCACAGAAACTCAATTGGAGGACCACACAGCATTTTTGAATGACAACATGTCCCTTCATAAAAGGTATGGTGTCAGCAGTTGAAAATGGGCAAGCTGTGTCGTAGCACAACTCCAAAGGGACACATGCTCTTGATGGCTTTCTCTAAATTACTACGAGCTCCAGTGAGAGGAGTTCCAGTGCTCGTTGCAACACTGCTTCCGGGGGGTATTTACATCACTGCAGGCCAAAAGTAAGCTTACACTGTAGGGGCAATAACCGAATGAGACACACACGTAATTCATTACCACGAAAAGCCACTTGGTTAAAAGTTTCCATCCACACTTGCCAGAGGGAGAGTTACTGGAGGTGGTGGCCAAAAATGCCAGAACTGAATTTAGGGCAGCTTTAATACCGTTTCTCAATGGTACTCTCGAAGATGTAATGCATGCAGCTATTATCCTGGAAAGTATGTGCGAGTCCCAACGATGCGAGTACCGCTCGATGGAGACATAAGTCACAGGATGTATAGAAAATACACGGTACAGCAACAACAACAGCAGCATTTTATGGATAACGACGGCAGTACAAACAGAATGTGGAACCCGAACCAACCACTGCAACGACGGTGTCGGTATTGCCCTACTAAGCAATGCCACTTGCATAGTCAATGCCTCAACAATCCGCATCTGGACCGAGTCAATGAGGCTGCAGGCAGAAAAAAGCAGGGAAACTGGTTACAGGGGTGAATATGCCGGACGCCTCCGACACCCCGCTCGCACCGCACAACCACCGAAACTGACTCCACAACAAACACTCATTCAACAGCTCAGTAATAACAAAACCCAGTTCATATGCATTATGGTTTACATTAACCGTAAGTGGTGCCAAGCGCTGATAGATACCACAGCATCGCACAATTTTGTACATCCTAAATTTGTAAATTAACGAGATATAACACCTTCAAATCGCGTGATCAGATAAGTCACAAATGAACATTACAGTACAGACACAGGCCAGAAACAGTTCCTGTTCATGTACGCGATATTGAGACTATCACTTCAGTTATTGTTACGTTCGAAATAAGGGAAGATGCCATTTAAGGTGTAACTTGGCTTTCAGAACAAACATAATAGTAGAGCTGGCAGCCCGTCGTATACATATTGGCACGAAGGAAAGTAGAATGACCGTGTACAACCTGGACCGCTGTCCCATGGGTAGCCCATCTGAGGTACAGTTAGGGGACTTTGACAACCAGGTTCCACCATAACATCATGTCTCATTTCATAGTATTGTAAATGAACATAGAGAGGTGTTTGGAAAGCATGACGCCTTAAAACGCATTGTGGTTGTCGAGCACGAGATCCCATTAATTGAGATCAAGCCTGTACATACAGTTCTGGGTACGGGGCTCGATCCCGTGCATAACTGACCGAGCGCTGTCTTGGTCCACTCGTGGTGAGGGGAGCAAGGGAGCAGCAAGGGTAAGGGTAGCAGAAGACATTCGTGTATGTCCACCAGGCATAAAGTATATAAGGCCGTTGGTGCATGACGACCCTGATCCTCTCTTTTGTTATGAGTTGGTAACAGTTGTTTTGTTTTGAAATTTGTTTGTTTATGCTTTGAAGTTGGCAAAATTTTTCTTTTTGTAAAAAAACATTGTTGTGTCGTTATGGCGAATGGTGCGGTGTCTCGTGTTTGTCAAATAAATGAGTAAAGTAGACCATGGCGTTTTGAAGGTCACTGTCAACGTGGTAGGGAAATTATTGTGATGGGATAAAAGCCACACTGCGGCCAGCCATCTGATGGTGTCTGGGGGAGGGGGGTGATAAAAGGTAGAATATGATTTTGGGGGTGGTGAAGATGAGATTTAGGATGTAGTTACTTGGATAGGTGCCAGGTGTCGTTGATGCGAGGCCAAAATGATTGTTGACCTTGTTGACCTCGGGGTTGTGGACGTCCACTCGGACTAAATTTCCTCGCTGCTGATGCTGGTGTCCTCTACCCCGTCAATTATTACTCCAGATTGGAAGAGATTGCAGTTGTTTGCTAAATGGTAGCCGGTGGATCGACTACATACCATGATGCTTGCTCTTGGCGGGATAACTGAATAGTCATTTACCCTCGTGCATGTGGATTGTTAGGGTCAACCACACGCCCATAAAATACGAAACAACTTATTAAGACATACACACTTGCAGATACTGAATGAAGTAAGACATGATGCGAACGGGTATTGTAACGGCACATCCACTGAAATTCATAAGGCAGTCGAAAAAATTTACATACAAGTAAGACAACAGTAGTATTTATTTGACTTGATTAAATCTCCCCCTAGGAGAATACTTATATGTGAAGAAAGTGGCGAACAACACTGGCCACTGCGGTTACAATGTTAAAAGAGTCTTATGACAAAAATGAAATTATAGCTGAATTTGCTTCCCGGGGCGATGCTGTTCCCACGGGAAGAGGTGTGTACCAGGCAGCTAAATGATAAATGTTCCAGATTAGTTAGAGTGCTTAATGAACTGGTGCATATCATGTGACAGTCCGAGCCAAAAGAACCATTCGCGCACGTTCCTCACTGCTATTTCACAACTGGGATGTCACGCCACATTGCCACTATATGCATAGGCTACCATTCGCTCCCTCAAAACCGTGGGGACATACAACCTCCATTCTGAACTGTCAGTTGGCGAACACATTTCAATCCAGCCGTCCATAACATGCCAGTTGTTTACATTTTCTTGTGTGCACATTTCCCTCCTCTTCTGACAAAATTGATATCCTTGCTGTTACTGTACTATTGCACAATAGAGTTCAGTAATCAAAACATCACTATCCTCAGTGTTAATTTTTTGCACGCTGATCTCTTGTGGTGTTCCTTGTGTGATCAGGGGAAGGAGGTCATCCCATTCCATTTCGCCCCTCAAAACAACACTTGCACTGGGCGCTCGGGAAAGCGCGTCGGCCAGCTAATTATCCTTTCCTGGTACGTGCTGTACAACGAAATCGTACATCTGCAACATCAAAGCCCACCGTGCTAGCTTAATGTGTGCCTCGTGCATGGAATGGATCCAGACTAGACATCTATTGTCAGTACTTAGTGCGAATCTGTGATATTCTAAATATCCACTATACTTTTTGACTGTCCACAAGATCACTAGGCATTAACACTCATTTACATCGTAACGGCATTCTGTCACGCCGATCTTAGCATAGCAAAGTCGATTATTTGTCTTTTCACCTTATCATTGTTTTGGTACAATAAGTCTCCCATTCCATCTTGACTAGCATCGGTCTGTAAATACAAATGTTTACTAGCGTTGTACCTGGTGAGTGTCTGGCAAGTCTGGAATATTTCTTTAATTTCGCAGAACGCTTGTTCTTCCTCTGTCCATTGAAAATGGCGCTGCGGCAATAGCAGATTGGTCAGTAGTGTTATTATTATTGGAAATCCTTCCATGTGTTCTCGGAATCAGGTCGCCAATCCGAAAAACTTCCTTAACTATTTCCTCATGCACGGGGGTGGATAGTCGTTTATCAACTTGATTTGTTCCGGGTTCGGCTTGTTCCTTTCTTCACTCACAACATGCCCGAGTAAGTCAATCATAACTTTTCCCACTTGACACTTCTCTCATGCACAAGTTAGTCCATTCAATTCCAAGCATTCTAAAACAAGTGACAGTGACAACTGATCCTCGGGCTCCTCCCAGCTATTAGACCATACAATAACGTCATCCAAATATGCTAATCTAAATTTTCCGATAAGGTCGTCTAAAACACGGACCATTAAGGCCTGAAAGGTAGCCGGTGCACACTTCAGTCCGAAAGGAATTGCGCAGAAGTGGTATCAATTTCGGTCCGGTATAGTGCAAGCTGTTTTCTCATGGTCCGCAACTTTGATGGGTACTTGCCAGTAACCGCTTTTCAGATCTAGCGACGTGAACACATTGGCTTGTCCAGGCGAGCTGAGTGCATCTCTTACATTAATGTAGGAGATAATGATCTGCATGTAGCCTGGTTGAGCGGCCTGAAGTCTACACAGAATCTCCACGAAGCGTCTTTTTTAGGCGCCAACATAGTAGCTGAGTTGTAGCCGCTATCCTTGGGCTCAATTACACCATCAAAAAGCATCTCCCTCACTTGTTATCTAATTATTCTGGCCCGATGCGGATAATAGCTTCTGGGCAGATTTCGGATAGGTCCCTCTTTCTCTAGTGGTATTTCGTGACCCGCAACTGTCGTGCGACGCAGGGTGTAATGCTGCGCGAAAATTTCCCTACACTCGTTTAGCAAGCATTGAAAAATTGCCTGATGTGCTGGCGGAATATCATTATCTATCTTACTGAGATCAATTGTATGTATGTTAATTACTGGTCAATGGTCTAAGTTGTAAATTGTGCGATGCTCCTTCGCACCTAAATGTATGCATCTAGCGACAGGATAGATAATAGTTTTCTGTTCCATTAAGCAGAAAATACCCAATATTGCATCTTCACGAATATCTGGGGTAATGACAACTGTTGTCGTATCTATGTTCCTCACACGTACAGTCACTATCGCTTCTCCTACTTCTTTACTGCTATATTGATTCGTGGGTAACCTAATGGCCTGTTTCATTGGCATGACATCGGCATCCTTTACAAAACAGAGTTGCAAGAAATTATGTGAAGCCGGTTATCAAATTGCAAATAAATTTCGCCGATGCACTACTAACCTGGTTTACTAGCAGTTGTTGTGGCGAGAACTCCAGCTGTTTACATTGTGGGGGGAACGGGGCGTCAGGAGTGTCCAACCCTCTCATCAATGGTTTCCGTTTCCCTGTTGTTGGCTGCGTTCCGTCTCTTCTCAGTTCAAGTCAGGATTATTGCCGCACTGAGTATGCCAGTATAACTGCCTCCCTGGGCAATACCGGCACGGCCATGGTAGGGGTTGGCTTTTATCCCACTTTACGTTCGAACTCGCGGTTCCTGCACTTATCCCGGAGTTAAGTTCCCCCGGCTGGAACCTGTTACTTCTCACCTGCTCTTTAATCGGTTTCAGTGTATTCTGAAATTTGTCCGATGTTGTCCGAATGGTTTTTCACTGTCCTAACACACGTCACCACTCGCGGCTTTTTCGAGGATGCACAATTGCTCGTCTCGCCATTGTGCAGCACCTGCTCCCGTTGCGGTTGTCCCGGCATCCTTTCCAACATGGCTGTAGCTTCATCACGTCTATCAAGGCTGCATGATATTCTGGCAGGGGCAGTCTTTCCCACAATTTCCAGTGTTTCCCATTCAGGCAATTCTAGATAAAACCGGCGCATCACTTGCACTTTCCAGGTGATGAAGGCAGTCAGTGATTCGTGTTCTGTTGTTTTGAAAGGCTATTTGGAATTCCTGCTATTGCACTCCATGGTGTTTGAATGATCGCCACCAATTGCGAGCATCCCCGTGGAGTTGCTATCCGATGCAATCCACCCACTCCTCCTCCCAAACACCTTAGCGGATTAGCGGTGCTGTACATTCTTCGATGAAGGCTATTAGATCTTCAGTCGTTGCGCCCGTGAACGTGGGCAGTGTTTGGAGCTTGATGGAGGTTTTAGTCATGGCCGGTCTTGGCGGTTTTTGTCAGTTGGAGGTGTGATGGCTTCCAGTTGCCTTCTGCTCTCTTGTTGCAGCTCTCTAATAGGACTTGTTTCCACACCACTCAGCATATACATAGGCGCAAACGGTACAGATGGATACGGCGTAGGTATTGGTTGTAACATAGGCGGAATACAGGTGTCTGAAAGAATGGAAATTGGATATAATAGGGTGCCGAAGTCGTAAATGTGGCAGGAGTGGCCATACTGGGCAGTGCTTGTGGAGCGCTGGCCACGTGCTCACTGGCGACGTGTGGCAGCTGGGCTGCGTTGACCGAGGCTGTTGTATCCTGGCCTATGATCCTGTTCCACTCTCCTTCAACTTCTTGCTTCATGGCCTCCTTGACCCTGCAACTATCCTCCTTGCACAATGTCATTTCTCCCATTAAATAATACGTGAGTTTTATGCTTGGCTTTGGCATGCTGCTACTCGTGGGGCACTGTTGACATAAGAATTCGAATCCGAACACTAATTCTCTCCGCTTCACTCATGCATTCCCAGTGGTACTTCTCTTGACACTGTTGACATTCAAACATGTTCACGACTAAACCGGTGAACAGTAAATTGTGAAACCAATTCGGTGTGCAATAGTTCAATACTGTTTGCGATGTTGAATTTTGAAGCCCCAAGCTGTCTTGTATTTCCATCATTGACTTTAACCGTGGCTTTGATTGTTCCATTAAATTGTCCTCACTGTTTCCGCGGTTGGTCGCGCCATGGCTGGTTGGTCGTGTCTTATGGCTGCACTGCCAGTGTGATGTGCCAAGTTCGTATCTCGCTATTGTGTCTTGTGGTAGAAGACACAAGGACTGCAGACAGAGCAGTCCCGGGCACTATGCTGAGTCTGTCCCAACATGTTGGTAAACACAAATCCATGTGGTGCACGGCATGAATGTGTGGTATCGGACTGCCACATGGCTGATGAGGGGAAGGCGCTTCCCTGTGCAGAGAGGGCTTTTCCTTGTAACCCATTTGGCGCACTTCCCGGTGTCTCCCAGGCATCCAGAAGGTGTCACAACATTCCTGTTTGTTCCTTCCTTCACTGTATCTCCCGTTGTGGGCATCCAAGGGTTAGAACAAGGATGTACATGGACGAACATGAGATAATGAAGACATTTGAGTGGGAGAATTTTCTGGGGATCACCGTGATGGATTTTATGCCCCACAGAAGGGTGAAGATTTGATGCTGTGTGGCTGGACCATGTATGGGTGAAGGGAAATTGATGTGCAGTAAAGGTCAAGGTTAGGATATGTACATATTACACAGGGCGACAGACTCTGTCCCAGCAATGACAATGTTAGTAGAGCTGACTCTTCTGTCTCTGGGCCGCATAGCCGACGACCAGGGCGTAGAAATCCACACTGCTCCGCTGATTCCTTCCTGTTGATGGTTAATAAGTTTTACTAATTTCCCTTTGGCAACCTCCAACCTCTCAGCAGTGTTATGCCTTGTTACATAATAATTACCAGCACTGCCGGGTGGCCTATTGGCTGATCCACATGCCCAAAAAATATGGTATACTTGCAATAATAATAATAAATATTAAACATTGAGCGCTTGCATAGAAGATGGCGGGTATTCTGAGGGCCCATGCCCTGAAGAACCTTGCGATCAGACAAATGAGAACACATCCAAGTCCTGTTTCACATGTTTTTCAGTGCCTTTTATTTAACCTTTGCAGTTGAGAAAACTTACACTTGTGCTGGGCTCAGCCTGCCAGCAGGGCGATACAGACAATAGACACATACGTGGTCAATAAGAATTATGTCAGTTTTAAGTCCCTATGGATGATGCAAGACCACAGGGGTAGAGGGCTGGCATTCCAGTGGCTAATGCAAACAGTCCCAAAGTAATTTAAAGTTTATTGTAGTTAAGATGGTCAGTTTCGATTGTGAATGCAGCCGGACGCGCACATCGCAGCCTTGCCCTAGCGAGTATCAGATACTAACTAATTGGCCGGCTTGGCTCTTTCACTGCCCGGGGTGGGGATGCATGCCAAGCGGGCACTACTTCCTACTGTCCACAAACAACTCTCTCACTTGCAAAAATAAAAGCTTACCTGTACAAAAGGAAACATAACAAATTAACAAAACATATTAAACTAACAAATAAAACACAACAGTCTTGCAATGACTGACATGAACAATTTGAACAATTAAGGTAAGAAATACAAAACACTATAACTCTGCTTTATTGGATTTAATTAAAATAATGCTAATGTTAGGGTGTAAGTTATTTCTTATTCTGGTAGGAATGTCCAACAGTAACAGTCTTAGGCCCTTTTTAACTTGACCCTATTTTCGTTGCACCCACATGTCTGGCGCTGCACCTGACACTTTGTGCACTAGCATGCACTTTACCCTCTTATTGCACTATGCACACAGGTGCATCATTCACACGAACTTTACACTGTGTGTGTTGCTCGTAGTGTTGGCTTCGGTGCTAGGCCATTAGAACGGTCTATGAGGCGGAAGAATCAGCACATGTCAACACCATGGGTGGTCAGAACGACAGCAACGCATCTGTGGTGTTGAGTCTGCAGTGTTGTGTCAGTGTGATCATAAGCCCAGCCAGCACACATCCGCATCGCGATCAACTGCGCTAATGACGGACAGCAGAACACTGGAACGGAATTACCACTAGTTAGTACAGACATTTTGGACATAAATGCAATAAATTGTTGTTATGATCTCATTTGCCCTTGTCATGACAAACCACTTCTAAAATGTAGACACTGCAATTATAAGTATCATCATGCCTGCATTAACACCAGAGAACAAGGAACAATACACAGACTATTGTTCACCTGCAAAAATTGTTACTCGCCATCAATTAAGCAGGAACATGTAACATATAATTGAGATAAATTCTTTGTAGAAGTTCAACGGAGCAACGCATGCAAGCGAACTGTCTGTGAGTGATTGATGAACGGAGGAATACAGACTGCAAAGCATGCAATATCAGGGTACACAACAAGTGCCAAATCGAGGAGGAACAAGCAACGGTAGATGGCGAGTATTTTACGTGTCGGGATTGCACGGCCATCAAGGAGACAATGTCCGCAGTGTTACAAATTCAGAATACGAATGTGGTACCCGCAAGAGCTCCAACACCGACAACAGTTCCATTCACGCCTCGATTACAGTTGGTTTATACACTCTATGTACCATAGATGGAAACAGGTTACTCTACACCGAGCTACACAGAATATCCCTCAGTTCTACCCAATCCAACACAATTTCTGCCAGCTTCAACAAATGTAAACAAAGCAAAGTAGAATGTAAACAAAGCCAACCGCATATGCATTTCAGACCCATGCCTACTCGCTTCAAGACTTTGCCAACATTTTCTGGCCAACATATGGAGGATCCTTAAGCCTTTGTGAGCGACTGTATCACATGTCTGCAACGCTATGGTGTTTCGCAGGATGAATGGCTAGGCTGTATAGGCAAATAGCTGGAAGGGGAAGTAAAGCAGTGGTGGAAATCGATCAATCACTACGGCCTCACCTGAGTGGAGTTCCTCCATGCTTTCCACTTTATGTTTGGAGGCACGTTCACGTCCATACAGGCCCCCCAGTAAAGTGGCTTTGCAGACACAACAGGAAGGGTAAACCTTAAAAGCCTTCATAAATCGCAAAATACACCTGGTAAAGAGGTTTCGACCGGAACTAGAAGAGAAGGAAATCCTGGAAGTTATCACAGAGACAGCCTTGCTCGAGTACATAATGGCCCTAGTCCTGCTACTCAATAGTGAACAAGAGGAGGTAATGATAGCTACACTGATTCTGGAGCAGAGCACATGTACTCCGCACCGCATGTGACGGAGGTGCACATGAGCGCAATGGGCCACGTGACTACGAGAACTTCCTTGGAGGACAGTACCGAGGAAATCGACAGGCGGTGCAAGTGAGAAGAAGCGAACAACTACCAGTGTGTAACTTGAACAGTTCCCAGAACCTCTCATGGGGCGGTAACAGTGTGCCAAACGCAAGTGTGTCCTGGGGCACGAACAGGTACATCCAGTGGGATCGGTCCCAGCCACCCCTCGTGGCCGTGTCAGTATTACCCCGGGCGGCTATACCTTTGGCATGTCGATTTCCCAAGAAATCCCCACCTGGACATACAGAACAGCGGAGCAGCCTGCAATGCAGAACAGCAGGAAAACTGGTTGCAAGGGTAAGGCTGACTGCTGTGAGCTTTACCCCTCCCCAGGACGACAGCATGACAATAACACCTCAAAGAGCACTCATCAATAAGATCATTAGTACAACAGCAAAATTATTAGGGTACTTTTTCAAGTAATTGGTTTGTTGTGTCATGCAGTCATAGACACCGCTGCGTCCCATAATGTGTGTAAGATCAAGTTTGTAAACACCCGAGACATAACCTCAACCGGACAGTATATTCAGTTAGGTAATGGTCAGAACACAAAGTCACCTGTAGGACAAGCAACAGTCACAATTAAGATTAGGGATGTAAAAACCATTACTACAGCGATTGTCATGTACGAGATCACAGAAGATGCCATTTTGGGAGTACCTTGTTTAGATGAACAAAACACAATAGTAGAGCCCGCAGAGAGACATGTCAATTTTGGTGATAAGGTTCGGAGAACTATTTACAATGTTGATAGTCGTTGAGTAGAGGATGTATCAGAGGTAAATCTGACCGAATTCGAGCATAACATACCTGTAGAACATCAAGCTGCTTTTCAGCGCGTATTAAGAGAGAGGAAACTTGTATTTGCAAATCATGACACATTAAGAAGAACCACAGCAGTGATGCATGCAATACCCTTAACACAGGATGAACCAATTTTTAGCAGCCCGTGCAGCTATGTTCCTCATCGGGCACGAATAATTAAACAGCAGATAGCCTAAATGCCTGCGTACAGAGTGATAGAACCAACTAAGCGACTGTATAATTCCATAATAACATTAGCACCGAAAAAGGAAGGGACCTGAAGATTTTGTGTTAACTTCAGACCCATCAACCAGGTCAGGTGCAGCCCCATAGCGCCTTATATCAGTGTCAAGAATGCTTTGGGTTCACTAGGGAATGCAAAAATCATGACATCACTGGACCTACATAGTGACTACTGGCAGATTCCAGTGCGTCAGGAAGACTGGGAAAAACGACTTTCACCACTCCTGATGGCAGGAGGTACCAGTTTTGGGCCATGACCTTTTGGTTAAATGCACTCCAGTGACTTTCCAGAGTATGATGGTTTGAGTATTAGACGGCCTAGTCAGTGAATTTACACTCGCCTATCTAGACGACATAATTATTTGGTCCGAGACGTGGGCGGAACACCTGCACCACATTTCACTTGTTCTAGAGAGGTTAGAAATTAATGGCCTAACATGTGCAGTAAAGAAGTGTCACTTAGGGAAGACGGACTTGGAATTTTTAGGTCACATTGTGAATGAGTCTGGAAACAGGCCTAAACCTACGACTAATTGACAGTCAACATGTACCACGCACCCGCAATCAGCTTAGTAATTTCTTTGCTCTAATCAATTGGCTGTGGGAGCAAATCGAGAACTTCACCATCATCACTGTGCCCCTCACGGACCTGCTGTCACCTCAAAAGCCGTACGTGTGGGGTAGCAAGCAGGAAGTGGCTTTCCACACCATCAAGGAGAAGTTCCGGTCATGGCCTGCACTGGCAAGATACGACTCAGCGCACTGCTTATTTCTGCAAACAGGCACCAGCCAGGAGGGGTTTGGCACATGTTATATCAGTAAAAAACGCAGGGGAGATGTACGTAATTGATTTCGCAAGTTTGAAACTGGGTAGTACAGAAAGACATTACGACATAAACGAATGGGAATGTCTCGCCATCATATGGGAAGTGCGCAAGTACCACCCATAGTTAAAATACAGGAGACTGGCTGAGTAACATGAGAGTAGTTAACGGTAAGTTGTGGAGCAAAGTGGTGTTCATTAAGTTTGGGAATGGGACAGGTAAATGGTAAATGTTCCATAGAATCTCACCAACTCTTCTACATGTAGATGATAGGCGCCAGATAGTTTTAAGCAAAATACCAATTGCTCGCATAGAGCAGACTCTTCTTCTCTCTGGGCCATGTGCCGACGACCTCAAAGCGATGTCCTCCCAGTGCTCCTACCACCATGATTGATATGAAAACAGTTGCATTACTGAAACCCTGAGCAAGTTGTGGAGCAAAGTGGTGTTCATTAAGTTTGGGAATGGGACAGGTAAATGGTAAATGTTCCATAGAATCTCACCAACTCTTCTACATGTAGATGATAGGCGCCAGGTAGTTTTAAGCAAAATACCAATTGCTCGCATAGAGCAGACTCTTCTTCTCTCTGGGCCATGTGCCGACGACCTCAAGGCGATGTCCTCCCAGTGCTCCTACCACCATGATTGATATGAAAACAGTTGCATTACTGAAACCCTGAGCAATGAGATCTTGGGGCGGCTCACACACCCATAATTAGCTGTACATAGATAAAAACACTGAAAGATAATACACAACACTGATACATAACCCTTAATAATTTGCGAGATAGGTGGGGGTCCACACACCTATGGCCCATAGGCAACTTGAATGAGAATGCACACTTTTATTAATGGCTCCTCCAGGAAGCAGCTTACACACCTTGCTGGGCTTAACCCGCCAGCAGGGTGATAGTGTACAACAGCCCGAAGGCGACAAAGAATCTGCATGAAACTTAAGCCTTCCTGGGCGATGCTATTGCATGGTAAGGGAGGAGTGGTGAATCTTGGACGGCTACAGAGTAAACAAAGGTAATGTCTATTGCTGTGAAATGATTAATGAACAAAAATGAAGCGCCGCCCAAGCATGAGAAATGCGACCCTGTTGGTCGGCACATCCTAATCCTCGAGATACCATGGTATGACTAAATGTTCCAAGCGGCATGCTGGCCGAGTTTTGGCGGCAGGCCAGCCGGGCAGACTATTTTCTTACACACACAAACTTTCAGAAAACATATCCACGTTGCTTGAAACACTACAATTCTTACAAAAACAATTAATCTTGGCATGATAACCCTTTAATAAACATGTTACACACTGTGAAAATGAAATGAGGGTGAAACACATGAAAATGACAAATGATGGAAAATGGAAAACACTCTAATTAAAGCCCCCCAGGACATCAAAATATTGTAGGGCTCTATAACTTGCCATTTCGTGAATGGGTGTTCTTGAACATTTCTAAATTAAACCTTATTTCACATACGCCCAATTTTGCAGGGTCTTCTTTTAAAACACACACACTTTCCTACCTGATCACGTCACGGGCATTCTCTTCGGCCCCTGTGGCCACACTCGTAACTGAGGTTTTCGTGGTTCGACTGCTGCTGTGCACTCTCTAACTGGTGCGCACGAGTGCCCGATAGAGTGTTGGTAGTTGCAGTGGCTGCCAGCGATGGTGGGTAAATGTGCTAGGGGGTAGTAAATGGCGTCAAATCCCCTTCCCCTTGCAAGACCATTTGCAGTAGGCGACTCACTCGCAGCAGGAGCATCTCCTCTGAACGAAGAATGTAGGCCACCCTATGTGCCAGCAGTCTGTCATTCCTTGGCTTCTGTGTGCGAACCTGCACTGCCTGGAGCGCTGTGGCGTACCGCAGGAGGTACATTCCCATGCAGGCACTCTTTGTCTCTTGGGACGTTGGAAAGGTAGCAGGCTGGCCAACCCGCCACTCTCCCTGTCCTCATTGCTTACTCCTCCACTCGCTTCACTACTGTAGTGGTGTCATGTCGGTTTGCTACCTGGTAGTGGCATTCCAGTAGGTTCGGTCCGGTAGTGGCATCCCAGTAGGTTAGGTCCTTCCCCGAATCTTGGCTGCGTTGTCATTCCGCTGGCTTACAGGTGGTGTCACCATTTGTGGGATCTGTTTATTCACCTTCCCCATCCTCTTCTGGTAATACAGATGCTGCTTCCAGCTCTTCTTGTTCGAAGGTATGGCGCGATGGCCCATCCCAGTCGGACCTGCCGATGTCCGTTACCAGGCTCCCCCCTGTCGGTACCTCCGTGTCCGGTGGCACTGGACCTCCTGCGTCCTCTGCCGGTTTACTTTCCTGAGGTACTGTGTCACTTCCCATCGATGGATGGTCACCAGGGAGCTCATCATCGCCGTCGCCGTCATGGGGCTCCTGGTGGTCCTTGTTCCTCGCCGATGGTTACGGTTCCTCTCGTTCTATATACATTTCGAGAGATCCTTCTGCCCTCATCCTGCACCTTCGCCATCCCTATCAGACGCGGCTATCTGCTCGTTCGTGGCGATGAAGTGATGTAGACTCCTGGTGAACCCCGTGTCGTTCGGCGTCGATGCCCCACCTGCACTCGTTGGTCTGACCCCTCCTTCAGGTCGTGGACCACTTTCCACTTCACTACCTCTCCTGACCTGCTCGTCCTGAGCATGGCAGTCCTGGCCGATTTGAGGATTGTTCCCGTTGGTCTCGGGACCACTCTCAGCCACTGCCCCAATAAATATCATCACGGTGGATCCTTAGCATCTTGTGTCCCATCCTGACCAGGTATGTGGTTGGGCCCACGGTCTTTACCACCCAGTGAGGCCCCTTCCTTTACTGTGCCAGTCCCGTGGAAAAGTTTTTGCGGAGCATGGACTGCGGATGAGCTCGGATGTATATGGCCTATCCTGCCATTTGTGCTATTGGTGGTCGTTGGTTTCTGGCAACCAGCGATTCACGTATCTTACTTGCTGATCCCATTTTCACAATAACTGTGCCTGTGCCACTCGTCTCACATGCCACATGTTACTGTCTCGCAACATTCTGTCTCTCTCTCTCTGTCTTTCTCTGACAATTTCTCTCTCGCGGCAGTGTGATATTCCTTCATAGAAGAACTTGTGCCGGGGTTATTCCGGTTGCGGCATTTACTCTTCGCCTGAGTGTGAAGAGTGGAGCGGGTAGGTGTTCAGCCCAGCTGTTGTGGAGCTCACCCACACGAAGCCGGAGTTGCGACTTCAACTCCTGGTTATGCCTCTCCATGGTGTTTGTGCGGGGATGGTAAATAGCCGTTTTTATGTGCCACACCCTCCAGCTCATACAAAGTTCACGCCATCTTTTCCTGGTAAATTTGGATCTGTTGTCCGTCAGTAACTCTCTCGGTAAGCTCAGGTAAGCTTTGATTTATCTCTAAAATCTGTCTGTTACTGTCGGCTGACTTCAGATAAGGCCCCATGATATCTAAACAGACCATTTCAAATGGTCATTTAGGCTGCCTTGGCTGTTATTGTTGATTTCTGTCAGACTGCCGGGATTTGAACAAATTACATTTGTGGCATCTGTGGAACCAATTTCTGACATAATGAGTGACACCGGGGCAGAAAAACGCCTCTAAAATATTCTTAACCATCTGCTTGGCTCCTGGGTCTCCTGCTGTTATGCTCCCATTTAACATCATCTGTAACTGTTACTTTTGCTTCTGGAACATCCCTTGCCCAAGTCCTACTAAACAAAAATATCACACTACCCATTGAGAGAAATTGTCTGCGTGAAAATGATAGTAGTGCTACCGAAACCAGTGGTGCATGAGAGGAGAAGCACCAGTGCATGTACAATGAACAATGGGAACATCAGGGCGGTACACAGCCAGACGGCTACAGCAGAGTAAAAGACCGCCAGGTGCCTTAAGACCAGGACATATTGTGTATGTTAAAGCACATCCACATTCGGCCGTGCGCAAAAATGTTTGCATGGGATTCGCGCCAAGATGGACAGGGCCACACCACGTCGTACAATCAATCGGATAGACCACTCACCTGCTTAGGATAGTGAGGAAATCGATTAGGATACACCGGGACGAGATTGTGCAGCCACCAAAGACGTACCTGGACAGCATGAGGAGGATATGGAAAACGGCAAGGACAGCCAAGCTCGCGACGAGCAGGCGCAGGAGGTAAGAGAAGGGGAATGTGGTTCCGGACCTCCCAAGGAGGCAAGACCACCAGATGCCGGGGAGATTGTGATGCCGAACACCACAGAGTTCATCAAGGGTCTCAGACACGCCAATAGTGCACGTAACGAGGTCACGGCATCAGCAACAGACAGTGATGGAACGAGGGGTGAGGGAGAGGTACTTCCAATGTAAATATGCAGCAGGAGATGGAACAGCCCATAGAGGAGATGGGAGACAAGGAGCCCCATGATGGCTTAGGCCCTGACGACCCCCCCTGATGAGGTCACAGTAGGAAAAGGTGTAGCAGGACTTCAGGCCACTGAGTCAGAAGAGAACGCAAAGGGTCCAGTGACGCCCGACACGCAGTTGTTGACAGGGGTGAGCCTGGTAACCCGCGAGCGAGCGTCCGACATAAAAGTGCCTTCAAGCACAGCCGTACGAGTGAGAGGCCTGGAAACCACTGCAGGGAGGCACGGAAGGGGAGAAGCTGGACCTTTTCATGGAAAAGCCCACTATCAGCATGGCACGAGAGGAAGACCTGGAGGCACCGAATCAGGAATGGCCTGCCAGAGTAATGCCACTGGGTCGCATCCGGTCTCAGCGACAGCAGGATTATGAAGCAGGAGACGAAGCAAGCAGTAAGGAAGACAGTGAGAGTAACGGATTGACAAGCTCGCTACGGCTCCAAGGAACGAAGAGGCGAGGACTGCCACCAAGCGAATACACTACGTGCAGTGTTGCCACAGAATGCCACAGAGTGCAGACCCAGCAACAGATGACCAGCACACTGCTGGCATGTAGTGATTCCTATGTGCTGCGTCCTCGTCGCAGGGAGCCAAGGATGTGCTCCTGCTGCGAGTGAGTCGACGGCTATAAATGTTCACAAAGAGGAGGGGGGCATTTGGCATTAGTTTCTTCCCCCAGGCCCGTTTGCTTCCCATCGCCGGTGGTCACTGCAGGGGGCATCGCACTTCCGGTCGCTGGTGTGCACTGGTTAATAAGTGTCCCGCATTGGTTAACCAAAGAGTGCTATTCCACTAGTGCAGTGAATATTGGTCCTCAGAGAGCTCGTGCAAGAAAGTGTAGGTGCAGAGGAGTGTAGGAAAGTGCAGTGCAGACACGTGTAACCACGTGCTTGTGTTCTGAAATTAGAATCTGTGAACTCAGGTTAGTGTTTAATTAGCAGGTAATTACAGAATGCTTAAGGGGAAAGTATTCTTGCTATCTTGGGTTTACGTATTTTCCTCATTAACTTAATTTTCGGAATCGATATTTAAAAACCAAGCTAGTCATGACATAGGGAAAATTTTAATAGTTATTTCTAAATCCCACTTATTTTTCTTACATGATTAGAATCACATCTGTAACTGTAATTAAACATTATCTAATTATTTAATAACTTCAGACCCACATGGAAAAATACAGGTACCTTTGAAACCTTACAAATAAAAAAATTTAGTAGTCGTCCATGACATGTCGAGCTTTGATTTTTTATTTCTGGTCATACATTTTCATTACGAAGATTTGTAAGAAAATTCGAAGATGGAGGGGACACTACTCCCTTAAGTACAGACGTCCACGCAACGAGTCTTCATGGAGCCCTAACATAATTTAAGCGCCCTACAGGCCTAAGTGTACATGTTATTATTTTTCCATCTTTTCAGTTTTTCACGTATTTCACCCTCATCTCACGTCACACAGTGCAATATGTTTATTAAAGGGTTTCTGTAATTTCTGTAATTTATTATGTAACAGTTGTTTAATTTTTAAGAAACATGTATATGTTTCTGCAGGTTTCGAGTTTGTAGGAAAGTAGTTTGCACAACCCACTGGCCCGCCCAAACTGGCCAGCATGCCAGAGCGAGGGAGATAGTCATTCAACGGTGTTTTGAGGAGTCGGGCGTGAGGACCAATAGAGTCGCATTCCGCGTGCTTAGGTGGCGCATCAACATTTTGTAACCAACCACTTCACAGCAAGACGTTTAGATTACTGGAACCTGTGTATTTTAGCTGCCCAAGACTTCTCCGCTCCTCCCTTCTTCCGGAATAGCATTGCCGGGGAAGGTTTTTTGTTTCACCTTAATTAATTCTGGCCACATGCCATTTGTAACAGTGTAACCTCACTGGCTGGTGAAGCCCAATAGTATACGTGTCAATTGTTTCCTAGAGGAATGGTTTAATAAAACCCAGTGAATTAACGTGAAGTGTCTGTGTCTTTGCTTGGATTGCCTACGGGCTATAGGGGTGCAGGGCCCACCTTTCCCGCATTTTTATTTAGTGTAGTATGCAAGTGTTTTCAGTGTATTTCAGAGTGTTTTTTTTATCTTTGTGTAACTAGATATGGGCGTGTTAGTCACCCTGAGACCTCACTGCATAGAAAGCATAGTACAGATACATATTTTCTGTTATTACGAAGGTCGGAGCACTTGGAGGACACTGTCCATTGGCCATCGGCACACGACCTGGAGAAAAGGAATATATTCTACTGCAACTAGTTGGTATCGCCCCTGCAATCTGTCAGCAGAATGTTTGGCAAGAAACTACGGTACATTTCCTACCCTAATTCCCAACCTTAAAAGTACACCATTCTGCTCCACCAGCCTACTGTCAAGCTACAGCAGCAGAGAGACCAAGGTCGACATTCCAACAGAAATTTTCCTCTGGGCGTACAGCCTGCAGCACCCCGAGATCGCCGAGAGTTGTTGTGCTATGTCAACATCCATCGTCATAGCATCGCCACTTACGACACCGGGTGCCTAGTCACGTATTTCCAACAATTTCACAAACCTCACACTTCACCGCCCCCAAAATCCAATTTAACTAATTTCAATTCAACTGCATGCCAATAATGTCGATGACGTTTTAGCATTTCAGGCCTATGTGGGGCTTTATGCCACATGCTCGCTTATATGTTTTTAAATCCTGTATCGGCACATCACCAGTGTTTTGAATAATCGCCAATTTTATTGAACAGGTGTGTTTGGGTACATTTATTCTTGTTTGTCGAGGAGGTTTAAGGCCGAGGAACCTCATATCTAACAAATACCTACGATGCATTAATGGCCATGTAAGTTTTGAGTGCTGAATGTGTATTTGTTTTGAAATATATCTCCATGTTTTGTAAGGTGTGTTGGGAAGACATAATATCCCAGATCGTGTGCTAAATATTACAGTTATGCAAGTATATGTCGCTCTTGTTGCTTTTGAAACCAGCAAAAGCAATAAATACTCACTCCTAAGTTATGGTTTAATGTATTCTTTATTTTCTTGATCTTCGTTTTATTTACATAGAACATACTAGACTTAAACAGCAATACTGACAACCTTGTACTTCAATAACAACACACAAAACTTTTCCATCATCTCCTTTGTTTACCTATCAACAGGAACAGGAAGGGATCAAGATATGTATAACAAACATTACACTTTTGGCTACCTTCATAACTTAACACCCTCCCTAGCCAAAAGTCTCTAGTCCTATTTCTTTACAATTCTTCACAAATAGATATCTGGTTAAACCTTTTGTCAAAATGTCAGTGTGTTGGCTTACACTTTCGACAAATTGTACATCAATCTAACCTTTCTTAACATTATCACATACAAAACGATACTTCAAGTCAATGTGTTTTATCCCTCGAATGTTTCCTGGATTCTTAGTTACTGCAATACAACCTTGATTATCTTCATACATTGTAATCTTATCTAATTTGACATTTAAATCTGACAATATCTTTTTCAACCACAAACACTTACAAACTGCAGTACTTAAGGCTACGAGTTCTGCCTCTGTTGTTGACAAGGCTACACAATTCTGTTACCTTGTCACCCAGGATAACACATTTCCATTTACCTTACACAAAAAACCTGAAACTGATTTTCGATCATTTACATCTCCTCCCCAATCTGCATCAACCAAACAAGAAAGTTCAGGGGAACGGTTTCCTCTGTAGACCACTCCAACTTCTGCGGTACCCTTCAAATATTTCAAGAATCTTTTTAATTGATACCATACCTCATCAGTTGCTTTGACCAGTATTCTACTGAAGTAATTTACAGCGAAACATATGTCTGGTCTGGTACCCAACATCAGATACATCAGAGAGCATACCAGTTCTCTAAAAGGTTTTGTTGTTACATCATTTTCATGTGAACAACGTTTTATGTTTAGCTTTGGCTCAATTGGTGTTGGTGATGATATACAATTCCCGCATTCAAATGTTTTCAAAATTTCTTTAGTGTACTTTGTTTGGTTGATTTTCAAAACTTTGTTCTCCCTGTCATGACTTATCTCCAACCCAAGAAAATGTTTCAGTTATCCTTTTCCTTTAACCTCAAAATTTGATGCTAGCTGAGACTTAGCATAATGTATGAGATAAATGCTTGAACTGGTTAGAATAATGCCATCCACATAAAGAAGTACATACAAAATTTCATCTCCACTCATCGATGTATACAGACAACAATCCTTTTTGAGACCTTACAAGACCTAATTCTAACATGACGTTGTTAAACTTGTCATTCCAGCACTTAGGTGCCGGCTTAAGACCATACAAAGACTTATTTAAATTATGAACATAGTTAGGCTTACAACTAACACCAACTGGTGGATAAATATACATCTTCATGCAGTTCACTATTCAAAAATGCAGTTTTTACATCTAACTGCTCAAAATGATGACTTCTGATTTCCAACAGTTAACAATGTTCTAATGGTAGTCATTCTAGCTACTGGTGCATATATATCATAACAACTTACATTTTCTTCTTGTGCAAAACCTCTTGCAACTAGTCTAGCCTTATACCTGTCGCTTACATCCTCCTCAAAGTGTTTCAATGCATATGCCCACTTTGTATCATTAACTTTTATATACTTTGGGTTTTCTACTTCCTCCCAAGTTCTACTTTTTTTTAATAGACTCGATTTCCCTATCCATTGCTTGTAACCACATTTCCTTGTCAACCCTTTTTTTCTACTTCATTATGGTTCTTTGGAACATTCTCATAGTCATTAAATGTTTTTTGGCAACCTTACACTACATCTGTGATCACTAAATACACTTTCTTTTCCTTCTTCACTTACATCATCTACATCTACTTGACTGGCACTAACATTTTCAGGTTCACTACAGTCCCCAGAATCATGTTTACATTCTACAAGTTTTCTTTCATTCCTTTCTTTAAATATAAAATTACCTTAATCAAACTTAACATTACGTGACACTATGATTATTCCCTTTTCAAGATTCAAGAGTCTATA
The DNA here is from genome assembly GCA_029891345.1 of Dryococelus australis. Classification (NCBI taxonomy): domain Eukaryota; kingdom Metazoa; phylum Arthropoda; class Insecta; order Phasmatodea; family Phasmatidae; genus Dryococelus; species Dryococelus australis. The sequence continues at coordinate 319,306,302 of CM056995.1, forward strand.
AGCATCTTGAGAATACCCCACTAATATACTTCTTTCTGCCTTATTGTCTAACTTTGTACACAACTCCTTTGGTACATGGGTGTATGCTGCACATCCAAAAACCCTCAATTTCTTTATGTCTGGCTTACACCCATACCAGATTTCAGCCGGTGTGACTCCTTCCATGCTTGCAGTTGGACTACGATTTACAATATAAGCTGCTGTTCTGACTGCTTCTCCCCAAAGTTGTTTAGGTACCCCAGATCCACTGATCATACTATGTACCCATTCGAATAAACTCCTATTCATCCTTTCTGCCTTGCCATTTTGTTCAGGCATGTATGGCACTGTGTAATCAAGAATTACGCCTTTCTTTCTACAAAAATCAATCAATTCTTGTTCAACATGCTCTCCTCCATTGTCACATCTTAGCTTTGATACAAACTGCCCAAACATATTGCCTGTCATACTATAATAATCTTGAAAACGTTCTGTAACTTCACCTTTTGACTTGATCATACACACCATTGTAAAATTAGAAAAATCAATGAATGAAACAAAATATTTATGACTCTCATTTGTAGTAGGTGAAATTGAACCACACACGTCTGAATGAACTATGCCTAACACACTGTTACTTTTTGTTCTATTACCAAATGGTAACCTTAGCTTTCCATTTACGCGCTCTTCACAGGATTCAACTTTGTTCATATTTAACTACTTGTTTATCCCTTCCACCATGTTTTGACTGACCAATTTTTTTCATTTCAGAATAGCTTAGGTGACCTAACCTTCTATGCCATAGCTTATTTTCTTCACACTCTACTTCAGGCACACAACTTTCAGCTGAATTTATGTGCATTTTTAACTCGTATGAATTATTTCTAATACCCTCTACAATTTTGTGTCCCTGAAGGTATAACTGCACCTTACCACTCTGAAAACAACCTTAATATTAGCATTTTCTAAACATTTCACTGATAAAGTTTTTTCTTAGGTTTGGTACATAAAATATATTTTTTACAGTACATTCAGTTCTTTTACCCTTTACTTCCAAAAACCCATGAATATTTCCTATACCTGTTGCCTCAATCACACTATTGTGTTTAGCCACTGCTATCTTTACAGGCTCTTTCAATTCTACAAAATCAGAAAATACACTTCTGTCATTCAACCCTACTATATGATTTGTACACCTTGAATCTACACAGGAACTCACAACAGCATTTTTGCTAATACTATCATTGTCTGCTTCTATTTCACTTATGAAACAAATTTTGCTACAATTAGGGTGACTAGTTTGACATTCACCTTGAGTATCCATGTCAACATAATTTATTTTTGGCTCACCCATTGTTGAGTAATGTTGAGATTGATTTTCCTGACGACCAACTGCTTGGAAATGTCCGCTCTGGTGAACATTTCCATAATACCTTCCAGATCGATGATCTCCATGAAATCCCTCTTGGTAACCCTGCTGAGTTGTACCTCTTAAGCTTTTCCTGGGTAACTACTTACAGTATCGACGAATATGTCCCTTCTTTCCGCACTCATAACATACACTTTGAGTTGCTGATGAAAATGCTGATGGCACCACTGCATTTTTTACTTCAGTCTTAGTAGATCTGCACTTACATTTGTCTTCTTCTGCTCGAAGCTTACTCTTCAAAAATTCAAGTGTTAATGTTTCTGGTGGTATATTTTCAATGACTGTAACCAATACGTCACATGACTTGGGTAAACAGCAATAAATGGCATATAGCATCATTATCCTTTAATTCTCCACCAGTAGTTTTAACTGCCTTACCAATTCATCAAACTGCCTCAGGAAATTATCTACACTTTCACCTTTATTTAGCATCATTGACTGTAACTTCTTCTTTAAATACAATTGCCCAGGCAATCCCTTCTTCTCGTACAGATTTTCTAGGCATTTCCACATTTGGTATGCACTTACCTTATCCCACAAATGTTCTATTTGAGAATCATCAACACATTGAACAATGAAGTTTCTAGCCCGATTTTCTTTTTTCTGATTTGAATTACATGTCGGTTTTCCATCTTCAATTTCAGCATATTCCTTGTTAACACACTCAGCAATATCATTTTCGGCAAGTAACTTAAGCATTCTAAACATCCAATTGTAGTCATTCGAGCCATTTAGTGGCTCTACCATATAACCAACTTTATGTTGCATGGCCATTTTATTTAATCTCTGAATAGCCACTTAGCAAAAAAAATACTAACTCTTACATCTTGCTATCGAATATATTCACACGTACCTTGGCCATTCCGTACATTGATATTTCACCTGTACAGTTTTTCTTCAAAACTTTTGCCGTGTGCTTGTGCATCACGCTCTGGGCCCATAACCTGTTACTGTTAAACACAGGAAAAGCAATAAATACTCATCCTAAGTTATGGTTTAATGTATTCTTTATTTTCTTGAACTTCCTTATATTTACATAGAACATACTAGACTTAAACGCCAATATTGACAACCTTTTATCCGCAATAACTACACACAAAACTTTTCCATCATCTCCTTTGGTTACCTATCAACAAGAACAGGAAGGGATCATAGATATGTATAACAAACATTACACTTTTGGCGACCTTCATAACTTAACAACACATCACATCATTGTATTCACATGCGAAGAGAGACAGATTTATTATCCCGATTTCTCGACCACTATGAATAAGGGGACGGGGGTGTGTATACCCATTCCGACATGTGTCGTGCATTGCTAAAACTTACATCTATGTACTCTAATTAAAACCTATGGTACAATTGCTGTTTACATTGATTGAACATACTTTTTTTTTGTCTTGTAAAATACTTAAGAAGCACACTTAATAATACATTAAAATAATATTAATACAATAACAAGAACATGCTAACCTTTTTATATTATCTGAAGCAAAGAAAATACTTCACACAAGTTACAACATATTTAAATAGTTGGAATTTTAAATCCGAAAAATCACAAAATTGCATCATCACAATGTGCAGGACATGTTACGTTCCCTGCAGCGACCAGATGCATAGCCACCAGTTGTTGTTCCATTACTCCATGCGTGTTTTCCTGTGTTGGGAAATGGATCAACTTCCATGGTCCATTTTCGGCACATAATTTGAGCTTTTTTTTTATGAATGGAAAACTTGTGATCCTGTCGTATTTTTCATGATAATGTGTTTTTACAATTGTCATTTATTTTAACAAGGTATAATAAAATTTATCGAATATTAAATATTTAACAGCCACCACGGGTACATAACATTTGTCACATACCCCAGCCCTAAGACCGTTTGTCCAGCCATAGCCTGCGGCGCCCGCACAGGGTTGTGCCGTCTACTGGCGTGGAGGAGTATCCACCCAGTTACAAGAGCGACCAGGCGCAGAGCAGACACAAGGGCATGCCGGCGTAGGGTAGCCGGTGGTTGCCATAGCAATGCAAGGCACCGCAGAGGAACAATTAGGCCAGTTATATTGAACTGGGACATTTAAGGACTAATTAAAGATGTCGTGTTTTTCAAATTAAATTATTTACGATTGTTTTGTGTTTATTTTTTTGTCATTTCTTTGCAAGGTAATGTGTATTTATTTATTTCATTTTTTTCACCAAGTGCTTTGTCCATATCATTTCACTAGGGTTTTATGATGCAAGTGTGTTTATGTAATTTTTAACAGATCTATTTATTGTTAACAAGTCAGTAGTCATGCCATAAAGTAGTCCCGTTTCGGCGTGAGGGCAAGTCGCTACGAGTTCCCGGGTCGGGCGGGTGAGTCAGTCTATGCGAACCATCTATCAGAGGTGGCGGGCATGTATTAGGCTTCATCATTTTCCCGTGCACTCCGGGCGACCAACATCATTTTGAAACTGGATCTTTAACTACAATAGACTTAAAGTATCGGGAACATTTTTCTCACCCTGTCGCCTGATAAGCCACCTCCACTCTCCAGTGGATTATCATTTCCCCGGGGAGCTTAAAGTCTCACATAACATTTTAATTTTCGAAAGATGCTTTTCTGTTTCACCGCATGGCTGGTCCTAATAGCCGATAGTGTAATTCACGGCAAGTGCCCTAATCGAAGGGATGTAGTTTACCGTAAAAAATATGCATGTGTGAACTTCCACTATGTTAGTTACTTACGTCGCAATATGCATGTCAGGGGACGGTCCCTTAAAATACTCGCTCATTCCATTCACAAGTTCCTTTATTCGCAAGTGTTCGGAGTTTGTTTCGCATTATATAGGCGTGTGGGAGGCCCTCACTACCCATGTATGCGAGTATTAAGAGTTAGGAATTTCTCTGTCAACAATGGTGTATAGTCGGCCTACTGGCTATCGCTTAATAAGCACCACTCATCTGGAGTAATTTTCAGTGGGGCAGAGATCAACAGAAATCATCATTGGCATGAGATTTGGTCCAGATGGACAGCCCACAACTCCGAGATCGAGGAAGTCGACCATCACTTTGATGTTGTCACGCCGATGTCTGGCGCCACCGGGTAATCACCATTCAGACCTCACTTTCACCGCCCTGAAAACCTATTTTCATCATTTCCACCATTCCACAGGCATCAATATTAACCTCAAAGTTGTACACACTACAGATTAACATGCCATAGGTGGGCATGCCAACCTGTTTTATTTTCGTCTAGTTGCATTTACTTGGATTCTGTTGACTTTTTTCCAATGGAAAAGGAAACACAATATTTTTATCGAAAGGGAAAGGGATGTGGCTTTAAATTAACGTATTTCGTGAGACTGCATTGTTTTGGTGTTTTGATGGAGGAGTGGAAAATTTTTCTCGTATGGAAATAACATTCAAATGATTGTAACTTCGAAATATTTTAACGTCAACAGAATAACAACACGCTTAGTACATCGCTGTTCGCATTCGTACAGATGCAGTAATACACAAACAATTTTGCCGAAGTTAACCTTACACTCGTTGAATTCACGATATAGGCAATGAAACCAATATATATTTACACACTACAAAAGTGTTGAATATGCGACTTTTTAAAGCCACGTGCATTTCAGTAATAAATTATAGTAACAGTTTCCAAATACATTATTTACAAAACATGCAACCTTACTGTTAGTTAAATTCGCAACCTCTTTAACGTGTTTTCCTATTAAAAAAAACCCTACACGTTTACTTCACTAAAATCACGGTTGTTCAATATTAGCATGATATAATTTATTTGCAGAATCATTAAGTAAAATCAACACAGTGTACGTTTTCTAAAACAACAAACTTGCCCTTTGGTTGTCGCCGAAGCTAACCTCCAAATTCTCACTTTTTTGGCATTTTTCCGCCACTGTGATGTCAGCGCACGAAACATTTATGTTTTTTCATTGTGCTGTTTATGCGTGAGAAAGGCGCATCGGTGCACCTGTGAGATGATACTTACTTCGCTGCGTATTTTGCATGGCTGTTAATTGTGATGTAACGGAACATGGCCATAGTCATAACTTTATGAAAATAACCGACTGTTGTTTTTCCTTTGGTGGACTAAAGTGAAAACAGTAATTTTTTCAACTACATTACATTTGTTTCTGTAGGTAATAAAATTTTATATTTTGCAAGTCTAATTTATTTATTTTTTATTTTTTTCTTTTAAGAGTATTTTACACGTGGGTCAAATCAAACAGTTGACGGTACGGGTTGGGTTGTACTTTGCGTGATAAGTTTGAATCGTTGTAAATTTTGAAGTGATATAAAAATTTATTTAAAGATTTTTTTGCCGATAGTTGCAAGGTACGTGTTTATACTGAAATATAGTCGAGAATTATTAACTACTTGTGTATGTTAGGCTTGAGAAAACTTATTTGACGTTTCTAACCTCAGTGTGTGGACTGGTACCTCCTGATATGTTTACTTGTGTTTTGTAACCATGGAAAACAAAATAAATTAATTTAATAATTCCCCAGAATTTTTTTTTATTTTTCATTTAATTTATTTGCATTCTTGAGATCTCGGATTTTGAGGTATGGAACAAGTCATGCCAATTTACAATACAGATATATACGATAATATTGTACAATCAGTGACACAAAAATGTCGTACACAATACTTATTATTCTAAACATAATACTAATGGCAGCTGCAATTGCAACTGTAAATTTATGTGTGTGTATTTTAAAATACAGCAGTACCAGACAACTCATCTACAAAAAAATTCTTCAACATTTTAATAAAAGTCAAGCAGAAATCAGTCAGTTTGCTGCAAAAAGTTTTGTGGGCCTTTTTTTTTTTAGATACTGTGGCATGTTATTGTAAAGTCTTTTTCCATTAATCTGAATCAGCTTCATAAGTGCTGCTTGTGTTGATAAAGTTAATATGGACATTATCTTTGCTTCTAGTATCATGAGAATTCACCTGTGTGTTTAGCTGACACTTGGTATCAATATTTTTATTTATGAATACAATTGAATTGTTTATTTATTTATGCACAAGGCATTGGGAGGACATCATATTATCTGACTGTGCATTATTAATCAACAATTACTGACAGTGCAATTACTTAATTAAACTTGTTAGATTATATTCATGGACGAAAGCAAAAATATTTGCTTATTTCATGCTAAAAAATTAAGTTTTACTCACCGTTACATTGATTATTGCATGTCCAATTTAAATAAAAAACCTTTCATGGAATTAAAATGCCTATAATAAGCACCACCAGGTTACAATTTACACTCTGCATAGACAGGTAATTATGATGAGTAGGCCTTGTGACTTTTTTAACAAATCAAAAAATATTCCTTGACACGGGAATGTATCATCAATTATCACATGCTAACATAATTAAAAATGCCAAAGGGCACAAAAATTCTTAATATGTCCACCTGCAGTTCCAGGAAAGTGAATTCACACAAATCTGTGCCACTTTGGTTCCTAGAGCACGAGTGATAGTGAACATAGAAGGCCGTACCAATGACCTGCTTGCTACATATTTGGTAAAGCCATATGAAGCATGTGAATCAGTGCAGCCTAAATGTTTTTTATCACTTGCTGTCTGGGGAGGAGAGTGGTGTAGATTTCTATGAATTCTATTTCTGGTGCAAATTGGTAGTGGATACAAAGTCGCAACATTTGTTAACCGTGAATAAACTAGATACAAAAACTTACAGCCATCGCCAATGTTAGAAAGAGAAACACTAAAGTACTCCCCTCATGACAGAAAGTGGCTCAAATGTACGAAATGTTGAGACGTATATACAGAATGTGACACGTACAACCCAAATAATTGTTCCATTGATAGTATAAACAGCAGCCCTTTGTCAACTTACAAATTAAAGTAACTCGTAAATAACTTATTTCTAACCACATACATTGCCTAAAAGACTACTTAACATTACAGTGTACTTTATGGTAGTTCTTACTAAGTTACAGGTATGTGTATTGGACAATTTTGGAGGAAAATAATTGCCATCCACCGACATTTCAATTACTGTTAACGCAGTGATTTACTAATGGCTGAGAAAGACAAGACAAAACATCAGTTTTAAGTCAAAATGTTGACATGCCTACAGAACATTTTACCTAGATCATCGAAATAGTAGTAGGCAGGAAGCAATCAGGAATAGAGGAACGGGAATCAGAAAGCAGGGAACAGGCATTGGTTGAAGGTAGGAAGCAGTATGCTGAGGCTTGCAAGTGTGCGATTAGCAAAGACCAGCAAGCAGGACAAAGTAGACAGTTCAGGGCCAGAGGGGAAAGAGGAGGGCTGGCCAAAGGGAGGGAAACAAGGGTGCTGCAGGAGGCCGGAGACAAGGATAGGCAGGTGGTTGAAAGAGCCACAAAGCAGGAAAAGGTTTTAGGAAGGGAGCCAGAGGTAGTTTTTCTAGGCAGCATTATTGTAAAGGGGGTGGAGCTGAGGAATATCAGGAAAGAGATGGCATATAAAGCAGCTTTTGGGGGGGCAAATATCAGGGATTTGGAGGAAAGGGTTAGTGGGATGAAAGGTAGCAGGGTGGCAAAGGTCGTTCTCATTCATGTAGGGGGAAACGACCTGGCTCATAGGGAGGTGGGGCAGGAGGTAGAGCGGGACCTCAGGGGATTGCTTAGGAAAGTGCGGGAGAAGTTTCCTGGATCTAGGGCAATAGTCAGTGGCGTGCTGGTTAGGAAAGGAGTATCCTATAGGAAGGCAGTGGCTGCAAGTGAGGTATATGAGAGGGTGTGTAGGGATTTGGGGGCTACATTTATAGATAATAGGAAATGGGTAGGCTGGGAAAGTGTAGGGAGGGACCAGGTTCACCTGACCTTACAGGGAAAGAGGATTCTAGGTGACCTGCTAGGTAGAGAAGTAGCTGGCTGCATGGAGAGGGTCAGGGCAGAGCAGCAGTTGTTGAAATAGCAATCAGTTAGAAGCAAGGAAACTGAAGGGGAGAAAAATGGAGAGGATAGCATTGATGAGGCCACAGGGGTGGAGATAGGAGGTAAGCAATGTAGGATGGTAAAGCAGAGTACTAGTATAAAGATAATGGTGGTGAACTGTAGGAGCATGTACAACAAGCTGGAGGGCTTCTGGGGAAAGGTTGAAGGCTATGGGGCGGATATAGTGGTAGCTGTGGAGACTTGGTTGACTGAGGAAGTACTGGACATAGAGTGTAGGCAGGATGAGTTCACCATCTTCAGAAGAGACAGGAATGGGAGAGGAGGAGGAATAATGGTGTGTGTAAGGAAAGCGCTAAAAGGGGCGGTAGAATGGGTTAGTGAGGATGTCGAGGTAATGGAAATTAAATTGAGTGGTAGTAGTAATAGGAGTATTACTTTTCAGGCAGCGTATAGACCAGGACAGGGATGGCAGGCAATTGAGATGATCAAGGAGAGGGTCGATAGACTAAAGGGCAGGCAGTGGGTTGTTGTAGCAGGGGATTTGAATATGCCAGGGGTGAAATGGGTAGAGGGTGCAGAAGGAATGGGTAGCATAATGCAGAGAATGGCAGCACAGTTAGTCAACAGAGGATTAGTCCAGATAGAAACACCTACGAGATGGAATGAGGAGGGTGTTGGGTCAGTGCTGGATGTGGTGTTGGTCAGACCTAGGAATGCTGTAGTTGGTGCAATAGTATTGGATGGTATAAGCGACCATCATATTCCGGTTGTAGAAATTGGGATTGGCAGGATGAGAGAAGTGCAAATGGCAGAAAGGTTGGTGTGGCAGTATGGGAGAGGAGACAAGAAGGGGGCAGAAATCGTCCTGAGAGACAGTTTTAAAAAATGGTCAATGGAGGAGGGTGTAGAGGGGTTGTGGAGGGAGTTTAGAGGATTAATGGAGATTATGTTGGAGAAATTTGTGCCATTGAAAAGGTTACGGACTGGGGGAGATCCCCCATATTATGGACAGGAGATTTTGAAAATGAAGAAGTGCAGAAAATTACATGCCAAGTGGAGAAATGAAGGGATGATGAGATCTAAAGAATTTATGAAACAAATGGGTAGGGAGCTCGAAAGGAAGATCAAACAGGCAAAGAATGTATTTCTGGGGAACATGGTGGAAGAAGGAAAAGGCAAGGAATGGGGGAAATTGTTTAGGTATGTTAGGCAGTTAAGGGGAGGAGAGGAAAGGATCCCTCTGCTAACAGGAAGGGATGGTAGGCATGCGACAAATGACCAAGAAAAATTGGAGATGCTGCAAGAACAGTACTTGTCAGTGTTTGAGGCAAAGGAGGGTTGGAAAGGGGGACAAACAGGGTTCGGGGGGTGTATAGTGATTTTAAGATGAGGGAGTGGGAGATAGAAAAGTTAATTAGGGGTTTGGAGAGCAGTAAGGCAGGGGGACCAGATGGGATAGGAAACGCAGCACTAAAGTTTGGTGGCAAGGAGTTGGCGAAATATTTATAAGTGCTGTTTAAAAAGTCCTTAGGAGAGGATAAGTTACCAAAAGATTGGAAGGATGCTATGGTGGTACCTATGCACAAGCAGGGAGAGGATAGGGGGAGGCCTGGCAGCTACAGACCGGTGAGTCTCACATCAAGTACAGGTAAAGTAATGGAGAGGCTGGTGGTGCAGTATGTGTTGAGGGTAATGAACAATAGGAATTGGTTGGAGGAGACCCAGCATGGTTTCAGGAGGGGTTACTCATGTGAGACTCAGCTGGCTGGGTTATTAGAGGATCTGGTGCAGATAGTTGATGAGGGGAAGCAGGTAGATGCGTCATAGATTTTGAGAAGGCATTCGATAAGGTGCCCCGTGGAGCATGGATGAGGAAAGTGGAGGCGCTGATACCAGACAGGAGGGTAGTGGAATGGATAGGGGACTTCCTCAGGGGGCGAAGGCAGAGGGTGAAAGTGGGGGAGGCAATATCGGAGGAAGAGGAGGTTACGTCAGGGGTACCACAGGGAAGTGTGCTGGGTCCTATGTTATTTACCATAATGGTAAATGACATGGGTTTGGGGGAGGAAAAATCAGATTGTTTGCAGATGATTGTGTTGTATATGCTGGGGTGGGAGAGGGGGGCGGAAATTTGCAGGCGGACATTGATAAGATATGGTTGTGGACCAGAAAAAATAAAATGAAGATAAATGTAAGAAAAACTAAGGTAGTGAGGTTCACAAGGAAGAAGATGATAAGCAGGGACATGTACAGATGGGAGGGACAAGAGATAGAAGAAGCAGCAGAATATAAGTATCTAGGGATTGTACTGCAGAGAGACCTCAGGTGGAAAAAACAGGTAGAGAGGATGGTAGCAAAGGGAAGAAGGGCTCTGGGTATGCTGGGAAGGGTGCTGAATGGAGTCAGCTGTGAGGTGAAGGAGAAGACGTATGGCACAATGGTACGGCCAGTGTTAGAATATGCTGCAGCAGTATGGGACCCGTATGTGGAGGTGGAGGTGGAGGTGCAAGAACTGGAAAAGGTGCAGAGAAAGGCAGCAAGATGGGTGAAGGGTAGGTGGAGAAGGCAAGGGCAGGATGATAAGGAAGAAGGGAACTATAGGCCATCAGTGATGATGAAAGAAATGGGGTGGAGCTCATTGAAGGACAGGAGGAAAGTTGAACGGTTAGTCAGGATGTACAGGGTGGTGAATGAAGAGGGAGGATGGGGAGGGCTACACTGCAAGCTAAGTAAGGGGGTGTTTAGGGGAAGAGGAAACAACAGTGAGAAGCTTCAGAGGGTGTGGAGGAGAACGGAACGGGGTAGGCAGTTGAGGGAGTGGAATGTGTTGAGGGAAGAATTGGTATCTGTGAGAGGGATTGGTAAATTCAGGAAGGGAGTGGAAAAGGAGTTGGTTGGGTGAAGGAGAGTTGAGAGAGCTCGCCACCGGGCGGTAGCCTAATTGCGAGTGTATGTATGTATTAAATTGATTCTCATCTCCCAATATACTTGAACTTCTATGCACTATGTAAACATAAATTTTTTCATGGTCAAATTTGGTAAAATTCTAAAATAGGGACTTTTTAGAAAGAAAAAATCTTGGAAGGTGGTAAAATTTCATTCTACTAATTATTCAGAACACAAATTTACTAGGAGTATCAAGATATGGTCAATAGAAACTCCAAAAATGATATTGGGGAGAGCTATGAAGATCAGGGAAATTCTGGGGTAAAACAAATATGTTCATTTTCATGATAAAATTATACCCTGCAATTTTCTCCAGTTCATAGCCCTCCCCACTATTGTATTTGTAACTTGTATTAACAATATTGTGAATTTAGATAATGTTCAGTAGGATTTTTTCGGAACTAAACACAGTTTCATGATACAATATTACGATTATATCACAAAGAGCACGAAAATACATTACATTGCAAAACTATCTAACCAAACAATACCTAAATTCACAATATTACCAATACTCACAGACTTGCACACACAATTTTTCAGTGCGAATGGGCTACACTTGAAAGTAATTTCTGGGGAAACTCCAAGTTTTGCTGATGCATGACCACTTTGCGGTCACTACCTAAAGAAGAAAGCTGGCGAAGTTGAATCACTGTTTTGGGATTTTACTCCTCTGCTGGCGCTAGAACTCTGGCTCTGTACATAATGTTTGGCTACACTTGTACAGTATTTGTCATTGCAAGGCAGGTATGCTTTAATATCAGACACTATCACTGTAACGTTTGGGTGGGTGTGTTTGTGTGTGTATTTATTGATAATATTATGAATTTGAGTATTGTTTGGTTAAGTCATTTTGCAATTTAACATATTTTCATGATAATCGTCTTATAATCGTAATATTTTATCACTAAAACATGCATAATTGCAAAAAGATCTAACCAAACAATACATAACTTGACAATATTATCAATACAAGTTACAAATGCAATAGTGGGAGGGCTATGAACTGAAAGGAAATTGCGGGTACAATTTTATCGTTTTACCCCACAATTTCTTTAATTTCCATAGCCATGTAAAGTTACATTTAATTTAATTATTACTCACAGACTCAGTCACCATTCATATGGCGTACATTATTAAGCACGATACAACATTAGTCCATTTGACAACACTACACAGACACGCTAATCACTGCACAAATATTATAATTTAACTTTTCCGTTACCATAATAGCATAGTAACACTCTTAATTTCACACAATTATTAGATTTAACACATCAAACAACATGAATGGCAATAAAACACATGATTAAGCACTCGTATATCCCAAACCTCCGACAGGACGAAAATCAAACCATAACTAACATCCGGCAATTTCCCACAATCCACCTGACATCAACCAATTTTGACAATTTGTTTCTTGTCTCTTGTGCAGGATTGGTCACAGTGTATTGAACATTAACATGACGTTATACGGCACCTGTATATGATATAAACTCTGTCTGTGTAAACATAGTTTTTTATTATCTACTATATGTAGGTATATTTATTCTACTAGCAAGACGTTATGTGGTACTATCCTCACGTGAATATAAAAAAGGTAAGCCTTGATTAATTCACCAGAATTATATAATGTTCTGACATGGTTTGATTGCTGTGTTGTTTACCTGTGTAACCCTATTGCAGTGGCACAAATATTCCCTGTAAATGACGTTTTATACATGAAAGATTAGTTTCAAAATGTATTCCTACATTTAATTCAATTTAGCGATCCTATACAAATACATTGACTGTACATTTCACGTGTTTTGCTGCATAAACGCAGCAATTTTGATAGCCCTCCACGCTATCACAATTAATTTTTTTTTTCTGCAAACTATGTAAAGCCCCACATAAATTTCTATTAAGTGTGATTAGTAATAATCATATCTAACATATCCAGGTATTATTTTCCCGATTTTGAAAACCTCTCTATTACAGAAAATTACCTCAAATTCAAAAAAGTTTAGAGATGCCCTTGACACAGTCTGTCTGTGCTCCTTAAAGTCTGCAGTACAAAAACATATTGAAATGGCTGCACAAATATGTGTCTTTTGCTTTGTTTTTGTATGGGTCAGTTTGGCCTTATAGAAAATAAAAGAACTGGTCATTTTGTGATATGTCTTACACCCAACATTAGTTCCAGAAAACTGATAAAAGTACAAATGTGTGCAACTCTACTTCTTCAACCGTGAGCGAAGAGGGCCAAATAATTTTTGTAGATTTTTAGTGTGATGTAAGCTACTGTTATGTTGTGTATAGTTTGACATATTGTACATTTTTATGCATTTCATCAATTTTCTTTTTCAATTTTACGTGGCAGTTATTTTAGGTCTTCACAAGATTAGTTTATTGATTTCTCTGAAGATTGGAAAATAATTCTTCCGATGTTGCTGATTCATTTCTGTGTATCTGATCTGGAACCTAACTTTCTCTGAAAAAAGGAAAATAATTTTTTTATGGGGTTTTAGACGCTCTAGACATTGATTCATTTTTGTGTAGGCACATATATGTATCCACTCTACATTCTAAATAATACCAGAGTGGGTAAGGCTGCGAAAATCTGGGAATTTGTGCGGTAAAAGTTATCAACATAAAAAGTATAATAGGTACTGTACTGACGCCGGCTAACAGCCAGTGGTGTTAAGACTATGACATCGCTCACGTGACACGTGGGCACACATGTGCGTAAAGAGGCCATAACCTGGACTTTCTCGTAACGGGATATTCATTTAAAGTGTAAACCATGTCTTTTGTTTTATTTCAGGATCCAAGTGTTTTTAAATGTTAAATATGTATGTTCCAAAAGTGTTGTACAATGTTTCTAAATGTCTGCCGTGCAAAGAAAAAGGACGTTACTATTCCAGCGTAAATGCCTCCATAAAAGAACAATTAAAGAACACAGAAAATTCACAATATAAAATTTTAATGTGCTCATGTTTGCAAAATATTTATGTGCCATTTCTTTTTAATATTAAAAGTTTTACTCGGCGTGCATAGTACTTACGCTTGTGTGAACCCCGTAGGCAGCCATGGTAGGTCCACGCGACCCCTACCTCTGGGCAGTCCGTTGAGGAGAGCTGGCGAGGTAAGCTGCTGTCATGTACGCACTTCAAACTTTTGCACTGATGTAGATTACCGTAGCTCACTTTTAGTACACCGGTTAACCTTTGCCTTGCGTACGTTTTGCCAGACATTCCCCAGCACTATGATTCCGCTTAACCTAATAATTTGCGCCCTTGTGGCTTTTTAATTTTAACTGAGGAAGAAGGAGGAAAGATGTCGGAGAGGCCATGTGGCCCGCGCAACTTTGAAATCAGGTGCCATCTGCCTATGTGAAAGGTATTTCAGTGTAATTTCTGTTTAATTGCTGCGTGCAATATTAAGGGCTTTATTTCGATGTATGTATTTTAGGGTTTTTGCCATGTTGTTTTATGGCCACATCATTTGCGAACACATGGTTAACAGCTGCCAAGTCAGTATCTGCCCCATCCATGTGCTTTAAGGGTTTATTTGTGTAATATCGTGTGCGCCATGATTAATTTCAGGGTACTATGTAATGTTTTATTCAGGGTTCTGTGTATTTTCATGTAATTGATGCTTTGTATGTATGACTACGCAGTCTTTTTCAGGTTTGATTTTCCCGCCATCAGGCGTGCTATACGTCTATAACTGCCTAAATATTCAGAGGAATAATTTTCCCAATACCGTTACCATGTTGTCTGATGACAATTTGCCAAATTTTCTGAAAACTATTGCTATGACACCCGCACCACATGGTCCGCTACACATTGTATCCAGCAGCATTCACGCCACCTAAGCATACTTTCACGCATCTGCGTGTTTATTGTGACCATTCATGTCGTGTCCCATACTGTCTCATCTTTATTTGTGTAATTTGTATGGTGACATTACTTCTGTCCTAGCCGGCTATGTGTAAAGGCCATCTCCACTTGCTGGGAGACGCACCCCGATGAGCCCGCGTTAGCGATGCCAAATAATCACACGTGTTCACTACTTATTTCGTAATTCTCTGTATCCTGTCTCCAGGAAAATCTGCAGTCCACCCTAGCAGCTGTAGATCTCTTTCCTTGTTGTGTTTTCAAACACCCCGGAGAAGTCATCCACCTAGGAGTGCGCTAGAGTAGTTATGAGCTGGGGGTAAGAGCCCAATGGAATTCGCTATAAACGTCCGAGTTCTAAAATCACTAATTCATTTTGGCATAACTTTGTAATGGAAGAGCAATAAATGGTATATATGCAGTGCAAATCTGTGCGTTTACTTGTAGTGTCAGTACAGCAAATCCCCACCTATTTTCAGTGATAAAGTAGTTTATTATTGACCAGTGTTTTGTAAAGACACTCGGGTGAGACAGACACACAGAACTCACAGCATCCCTGAGAACCCTGAGTCTCACAGTGTGGTGACTGGGAAACACCGCCGACGCCCATCTACCGTAAGTAATTTGTGTCATTGTTCGTCTCTTGTCCCACCCTAAAGCGTTGAGTACCTATAAAAACCAAAAGAGCACAAAAATACATAACTTAATGAATTGCTTCAGAAAAGTATATATATTCACATCTGAGTTATTCTGCTTCTTGGAGTGTGGGCAAAGAAATTGGGGATGGCTACACTCTTGCCTGTTTCATACAAAACAAAAAAATACATTTATTTGCATCATATAAAGCCGGTCATTTGGTGCAGAACTCTGCATTTCCTTCACTTGTTCACCGGGAAGCAGAGTGGTGCAGATTTGCATATGTATTAACTTTAATGGGGCAACACAAATAAGTGTATAATACTTATTGCAAGAACAGTTTCCATTTATGTATAAAAATGCTACACAACCATCGAAGAGCACAAATAATGTAACAACATGCCCAGTGGTTGACATAAGAGTGAGTTAGTTAATGACTATGTACTCAGTGCAACAAGTTACATGTAATTACAGTTTCTGTGGTGGATACAGTTCTGTAGGTTGTCTCTGTGGTACTCCCTTGAAGTTCCTGTTACTAGTAAATCATCTTGAAAACAAACACCTTCCAGTCCCTGCACCACTTTATCCATTGTTCGCTGAAAAATTGCTGGGCATGATGTTACCGCAAAAGGGAGGCGTGTATAACGGAAGAGACCACGGTGGGTGTTGATGGTGCATAACTCCTGCGACTGTGCATCCAACTCTAACTGATGGTAAGCTTGGGACAAGCCGATAGTGTAAAATTCCACCCCCATTTTGAATCTGACAAACAGTTCAACACGTGGCATAGGATACTGCTGTCCAACAAGACACTCTTTGATGGTGATTTTAAAGTTTCCACAGATACGAACACTACCATCTCATTTTATTACCGGTACGATGGGTGTTGTCCAATCGCTAAAATCAACTGGGTGCACTGCACCTAACCTTAGCAGCCTGTCTAGTTTCACATCAGTTTTTCATTTTAGTGCAAAGGGGGGTACATGGGGTGCAAGAAACTTCGGGACTGCCTTGTCCTGTATGTACAATGAAACTTTTCCCACTGTAAACTTCACCAATCCCCCCATCAAACATATCTGAAAATTTTTTTAACAGCTTATCCATTTCCGGTACCACTGGTGCCTGATATGTAGAAGCCGTAATATTTTTTAGGCATGGTTTTGGTAGGTTTAGGGCCTTGTACCAGTCCCTTCCCAACAAGGGCAGCCCCCCATTCAGAATTACATACAACGGGAGCTTAACAGCCTCAGTTTCTTCCTTGCACTTCACTGGAACTGTCATTACACCACACGGGACAATCAGACTGCTTGTTTATGACTGTTTTCTCCAACGCAAATTCTGTAAACTGTTTGTTATAGATCACTTCTGAAATTGCTGAGATAGCTGCACCACTGTTTATTTCCATTTCCGAGTTGGAGTTTCCTATATAAACTTGTACCACCCATGGCTTCGGTCCAAGACTTGTTAGCTGACACAGCGCTTCTAATTTTGTATCAAGTGATTCCTGTCTTCACTTTCACCATCCACAACAAAGTTGTGAAAGACAGCTTCACCTGGCCTGTGTGCACTTAGATTTGGGAACATTTTCTTTAGGTGCCCCGGGCGGTCGTATGGCACTGATACGTGCGAAAACGACACTTCTGCCTCACATGATTTTCTAGACCGCAACACATGCACTGACTAGCATAGGCCCCAAAACTCCGTCCTGCTTGTGATCTCCGTTGATTCTGTGCCACTCGCACTTGTGGTCCCCGGACACTTTCACTATTAACTTTTTCATAGACCTACCTTTATTGCGTTAACTTACTGTGGTTCACTTTCACATTTGTTTCCCTCCAAAGTTTCATCAGTCTTACTGTTTACATGGCAGATCTGTCTCTAGGTATAGCAGCTGTGTAATTTCTTTGTCTTTTAAGCCCACCACAAATTGATCCCATAAGGCATTGTCTAAAAACGTACCAAAATGGCAGAAACTGGTTAGTTTCCTTAGACCAACTGCAAATTTGGCTACAGTTTCACTGTCCTGTTGTACCCGCTTGTGAAACTTATGTCTTTCTGCTATGACCGGCTTTGGCGTATAATGCATAATAGAAGCTCTACTAAGTCTGCATAGTTTCTGTCCTGCGTCTTCTTGGGAACGGAGAAGTTCCACAGTATTTCATAGGTTTCTTTTCCCACAGACAAGATTAGGATTGCTCGTTGCTTAACCTAGTCGCTATCTTCATCACCAGTGTCGTGCGCAATGAACAATGTTCTAACCTTTCCACGTATGCCTCCCAGGAGTCTCCTTCGGGTACAAATTTATCGCTCTTAAACCCTGCCATGATGAGATGTATCCCATCCTTGTCACCACTGTAGTAACTATCTTTATTTTCATACTAATTACAAACTACTACATACACCAACACTCAAAGCGCTCTCGACTCCATGCCATGTTGCCGACTGCTGTTTTGTTGTTGCCAACCACTCAAACCCTTATACCGTATACACAACTCACAAAGCCTAAATACCCTAAAGTTTCTGTGATGGATACAGTTCTTTGGCAGCGAGTAAAAATAATGCAGAACCTTGTGGTCGTTGGGAAACCATTGTTGAAGTATTAACTTTGCCAGATATCCCACAAAACAGTGTCTTACAGTACTCACTAATGTTGTATTTGGCATTTGACTATGCTCAACAATGGGTTACACAACACCTCACATAACGAAACACAATGCTGTGACAAATAACGTGGCCACGGTTGCTTAGCAGTTAACCTGCTTGCCTCCCTCTAAGGCAAACCAGGTTCAATCCCCCGGCTGAGTCACTCCCGGATTTTTGCATGTGAAAATTGTACCAGATAATGCTGCTGGTCAGCAGGTTTTCTCAGGGATCTCCAGTTTCCCCCGCCCCTTCATTCTGGTGCTACTCCATATCTCAATCACTTCCATTGGCTCTCTAAACCTCACTCTTCAGAGCCGCCCAAATCTCTTCACTCCCTCACTCACATAAATAATTATTAACTTCCATTATACAAAAGATATACATTTATTTCATTCAAAACAGTTCCAAGAAAACAGGCTCATTTCAATTATGGACTGAATCTATGAAAGCTAAACTTATGTTTGAAAAGGAAACACTCAAATTCCAGAATAATAATTAAATTTCACAAACCACAAATTTAAACTAATAAATATGCTTGTCGTTAGTGTGTGCCTGGGAACACCCTATACACCCTGCACACACACCTATGACCACAGCCTAATTGTGTTCTTATAACATACACCATGATAAAATTACTTTGTTCATTAATAAAACAATTACAAATTTCGTGAGATATGACACAGCCGGTTGAAAAAAATCCAGATCTGAAATGTAATGTTTAAAAATTTGAACCCACACAATTTTCATTTTGAAACAATAATAATACATGCACTCACAATTAGGCTACCGCCCGGTGGCAAGCTCTCTCGTCTCTTCCTTACCCGACCAAACTCCTCTTCCACTCCCTTCCTGAACTTTCCAACCCCCCTCACAGATACCAGTTCCTCCCGCAACACATTCCACTCTCTCACAGACCTCGCAAGCATGGACTGCCTACCTTGCTCCATTCTCCTGCACACCCTCTGAGGCTTCTCACTGTTGTTTCCTCTCCCTCTAAAACACCCCTTGCATAGCTTGCAGTGTAGCCCTCCCCATCCTCCCTCTTCATTCACCATCCTGTACATCCTGATTAGCCATTCAACTTTCCTCCTGTCCTTCAATTAGCTACTCCCCATTTCTTTCATCATCACTGATGGCCTATAGTTTCCTTCTTCTGAGAAGATTGCATGAGTTATGAGGTATAGTGAAAACATGAACAGCTACTCTTGAACAACCAGAATGCCTTGAGTAATATAGTCTGCTAAACTCCTGTTGTTCAAGCATAGCACTTTTCATTTTACATTGGACATGAATCGTTCAAGTGTATTTGGCTCTGTTGTCGTGTAGTGTGTGTTATAAAGGTTACAACTGGTGTTCAGTGCACATAATGAGTACGCAGGTGCTTTTGGTAGGCCCTAATAGCTTTCCATGCTAGAACAAGGTGCTGTATACATTATGAATTTCCTTAAGGGGCCTGCCTGCCTGGTGCTGGAACTGCATAACAAAGTGTTTGAAATTATACTTTGTTCCACAATACTATTAAACATGCATCCAATGTGCTGATCAACATATAGAACACACACTTTAGGCCAGGGCTGTTGAGTGCTTTGAAGATGTCACACACATTAGAAACACCTTTTAAGAGCACTCCAAAATGGCTAAAAATGCCTTTTTCAAATTGCTGTATCTCAAAATGTACGTACTCAAGGGCCCTGCATCCTGGCATTATCACATATAGTAAAAAAAATTAAATAACTACACAAAATGAAAAACACACAAAAAGATAATCAAAATACAATCTATTATCAAGCATACAAAAATGTATCAAACTACAATAAAACTAGCTATAAGCTATTCATGGTAAAGTGAGCACTTTTGAAAGCCTTCTCACGTGGAATAATAGTCATTAACTATATTTCATTTTATCCTTAGACTCTAACTTCCAAGTGCGGGTGAATCTACACACTGTGTATTATTTATATGGCAGTATTTATTTCAAAAAGTAGTTAAAAAGGATAAAAATGGTTGAAATAAAAAAGTAACTAAGGCCTCAAAAGTGCTTACTTTATTGTGAACATATGTTACAAGATTGCCTGAGAGGATATCTGAGTTGATGAGAGATGGCGGTCTTAATAAAAATAAAAGTGCTAAATTAGATAAAAAATTTATCACACAGCTATTATTTACAGCTTTAAATTATCTATCTCCACTATTACATTTTTTATTTTTCAGTGGGTGCAAAATTTAAATGTCTATTTCAATTTTAACACTTTTCTCAATGTGTGTGTTTGTTTATAGTCAATTAACTCATACTCATCATTAACACATGTTCAATCTGTCTGTTGCCATCATTTGTAATGTTTTTCACTCATGCATCCAGTTCAATAGTCCAGCCTGCCAGAAGCACTCTTCATTGCTCTGATGGTCGCAGTGGCAGATTTTTCTCCTGCTGGTCACTTCCGGCATTACTCGTTGCTCTTCTAGCTCCTTGCACAATCTGTGTCATTAGGAGGTTGGCAACCCTGACTTTGTTGACATTCCACTGGCTCATGGAACAATGGCAGCTGTGTATTCTTTGTATGTAGCTTCCAACTTAACATGGTGGCAGTGGTAAAATCGGAGTGTTCGTTTAAAACGATATGTAATTTACAATCTCAGCAATAATCTGCAAAACGATGATGGATAAGGAGGAATCTGGAACATCCTCTACGTTTGGAGGTGTAAATAACCTCAAACCACCACAACCTATGGAATTCACGTACCCATCATCATGGCCGGCGTGGGGGAGAAGATTTCTACGCTACATGTCTGTTTCAGGATACAATTCCAAACCACACAAGGAGCACATAGATATTCTTTTATATCTTCTGGGTGAACATGTGTAAGAAATTTGGCCACAATTTCAGCCTGCACCAGAGACACAAGAACAAGCATTGCAAGCGTATTTCAACCCATGAACCAACACAATATTTGAGCGTTGTAAGTTCGATTTTCGGGTTCAGTTACATGGCGAATTTGTAACCGCATTACACATGTTGGCAGAAAGTTGCGACGATGGAAATTTAAAAAACAAACTTATTCGTAATAGGGTGGTGGTAGGCATGGCCGATAAGAAGACGAATGAGCAGTTACAGTTACGGCCAAAACTCATATTAGAAGAAGCAGAATTGGTGGTCAAACAAGCAGAACTGCTGTCCCAACAGTCACTGGTTCTCCATCGTGAGCAGCAGCACGGAGGGGAGGTCAGCAGAGTGCAGATAGGAAGACCCTCATCTCCACAAGGGGCTTCACAGCAGCAAGGGTCGTTTCAACATCATTCTTTGCCACAACAAAGAGCATCGCACGTACAAGGTCTATCTACTCGATCCAAGGACAACCGATGCCACTTTTGTGGGCTACACACCCATGAGAGGTTTAAGTGTTTTGGTTGTGGTAAGCTCTGGCATTGGGCTTCTGTGTGTAAAGTTAGAGGAAGATCAAACCAAGGTAAAGTTTTTAATGTGACTGGGAATGGCAAAAATAGACAAAATGAAAATGATGACCGGGAGGATGTATTTATAGGGTTATTGTGGTTAAATGCACTTGGAACAGATAAGTGGACAACTGTTAAAATCGTTGATTTTGATAAATTGGTGAACTTTCTGGTTGACATTGGAGCTGATGTAAGCTGTGTCCCTACATCAGTTGTGCCAGAACAAATGTTGCAGATTGTGTAAAAGACAGAATAACCTATTTTGGGTTCTGATGGCTACCGTCTGAAGGTGATAGGGTTTTTAGATTTGGTTTTGGAAATAAAAGATAAGCAAACTCGTTCCAAAGTATTTTTGATCTCAGGCCTACAAACTGCTATATTGGGAAGACAGTGTTTAGAGAATTTGGGTATTGTATGCTTTAAGGAGGGGAGATGTATGGTGGCTAAGGTCGTGGGGAATGTGGTTTGGCCTCAGAATTCAGCAAGGTCAATGTTCCAGTAGAATTCCCAGAGTTAGTAAATAGACTGTGTAAAATGAAAGGCACAGTTAAAATTGTATTGAAAGATGGGGTAAACCATTTGTACAGTCGGTCCCCAGGACGGTGTCTATACCTCTCCTAAACAAATTAAAGGCAGAACTTGATAGCTAATACAGTTAGATATCATTGAGTCAGTGATGGAAACAACAGAATGGGTTGCACCAATTGTGGTGGTTCCAAAAGGAAATGCAGTCCGTATATGTGGAGACTACACTGAGTTAAACCACTGTGTCTGTAGACCCCACTTTCCTATCAGTAGTGTGGAATCAAAACTAGCTCTGCTCAAAGGAGTACAATATTTCTCGAAAATAGATGCTAATTCAAGTTTCTATCAATAGATCTTGCCAAGGAGAGCCAAGTTTTTACCACTTTTATCACACCATTTGGCAGATATTATTTCAAAAGGTTGCCCTTTGGCATCTCGTGTGCACCAGTGTACTTCTCAAACAGAATTGTCCAGGTTCTGGAAAACATTCCACTGGTTCTATTTCATGTGGATGATATTCTTATTTATGCATCCACTATTTCTGAGCATGATTCCGCACTGAGGGAAGTTCTTCGCAGACTGCAAAATGAGGGTATTACTATCAATAAATGTAAAAGTGTTTTTGGAGTGACGTGTGTTAGGTATTTGGACTACATACATACCTCAGAAAGTATATAAGTGAACCCAGAAAGAATTCTAGCATTATCAGAGTTTCCTCAGCCTAAGACAACAAGTGAGCTTCAACAGTTTTTGGGAATAGTCAATTTCTCAGCTCGGTTCCTTCCTAGTAAATCTGAACTATTGGAACCCTTGTTTTCCCTCCTCAAGAAAAATGCAGAATTTCTACTCTAGCTTTTTTTGATCCTGAGCAGCAAATACTAGTGAGTGCAGATGCTAGCTCATATGGTCTAGGTAGCTGTATTATGCAACAAAAGGAAGGGGTTCTGCAAATTGTTGCATATGGTTCAAGGACACTTACACCTACAGAGAAGAGATACTCTCAGATTGAAAAAGAGGCTTTGGCTTTAGCTTGGGCTGCTGAAAAATTTCAACAGTATATCCTTGGGTTACATGTAATATTTGAGACAGATCACAAACCCTTGCTACAGATATTGCAGTCCAAAACCTGTAGACGAATTATCTCCCCATTTTCAAAGATTCCGCATAAGGTTAATGAAGTATGATTATGCAGTAAAGTATGTTCCAGGAAAAGAGTTGATTATCGCAGATGCTTTATCTCGAAATCCTTTCTCCCAGGAGGAAAAACAAGGGGATTCAGAGCTCACTCAGGAAGTAGAAGCATTCGTGCATCAAATTAAGTCAATGTACACCATTACAGATAAGTATCTCTTCTCTCTTATACAGACAGAACAGGAACATGACCCCACATGTAAAAAATTGAAGCAGTATTCTCTGAGCACTTGCCCCCCCCCCCCCCCCCCAAGATTGTGGTTCTAGAGAACTTGTGTGGGTATTACCAATTCAGACATGAAATTTCATTTGGTGAAAGTCTTTTGTTGAAAGGAACCAGGATCATCATTCTTCCCAATTTACAGCTGAAGGGCATAGAGTTTATACGTGCAGGACACCAAGGGATTGTGAAGTGTAGGGAAACAGCTAAACTGGCAGTTTGGTGGGTAGGACTTTTGCCCCAATTGGAAAATGTAATCCGTAGTTGTCCGTAGTATGTGGAACAACGAATAAATCACAAAGAACCATGTCTAAAAGAAACGTCCTTGGGTAAAGGTAGGGGTAGATTTTTCAAACATGGTAAATGGTACATAATCATAACAGATTATTACTCTAGATTTTTGAGATCTCGCCATTATGTCTTTGTCAGATGAAGTGGTCATCCGATAACTAAAGGAAGTTTTTGCCCGGTTCGGTATTCCGGATGTGTTAAGAGCAGATAGTGGTTCACCATTCCTCTCATTTTGATTTAAGAAATTTGCAGAGGAATATAACTTTAGAGTCGTGACTTCTTCACCGCATTATCACCAATCAAATGGAGGTGTGGAAGCAGCAGTCAAAGTGGCAAAACTGTTAGTAAAAAAGAATGCAGATTTACCTTCTGCACTACTAGCATATCGCAGTACCCCACTTGATAATGGATTCAGCCCAGCTGAACTCCTGGGTGAATCATAGAGTAAGGTCTACCCTTCCATTACTACCATCACAATTGACGAAACAAGTTGATCAGAAAATTGTGCAGGATAGGGAAGACAGTAAAGGAAAAGAACAGGCAGGAAATTACAACAAAAGGCATCAGGTAAAATCTCTTGCTGATTTGCAGGAGGGGGATCCAGTATGGATCGCTGACTTGAGATCATACGGAAGAATAAAGCAGGTAGACCCTGAGCCTAGATCATATGTAGTAGACACCACACGAGGGTGCTATAAGAGAAACATATGGTTTCTGGTACCTGCACCACATCAGCAAGTGGTCACCAGATCAGAAAAAGTTATAGATGGTTTAGAAGTACCAGTAAGTACGGAAAGCGAGCAGACAGAAGGACACAAGGTAGTAGAGACAGGTAGTGATGAGGAGGAAGAAGACCTGAGGCAAGGATTTAGGGGTTTCAGTAACAGAACAGCAGGGGAAATTGATATTTCACAAGGTGGGGTTGATGATGCAGATAACACTACACCAACCAGTAAAGGTCAAATAGGCCCATCAGCAAACCTAGGTAGTGGAAAGATTACACCACATAGAAAGATAAACGATGATGAATTAAAGATGGTAAAGATGTTGTATCTTTAGTGGTTCAGTAGAAATTTTGTCATTAGATACTGTATTTGTGTGGTTGGTTGTACAGTTATATTGGTTTTGGTGAAATAGTGCTAGTGTCAAAGTAATCGGTGTATTTAGTGAAATGGGGTTAGTGTCAAAGTATAATCTGTGGATACTGTAAAGAAGTGCTTTCAATTTGTGGTAGCTTATATGTGAAACACTGGCATAACAGGCCTTCAGAATATATTGGTAAAAATTTACAAAAAAAAATATTGAATTATTAGTAAACTTAGAAAATGGTGTAATTACTGTATTGTACAAAACAAAGCTTAATAAATAAGAGAAAGGCGGTGTGTCATTAGGAGGTTAGCAACCCTGACCTTGTTAACAATCCACTGGCTCGCGGAACAGTGGCAGCTGTGTATTCTTTGTACCTAGCTTCCAATAACTTAACACAATCACCCAGACTCCAGACACTTACATAAACATGAAATCAATAGAATTATCATAAAGATGAAAAACACATTATCTCAGGATTACTTTGGGATCTCATGCAAAGTAATTAAAAGGTGCTATAAACCTGTGGTACCTACCCTTACACACATTATAAATGAAGCAATAAGAATTGGCGCATTCCTTGAAATAATGAAAACTTCCAAAGCAGTGCCATTATTTAAAAAGAGTAACAAAACAAAACCTGAAAACTATAGACCAATTAGCCTACTTAACATTCAGGTTGTGTGGAATCAATGAACAGGTAAATTTATGTATACACATTGAACTGGTTCTGGACAATCTTGAAGAAGACTACCAGAAAGGGGGACCATCTGATTGTTGGGCAGTTACAGAGAGAGTCAGAATCTTGCTTGTCCACTGCACAGCGACACATGGCAGTTTCAGTAGAGAACCGTATCTCTACCAGAATCATTTACAGATACAGGAAAATTTGTGATCCTTTACATCTTCTGCCATTAACACCCCAACATCATCACCTTTGTTTGCATTGGTGTCTGCAGAGAGCAGTGTGGAGTCCTATTAACTGCTGATGTTATTGTCTTCAGCGACAAATTATGCTTTTCTGTGGAAAGGGAAGACCACTGTTGCAGAGTTTGGAGAATGTTAAGAGGGTGTGGTTCATAAATTAACACTGAACACGTTAATTGAAGTTTACAGGTTTCTGGAAGCCGATATAGAAAAATAGAGAAAGAGTGCTCCTAAATAACAGTTTCTGCCTACTTTGTGCGCAAATATTTTGACAAAATCTTACATTCCTTTGGCATGACGATAACTTACACAGCATTAAAATGTGAGCATTTATGTCATAATTAACAGCTTGATAGTGATGCATCATGCTGACAAAATATTTGTTCACAAAATTAGCAAAAAATAATATTTAGAATTTCAGTTTCTTAGTTTTTTATATGTTTACTTACAAAAAACCTGTGGAATTTTATTAGTGTGTTTAGTGTTTGTGTGCCACACTCTCTTAATTGAACATTATAATCCCAGCCTTGCTTTACAGTGGCTCATATCTCCTGCTACTGGCATAATGTCCTAGAAAGATATCACATACAGTATATGTTATCTTTTTCCTCTCTGTTTGTGTTTATTTTAATTTTTTTATAGTGGACAACAACTGCTTCATTTTGTGCTACCTTTACTTGGCTAAGAGTTCACAAATGTTTGTTTTAATTTTATATCTGATTGTATTGACACATGTATCCATGAATGAGATGGTCCATGCTGCAGTTGGATGGAATGTTGTCCTGACATACAGATAATATAATTATTTCTTTCTTTTCTCTCTATCACCACATTAATAAATTTTATTTGAATCCAACAGATATCTTCTTGGTGCATACATTTTTTTACTAATGAATGTATGTTACTAAGTGAACACCCAAGGTGTCTAGGAGATGTTGATGCTTCCAAGTGTGTTGAAAGAATCCACAGCCACAGAATATGACAGAAAAACACTAAGCATCAGCACAAATGTGTTTAAGTAGGCTACCGCTGGTAAGGCCTATATAGTGATACTAGAGCATATGTGAATGGAGAACAAGCCAACAGGCACAAAACATAGTTTCGTTGATATCGGACATTCACGGTTACTTCACACTTTTCTGAAACCCTGCTTAAGTTCTACTTTCAAATTATTCCTGAAACTCTGCTTCAAGTTATACTTTCAAATTATTCCTGAAACTCTAATTATGTTATACTTTCAAATTATTCCTCCGCCTCATGTAAACAAAGCTGAACTAAGTCTAGCAAATTACACCAAAGGGACAGCGCACCGCAGTCATGCACACTAATTCTAACAACATTCACAATGAGAACTATTTTTACTAGGCATTACCAACACACATATTTTGTCATTGTTTTTATTCATATTTATTATAAATGGGATATTATAATTTACAAATAAAATAAAATTAAAAGTTCAAATTAACCAAAACTAAGATACTTACTTTTATATTAACAGAAGCATAAAATACTTGTGTTACTCGGAATATTTAGGAAACAAATAAACCAGTGATACGTGGAGTGATTTTTCAAAGGTTTGGTTCAAAAAATGTGAAGAAACTGCAAATAGACTATATGGTGCTCTGTGCAACATGACAGGGTTACAAGTGCCTGTCACTATAGTGCGAGTCCGTATCCAGTGACATTACACACAGTTGGACGGTGGACTGTGCTGCTTACCTAGGCAGGCACTCAAGTACAGCGCTGCTGTTGAGAGGGTGGGATGGGGAATTGATAATGCTATTACAGGCTAGGGCCACCACACAGCAGTTAATATATAATATGTATGTATGCACATATTTTTCACATTTTCACATTCAGGGTTTTTTGTCATACACGTAGTATTACTATATTAGCAGTTAAATTGTGTTGCTTGCAAAAGACAAAATTTAAGATTTGCCCATAATAGTTACTGAACAGTATTTGATCAGCAATTGATGTTATTTGTTAAATGATAAATGATTTTTAAATGGGTGTATTTAAGATTTTTTCAAATTTGAATTATTTAATTTGTCTCCAGTTATTTTCATAATTTTTGTTCCAGGTTACGTTGACGCCAAAAGATGTCCGGTTATAGCAGAAGTGGTTACTCTGATCCTTACTGGGGTGAACAGCGCCCTCAGGACCCAAACTATGGTTTTGACACATCTGGCAACAACTTTGGCCAGGAATTGTGAGTAGTAATTCACGAACAGCAGGATAAGATTTGAACTTTTGATGTGTAATTTATCAGTTATAAATGTTCAGGAGTTTTTCATTTGATCATGTACAAGTATAAATAAGTTTAGAGTATTAATAATAGTGGTAGTAAAATATGTTGATGCATGCCAGCATGCTGCGCTACAGAGAGGCACACTCTACTGCCGACTTCGCCCCATCTGAGTGTGCCATGCACAGGGCGAAAGCAAATTCATTGGCCATTGAGACTTGGTAATAATAAATTAAAAATACTTCATGTATTGGTTAGTCATCAGTGTAATTGAACTTCACGTCTAAAATTATGATCTTCTACGCCCCATCAAGTATGATCATGCCAGAGCCAACCCGATGAAGAAATAATAATATTTATTTAAATCATACTACTCTACCCTGCCTGGCCAAGAAGTTCCAAACAACCCTACAGATAGCAGTACCACCATGACCTTCAGACGTCACAGCTCGCCTGCTTCAGTCTGGGGCACAAGAAAATATCAACGCCTCCACCAGGGGCGGTACGAAATTGAGCTGCGCTCCTGCAGCAGATAAACCAGCCCCTGTGTGGAAAGGCTATGCTACCCCCTGCCCCCAGAGAACTGCTGAATCGGGGCGATTTTCTTTTAAATAGAAGTCCAGCAGAGATGCCAGGCTCGCAGGCCAACAAGGTTCGCAAGCCCAACCCCAGTCCGCGCAAGACTCTCTCTCTCCTCTCCTCCGCAACCCGAGGTAGGACTCGAACCTCCTGCAGCATGAGAATCAGCAGTACTCTACCTCCAGCCAGCAGCTTAAAGAAGGCCGCCAGCACTCCAGCCCCAGCTTGGACAAGGCTCTTCCTACAGCTGACCATCCAGGGACAGCTCTCCGTGTCTATTGGTAAATCCCACGCCTGTACCCACTACCCTTACCTCAGTCAACTTCCTTTGACTCCTGCGGTAACAGGTCGTTGCATGATAGAGCCCCGCATACTTTCACGCTGTTAATAGCATTTAATTATTGATTAGAAATTTTACAGTAATTAATTTTAATAGATTAATTTTCCCCAGGCTCGCCTTCGCCTGTAGATTAGTGAAATTGAGAATCAATATAATATATGTTTCAGTGTTTTAATATTTTATAATTATTTCTAGCCTAGTTCTTAGTGTATATATATTAGCCGGGCCCTTACATAATATTTCTTTAAACGTAATAAAATATTACGTTCCAAACTTAACCCTATGTGTGTCGACTACCATAATTTTAGTTTTAATTCCTTTGTCATAATTGCTCTATTAATTTTGCATTGAATTTCAGTGTAGTGTGTTAAGTTGCGCAGTAATAATAATTAATATCACATCTCTATTCAGCAGTGCGGTATACTGTATCCCTCAGGAGACAGGGCCTGGTAAAGGACCTATACCTGAGATTTTGCCCCGCCTGGGACTGCACGCCCATAACCCCCGGAGACAGCCTTATTCTTATTTTGTATTTCACTATTAAATGCGCAAGCAACACGGAGGTACCGGCAGCCATCAGAGGCAACGCGAGAGGCGCACCACACTTAAACAAGCAATTACAAATCAGCTACTTAATGATTCCAAACCGAGTGCACTGGTCCCTAGTAAAACTGAGATCGAACCTCTTGATTTCAGTATAATAATGCCCCCAGACCACGAAACCTCATTGAAACATTTACTAGGTTGGTGTGACCCAGTCGAAGGATCCGACTCAGACGAAACCCCCATCAAACCAACCCCTACACTGGTATCGAGTTCTAGTACCGACACAGAGGATCTCCCTGTTAGAGTGAGTGTAGTAAAATTACAATCTGGTAAGATAATTCAGATTCGACACCCGAACACAGAAGTACTTCCCAACTTCTGTACAGTAAAGTTGCTATACGGAAAGATGATCAGGGTTCGAATCCCTGCCAATGTAGTTCCCAAGTAGCACTGCAAACAATCCCTAGCCAACTATATCCCCGCTCGACAGCCAACGAGGCAGTGACGGATAAACCCGTCAATTATATACAGATCACTCACCACCACACTCACTCATCCCCCTTATCCGACTGATCTTTTCACACTTTTTGAGACAGCTGGCATCCCGTTTATTGACATCCCTAGTGGTAAGGAGAATAAGACTGCCCAGAAGGGATAGCCTAATGCTCTGACTCACCCTGGGGTTTGGCTCCCCTCCACCTCGTAAGGTCAGAGAGGGCAGTCAGCACCCTAACCACTTGTCCACCAGGCAAGAGCGTGGATCAATGTATAAGTGTGTATAAGATTTGCTACCGGTACTCAATAGTTGACTGTCATCTCCTGAATGTGTGCTGATATGGGAAGTTTACGTTATTTGAGTGTGATTGATATGCATGTTCAATAATGAGATTTGTAAAATTTTTGTAATGAATACGTACACCTTAAAATGGGGCTCTGTGTACCCTGGCAGGTAGCATTGTTAGAAAATTTGATTAATGGTTTTAGGTAATTAAATACTACAGACTGTTGTTCTGTTGCTGCACTTTGCTAACTTCACTAAGAAGCAGTACAAAATATGTTTGTAACAAGTACAAAAATAAGTATGTATTTCCATCTTATCAGCTAGACTGATTAATTTTATTATCTTTAATGTCACACAGACTGTTGTGTAAGGAATTGTCATAAAATTACATAGTATTTCAAATAGGGCCTGATTAAAATTCGTCAAATAAATATAAGATAGAGCATACAATATAAAAATCAGGATTATACACACATGTAGGCTACATCATCATCAAAAATTACATTAAATACAAAAAACATATAAAAAAATTTACATACATATTACAGTGTCAATATTAGCATATGAAAAATAGATAATTACAACACTCAATTACACATATGCAAAGGAACATCCAAACACTAAATAATACAGTTTGTAGGAAGTATTCATTAGAATCATAAAAGCTGACTTAACAGTAACCATTGCTGGAGATGAGGTGGAAAATTGTTAATGATTTTGGCAGCTGCACTAAATGGACTTTTACCAAATTTCACTGTCCTATGAGATTTATAACGTATATGTTTGTTTTAAGCCTATCCATAAAAGCAGAAATACTTTCTGCTGTATTTTTATTTGTATGATGGCGTACTGTTCGGTGTTAGCTTAGTACCTACCAGTGTTTGATCTGAGCCTTTCAGGTTCAATACTTATGTGATGCATATTATTTAGTGACATATTTTGAATTAAGCTTGTTTTAAATATTACCGAAGATGGCTGTATGCAGAAAGTTATCAAAGTTAAAGGCAATAACATGCACGGTAACAAAAAAAAAAAAAATTTAAGTGGTTATAGAAATATGTTTTATTTAACATTAATGCTTAAAGTTCGACAGAAGTCCTTTTTATATTAGACAGCAAGCAATTTCAACTCATACATGTGTTGAATCGCGCACACATTTATGTTTTTAGAATGTGCATGTCAGTAATGAATTCAGCACATCCAGATGGCATTGTGTATTTGTTACAAGACGGAGCTTATAAATTTTTTGACATTACTTTTTAGCCTGTATAAATTTGCAGTGCAGCAATTTATAAAGATCCTAATGGTAAGTTGTTTGCTTAAGAAAGTTTGTCTTAGAATTGAATCTGTATTGCTCTCCTTCCTTGCCATCAACCAAGAGAGGGTGAAAGAGTATGCCAATTATCAGTTGCTTGCATGTAAGTATTTTTCCACTGGAGCTTGCATGACAGAATTGCAAGACGACTGCTTCCATAGTTTAGCAGGAAAGTCTGGTAAAGAATGTCTGATAAAGTACCAACTTGGAAAAGTAGAAACTATCAATAATCTCTAGTTCCTCTTCAGTGCTGTTGTTGTCATTTGTATGGTTGATTCACAATAACTTAGGCCTTTTCTGATGCCCTGCAAAATTTATACTTTTGGTAATGATTATGTATCCTTCTGCTACACGTAAACATAAACACTGCCATGTGACTTCTACTTTTATAACTGTCAAATGCGTTGGTTGCTGTTTACAGCTGTTTGAAGAATTGTGTCACATTGCAGAAACAATTTCCTATGAATGTTCACACTTTAGGCCTTTAACAATATTCAGGTCAACTTTATAACTATTTGTTACATACAATATAGCACGTTATACATAATACACAATAATATGTTGCCACAACGGTGTTTGTTACAACTTTGGCGGAAACAACAGTAGTATTTAACCAGTTGTTATTGATATGTGTTTGGAATAATAATTAAAACGAAGGGACAACCAGTCCAATGAAACAACACATTAAATTCAAGCACGTAACTCTTGTCTCTTATTTATTGTATATAGTATCGTAAACGTAAAAGATAGTGGTGAACATGCAAACACACAGGCCTACTGTAACATTTATTCCGCTAATATGTACATGCATTGGTACTTACTGGCTTGTAGGTTTATTTTATTATTTTTTAAATTTATCTGGGTGGGCTTAGTATTTCGTTCGGATTGTGACAGACATTCAATTCACAGAAACGTAAGCTCGTTACACAACTGTATTTTAAACACCTAGTGCAAAGTTACAATGTTGTGATAAACAGACATGAATTTAAATAATTAACTTCATGTTAACATCAGTTCATGGTTAAAAGTATAAACTTTGCACATATTTTAAATCCACAGACCTATGTAACGATTACAACACAGCCACCGCACCCTTTCACACGCAGCGATCACAACACATTTAACTCTGCTGTGAAAACACATATTTATCACAACATTGTAACGTGCCTAGGATGTTGCCACACCACTGCCAGTCGTAAGGCACTATAAAAAGTGGGTATAGTCGCCCGCAATATTGGGACAAGCAAAGCGCTTGGCTAGGGGTTTTGCGGGAAAGCTGATCAAATTCTAGATTCTCCTTTCCACACCACGTCTGCCAACCTGCTGGATTTGTAAATGTCGTGGATAAGCGTCACGCCATCACATCTAAA
Source organism: Dryococelus australis (assembly GCA_029891345.1). Classification (NCBI taxonomy): domain Eukaryota; kingdom Metazoa; phylum Arthropoda; class Insecta; order Phasmatodea; family Phasmatidae; genus Dryococelus; species Dryococelus australis. Next base: position 319,339,616 of record CM056995.1, read on the forward strand.
TAACGTATAATAGGTATTTAAACAATAAAATCTTTTTTTTGTTGTAAATTACAATTTCAAACATCATTATTGTTGTTTCGATTAGTAGGAAATGTGCTGAAATTAAGAAAGAGAGCACGCAACACAATCCGCTTCGCTTCTTGAATCTTTCTTCCTGATGGAGAAACAAACTCTTGTGTCACTAGAGCTGATATTTGTAACTGCAGCAATGAAATGTGTTTCCGTCAGTGCTACCTAACAATACAAATATATATCAATTGGCAATGTTTAATTCACAAATAGTATACATAAAAACGAGTTTAGAAAGGTGTAACTGAACTATTTCTCACCGGCCGTTTCCAACACGTCGCTGCTCGCTGTTATTAATTAATATTGAATACAAAATAAATTTTACAAGTTCTAGAAGATACTAAGGTAAAGTTTCATTTATTCAATAATACAGTACTCTAAAGTTAATCAGTCTTATATATTTGTGGAATCCAAGTTATTGGAAAACAGGTTGACATGTTTTTTCAAAAGTTCAATTCCACAAGGCCGAAGAAAGAGTGAATGGACTATAGTGGTGGTATTTAACAGAGTTTTTCTGGTTCACAATTATGTTAAGGCCTTTCTGTCTTTTCTGAGCATATTAGAGTACATCACGGCAGCCAAAAGAGACTGAGATTGCTGAGCTCCATTATATCATCTTTCTTCGACCCACCTTTGGCTCATTTGGTTAGGCACATGCTTCTCTCTTCTGTGGTCCCTGGATCAATCTCCATCCCTGGTGGGTGGGGAATTTCCAGATAGGAGGATTCTCATGTGAGGAGTGTTGAGGGACACTGCCATGGTGTAGTGTTTCCTTCGGGCTCTTCAGTTTTCTTCCATATTCATTTCGCTACATCTTCATCCCCGTCTCGTCACAACTCATCCATTCTTCAGGTTTGTTCAGCAACAGATTTGTCCTTTGAGTTGGGTAGCCGGTTCTAACACCAGCCTCCTCTTATCCATACGTGGCCTTGCTCCAGTTAAAAACCACATGTGGATTTTCATTTTTTTTTTAATTCCATCTTGCCTATCCCTAAGCAGAGTGGGATAGTCTTCATATGTGAATGTTTCAAAGGGTCAGAACTGCCATGTCACTTGGGAATATTTGATCTTGCAAATATATACACCAGTGTCATTAAGTATCAAAGAATGGACCTGAAGCATGAGTCAATAGCCTTAGGGAGAAGCACTGCTGATTTACTATTTTTTAATACAGGGATTATGTTTATGTGTGAGATCACATTTATAGATCTAGGATGGTTCTATCATTACATTACTGTAAATTGCAGAGAACCTAAAACTACATGTGGACAAAAGGTTGCATCTGGAACTGTCTGTAGAACTATATATAAATATAAATTTTTATTTATTTGTAGTTATATAGTGTTTTGAGTGCCCTCAAACAATGACAATATTTTAGTAGGGCACACTACACATTCAGGAATGTGGAAGGAATTGGCCAGGGCCTGAATTGTGGAATCATGCTACCATTTGTCTGGAGTGATTGTAGAAAACTATGAAAAACAGAAATCAGGATTACTGGACTGGGAATCAACTTTTCGAAAATTGCTTATCATCCTCTTGTTTTTATTAATATATTGTCAGAAATATTCTATTTTAATTTATAAAATTGTAATTCAGATGTATCTTTCCTTACCTGTGAAAAATACAACAGAGTACAAGAAAAATCATAAATTCTTTTGTCAATGTATGATTTTTTATTGCAGGAACTTCCAGTCATTTGACGGGCAACAGCCCTCGGAGATGGGCCAGTACTCAGGTGCTCCTTTGTATGATTCAAATCCGTATTTGAACCCTGCGGGGGGTTCTGGCGCGTATCGCGGAAATATTTTCACTCCCCAGAGCGATTCCGGTCTTCACCAGGAAATGGGTGAGAGGGGTGGAGACTTCGAAGATGAGCCTCCTCTTCTTGAAGGTTGGTAACAAGTTTTGGTGATTGTGTTTTTGTTTTCATTTAAAAAATCAATTCATTTAAATTTCCTTCAACTACCATACATTTTTTAATTGCATTCTTGCTATTGTCATTGCATACCACAGTTCACATGTAGTCACAAATGAAATAGTTGTACAGTTTCATACAATAACCCCAACTTTTTTGCATGTTGGTAGTAATAGAATTCTCAGTTGATGATGATATAATGATTAAGCGACAAATTTATCTGTGCTAAACAAATGCAGTATAAATGTATGTTCTTAATGCACAAAGCGCTACAGCGTACAATATTTCTTTAGCGGCTAGATGTGAATTGTGTACAGTGGTTATATTTATAAATATATGTGTGAAAAGTAACTATATTGCATACTTACTCTTTCTCATCCAGAAAGAGTGATGGAGAAATGTTAAAAGAGGTACAGAGTCAGGGATAGAGAGAGGGAAGGACATAGACAAAAACTGAAACACCAAGTCAAGCCTTTTAAATTGACTGTTTGTGTCAATCACGTATGTGTGTATCATTCTTTATGTATCGTTTGATGCAAGGCAATTGGCAGTAACATTTGACAATAACAAAACATTCACAGATTATTACGACAAAAGAGATTTATGTTAATAAATCTTTTTTGCCGTAATAATTGGCTATTGTCATTTTTATTGCATTATTGATTATGCTATGGCTATTAATAATAAGGAATTATTAGGCATTTAAGTATTTGTTTGTAATTACGTGCTACAGGTCATATATGTTGTAATACTTATACATTCTTTATACAGAAAACCTGCCATTACAGACATACCTGTCAATACAGACCCACATGCCAATTGCCTTGCACCAAACGATACATAAAGAATGATACACACATACGTGATTGACAGTTGACGTTGACATAACAGTTGTTGAAGGGAACTAATTAGGAAGAATACAGCCTTGTGCTGTATTGTGGTTGTACTTGCAGATTTGATTTGAGATCCAATATATATGATGTTCTAAACTGTATTTGGTTATTATTACCAGGTACTGTGACATAATTTCTGTTTTTGGAAATTTGCATATGTTTTTCATTATTGTGCTGCTGGAGTGATTCTGATTATGTAACACTTTGTCTGACCGAATTCGGTTCATTTGTTGGGGCGCTATTGCGTTTTCAGGTTTCAAGGTTATGGACTTACAAGTATAGCTTGTAGCGTCATCCAACTAGTGTTACCGAAGGTTGACGCGTTTAGGATTTAACCTTCAGTTGCTTGTATACTGTGTATTTAGAGTCTTCATTTAGTCCATAGACAAAATACTTATGATACACATATACACACTTGTAAGTGTAGACCATTCACTGTTTCTTCGGATGTTTTGAAACAAACCTTAAAAAATCACCATGTTAAGGTTTTTAAATAACTTGTATACCTCAAATATATAACATTGTGATTAACCGTAAAGTATTATATTTTCTAAATAAATGAAACTTTAACTTAGTGTGTTATATAACTTGTAAATGTAATACATATTTTGCATTCAATACGAATTAAAAACAATGAGACCAGCTGTGTGTTGGCAACAGCAGGTAAGAAATAGTTCTCAATTCAAATATTGTTTTAACCTAGTTGTTTTGTATGTTATTTGTAAATTAAATATTTCCTATTGAAATATTTAAAGATTTAGGAAACACTAATGGAAACAAATTTAATTGTTACAGTTCAAAATATCAGCACAAAATATGGTGTGTAGGCCCGTGTGACTTTTTTTTTTCGCTCGAGGAAGAAACTTGAATTGAATACGCTGTCGCATGTCCTCCCGGTCTAGTTTAGATTTTCTAACAGTAATCGAACCTAAACATTACAAGGGTGTACAAACATGAATTTCACATTTAAACTAGACCAATAATGAAGGTCAGAGACGGATGCAAGTCCATTGAATTAGAACAAGCATCGGCTAGGCTGGGTGTTCACCAAGTTGGGACAGAGGTTTTAGATAGTGGGGCTTACTAGCGTCCTCTCCGGTTAAAGAACTGGGGACCTTGATTAATAGGACCAATTTAAAATTGGACTTTCGTTTTAGGCTAGAGTGGGTTTTTTTATTACAGAGTAGGACTTTGAGGCCTAGTGGGTTTCCTCACGGGAACAAAATCTGGCGTAACACTCATGCCTCGATATTACCTTCTGGATGCCTGGCCGTGGTGCACTTAACCTGGCTGGCTGGCTGCGATGGGTGGCGACTGAACAACGGCCGGTGTTGGTTTCGGTGGAGTGGTGCTGTTGTGTTATCCAAAGTTGAAGGAGGGGATACTTTAACCACTGTTGGTCTAATCCTAACAGAACATCTCCATATTTTACGATGGCTAGGTGAATTGAATGTGGTTCAAAGGATAGCTTGAGTTGGAGATGCAAATAACGGAGTAGTGCTTTCAGGTTCTAAAGAGGCTAGTCTGACTAGTTCCTCAACAACTGCTTGCAACTCTAACTTAAGTCTATTCTTTGCACCACCTTTCTTGGCGTAAGGCATGAGTAATCAGAAGTAAACGATCCTGAAGCTAGCCGGTGTAAGAGCGAATCCCTATAGTGTACTTCTGGATACTCTGGTTTACGACGAGACCACACACTCAGTTGTTCCGATCCGACCTTGCAGTAGTGGATGGAACTTCCAGCCGTTACAGCAGTGGAACAGAACTTAGGTTGCTGCCATGTAGTTTTATACAGAAGTGTCCATTGCGGATCGGGTCTCCAAAGCACTCCTCTATCCAGTTCAGCCGTTACCAGCAGTGGCGGAGTAGGGAGGTTTCTTCAGTTGATTCGATTCCACTTATGGATGTGTACCTAGGGTGATTCTGGCACTCCTGAAGATCTACCGATTGTTAGAACTCGGTTTGTCTCTTAGATGTGGGTATCTGCCTTTGGGGCTTTATACACGCATTTGCCAGCTTTCCCTTAGAATAAACTTAACAGCTTATGTGACCTTAAGGGCCTAAAGTGAGGTGCAAATCTATCAATGAAAATGTGCAATAGGATTAAGTTTTGAAATAAATACTTTTTTAATAGTTTAGTATTTTGGACATGTGGGTGCACACTCTCGTAAAAGAATAATAATAATAATTAAGAAATAACGGTAGTTATCCCTAATTGAAATCAAATGAAGGCAATCAGAATACAAAGCTAATTCTTTTACGTAGCTGAATTGAAGTTGGCGATAAATAATTAATGAATTAAAAGCCAAATTAATTCAAACCCTAATTGAATATTGGGCATGTTCAGAAGGAACCTAAGCTAATGGGGACTCATTACCAGAAGGGCTGTGAGGATCATCTTGGCTAGAGCCAGAGGGGACGTTGTCGTCGTGACCTGGTTACCTTGAGGTGATTGACCAAGGAGGAAGGGCGGGGTCGACAATAACGGCATCAGAAGAACACTGTGGTTGGCATCGGTGTCCAAGGGCCACCGGTGCTGAAGGTTGCTGAAGAGGCTGAGACCCATTGGATGGCGGTGATCCTCCGGAACCGGTAGCTGCTGAAGACATTGAGGACCCTCTGGTGGATGCTGGCTTAATGACACGCAGAGTCCTTGGCCATGAAAATGGCATGACTCGAGGGCCTAGTGGCTAGTGCACCCTGAAGATATATTCCTGCCTTGCAGCAGTGGAACAGGGTTGGCAAGCACTTACTCTTGGCTGACACCTCCGGCCATTACAGTGGTGAAGGTGCAGCAGACTGCCCTGAGGTCTGCTCTGCTAGTCCTCTTATACTAAAGCTCAGAGTTTGTAGGCCCTCAGAAGGATGAGGGTAAGCTATCCTCGCTTCACAGAGGTTGAGAAATTGCAAGTTTCAGAAGGGTGCCGATTTTCTTATCGCCTGTGGCTGAGGGGTTGACGTATCTTATTGCCTCGGCTGGAGGCTGTGGCGCTCCAGTAGAATGCATGCTGCCCTCCAGCGGTGCGCTGTGGAACTGGCATGACCTTCCTGGAGGGTGTCGGGGCTCAGTAGGTAGTACAATCTTTGGAGAGGGGTGTTGACGTGACTGCTTCTGGGCGAATGTTGGTGAACATAGAAGTACGTGTCTGTAGTATCATTTGGGCACGCCAAAGTACCATGTAGGCACGTATCCCGCCTCAATTACTGTTTAAGTGGCATGACTTGCCCCATAAGGATTAGTGAGCTCCAAGATGGGGCGAAGTTTGTCTGTAGAGTGCGTTACATAAGAGCTTTCTGTCTCTCTCCTTTTCTCTCTCCCCTTGCCCCCCCCTCCCCCTCCCCGGTTTGCTCTTTTGGGAAGTTTCGCAGCACTAGTAAAAGCAAGAAAATTATACATGTTTTCAATTTTAGCATATTCATACCTATTTGCACAAAAAATTGATTTTTGAATTTATAATTTAAAACTGAAACGAGAGTTTAACGTAATGGCAGGATGATTGCAAATCCGAATTTGGCAGAAGTGGCACTGGCAATGTGGCAACATGCCATAACACTTCAGTCAGAAAATTCTGAATGAAGTGTTAATTTTTATTGAGAAAAATGCTTAAAATTACATCAAGTTTGTACATGTTATGTTTTTTAAACCTCCTTAGGCAAGTTACAATGTAGTGATAAATTTGTTTTTCCATGGCAGGAATAAATATATAGTAACATGTGTTGTGACCGCTGCATGTGAAAGGGTGTTGTTGTGTCTGCATTGTGGTCATTATGCTGGCTTAGTGTGGGTGTGATTGCAAATATTGGATGTGTGAAATATATAAATTTCAACCATGAACTGTTTTCATCACTAAGTGACTTGAAAATCACATTAGTTTATTTATCTCAACTTTGTAACTTTACTCTATGTGTTTAAAACACAATTGTGTAATGTGCTTTCTTTTCTGTGATATAAATATTTGCCACAATCCCAACAAATTACTAAGCCCAGCCAGAAAATTTTTAATAAATAATTAAATAAACCTTATAAAACTAAGTACCTATGCAAAGAAATATTAACGGAATAAAAGCTATGGTAGACCTGTTTTTGAGCATGTTCACCACTGTCTTTTAAGTTTGTCACTGCTACAGACAAAAACATCAGTGACATGAGTTGTGCGCTTGAATTTACTGTCTTTTTCGTTGGATTGGTTGCTCCTTCAATTTAAAATTTATTCCAACTGGGGCCATTCTTTTTACTAAATAACCCAACACATGTAAATAACAAGAACTTAAATAGCACAGTTCTTTCCCCCACAGTTGTAACAGGTTTAAACACAGTCGCGGCAAAACATTAACGTGTATTACGTGTAATGTGCTATGTCTAATATAACAAATATGTTAACAATGCAAAACAATAACCATAAGAACTATTGTCAATACAGACATTGTTAAAAAGTTGTAAAGCTGACCTGGTTAATAGGCCTAAATTGTGAGCATTCATACGTATTGGTTTTTGAATTTTGGCAGAATTCTTTGAACAGCTAAAAACAGTAAACAAAGCAGTTGACAGTTAAAACATAGAAATCACATGGCAGTGTTTATATTTACTTTAGCAAAAGGATACATAATCAGTAACCAAAAGTAAGACTTTAGCATGGCTTCAGAAAATGGTGAAGTAACCATGAATGGCCTATATAAATTATGCACTGCATATGGCAACAAAACGTAGACAAAGTTTACAGCAGTGTACCAAGGCAGTGAAACTAATCCCTGCTATCAGTGTAAGTTATTAAAATTTTAAAAAATATTTCTTTACTGATGGCATAGCATGTTACAACACTTCCCTTTGCTCTGTCATCACTAAAGCAATGTAACTAATTAATAGAGTCTACTGCTAAATGACTTAAACATAACATCCAAAATGAAAAATAGAAAAGGAGAAGATATTTGTTCTACTGCAATAAGGGATAAACTCAAACCAGATGCATTGCCTTGACAAAAAAATGAGTTTTAGGCCCAGTCATTCATTGCCTTTGTGAATAAATCTGCCAAGTTCTCATTTCTTGGAACATACTCAAACTTCAGAATTACCTTCTCAAAATAATCCCTTCAAACTTGGTACTTATTGTCGAAATGCTTGGACAGTTCTGTGTCACAACTGTTTTCAGTAAGCTTAATGTCATCCTGATTATCACACTTGATAATGAATGGATTAGGTATGAATTTTGTTTAACCCAGGCCTGCCGTTTTAACAGATTTTATCCGGTTTAACGGATTTTCAACACACTAGAAAAATCTAAGCTAAAACACACTAGCACCCACAGCGATGTGTATTATTTTCATTGATGCATTTGTTTGAAAGTTTCATATAATGGAGGTGGATAATTACGCTAAATATTTTGGACATATGCCCTTGTTTCAATAATGTATGCCCAAAATATTTTTCTTAATTATTCACTGGTACGGGTATAAAGTTATCTATATATTTCTGTTCCTGGATGTATGATCACATGCAAAAGCCAAGGCCATTATTGAAAAGAACCTTTGCTGTGAATTGCCATTTTTACTCATGCAATCTGAATTTTTTGACTGTGTTTTGCATTTGGCATTGATATCACAATGGTGAGGAAACAAAAATTATCGCCGATACAGTTGTATAACGAAAGTGTAAGTGTGAGTGAAGAAAAGAATTACCATGGTTTCTACGTACATTACAAACCAAAACAACTACATTAAATATGTAAACGTCTTTCATATCCACTTTTTTTCTGTAATTTGCCATTTTTTAATTCCAAGGATTTTACAGGATTTGACCCAATAATTCCAGCATTTTACAGGATTTTTATATACAGGAACCAGGATTTCAGCTTCAAGGCTGGTGGCAGCCCTGGTTTAACTTTATTCCGTGAAAATCTGCTTCAACCACAATGCTTAATTTGCAGCGATGAACACTGATGCATACTTCCTTTCAGTAGTGGATGTTGCCACACAATCTCTCTTTTTTGGCAGTCTAGTTTCCCAGCTGACTGGCATATTTGCTATCATTACCACATAACCACTCACTGACTTCCTAACCTTTCCATTTGGAGACTCTGAATCACAAAATAGCCCACCATGGTCACCAGTAGAAACAAAGGTTAGCTTCAGGTTTTTTGTTGTCTTCAGGTACAGCGTAATGTGTTTAACATCTTGCCAGTCCCTTTTCATCGGATCACTACTCTTTTGGCTTACTCTACAAACTGTGTACGCAGTGTCTGGACTGGTAGTTGTGGATAGGTACAACAACTAACACACTACCATCCTGTACAAATATACTTTCTGCTGTCATTATTTTCCAAAGGAGATGATCTAACCCTTCCATATCTTCTAGGTTGAACTCCCTTAGTATTTGCGTAATGTAATCAGTCTGGTGTATGGACATTTCCTCATTACAGTACTCTACATTAGTTGAAAGAAATAGGGTCATATTTCCTAGCCTTCTGATATCTAGCTTTATACCTAGTTCTTCCTTGAACTACTCTACATTTTCCCTTTTGCCCCAACATCCTCTTGTTTCCCATAGACACTAGGGAAACTTTACTGTGTTCTCCATTAGGAACTGCTTGTTGCAGTTGTTCCTCGTTTAGCAGTCATCCCTTGGCCTTCTTCGTCATGAAGTTAACATTTCCTCATAAGGTTCTACACACACACTTCTTACTCATCTGCCAGGAACCCACAGAGTAGTAAATTTGCAAACATTTCATTGTCAAGAGTTTATCCTGCCGTTAGACACTTTCTTGTTCAGTCTTTGTATCAATGCATTATACTCTTGCATTGTCATGTCTGCCGTCGTGCTTTGGAGACCACGAACCTTAGTGGTTGTTACATGAATTCCCTCCAATACTTCCGAGGTTAGTTTCGCTCTTTCACAATATTCGATGTCCAATAATAAATTGTTTCCCACCGATAGATAAAGCATAGACAAAGCTTTCCAATTCTTTCTCGCTTTATCATGTGTTCAGTAATCTGACGTCAACATAATCTGGCTCAACTATATATAACCCAGCACTTTTTGTCTAACATATGCGCCTTCACATGGAGTTTCCAGGAAAAATAATTATCAGTTGTTAATTTTGGGAAGTCCACCAAGAGTCTGTCGTCCATACCCTCTGCCATGGTATTTAAAATCTCATTAAACACTTTTACAGTCTCAATCACTTTCTCAGTCCACAATCATCATGGGCCCATAACCTATTTGAGTTATGAGGTATTGTGGAAATATAACATATCTAATATTTGTAACACCAAAATTTATATGCAAAACATACTTGCAGGCATCGCTATCGTACAACATTCTTCTTTCAATCCATATACTGTACAAGAGACTCTGGACATACGTATATACACTCGTAAGTGCCAATAATGCACTGCATATAACAATGAAAGATATAGTTGATTCACGGTAACTTCGGCCTTTTCTGAAGCCCTGCTAAATAGCTACTTTTGGTTACTGATTACGTATCCTTCCGATACACGTAAACATAAACACTGCCATGTGACTTCTACTTTTATAACTGTCAAATGCATTGGTTGCTGTTTACAGCTGTTCAAAGAATGCTGTCATATTTCCTACGAATGTTCACAATTTAGGCCTATAACAATATTTAGGTTGGCTTTATAACTATTTGTTAAACATGAAACAGCACGTTACACATAATACACATTAATATTTTGCCACAATGGTGTTTGTTAACTGTGGCGGAAACAACAGTAGTATTTAACCTGTTTTTATTCATATGTTTTGGGTTATTTCTTTAAAAGGATGGCCTTATTTGGAATAAAAATTTTAACGAAGGGACAACCAGTCCAATGAAACGACACAGCAAATTCAAGTACGCAACTAGTTTCGCATATTTATTGTTTGTAGTATCGACAAACGTAAAAGGTAGTGGTGAATATGCAAACATATAGGCCTACCATAATGTTTATTCTGCTAATATTTACATGCATTGGTACTTACTGGTTTTTAGGTTTATTTTATTATTTATTTAAATTTATCTGGTTGGGCTTAGTATTTTGTAGGGATTGTGGCAGACATTCAAATCACAGAAACATAAGCTCGTTACACAACTTTGTTTCAAACACCTAGGGAAAAGGTACAACGTTGTGATAAATAAACAGATGTGGCTGTAAATAATTAACTTTGTCATAAAAACAGTTCACAGTTAAAACATATAAATAGTGCACATCAAATATCTGAAATCACGCACACACACAGGGCCAGCTAAACGACTACCACGCAGCAACGCCACTTCACATGCAGCATTTAACGAAACACACAAAAAAGCATATTTATTACTGCCGTGGAAACACATATTTATCACAAAATTGTAACTTGCCCTAGGAAGTTTAAAAAATACAAGTACGAACTTGACGCTTTGTTCAGAAACACGCTGTCATCGACATGTCTCCACATCACTGCCAGTTGTAAGGCACTATAAAAAGTGTGTATAATCGCCCGCCATATTTGAACAAGTGCATGGCTAGGGGCAAGATGATAAAATTCTAGATTCTCCTTTCCACACCACATCTGCCAACCTGCTGGATTTGTAAGCATTGTACCATCGCATCTAAATAACATATAATAGGTATTTAAACAATAAAATCTCATTTCAGTTGTAAATTACAATTTCAAACATCATTATTGTTGCTGTAATTAGTATGAAATGTGCTGAAATTAGAAATAACAAAATTTATATCTTTCCTGTTACACAAGTGGGACGCACTTCTAGAGAGAGAGAGATATATATATATATATATATATATATATATATATATATATATATATATATATATATATATATATATATATATATATATATATATATATATATATATAGAGGGAGAGAGAATGAGAGAGAGTGACCCCCTCTGCTTCGCTTCTTGAATCTTTCTTCCAAATGGAAAAACAAACTCTGTGTCACTAGAGTCTAGGCACGGTAATTTGCGCTGATATTTTTAACTGCAGCAATGAAATGTGTTTCCATCAGTGCTACCTAACAATACAAATATATAAATTGGCAACATTTAATTTACAAATACTATACATAAAAACGAGGTTAAAAATATTGTAACTGTGAACTATTTCTTACCCACTGTTGCCAACACGTTGCTGCTCTCACTGTTGTTAATTCGTATTTAATACAAAATGAATATTACAAGTTATAGAAGATACTAAGTAGATTATTAATATTTTTGAGAACACAGTTCTGTAATGTTATCGTGGAATACAAGTTATTGAACACAACAGGTTGACATGTTATGCCTAGGGTGATTTTTCAAAGGTTCAATTCCAAAAGGCTGAAGAAAGCATGACTGGACTATAGACAAAGTTTACAGCAGTGTACCAACTTATGAAACTAATCCCTACTAACAGTGCAGTTTATTCAAACTTAAAAATACTACTTTACTGAAGGCATAGCATTTTACAGCATAATTCACCCAAATAGAGGATATTGTTTAACATAAGACTACCCCACATACTTATTTTAATCAGGAAGAATGACTTTCTCCACACATTATTTGGACAGTTAATGTAATTTATCACAATTTTTATTTTAGCACTTAATCAATTTTTAAAGTATGTGTCCATTGATTCAGAAACCATGGCTTAAAGGAATTGTATTGGCAGGGAGCAAAAGCTTGACAGTGAAACCTTAGAGCCAACTTCTCTCTCGAGTCAGGAAACTCTAAGGCATATGTACCCAGTCAAAATTTCACCCCCCAGGAGGGGGGTGAAAACCTTGAGCCAATCAGGTGTCCCAGAACTCCCAACCCTGCACTACTGGGGAAGGGGGGTTCAGCAGACCCTCCCTGCCTTGAGTTAAGTATAAGCAAAAAAAAAATTACAAAAGCCATAATGGTAGGCCATCTGGCAGGGCTGAACTTTTCAAGGTCCTTTTAGGGTATATTCGGCAAGAAGTTTCCTTGAAGGAAAAATGTAAGAGTTGAGCATAGTTTTCTCTGGTAACTTATATAAAATTTTAGCCAATTTTAAAATTAAAGTCATTCTTGGTCTTGTTATGTGACCATGAGAGTGAGTACTATATAAAGTCGAAGTAACTTGGAAATTTATAAATATAGCCTTGGTAGGTCGTGAATAGCCTTATATTTTGTGATTAATATAATAAGAACTTAGCCATTTTTTTACATAGAATAATTTCTCCAAATGGCTTTTGTAAATGTTGAAAGTAATAAAATATTGATCCCTTCTCAAGGCCTAATAATCTTCATATATATATATATATATAATCACAATACTTCTGCCCAGTAATACAATTATTTGAATCAACCAACCACAATCCACCAAGAAAATTTATTTCCGCTTAGCAGCAGCTGAGCGCAAGCACACACTGGCAACTGATGTTACAATGCAGATGCTAATTCTTGAAAATCAGGCAGGCGACTCTGCAGGGGTAATTTCCAGGAAGCGGCAAGTGTGAGCGCTAATTGGCCACGTGACAGGCGATAATTACGCTGCGGCCCGCTATGGGATCGCCAGCGGCGCACAGTTACTGCTTTGCTAGTGGCCACGCCGCACGTTTATGACGCACTGCTGCGCTGAGAATACGTAGCCGACATTTGGCTATGTTCAAAATCTTCCATCGTTCCAAGATATTGCAGGTTAGTGCCAAGGTAGAGTAGAGTTATAGCATACCTAGCAGAATTCTTGACTTCGGGCTGCCAAAATTATGTGCTTCCAAAAGCACGCACAAACTTTAATTTTTCCGAGATCGTGTAGTAGGTCGGGAACAGAAGATGTAAATTGTTGTTTTGAGGCGCTCGGCACCTCAAGTCAAAATTAATTTTACATTAATGAGGGAATAAAATATGATAAAACTATTAAATGAACAGTATCTCTTAAAAGTACCTGTATGGGGGGTAGGGTTATGTGACTCCTGGGTGAGGCATTTTTTCGGGATTTAATGTCCCTGGGGTGTAGTAGACAGGAGGAACATCCTGGGCATGATAGGCAGTGTGGCAGTACCATGCTATAGTATGCCAAGCTAGGTATGCACCGCACTCAACCTGTACAGGATGGATAAAGTGTCTCTTATAGCCTCTCTCCACTCAAGGTAACCCAAGGCTTCTTGGGCCACCCCTGTTATTCGCTTAACATATTGGGCAATGCTGCCCATTTCCTATGGTTTGCCAGAGTCCTCGTGACTGGCGATGGGTATCTGCCATGATGGGTGGACCGATAGCTGGTACCAAGGCTCGACCACTTGGCGGGGTGTTGGACCACTTAGCACTCAGGCCATTGGGGCCCAAAGTCTCTACCTCAAAGAAGAAGTACAAAGATATGGAATGAAGTGTGGTTGATGCCCCCCCGCATTGGGAATTGGTCACGTAACATCTATGTGGTCGAGGGAGTAATGGCTTGGTTGCAGTATTGAAATTATGGAGAATATATGACTATTTTGATGTAAACTCTCCATTTCAGAGAAAGGGCTGCTATCCCCGGTGAACCGCGATACTGGCGAGGTGTCCCAACTGCTCTCTTGGGCCCGGCCGCCGGGGTGGTGGCCACTCTGGGTCATAGTAATTCCCCGCCACTTGGGATGGGGCTTCCAGGGAGTGGAGTGTGACCAGCCATTCATTGGGTGTTAGGCTATGCCCGGTGAGGTCTTCTCAACTACTTGTGGAAGGGAATTCCTCTTGCCGCTCCATTCGGGGGATAATGTCGGCCATGAATAACCCACAAATGCCATGGAAAGTAAGTGTTAACACGGGACAATCGGTTGGCCCCACCATGAGGTTCTCTCTGTTGTCCGATCATAGGGTTGGATTCGTGCTGGTACTGGTTGACTCTGTATGCTGGAGGTCTGGAGAAATTCCTACTCTCTGTGACAGGCTGGGCGGTGAGCGGTAACCTGCTCCGGTTGTGGCCTGCAAAGGCACTAGGGGTATGGATAGAACCCCGGCCAGACCACACGCTTGGTTTCTGAGGACGAGGATCTCAGAACCTCTGTGGTAGAGATAGCGAGGATGTGCAGACGTGCTAGGCTTGGGCTTTGGGTCTGACTACCGGTCGCATTAATCTTCGCCTTCTTGTCTTGCATTGAGAGGACGTGATTCCTCTTCCCCGCCTATTGGGAGGCCGAAGTGCGGTAAGTCTAAGAGCACTGCGTAAAAATACGAAATACATGACCAAGAGGTTCACTGTAACTGTATGCATCCATACATATTAAACTGTAATGAGTATTACTACAAAAGGTTACTTGCAACAACATAATAAAATGAAATTACTTTTAAAAAATTTCTTGCAAATTATAGTGTCATGGTGTCTAAATTTCAAATGAATGCAGTTGCAAAAATATAGAAATATGAGTTTGTAGTCACTTAGTTTCAAGGCATTGTAATGTGTAGAGTAAACTATGTTGACCAAAAAAACATGTAGAATAAGCGGCAGGCTTAGCTGAGAGAACTCGAAGGAGAAATAAAGTCGCTTGAGAAAGTGGACTTGTACCAATCAGGAGAGCTCAGAGAAGCACGTAGTTCATGCAGGTCACACAATTGAAGTAAACCCGGGTAGACGGGAGTCACGGAAACTCTTAAACCCTCACAAAAAAAATACATAAGGAATGCAATAGTGAGTAAAAAAATTACTAAAGCATGCGACGAAGCTAAAAGAACTAAAAACTATACTCACCAGATGAGAGTAGAATAAATTATCCTTACATATTGAAGTGGCGAGCTGAAACACCAACAGAAAATAAATAAATAATTAAATTAAAATTCACAACACCACAACTACATCTTGACTACTACACTGGAAGACATTGAAAACCGTTCCGGTTGTCGCACTCCACAAACGCTCCATGCCGGCAACAAGTCAAGACCAAGAGTCAGCTGCCAAACTGCTCGGTGACAAAGGCAGAGGAAAGGGTACAGACGTTTAGTACTGGAATTGCCGCTAGATGGCGTCGGATGTACGAAAAGGGCTAAAGTGCTGCGTCGATGGTTGCTGGCACGTGATGATACTGTGTTTTTTATAGGAAGTCACGCACTGACTGCATGATCACAGGAAGAAAATACAGAAGTAGCTACAGCAAAAAGAAGCTAGTTGAAGAGGGCTACGGAGGCCGAGACAAAGGAATGTGCTATGTTTCACCACACGTCCAATGACAACGAAAAACAAAGGCCAGAGGCACACTTGAAATCTTCCAACAAGATGGAGAACGAAGCTTTGAAAGTACTAACTTGAACAGCATTGAAATCAAACTTACAGGAAAATTCATTTAATCATAAAATATTGACTAACTATAATGAAGTAACTTAAAATAATAATATAAATGCGTTATATGACCAGATAAACAAAAGTTAAAATTTGAGAAATTCTTTTACTGAAATGAAAACTGAGCTAATTAAATATTGGGGAAGTAGACTTTAATTATTAATCAAAACTCGTATATAGTAGAAAAGAGAATAAAGATAAGTAATAAAAGTAATGAGACATTTGATAAAAATCTCAGAATATAAGCAATTAACTTGAATACAGACAATAATTAGAATTAAGTAAATTAGCAGAAAGAGACGTTTATAATACTCCTTAATACTCATTATAGCAGGAACTGCTAAAACCAACTAAAATGTGTTTTCAAAAATAGTTTTAAATAGATCAATAGAGACATTAATAAATTGACAATAGCGCATATTGCAAATAAAAAGAGGCATATGTAAGAGATAAAATATTGTGACATACTATTTAAAAAAAAGTTGTCACATTAAAAAGAATTGTAGGGACAGAGTTTAAAACCATAGTCTTATTTTAAAGTGCATTAAAAAAAGATGTTAAGTATTTAAAACGACACAACATACTGCACTTGCAACTTTATCATGTTATAAATATACTTTAGATTATTAAAAATGAAAACAAACACTTTACACTTGTTTTGAATGAAATGTGGGGGAAACACATGATCTGAAAACATTACCCGTGCTCCAATGAACACTTTAAAGGAATTAATATGAAATAAGGGCTCTTCTTGAGGCATCACTCTAGTCCTCCTTATTAGGATTTAAACGGCATTTGCCAAAGCCCTTTATGATATTCCCTATTTTATATACGGTGCACTGTGTTGCCCCAGGATGTACTAGCCTACACTACATTGCTCGTACATGTTGCACATGCATCACTGGTCACACTGGCGCAGTGGTGCGCTAGCACACGCTGGTAGAGCAATGGTGTTGGCTGCACTGAGAAACTTGGTGCAATGGGCAAACAGTCTAGGAAAAGGGGAATGCGGCACGCTTCAATTCTTTGGTGCATTTGTAAACTTTTTTTCAATTTATTAAACTTAAGACCAGTTTCAGAATGTGTGGTTTTGTTCAAAATAAGATCTTACTAAATTTTAAATGCTGGTTAGCAACCTTTTCTTTTTCCTGATGTATGGTTAAAAATAACCAATAATTAATTTATCTGCAACTAATGGTTATCTTAAACTCAAGAATAAGCATCAATTACTGAGCTAATCAGAACATTAAAATAAATATGGTGGGTATTCATGCTTGATGGGGAGTTATGTTGTTTACATACTTGAAACATCTGTGAAATTCATAGCTGATTTCAGTTGTTTATTGAATGGTGGTGGTGGTGATGGAGCTGTTGGTTACAGTAAATTGAGGCATATCAATTATTTAGTAACAACAAATAATGTACAAGTGAATTGTAATAATTTTTTTTAAGATTTTGTTTAATTAATGGAATTCTGCTTTAAAAAGAATAATTCCTTCTTAGAGAAATATATATATATTTTTTTTTTTTTTTTTCCAGTACAACGTTGTGTGGTTGCATGGCTAATGGTAAAAGGTGTTTCGATTGACAGTGAGGTTAAAGGTTAGGGAAATTTCTGTTGAGAATGGTGTTACCCGTGTAGGTGCCAGGCATCGCAGGACTGGATTCTCTCTGAGTGCTGCAAGCCATATGCCCGAACGTAGATTTTCCTTCAGTGATTATGGCCCCTTTTCTTACTTACTTATTGCGTTTGCTAAGCTGTAGCCCTATTAAAGGCTGACCTACACACACTGTTGTACTGGGCCAGTGGCCGGTCAGCTTAATCATATTAATCGAAGGGAATTTTAAAAGAACTAGTCTATTAAGATTTGATTAGTCAAGTTATTTCTCATCATGTTCGTCCATCGCATGTCAGGGTAGCTGGTGAAGAGTAGTTACTCAGGACGTAGTTCAAAAGTTTAATTTTTATTACAACAGTTAATACAGCCATCTCAAGACAGTCCACATCTGCTCACTTACATCTTCCAAACCCAAGTGTGTTCCTAGCGGTACGCCCGGCCTTACCTCGCCTCTGGGAACTGACCCCGGTGCCCTTACTACATCACGTCCGTCGGTCGCCATGTGACTTTGTAGCCCCCGAGTCATGGCTTGCCAACACGTGACCTCGTGACTCTCAAGTCACGGAGTTGTAGTGACGTCAATTTACAGAGTCCACATACTGCAATGTTTGTGCAAGTTCCAAGGGGCAGCGCCGAGCAAGCAGCGTGACTAGGCGGGCAACTATCTAGTGTTTGCTACATACTGATAATCTGAAATGATAGGGCCCCGGTGGGCGGCGGGGCGAGGTAGCTACCCAACCCTCCAATACTTATGTTTAAGTCTCAATTGTGATCTCCATGACAAAACGATATTCTATTCAATTAACTTTACACTAAATTATACTGTAGACAATTAAACATATCGTTACACAAGCTTCTACTTTCCCCCAGTACATAGGGCTAAATGCATGTATACATTCCACCTTCTTATTATCCTTAAATATTACATTAAACACCCTAGTTTTAATTATTCTCACACAATAACAATATCAAACTCTCTATAAGCAAAAGTCATATTACACACTATTATACCTTTAGATACACATGAGTTCATTTATGTATATTACCTTCTTATTGCATGCTGAACATTCACTTAAGACTACCTCATATGTACAAACCGTATGCTGGCACAACAACACGCCTTAAACTGCATTGCTTGGAGATTTCACTCACAAATGGTACTGATTAACGTAATGATTTATTTGGCAGTTTCTAAGGGTCCCATGGCCTGAAACGCCCAAAGGTACTGCACTGAAATAATATACGCCATTAGCAAACACACATATATTTCTCATCGCAGAATACACTAATTCACTTCTGTGGGAGACAATTATACTGGTTGCCATGCTTGGCCTGCCTGTAGGGCTATACAGACAAAAAGGTATGAATCCGACATTGGTAATTACATGTAAAGTTACTCTTCCCCAGGTGATTCAAGCCCTGGGGAAGGAGGGCTTGTAACTCCAATGGCTAGAAAACGAAAACAGTTCCAGTATTTTAAAATAAAAGTATTGATACACTGCATGACTGGTTGCAAAGCGTGATGTCCACCAGAGCGCACAACGACGTAACCATGCCCTTCTGAGTCTAGATGTTACTGATTCCTCCACGGCCCGCATGCTGCCAGGTTGGCGGGACAGCGCGGCACACGGAGAACTATGTTCTGCACACAACTTGCAAAAACTCTAAAATTACATGAAACTCATGCAAACTAACACTTCATAAAATATCTTGCACTCTAAAACCAATGTAAATAAAACCCTTGCAGTAAAATTAAATTTAATGTGGGTGAACAAATGGAATGATCGCTACACTTTGCATGAAAACAATTAATACAAACACAATTAACACTGCTAAATAGGCCCTCGTATTTACTCTTAAGCCCCTTTCGAGACACCCTACCTCGAATTCACTTGTACTTTATTTACCCTCGTACTCTTTGCACTGCGAGACAAAATGCCGCAGAGTGCTGGTGCCTGCTGCAGGGATGCGGAGTGTGTGGCAGGGCAAACTGTCTGGAGGCCGGAGACGTCAGCACATGTGAAGTATCTGCATGCGGTATTTCAGTGTGATTTTGTGGACTGTGCTTCAGTGAAAACGCTATATATGGAGAGAATTATATTTTAGGGATGTCACAAAACCAGTTTTTCCTATTCTTGATTCCAATGCCAATACCATTCCAAAAATCTCGGTTCCTTACCATAACAAAATGTTCCTACAAGCACTTAGAATTACCTAAGCATGTTTAACAGAAAATTAATTTTATCATCCGCATAAAACATTTGTTGTTACTATAATTTCTTTAACTCTAGAAATTTGAAAAATACACTTCAGAACACATGTACTGAATGTAACAAACACCCACATTCATTACATGATACCATTAATGATATAGCTAGACACCTACGAATATTTGTAGTGAATAAAAACAATAAACATTCCGCGGCACAAGCGTAACATTAGAAAATTGGCCATGCACAGAGCCTTAGCCAGAGTCATTTCAAAACTGCTTGCGATATGTATAAAATTATTATAATTAGTACCACAATTCTTATTGAATATTATTTAAAATTTAAATTAATATATTTCGAAACTCTACATAACTTTTTCTAATTACGTAGAGTGATTATCTTTATTACAATTAAATGTAAACAGATTGATAGTTTTACTTGTGTAGTTGGTTATGCTAGTAGTTCATTCTCAACCAAAAATGGTGGCTTTAATATAAAGCTTTATTTGGCTGGTAATTTTTAGTGTTAGTCATACATTCTTTTTAGACAAAATATGAAGAGAAAATAGTGATATCAAAAATTTTATACGGGAATGCATATTGTACACTTTTTCTAAGAAAAAATGTAGGTTTTGTGACCATGACTAAAGTAGAATTTTATTTTAACATACATTTCATCTTTCATATTTTTAATGCAAAAATAGATTGTAAAACTTAGTATTAGCTATATACGTTAACGCCGATGGGTGAGACATGGAGACGAATGAATGCACTAGTTACTTCATGGAGGTGGGCACCAGCGATGCTCCCTATGCTCCGTGCTTTTCAGACTCAGGGTGATCTCAGGGGTTTCCATGGGTATTGTGTGCTCATCTCACCCGTGAATTAACATAACACTGTTACACATTATACTTAACACTGTGAACTATCTGGACCATGGTCAAGACGCCATTGAAACACTCAATTTCTGCACTGAAGATGTTTATTTTGCTGAACGTTATATACCATGCCAAGTTTATTAGAATTTATGATTTACTGCGTGATTCGCAAGTCCGTTTTGGTTTACAATCTGCGCACTTAACAAAACACCTAAAATGCGTGATGACACTCCGCGGTGCCTGAAGACACAGTCCCCATAAGGTAATAGATCTACAGCCGCTGGGGTGTACCGCAGGTTTACCCGGGGACAGGACACGGAGATGAAATGAACTCTACGGTACAATGCAATTTCCAACGCCTACCCATCAGGATACATCTCCCTAATCACGTGAGGTGTGGCGGCGATCAAGGACGATGGAGGATTGGTTTACATGAACACATGGTCTGCGGTTAGGCCTCGTGGCAGGAACACTAAAATGTCTCAATGAAAATTATGTGAAACGACATAATGCAGATAACAGGACACAACATGTAAAAATAAATACCAGCATATTTAGTGCGAAAGAACAGAGTGTGGCATGGATGGCTCCGGATATGTGCGGCAGTGGCCACGTGATCAGACATAAAATACATGGTAGATTCCGTATAGTGGCCAATATTGTGCCGCAAATTACAGTGTTGTGATTTTAATATTATTTTTCCCCAAGTGATACATTTAAACCTTGGATGCCGTGTGGGTGGCGGTAAAACACAAGTGCTCTGAATGACAGTATGGTCATAGAACAAATATTACAAAATTACAGAAATTGCACAGAACCCTAATAAAACATACATGAACCCTGATAAAGATGAAAGCGTACAAAATGCAGGACAGTAAACCCTTAAAATGTGGTGATGGCATTGATACAGAAGTTACGGTGGGTGACCGCGTGGTGAGAAACTTTAACTTATTCAAGCAGATAGCATTATGCTGGAGACAATTCTGGCAATGTACGCAAGCAAAGGTTGACCAGTATACTAAAGTCAGCTATTGAAATCTAAGTCAGTGCAAAAAGTTTGAGGTGCATACGGACAACGTCTTACCTGACCAGCTTTTCGGGAATGACTGCCCAGAGGCAGGGGCGCCGTGGATCTACCATGGTGGCCAATGGGGTCTACTTAAGCTGAAGTTGCGAGCACGCTTCATGAAAGTTAGAAACTGCAAATTCAAATGGCACATTATAAAATTAATGCATATTTTAAATACAGAATTTAAATCATAGTTGACTAGTAATATTTTTAACATTTTTTGTAGGGCCTTTTTGCCTTAGATATGTTTATCATTTTTAGCGCCGCGCACATTTCAAAATGTCCAGCTGAAAAGAACACGATAGCACTCAAATACACATAACAATTTTAGAACAAACATTGTACTTTACAAACATATTACACTCAATGTCAAAGAAATTAAGTAGCAACTTTTATATGGGAAGTCTGTGGCCTGTGGCGGTGATTAGCCATGTGTTGGTGTACCACGTGTACTCAGCGGCTAGCGCCGTCATGGGCTGAGTGCTGCTGGTCAGTGGCCTGCGTCAACGTAAAGCTGTTGTAAACAGTTCAAAGGTAACAAAGAGGTAAAGTAAAATTTGTTGTATGCTAATTGGTTTTCATTGCTTGAATTCCTAACCCATGATTCCTTAATAATCAGGGGTGTCGAGGAATCGTAGAATTGAATTTGATATTCCTGTTACATAATTACCTTAAGTGCTATGGAAAGGTCTTCCAGTGCAATAATTCTCCAAACATAACATCCAAAACAGAATTTGAATTATGTAATATATTTTCATAATGCAGATTATTTCATTGACTATTTGAATGAAGAAAAACCATTATGTACAGCAATAATTGGTACATTGTATGGTTTCTGAATATAAATAAATAAAAAATGTTGCCTATCAAATACCATACAGAAACGGCAAAATCAGTATAAATGCAAAAATGATTATTTTAGTATTTATACAATTTTGTTATGGGAAACTCTGTAATACACTCATTCGCAAAAAAGAATTGATCACTTGGTCCTTTAAGTAGGTACACTCATAGGACATAGTAGTATGTACTGTGTACTGAAAACATCAAAATATTGTACCACACCAAACATGTAATGCAAGGGACTAACACATGTTACGATGCACTTAGTATGGTGTTGGACCACCCATAGCATAGAGATAGGTGGCGAAATGGCCAGGCATATAGGCATACAGATGTCGGATATTGTCTTGAGGAAGATCCTGCTACAGATAGTATAACTGACCCTCCAAATCTGCCTTAGTTGCCGCTTACCGAAGTTACATCCAATCTGGTCCCAAACATTCTTGATGAAGACAAGAGGTCTGGAGACCTTAATGCCTAATGATGCATGTTATCACGAAGGTAGGCCAATGATAAACAGTGTTGTGAGAGGCCAAGCATTCTCCTGCTGGAAAATGGGGTTGTCAAGCTACATCAGGAAGGGGAGCGCACATGGTCGCAGAATTTCTTGGACATATTGCCGTGCCCTCAGGGTTCCTTCAATTACCACCATTAAGGTGTGGGAATTATTATAAATGGTACCCCACACCACGACACCTCTTATTGGGGCAGTGTGTATCTCTGCAATGAAATGTTGATTATAGCACTGGCCAGGAAATCTCCAGACTCAAACTTGGTGGTCATCTGTATTTTGACAGAACCATGATTTGTCGCTGAATACCACTCGTCACCAGATCCCAAGCTGCATTGCTACCTATTCCTGGCAGAAGGTCACATGTGCATGACAATGCTCAGAATGTAATGGTAGACATCATATAGGATGCCACAACAGATCCAGATCTGCTAGCTGCCTGGATATGGTACTGGTGGACACAGGCATATTCCCAACTGCCAGGACATGTCCCTGGATGGTGCGCAGCGACGCCCATGGAGTGCTTACAGCCTGTCGCGTGATGAGGTGGTACGACGGTATAGACCCAAGCCTTCTCGAAGGATGTATATACCCTCATGTTATTACTCTGTCCAACACCCACTCACATTGTAGGCAGAATGGTTTAAGTGATGATCAGTGCACCGAAACGACCAACCTGCTTCCCGGAAGCCGGCAATGCGACTTCTCTAGAACTCATCCAGCTGGGCAAAGGGCTGGGTATTCTACATGTTCACTGAACTTGACTCTGTAGCTCACACTGGTTACATTGCTACTATGACCTTATTCTGTGTCTTGCAGCTATGAATAATGGAGGACATCCACACAAGGAAACTGCATCAAATGCAAATGGGACACATCAGGCTATGATGGTACACACTATCCATTCAGAATTACGTAACCAATAACTTATTCATAGTTTCCGTTTAAGACATGCCAACATTTATTTTGCGTTACAAAATATCTTAGGTGCGACTAATGACTAGAACCAGTTTTCACAAACCCAATTAAATACAGAAGTGCAGTACAATTATTGATCTCACATCATGCATTGCGATCTTAATATTTCATATGACAATTAAAACAGATAGATATAAATTACAAAGTAGCTTGACCATTTTTTAATACTGATGAGATTTTTAAAACGTTCAGTCTAGGAGGCAGGTCACAAAAGAAATAGATATATTTTGAGCCCTGGCCATAGCTACCAGAGCTTAAAAAATTGTCAACACCAACTTTAAAATCGATGAGACCGGGCGAGTACTAGACTGTGACGCCTTCTAAACAACTAGGCGGAGCAAGCCAAATGGGCCCGCACAACATGAACACTACACTTTAAAAAGCATAGAAAAATACCGACAACAATGCAGATTAGTTGGCCTAAAAGCAATTTTGAATGTGCTAGAAGCATACAGAGCTAAGAAAACCCTATCCTACTGCAGGTCGCACTACACAATCACAAAAAAATGCTAAACAGGTTGAAACACATTAAAGGCCCTCACCAAAATTGTGTACTCGTCCACTACTCACAGTTTCTGTCACTCTCCCATAAACAGCCTCATATTTATTAAATACAGTAACGTCCTCGACATTCAAAAAATTGACAAGGTGCCCTAAACGTCACACAGCCCTTCAGCTGTTCAAGTAGCTGAAACGTAGGTCCGTTGTGATCATGCTTGAAGTGGCGGGAGAGGTCGAGTAGGAGGGGAGGGTAAACCAGGGTGTGTGTGTGTGTGTGTATATATATATATATATATATATATATATATATATATATATATATATATATATATATATATATATATATATACACACACACACACACACACACACTCAGCCCCTACTATAAAAATGTGATGTGAAAGGTGGGGAGTTAAGGTAAGGGGACGAGGAAGGGAACAGGGTAGGGATAGCCAGCTCCAACGAGGTAGAGGATGAGCGCTGCTACAGACACAGATGTTATACAAACTAGGCGATGCTGGTGGAGCCACTGTCACGTGTAAACACACAACTGTAGAAGTTTGACACATGACACCCTGTAGCTGCAGGAGATACACACCACTACATTAAGTGCTTTTGGTGGGTGTTAGGTCAGACTCGCCAGGGAAAGACTTTGACTCTAGTCCTTTGGTGATATTGGAGCACATCCAGAATATAAAACTGGCAGTGTGGCCTTTCTGTAGGGTACAAAATCTGGTGTGGCCAGGACTATTTTGCATTTCGCTGGTACTGTTTGCCACAGGTTTAAATTTAGGGTACGGCATTCCCGAAAACAACAAATTATCTAGACCGAGTGACCTGTCCTGTCCGTTCAAGTAGGCTGTGAGTACTGGGTGTGTGTCGCTGTCGATCTGGGCGGGTGGATCGAAGAGGCGTAGCTCGTAGTCAGGTGTGGTCGGTCTCTGGCAAAGGGTGGCAGCTTTTTCTGGGGATTGAGTTGCTAGAGTCCAGTTGGGATTGGGCTAGGCTCCGCCGGGTATTTAGAGATTGTATCAGCCCGCTTTACCCTCTTATGGATACCATTGTGGTAGGAATATGGCATGATGAGGCCTGAGATAGAGAGCACTACTGTTGAACCTCGAAGAAATGGAGCAGGTAACATTGTGGTTCTACTTGGGTGTCGAACCATGTACTGCCTCCACCAACCCAGTGCGGTATCCCTATATCCGTACCCGGCACCAGAAACATGGTGGATACGGAGAGTCAGGTTTCACTGGCTGACAGTCTCTATACGGGGGTGAGCCTCTCCTGAGGACCAGTCTTCCCAACACAGGAAATGCCACCTGTGGCACCAGAAGCGTGGTGGAGTTAGCAAGCACCAAGCCATCAAGGTGACCCCAAGAGAGAGAGTGAGAGAGAGTACCTAATCTCGGGCCCTACCGTTCTGGCTACCGTGGTGCACAGAAAGGGTGGCCATCCAAGATGTGTGTGTGTGTGTGTGTGTGTTTACTCAACATGTGCAGCAGTTATAGCCAATCTCCTGGTCACCTGCTGTCCCTCTGACGGGGCTGATGTTTACAGGGAAAGATGTTATTGCTACTGGATGGATACCCTTAAGTGGATGAAACTGGCTTATTCCAATGACGGAAATAAACTGTGGTGGTGATTTACTACCTCCTACCACCTGGGGCTTACGGAAGCTGAAACCCCTATGTGAGACAGGTGAAGGCAACATGTTCCGAGACTATCAATGGTAGGTAGAAAAGCATTATAAAAATAACTTAAACTGGACTACTGTACTATGTTATCTTGACGAGGCCGGAAGTGTCAACAGGTTTAACGATGTAGATGACGTCTGGTAATGACTGTTAGAAGAACGGATGCCATCAGCATCAAGAGTGCAGTGAAGACAATGGTAGAGGAATAGTCTTTGGCACCAAGGGCGTGGTGAAGACTAGGAGAGAAGTCAATGGTTCTGTTGGGACCTTTTGGCACTAAAGAGCACAGTGAAGGCCTGGGATAGACTACCTTTCAGGGCGCTCGCCCTGGTATTTATGCTCTGTCGCACCCTTGCTTGAGGGGGAGAGGGGTAGATGTTGCATAGATCCTCTTGGTGTGTGTCGTCAGTGGCCGGTACAGGATCCAGGAACATGACTTGCCGATCGTACGGGCCATCTGGGGTCGCACTAAAGTACTTGGATGATCTTCGAAGCATAATCTCGGTGGCTCGGCCAGTGAACTGTACAATCTGGCATGGTGCGTCCGTCCTTTGTCTTGGGTTGACAGTACAATTTCTGATGTCTCCTGAAGCATGGCAACTATCAAACTCCATAGAATCGATCGGCTCTCAAGACCTCGCTGTTGCGAGCCGCCCAAATCTCTTCACTCACTCGCTCCATAGAATCGAGCGGCAAAGGCATGCACAGGATGAGGCGAAGTCGTTTAATCATTGTTGAAAAGGCATCATATGTCAATTCGCCCTCCCCCTTTTCCCTCTACTACCCGATGCGATGTAGTCTCATCTGAGCGAAGAAATGAGAAGATAAATTTATTTTGAGGGAGGTGTAGGACTGTCTCATCAAGAATTATTTTTTCTCTTCGACTTCTGTAATTGTCACTGCTCTGTGCGTTTCTACTCTGATCCCGGCTTCGGAGCGACGTATCTGGCTGACTACATGGATGACAGGTGGCTGTGCTGACTCACTCATGAAGCGGCTGAGTGGTTTAGACATAGCTGTCTCTCTCTCTCTGTTGCATGGTGAAGGTGTATCGCTCTCCTTCCCTCTCTCCCACCTTGTCCCCCTCTCTCCCCACCCTCTCCCCGTCTACATCTATATCAACCTCTCTCCCCACCCTCTCACCCTCTATATCCACCTCTCTCTTATTGTGTCTCTCCCTCCCTCTTTCCATCTCTTCTCTCACCCCTCCCTCTTCATCCCTCTCTCCCTCTCCCTTTTTCTCGCCCTCTCCCTCTCCATATCCCCTCTCTCTTCCTCTATCCCTTCTCTCTCCATGTTGTGCAGCTCTGCCAGGCTGTGGGTAGATATCGACGTCTTCTTTTACTGTGTTAAGTTAGTGTCGCGAGGGATATCCGGTGTCAGTGCTCGCAGCCTTTGTTTTTTAAGTGAAACACCCTACAATATCAGCTTATGTCTTTGCTGCATACAATATGCAGTTTACATAGTTGAACCTGTGGAAAAAAAAAGGCAAGACACTGGGACAGCATACAAAAGGTTTGACCCTTGGGGAACAAAATGATGATTGCAATGACATTAAATAAGATAAAATAGAAAATATTGCTTAAAGCCGCGCTCGTATAGACATGTGTTTGCTAGCTATCCAGCTGTGGCCGCACTGGAGGAGAATAAGATCAACCTCTACCTGTGGCCTTCCTATATGTATGTCACACAGCAGGAAAAGTTAAGTGTAAAGAAGCTAAGGGATTTAGTCAAACTGAGAGCTTCCATTGTCTCAGTCGACTGGCTAAGCTTTGCAAAACGAGTGTGTGGCAGTGAAGGTAATTAATCATCAATGTGAACAAACACCACCGTACATATAAAAGAGTAAAGTGCAAGCAAGAATACCCTTCAAAACAAATAAGACTCTGAATTTTATAATACATTCTGAAAGATTTGTATCACAAACTTGCTTTTGTTTAGAATGTCTCTGTTGCATTTGTGATCTCTTGAAGTGATTCTGCACAAAGCAAGAAAAAGGTTATTAAAAGTTTCAAAGATTACGTGTAACATAAAATTGAACTTGAGTTGCTTTAGGGAATTGAAAATTGATTTTACACAATGCTAACAAATTTTTTAGCGATTTTCTATAAAGAAAATTCAATTATTAGAGTCTTTAAAATTCTTTCAACAATACATAGAAATGTTTAACGATTTCTGTCAATTTTTTTTTAACAAGAATCTCGTTGACTTCAAACATTTTTACACACCTGAATCTTCCTAACACTGTTACATGGCACTGGCTCTAGGAGGTGTCCAAAGTGCTCACACGAAACAGAATGAATGGCACGGCCGGCCATTGAACTGCACTGGTTAGTCACGTAATTTCACTGTGATTAGTGAGAGGAATTACACAGCTGATACAGCCGCAAAAGCCTGATTAGAATAGTGCATTGCACTTAAGATAAGCATCCAGAATTGTTTATAATTGCATAACTGCACTGATAGCTGATTAGGTGCCATTTACACAGCTGATACAGCCGCAAAAGCCTGATTAGAATAGTGCATTGCACTTAAGATAAGCATCCAGAATTGTTTATAATTGCATAACTGCACTGATAGCTGATTAGGTGCCATTTACAGCATGTGTTTAATCGTTTATTAGGACAGGATAGCATATTGACTGCTGCCAAAGTTTAAGTCTGTCTGTGCGTTCTTTCACTCACTGTTTCGGCATTCTGTTCCTTTTCGGTGGTCGCTCACCCTTACGTAATGCGACATGCTGTGGATACGGCCAGGTGAAGCAGACGATGGGCCTCCAAGGAGTCTCTGGATACTGGCCTGGTACTGAGCTGGCCTGGGAGGTGCGGGTACCTGCACTTGTCGTGGTGGGTCGGCCATCGTGGAAGGATCGTCGCCAGCAATAGTCATGGGCTGACATCCAGGTGCCAGGGGACGATCTGCAATGTGTCGTCGTAATGAGCTGCTGCCTGGGCGGCCGATGGAAGTGATGGTTCAGGTGGTGCTACTACCTCCTGGGCTGCAGGTGCCTAGCCAGGAACCCAGGAGAGGCCCCTAGCTCGACAGCAGTTATGTTGTGGATCTTCTCCCCTCATCCAGAAAGCTACGCTGGCAAATCCTCCCTTGTGTCAAGCGACACCGGGCCCTCGGAATCCATCTGGGGCAGGCTTGACGTCTGACTGTCTTGTGCTGCTCTTCTGGCTGGCGGTACCGGAGACAAAGGTCGACTCGGGACCCATGTCGCATCGGCGGGTTGCTCCTTCCCTCGTCTGGGAAGTTGTGCTGGTGGATCTGTCTCATTATCAAGTGACACCAAGACCACTTCAATCGGGTGGAGCAGTGG
Organism: Dryococelus australis; assembly: GCA_029891345.1. Lineage (NCBI taxonomy): Eukaryota > Metazoa > Arthropoda > Insecta > Phasmatodea > Phasmatidae > Dryococelus > Dryococelus australis. The sequence continues at coordinate 319,369,378 of CM056995.1, forward strand.
TTAGGCCTCTTCGTCTACCCCACCCCATTCCCCACCCCGACTTGACACCTGAGTCAGAGGCCTGGTAGGGTCCTCTGTCTCGACAGTATCGATTAGTAGCTCTTTTTCAGGTCCATGAAACGGGGCCTGGGAATCGGTTTCGGCACTGGATGGCAGCAGCTTCTGCGCTGGGTGGCATTATAGTCGATTGGGTGGCCATGCGGTCCAGGTAGATCACGGCCGATGGTACCAGCTGAACGACGGCCTTGACAAAGGCCTCGGGTTGGCTGGCAATTCTGGTAGGTGCCTCACTCGTGGGCGGCGGCTGCATCTCGGCAGCGGCTGCGATGTCGTCTGGTGCTGCAGTCTCTTTGCTGAGGTGGCCCATCAAGGCCGGTAGTGCTGGGTTGCAGATCAGGCACTTGGCTCTTCTCTCTTCTCACGATGGGGCTTCGAGGAGGCCATTTGAAGTGTGGTTTCTCGATCCAATGGACTTCGCCAAAAGATTTCTCTGTTGCTTGGCATCCACCTTCCTCGTCAGGCAGCGAACTTGCATTTAAACTCCACAGGAGTTGAGGGCAGTGCGAGCACAGATTCGGCTTTCTTGGGTTTCGGAAACTCCACTCCAGTTAGCATGGAGTAGATGACTCCCTGGCTGAGTCGAGTTTCAAGTTCTTGCTCACTAGTTGGTGGTTTGCCATATCTTTAGAGGGGCGATTGTGGCTGGTGCGTCCACTTCCAGCATTACAGAGGTGATTGAGGCGGCGGTGTGTACTTCTTGATCGAGGGTATCTCTGGAGAAGGGCTTTATTTCTTCCCTCGTGGTTTTTCGGATGCATCCGCGGTGACCCTCCACCCAGTACACATTTCCCCAATATCCTACGATTTTGTATGAGCCCTCCCATTTTTCGACTAGACCCACGCCGAACTGGTTGCTGGTTTCGCTCAGAGGGTTGCTGTACAGTAGGACGGTCTCGCCCATTCCGAAGGCTCGGATGACAGTATGTGGTTGCAGATATTTCTTTTTGATGTAGGCCTCTTGGGTGTCCCTTGCTTTATCCGAGCAGGCTCGGGCAGCTAGTCGGATGTCTTCAGGACGAGGCATTTTAGTAGGTACACTATCCTATTGCGAATACCCTTGGCGCCGGAGTGTGTGGCCCAGGAGGAGTTGGCTAGGGATGGAGTTAATTGCCTCGTACGTGCATCTTCATAAAGCGAACAAGATCTTTGGGATCGTCCCCCACACTGAGGCAGAGGCTTTTCTTGAGCTCCTGGTTCCTCCGCTCAGTGGGGTTGTCCAGGTTTCAACTCCCCACTCATGGCAGGCCATCAGCCACTTCCTGCTTGCAAACTGGGTCCAATTATCTGTAAGGACACACTGTGGGTAACCTCAGCGCGGGGAAATATCAGCATCGAATTTTCTGATGTGGGTTTTCTGGTTTGGCAAGGGCAATGGTTCCACCCATTACGATAATAGGCCCATCACTATGAATATACAGCAGTTTACCTTAGTGTTGGGGGAGGGGGTAGGGCCCCATTAATTTGGTGGCAATGTGCGTCCATGAGGTGCGAGGTCATTGAAGTTTGGCCGTAAGTTGACGCATGGGATAGGCTTTGTGCCTGCAGCATATTGTGTAGCTGTGGATGTATTGACGGACATCCCTGTTCATGCCATCCCTTATGTATCACACACTTATGTCAGCTAGTGTCTCCTGGGTGGTCTGCTTCATGGTGGTCATGATGGTGCCTGCAGATGTTGGCGCGTAGATCCTTGGGCATCCATATTCTCCACTTGGCTTCGGGTAGAGTGTTGTGGGACCAGACAATGTTGTCTCTCAATAAAAACTGCTGAGGATGCTTCCATAGGAGGTCTTTGATGTCTAGATATTGTTGCAGGTGACGCTCTATCTGGCTTCGGCTGATCTGCAGTTACAGTAGTCTGATTTGTTCTGGGCTGCGGTCCGGAGGTGGTGGCTGCGTCATCTGTTCCCATTCTTTGTCTGCTTTGACATCGTCTTCAAGGTCCAGTTGGCTGAACAGTGTGACAGGCGACCCGTCACTGCATGTCTGTTAATATTTTCAACTTGCAAAACAACTTAAAAACACTTAAAATTAGGGGGTTGTGACATGTAGCACAAAAAGTACTTACAGTGTCTTCCTGGTAACCTGTTGAATTGTGCAGCATATGACCCGTTTCACACGAACTTTCACACGCATTGTTTCAAGGTTTAAAGTTTCCGATGTGATTTAAAACCCTAATAAAATAGAACTGTGATGTTCTTGTCAGCTTTAGGTAACTGCAAAATGCTTTAAAAATAACTGAGTTACCCGGAATAATAACTATGTTCGTGCCAAATTTTCACATGCAGCAACACCAAAACCTGGCAAGAAGTGTGCAGCGGACTGATGTTTCTGTGATTCTTCATAGGAGCACAGAACAGTCGACGACTAGCTTGGAAACCAGCTTGGGAAGGTTACTTCCAGCATCTTGGTCAAGACGACGGAAGTTGATGGTGTAATTGTAATCTGATAGAATGTTTTGAATTTCATTGTGGTACGCACCCTAAGGGAAAAGTCTGCTTGCACTCTGCTATTGGTGCAGTCAGAAAGCCTGCTGGCAATCTGCTTTATTTAAGCTAGATTGCTTGCACTCTTGTTATGTGCAATGTGTCTCGGGTTGTGGTATTTGAGCAAATGAAATATTGAAGTTTGGTATTTCATATATTGCACGACCATAGTAGTGATACATTCTTGTAACAGTGGTAGGACTTTAATAAAATTTATATTAATTTCAACAATGGCTACTGCATGGATTCAGAAGCTCTCAAAAACAGCCCTAGTGCAAATGGTAGGAGAGGCTGCGGTGCGTTAGAGGTTAAAATGGTTTCACACTGTTGATCTGTCGGTAAAAACAGTTCAGTTAGAGGGGAGTTTGGTTGTGGTGATTTGTATTGAGAGTGAGGGATCGGGTAGAGAGTGTCCTGGGGTGGGATTGAGCGGGAAATTATTAATGGATTGGTGTGTTGCAGTGGGTCAGCAGGTTGATGGTCTCGGGGAAGAGGGTCGGGTTCTTCGAGGTCTGATCGTCATTGTTGTCGACAGACTAGATCAGGAACTGGCAGGCTTGATTCTTGGATGGGAGTCACGATGCTGGGGGGAGTGAGCTAGTGATGGACCTTGGTTTCACTGTAGGATTATTCTTTCCTGTGATGTCTGTGATACTAGTGAGATGTGCTGGAGTTGTTTGGGTTACAGGGAGTTTAGAAAGGTGTTTTGATGTAACTGAACTACCACTGGTGTATGGTTTTTTTATATCCTTTTTGTAGTGGAATTGATTATCTTGTTTTTAACTTGGGTAGAGAAGAAGTGAGCTCCCTCGGGGCCGTTGCTGACCATAACTCATGCCCATTTCGTTTTTTGTCCATGCTCATGTAGTTTTAAGAGTATTAATAGTTTTATATTGTGTATTTTGTGTATATTACTTCTTTGATGATAAATATGATAAGTTAGGTGCTCTATAGTTGTAAAAGGGATTTTGGATGAAAGTCCAATATGGCAATATAAATTAATATATATTCAGGACCCCCTTGTCCCCTTGAAGGTATTGTAACTGATTTGGGATGCTCCCAATGGGGACTCCCATTCCTGATACAGCAGAGGGGGGCTCTTTTCTCCTGATGATGACAATACTTGCACAAGTTGTTTCTTTTTTGATGGCGGTCCACTGGATATTCCTGATGAAGGCGTCCCACTGGATGTTCCTGGTGATGGTGCTCCTGGAACCTCTTGATGGTGATGCTGTGGGCCTTCTTCTCTATTCTGGAATGGTAGAAGAATTGCTGGTCCTACTTCGAAGCTGGTCACTTCGTTTTGGGTTCCTGGCATCCTCTTCTTAACATAGATGGACTTCTCAACATGGATGGATTGCTTTTTCTGGAGAGGCCTCCCCTGTAAGGAGGAAGGATGTGATGGGGTGACCCGTCACTGCATGTCTCTGAATATTTTCAACTCTCAAAACAACTTAAAAACACTCCTAAAATTAGGGGGTTGTGACCATGTAGCACAAAAAGTACTCACTGTGTCTGCCTGGTAACCTGTTGAATTGTGTAGCGTACGACCCATTACACATGAACTTTCACACACGTTGTTTCAAGGTTTAAAACTTTCCGACATGGTTTATAAAACCCTAGTAAAAATAGAACTGTGATGTTCTTGCCAGCTTTAGGTCACTGCAAATACTTAGAAAATATCTGAGATACCCGGAATAATAACTTATGTTCGTGTCAAATTTTTATGTGAAGCAACACCGAGGCCTGGCAAGAAGTGTGCAGTGGACTGACGTTTCTGTGATTCGTCATAGGAGCACAGCACAGCTTCCCAAGCTTGGAAACCAGCTTGGGAAGGTGCGTGCACCAACGAAAATGTGATGTTTTGTTACGTTACTTCCGGCATCTTGGTCAAGAGGATGGAAGTTGAGGGTGTAATTGTAATATGATTGAATGTTTTGAATTTCATTGTGTTATACCCCTAAGGGAAACTGGTGCCCACTGCATCGGTCACCATAAATGGTAATGTTTTTGGCCATTGGCTGTGAATAGCTTAAACCCTCCCAGGAGTAATTGAAAACCCCACGATTTCTTAGAAAAATACCTTTTGAGGGGAAAAATTAAATTGATTGGTAGCGCAAGTAGGCGGAGAGGTGTATTTTATGCCGGCATACGTTGCTCTCGGGTCAGTTCAGCGATCTCGAAGGGGCAAGCTTCTACTATGAGATAAGTAGTGCCTTATTTGAATCACCAATGTAGGCTCCTAAAGCAAACATCACTTAGGTCACTTTGACATTAGGCAGGGGCCATGATGGCGTAAAATAATTCAAAGTTTTTTTTTTAATTTTGCGAAATGTTGGCCTTTTAGCCAAAAACCCAATACTGTTATGTTTGTAACCAAGTTTTAGTGGCTATGTCGTCATCAAGACGTAAAGTGGTGGTAACCAATACAAATCACTGGTAAACTTTTGCGACCACTTGCAAACATTTTGCAAGCATTATAAACTATTGCAAATCTTGGTAAACAGTTTGTAATTTTTTGTGAACACTTGCCAATAATCGTTGATTATGGTCTCAGCTTCTGGAATTAAGTAGGAGCTATGCAAAACTCCTTGTTTTAGGACTGTTTAAGAGAAACTTTACGAAGTTCATGGCTTGTTAAAAAATCCTATTTACTCGCTGGAGTGAAGGCTGGCATTGCTTAGCAGTTGCTCCCATCCACTTGGAATTGCGAGTAAATTAAACATAATTATTTGATGACCAGTAGTGTTTTACCAAAATGGGATTTTTCTTAGTGTAGGAATTAAACATGATGTGATAATGAAAATGGTCAATGTAGGTGCGACAGAAATATAGTAGCCATTGTAAGTTGGATAAATTGGGTTCACCTGCTCAATATATTTTGTGATGGCCTTTTGCAGTATGTATTTGCTTATTAATATGGCCAGTATGGAGAATAAATGTAATCTATATAAGTGTTAGCTGAATATCAGCGAAAGTATTGGTGCCTGAATTGGGTTGCAGTTTGTTCTATATTTTTGGCAACCTGGATTTTATGTACATGTTTTTTAAGTATAAAATTGTTATATATGGGAAAGGAAATAATTATGTTACCCTTTTAGTTGAAATTTCAGAAAGCTAACCAATGAAGTATTCAATGTGTAATATTTGTGAAAGAAATATGAATGAATGAAAAAAAAAAAAAAAAAAAGTACGTAAAATAAAAGAACATGACTACACTTCTTTGTTTCTAATACAAGCCGTTTCAAACATTTAACTACCCATACACTGTACAGAAAAATGGTTTTTGCATGGCTTTTGCTCTTATTAGTGTTCTGATAGGTTTTGCTAGGTTTTTATGCAAATCCTGCCTTGCCACGCCCATGGTTTAGGATTCAGCAAGGTCAGAACAGGGCATCTGGAGGGTTGTTGGTTTTGTCCACTTCAAAGTAGAATTCAGTAAGGAACAGGTCCCATCATCCAAGCTTGACTTTGTTGTTTCTGGACTCTCATAGCCACTGCAGGTTTTGCTGTTGGTTCTCAGAATGAAGTGGTTGCCTTCCAGGTAATATCTGTATTTCCAGATCGCCCATATGACAGCAAAGCATTCTTTCTCGTTGATGTTTATGTTCTGTGGCATTGAGCCATGTGCTGGTGTAAGTGATCACTAGTGGATGGTGGTCGGGCTCTTCTTGGTGGAGGACGGCGCCGAGGCCGTTCTGACAAGCATCGGTTTGTAGGATCAGGGGTCCTTCTCCTTGTGACTGATGAAGTTGCTTAATGTCGTTGAAGCTGGCTTTGAAAGATAGAAAGGCAGCACGATGTTCAGGTCTTCATTGCCACCGGGCTTCCTAATCCAACAATGGATGCAATGGTGTCATGTGACTGGCGAAGTTGGGCACAAAGTCTCGGAACCAGTTGCACAGGCCAAGAAAGCAACGTAGTTGCTTCTTGGTGGCTGATTCTTCGGCTTCTTGGATTGCTCGTATCGAGTTGGCTTGGAGGAAGTTGCCTTCAGGTGAGACAGTATGGCCTAGGTAATCGATCGAAATCTTCCCGAAGTGGCTCTTCGAGTGTTTTGCTGTCATACCACTGTCCTGGTCTGTTAATATAACAAGATAACCAGACAAGGTTAATTATGGGAAGCGTAGCTCTATGGAGAGAGTAAGAAGAGCTAATTACAAGTTCACACTGACATTTTTAATTGCTCTTTATCATACATTAATTACGTCCACACACAACAAGACTATTACAAGAACTAATTGCTGTCTCGACCTGAGACACAATACTCCTTACTGCTGCTAAACTTATAAGGCTCATGGATATCGGGATGCAATATAATTACAATGAACTACAAGTTAATTTCCTTTCGGCCTATCGAATTCCTGGCAGTCCCGCCTGCGCCAATTCAAGGTTATGCTTACCACTGATTGTTAAGGTTGCAGCTCGGTCTGTGGGCGGCAGGGGCTCCCGCTGACCTCGGTAACTCGTGGCGTCGTGCAGCCCTCGGCATCGCATTTTCCTGAAACGCTGTCTCTAGAAACCTGGTAGCAGTCTGACGATCTGCATAGCCCTGGTTTCCTTTCCTTCTGCCACTCCTGTTTACAAACACCGCGGCTCCTGCCTTCCACACCTCTTATCGCACACGGCTCTCAGACCTGCCTGGCTTGCTTCCGCTGCCCAGGCTGTGTCCGTGACATGGCCCCCTTTCTCAAAAAAAGCGAACATCCTCGTTCGCAAAACTGAGTGGTGCAGTGTGGCGATGGTGGTTAGGGGTGGTGTCTTGCAGAGGAGCCTCATTTGCTATAACCAAGGATTGAGCTGCGATGGTGGGCGAGGGGAGGGGATAGGGTGTCGGGAGCGGCTTAGCTGTTGTCTCTCTGGAGTCTGGTGAGGGAATTAGCTCAGCTGGTGGGTGAGAAGGAGGAGGAGCAGCTTAGGTGTTACCTCTTCACTGTCTGCCAGACAACTGAGTTCTAGGTGTTGGGAGCAGCAGCATAGGATTCCGCCTGTTTGGATGTAGTAGTAGTACGGCCTCCGAACTTCTATGATGTGATGGAGTTGTTATGCGATTTACTACAAGCAATAGCTTTTTTTCATATGTCTTTGAAATATTCAAATGTATTGTTATCCTCTCTGAATTGATTGCTCGGAATGTTTTGGAAAGTAAGTCTGGTGGTATGTTGTTACTATTATAGGTTGAATTGGTCTCATAATATATTCGTGTGTGTTTTTGTATGATTTGTTAATTTGAGTTGTATGTTATGTTGATATAGTTGTCAAGTATTTGGTTTTGCTTGTAAAGTTTGATGTTATGGGGTTTTGCAACTGTCTGGTAATGCATGTGCAAATGAGCTGTGTTATACTGTGTACATTTTCATCGGAATGAAACAGAACTTATCATTACAGATTGAATTTGAAAAAAACATAGTATCTAATTCAGACTTTTAAAAATAGTGACACTTCCTTTCTAGCAAATTGAAAGTCTAATGAAATAAAAGGTAATTGGAAGTGTGGTTTTGTCAATCTGGGAAATGCTTCATGGAAGAAAAAAACTGTGGAATTTCTTGAAAAGTAAGCTGGTATTAGAATCTTGCATGGTGTTTCAGTTTGAAACAGATGTCTCTTACACGCAAATCTGGCATGGCTTCACTAGAATTTTCGTTTATCTTGATCTGAATCATGGTATTCACTGTTCGACTTTCAAATTAATAAGAGTTGAATAATGACAGTTGTGTTGCACGAAACGAATTTGAGGTCGGGGGGGGGGGGTGTTTCTAAATTATTGTAAAACTTTTTTAAAAATAAATTCCGTTTTATTTATGTTTTTTTTCCCTACAGTATTCCGTTGTGCGTCGTTATTCTTGACTAACATTTTGTGGAAATAATAATAATAAAAAGTGATGAAAACCCGAATTGTAGATTGAAAGTCATATCTAAGTATCAAGTTTGCTTAAAACGAATACATGGAAAATTATATTAGCTAACAAATCCAAACATTTTTAAATTAACAATGCTGTTTATTGTGTTGAGAGAGATTAGCTTTGCATGTGGGGCCAATGATGGAAGGTGGAAGTGCTAGTGTGTGTGAAAGCGAGAGAGAGAGGAAAAAAGAGAGATGTGGTGGCACTCTTTGGCGGCAAGGAGATGAACTCCCTAGTTCCAGCGCTATGGCCACGGGAGCCAGAGCTGGTGCGCATCACGCGCTGAGGTTCTGAAGAGGGTGAGATGGATGATTGAAAGAATAGTATATTTGTCTCTCCCCAACTACTGCTGCGAGCGGGATGCAAGGTGTTGGATTTTCCTATATTACACACTTCTCAAGCCCTCTCGTGTTAAAGTCCTAGTAGGAAACATGAAGGAACAGTCTTTTTTTAATGTAAAGTCGTATAATTCAGAGTTTCAAAAAACTAGGTGTGAAATGTTGTTTTTAATATTATAAGAAGTTGCATAATAATACACAACTGTTGCGTGATGCGTTACTGACATGTTGGGAAACATAGAATACACGAATAAGCATGATTAAACAATAACATACTTTTATTATTAATATTTATTTTGACATTGTCCCAAGTTAAAGTTATATACTAAAACTGTTGATTCTGAGCAAGCGGGAAATGTTGAATATATAAAGTAACATATCTCAGTCTTTTTCATAAATATATTTTTTTAATAATGTATTACGATGTCGCATAGAATGAAACTTAACTTACACTAAATAATATTTTACTCTAATGTTTAATAATAGTATTGGCATGAGCTATCATACGAGCTGATGGAGTTAGTCATATGATAAGTTTTTTACTTGCCTATTGAGAAACTATGCAACTTAACACCAAGACACTTAGGAGTTTTAGTTATTGTTTTCATAAATAAAATTTTTTTTATTATTTAAAAAAAGGACATGTAGGTTGTGGTTGCAATACATGAGTGGGAATTAGGTAACACATTCGTGCAGTATATGAAAGAACTATACACGAGTCATGTAATAAAATAAATAGTTGGTTTTGTGAGTGGTGATGTAGCGAGCGGGCCTGAGCTGACTTCTGGGGTGGGTTAGTGCGGGAGTGATGAGCGTGAATGAGCGCGGTGCCCGGCCATCTCATGTGATGTAGCAGAGCAGCGGGGTAGAGACGAGAGCTGTTGCCTATCTGGAGTATGCTTGTGCACTACATGGGTACTATAATATGCATTATTTTGCACCTAATATTTAAATGTCAACATGAAGGAACATATCAGACAGTCTTTATTATTAAGTATATTTTTTATATAAATATGTTATGATGTGAGGTAGAATTAATATTAAGTTACAATAAATAATACGTCGTGAAATAGTGAGAAGAAATGTAACTAAGTATAGTTAGAATAAGGTCTGGTGTGTCAACAGGTGCCGCGTTTGTCAACAGTATTCAGTCAGCGATCTGGGAACGAAGCAGTGGAGAGTTTAATAGTCATTGCTCCCTGCCTTGCTTTAATGTTAGAAATGGTTGTGCATTGTCAAGACTAACACATTTTTTTAAATTAATAATGTATATATATTTTTTAAATTCTAACTTTAAACAGTGTGTGTGAACAGTCGCAGCAGGAGATGTACTTCTTTTTCAGTGTTAGTAGGAACACACTTTAAAAGCCTTGAGTTCTATTTTCCCTGTATTTAAACCTCCAGAGTTAAATTCACAGCAGGAATATATGAAAAGTCTTTATTCTAATGAAAAGTCTTATGAACCAGAGTTTCCAAACACAAGGTGAGAAATAACAGACTTTACTGGAAATTCATTAAAAAAAACAAGTGTTGGGCTGCTGATGATGGTTGGGCTGGGGGATATAATAAATTATAAATACAATCTGAGTTCAGTCTGCAGTCGCGAGTGATACAATGTGGATGTGCAATTAGGGTCTCTGTACTTCTGCAGGCAATTACTCTTGATTGTTAATAAAAAATTCTTGTTATGTGTACTTAGTATTGGTAATTGTAATCAATAATTTATTAGACAATAATAATGTAATTACCTCTGATAGGGTTAGAACCAAGTACTATCTCAGTATTCATACTTGTTTAACTGGTAATTTTTCTCATTGGTTACTTATTCAATACTTAGTAATTACTCATTGCTGGATTTGTAACAGTCAAAAATAAATGTGTTATTATTCTTGGATTCGTAAAGTTTATTTCCTTATTTCGTTAAATGTGGGATTTGTAACAGTCATTTCTCTAAATGCACAATTCCGATCCCCGAACAGGCAGGACCTATGCTGTTGCTCCCAACCCCTAGAGCTCAGTTGTCTATCAGACAGAGAAGATGTAACACTTAAGTCGCTCCTCGCTCCCCCTCAACCTTCCTCTACATCAGAGCTCATTCCCTCGCCCGACTCCGAAGAGTCAACACCTAAGCTGCTCCTGACACCCCCCACCCTCTCCTCTCAACCACCATTACAGCTCAGTCGTGCATCAGACTCCGAAGAAGCAAGAATGCGCCACTCCCTACCTCCTCTCCCTTCTCCTCGTCCACTTTCAGAGCTCATTCCTTCGTCAGACTCCGAACGAGCAACATATATGCCACTCTCGACACCCTGCCCCTTCTTACTCACCACAGCTCATTCCCTCGTCAGACAGCAAACAGTCGACATCTATTCTCCCAAATGCCCCTTATGCCTTTCTTGCTCCAAGATCAAACCTACCATCACAGCACACTTACAAGAAAAGGAGGGAAAAGTAGGGGTAACACCAACAGCCAATCACAACACTTCGGGTGGGGGGAGGTGTTTGTGCAATCACAACACAGTTCAGGGAGGGAAGTTGGCGAGGGAAGGGGAGGGGCTAACACCACTTTGTATACTCCCCTCCAAAAAGGATTTGCACTAGTTTTTATTCTCGTCTCCCAAGCAATCCCTAGGTTATTCTTATGGGCACTTAGGACACTCTTGCGCAATATGTCGTATAACCGCCACGCTAATACTACTCACACTAATTGACGTACTCGCTCTTGAATCTTCCATAATATCTGCCGTAGTATCCTCAACTATATTATGTTGATGACAACCTATTTAATTGACATATTGATGTCCATCATACTGGCCACATTAGTAATATCGATGGGGCTGATAGTACATCTGTCGTCGATAATATTGATGATTTCATTAATGTTAATGTAGTCGGATATATCAAGAATGCCGAAAACAGAAATATAGTAATTTCCAACAATACTTTAATAGTTTGTATTATTATAGGCTGTTCACTATTAAGTGAGCACTTTTGAAATCAACCTTTGAAAGATGTCACTTCTACCCCGATTATACATTAACCAGTACACTGACTGGCATGCGCCCAGTTAAGTTGGTAACGACAGACAGGAAGCAGTTCCATGTCTTGATGTAGAACTGAAAGTTTCAGGTAAACATTTGTGAATACTGGAATGATTTATTGTGCTATCTGTTTTTTTTAATGCATGTAAGGGTAGGAATGAGCAAATTTGTAAAATATTTACTTTTCTAATAATTGCACAGTTTCGCTTGACCGACGCACGAATAAAATGAGCAGGGCCACGTTGGAAGAACACACAATGCTCATACAGGTAGAGCTTAAACAGGGCCTTCAAAAGTGCTGCGTTTACCGTGAACAGTCAATAGTGTTGATGACTATCGACGTATCGAAACATCGAGTAGTCGTATTTTGTGAACGCTTCAGAGAGGAGAGTGCGCTGTAAGAAGCCGTTACGAAGCCTCGGGAGGAGAAGATAAGTTGTGCGCGAGCTTGTCGTATTGGTTGTAGAACACAGTGCGCGCTGTTGGCAGTAAATATGCTCCTTAACAACGATGTATTGTTAGCAATTTTTCAGGATAAAGGGAGGCAGGCAGAGATAAACTAAGCGCGGAAGCCGGAGCGGATTGGAGAAACGGCGTACAGGCGCCGACAAGTGTTTATCAACAAGGGTAACAATAACTCGAGCTTAAGGATGTGAAAATTGGATCCGTCTGCAATTTTTTACTTTAAGCACGGAATGTATGTATTTTCTTTTATACACAATCGTGTTAGGGTTTTTTTTTTTTCTTTCAAACAAGCTGGTCTTGAGAATTTCTCGCGTTTTACTGTTCTTTGAAATTAACCGTTTTTCCCCTTTAATGTTTAAGTGCATTCATAATAAATACAGAATTTTTGAAATTAACTCATATCAATATTATATTGGAACCCGTGGTACGGATTGGTGAAAAATGTAGTTTCGTTACGCTGATACTGTGAGCATATATACTACAATTGTGCGCAATATTTTAAATTGTTTTGAAATCTTTATTTTTAATACAAATGGGATAGCTCTCTGGTGTAAATATTTCACTCTAACGGACAAAATAATCATAATTTCTATTATGTGAATTTTTTTTTAAGATGACTTTAATTTAAGATACATGTTTGATACATAACTTTGGTAGGATATGGAACTAGTGTAATATAATGTCTGAGACCTGTAAGCGTTTGATGCTGTTAATGTCATTACATTTCTGTTCATATTTATTAGTGCTAGTTGCGCGCACGTTGTCTGTAGTAGGGTCAATTAACTCCGTGTTAGCTTTGTCTCTGGCTAAACTCTGGGACGTGCTCTACCACCACAGTTATCCGTCTGGTCACGTGACATGCTGCTAAAAGATTTTCATTTTGTTTACATGTGGCAGAGAAGATACTCGATACGTTTCTTTACCTCTTTATGGAAATCCTGTTGGTGCATCTGAGAGCTTTGTATTTGTGCTTTTATATGTACACCTTGTCACAAATAGAGTAAAATTATACTGTTACCTCCAGTTATTCCACACTGGCAAATAACAATACCCTCCGATATTTTAAAGTCCAATCTCCTAAGTTACGCACTACACATTCATAGGCTCAAATTTCAAACAGTGAGTATAATAGAGTTCGTGGCACTAAAACTCATGCATCTAACATGATTCCCGCTGTCAACTTTAAGTTGAAATACCTTAAAAATTTTGCGAACACAAAATAAAACTCGCGTCCATGTAGAAAGCAAGACAAGCATGGCAGCTGAATTCAGTCCCATTCTGTGTGCTCTCCGTATAACTTGCGTTCATATCATATTAATTTCATAACGAGACTCGCAAGTGGGAATCGTGCCGGACGATTCCGCTGTTCGGCGAGTTTTCTCGAGGTTCTCCCCCCCCCCCCCCACCTTGCATTGCGGTGCAGCTCTATTCTCACCTTATTTCACCCTCATCGACTCTCAAGACCTTGTTGTTGCGGGCCGCCCAAATATCTCAAGTCAACTCGTAATGAAACCCTTTTTTGGTTTCGTATATAGCGCTGTTGTCTCTCGTCCGAGGTAATCTGAGCCTCCGACCACTGGAATTGTTCAAGAGGTCGATGGGTCTCGCTTGTCATTTTCATTATATCCAGTGGAGGTAGAGTCATACATTTTCCAGTGTAATTGTCTTATATGGCCTGGTACTACTGTATTTGTGCCACAAGTTTCCACATAGACTAAGATGAGGTAGACTGATCTCGCTGGCTGCGCGCAACCAATCTCCGTGCCCCACCATTGAACTGCTTTTCTGCCAACACGTCTAGCGAAAGCCGAAAATGGCATGGATTGGGTTTGAGGTTAGAACACTGTTTAGTAAACATGTGCTTTTGAGATGATTTTATACTTCCTCTAATCAATTTGTAATGCTTTTTTATTAAATTCAAACTGATAAAAGTATTTTGTTAATAAAATAGTAATTGTCATTTAAAAATTAAGATATAAACAAACCTGTTCATCACTGTTGACCATGTGATATTGACAGTTGTGTTCCTTTGGGGTAGGTCAATGTTGGGTACATACGTAGAAGACGAATAAGCGGTCTACCATATCTTTAGTGTATGCGTTTTCACTTTTAAATCGCGGGTAAACTTAGACATGCCTGTTGTATGTGCTGTAAGGGCTTTACGACGACTGCTCTGTTTATTCATTGGCTCGAACACTGTACTCGGTACAAAGTGGACGGAAAAGCGCTTTTGATCTTTGATGGCGCCTGAAGTCACCTTGACGCGAACATTATGCGTGCAGCAGACCAGTGCGCAATAATACTTTACTGCGGACTGAGTAACACAACCCACGAACTTCAACCGCTAGACAAATCCGCCTTCAAGTCGTTTGAAAGTTGCTGGGGTGATCAGCTACTTTTGGCATATTACAGAAAAAGAGGACTTTACGCTGACTAGGAGCACATTAGGCCCTATTCTTTGAAAGGTCTGGCCAGGTCAGTAACTGCACCAAACATTGTCACTGGATTCAGGGCGACGGGGATTTATCCCTTCGATCCCCACAAAATCCCGAACGAGGCATGTGCTCCTTCTGAAATGCCACAGGAAGATGATGCAAATGCTAAAAATGAAAATAATTCCAATCATTACAATGATCCAACGAGGGAAAGGAAATGTTGCATTAGTCAACGAACAAGAGTTAGTCGATCGAAAGTGATATAGATTACTTTTCCGGTGAACAGTTGTTAACACCGCAACTCAAGATGGCAACCGCGAACTGAAAAAAGTCCATAAACAACTAGGGCCAGAGAGTAGTGCTTTCATTATTCAAAGACAGTGAAACATCCAAACACATATCCAATAAGGACAAAGGAATAACCAATGTCAAGAGCACAGGAGAACGTGAGGATACGGCACCAAGGACATGCAAGATGCCAAGACTAGAATCAAACCACAAGGTGCGGAAGAAACTAGATTCGCTGGACGAGTTCGGTAATCCTATCACAAGTGGAATGAACGTAACGAACGACAGTTGGTGTTGTTCCGTCTGTAAAATTTATGAAGTAGCCGACATGATCTTGTGTAACACATGCGTGAAGTATTTTCATGAAAAATGCACTGGCATTACAAAGCGAGACAAGATAGGTATGTGGGAATGCTTTGAATCAGTTTAATTGTGCTGTGTTAACTTTTTTTAATGCTTCAGTTATGTTGGTGAAACTTTCATAGGTTATTTTTTCAATTAGGTATGTAAGTGCTCTTGTCCAGATATTAAGGTAATTTATCCAAAGATAGTTAAATTTTTAAAGAATTTTTTTTATGTTTGGGAACATGTTTGGCGAACATCTGCAATGTGCTGCGAAAAAAGAGACTTTTATATTTGCGACCTTATTCTTAATGTATAAAAGAAAACATGTTTGTGTTTCTTGGTTAATGTCATATAAAATAAATCCCAATCCACTATTTATAACCACATTTTAAACGACTGGACTTATTTGCAACATAGGTTTCTAATACGGCCAAAATATTAACTTTTGGAAAATTAATTTTAACTACACTATAATTTAGAAATATATTAATTATAGTTATGTTTTTATGTTCTAAACACACCAGAAAGTACTCGTGAATTTTTTCACACGTTTACTAACAAAATTAAGACAATGGCTAGAGGTCAAAAGTTAGCATGGCCTTATTTGGCCCAAGTACCATATTTTGTAAGCTGAAATCATAGCAATATTAAGCCTTTTTAAAAGAAAAAATCGATTTTTTGGATGAAGCTGGAAGGAGCGATTAAATAATCACAGTTGCAATTACGTATCTCGCGATCCCGTATTTACGCTGTCGTTTATCCGCATGTGTGTAAATGTGCGTGCCGCTAATAATTTGCAGCTATCATTGTGCGGACCAGTTCCGGACGAAGTGAACTGGGCTTGGATTAAATCCACGCGAGATGCACGGACGCCAACATGTCGAGTGGCACTTAGGCGAAATAGCTGCCCTAGTTCCTGTTCAAACTTAGCCATCGCGCCAGATGAAGGTTAAATGGAATCTAGCGGTAGATGTAAAGCGATGCTGAGTTTGTATATAAAATCTAAGGACCATTCACAAGTGGGAATGTAGAGTTGTAATACTCGGTTCTGACCGTGCATATAGCGCACATTTTGTAATGAGGTTTCATCTTCTATCCTTGAATCTCTACAAAAAGGACCTAAGATGCGGAATAAATGTATGTACTATGAGTCTGGCATAGCATCCTTTAAATTCGTCAGTGAAAATACACCTACGTGTTGAAATTTTAAAACCTTAAAACCTGAAATACTAGATGCATAAAATTATCTGCGTGTTTTCAGTTGTGCAGTTTGAATTTTGCGTTGGAGGTGAGGGTGGGAAATTTTACCGTTTAAGGGAAATCAAATGTAAAATAAACACTTACTGATACGCAGAGAGAGAGAGAGAGAGAGAGAGAGAGAGAGAGAGAGAGAGATATAGGATTATATATATATATATATATATATATATATATATAAATCCGGGACACTCATCGAAAAACGTTCATAATTCTTTATGAATATGATTTCATTTTGATTATGACTATCACCATGCGCAGGAAACATTTTTGTGAAATGGAAACTGACTTACATTGCGTTCTGTGATTTGTCAAACACTAATGGTGAGTTCAACGGTTAGAATTAATTGAACATGTAGTGCTTCACAAATTAGAGACTGTCGACTGTGTTCTGAGCTGAACTCGGAAACTTGAACTTTCTGTATTGCCGAAGCTGATAACGAAAAAAAGCAACCCGTGGTAAAATATTCTTTACCCAAGGGAAGTTCGGCTTAAAAAAAAAAAAACAATAGTTTTTGTAAGTTATGCGAAAATTAAACAAATTTCAACCAAAAAATAACAATGCAAAATAAAAGTGCAGCAAAGGAAACCAAAATTTGCCCAAAACAAAGTCACGAGAAAAACAAACAACACGATAAAAAAGATGACAAAACCCCATAACAACAGACAGAAAACACTCATTTATCTGCCTAAAATAACCCAGTCATTAATTTAACAGATGAACTGAAATATAGCATTAAAAATAAACAGAATGATGAAATAAAGTATTAGAAATATACAGAATGGCAACAAAAGACAAAAATAAGTCAAGAAGTAACCAAGTGAGGTTGAAGAAAATTCAGCTAGTCCAAAACTAACACGGCACAAAGAAGCCACTAAAAACTTAAAAGATAGGTGTGCTTTTGAGTTGTAATCCTATTAGCGACGAAAGTTAATGCGCTTAACCTCATAAACATACACATACGTTTTCTTTTAAGATATAGCAACATAAGAGATTTACGAATTTACCTTTACTCATAAATACCAGGTTCGAACCCGGCTAGGTCGCTCCCGTAATTTTCGCATGTGGGAATCGTGCCGGACGATGCCGCTGGTCGGCGGGAATCTCTCGGTTCCCCGCTTTTGCATTCCGGCGCTTCTCCATCCTTAGAGGCTGTTCACGATAAAGTGAGCACTTTATAAATGAGCCTTAGAAAACAGTCGCTGCCCTTGCATGCATATATTTTAAAGGGCGCACTGAGTGACATTCGTCCAGTAAAGTTGGTAACTATGGATGGAAAGTAGTTACATATCTTAACGTCGAATAAAAAGTGTTAGGTAACCATTTGTGATAACTTAAAATTATTTCTTCCGCTTTCGGTTTTTTTAATGTATCGAAGTGTAAAAATGAGCAGATTTGTAAAGTATTTACTTTCTTAATAATTTCACATTTTCACTCGACCGACGCATGAATAAAGTGATGAGGCCCATTTCAATATTAATTTTACATAAAGCGGAAGAATACGCAGCGTTCATACAGGTAGATATTAAGCAGGGCTTTCGAAAGTGCCCATTTTACCGTGAACAGGCTATACCACACTTCACACTTATCGGCTATCAAGACCTCGATGTTAAGAGCCACCAAGATCTCTCCCCTCTCCACCCCTTATCAACCTTAAGTTAACGATTACATGGGATAAAATGTTAAGGTTTAATGAAGAGAGAGAAGGTACATAAACATGTTAAAATAAATGCCAGCCAATAACTTTACTGCAGTGATTCGACCCATGTTAGAACTACTGAATAATTATTACACTTACCATGAAGAAAAAAATCTTACGCACGCAAGTATTAAAATATTCTTTACGTTACAAATTTTACCGAAAAACTCGCATAGGAGCGTCCGGTAGTCGGAACAGAGTATACAAATGACCGAGAGCGCAAAAATTTTTGGCTGCCCCTATCCCTTGCGTTTATTTTGCCCGCATTTGCGTACTGGATTGCTAATAACCAAATAAATTTACCTGGAGAGTATATGTTTACATTGAACAATATTTTGTTCACCAACCAAACTGCCGTTGCGCCAAACACCCGCATACACACGTTCGCTTGAACCAAATAATGTTTAAAACATAATTGATTGGGCCGCTCGGGCGTTGTGATGTGCAGTTACTTGTGGTGGAGGTGCGTGGACGGTTGTGGTTGTTTCGACACCATCGGCAGACATCAAGTGAAAGCATAGAAAATAAATTGTAAAACAGAAAATATATAAACATATATTGTAAGTGATGCAAGGGTTTATAGGCTATACACTGCAGTGAGCACTTTTGAAAGCCGTCTCATTTGGAATAATATTCAATGAATATACTTTATTTTAGCCTTAAACGTTAACATTCTAGTGCTGTGGAATATACACACAGTGTTCATATGGCCATATTTATTTAAAAGAAGGTGGTAAAGGATAAGAAGTTGGGTTTGGCTGTGTTGGGCACACGGCCAGTAGTATAAAAATGGGAGTTCACAGCCATCTAGCGTCAGGCGGTGGAGCCGTGGACCGTAATTAGTATAATTTCTAGCGTCAGGCTGTGCAGCCAGGATCGCCGAATTTCCCTTTTTCCCCGTCCAAACCGGTCGATTTCGCGTACAAAAACTTCTCTCTTTCCCATTACTCCCCTCAAAATATCCCGAATTTTGCCTTCCGCAGACGGCGGCCATGTTGGCAGCCAGTGCCGACCAACCATTTTACCCTAATTCGCATGATCCGGCGGGTGACCCCTCAGGATGGCAAATGACTCATGTGGCATCTCACTCCCTCCTGCCGATGGAGGCCATCTTGGCAGCTAGTGCCAGAAAGTGCATTTGCTCAAGTTTGTGCATTGGGACTGAGGTTCGTCCGATGTGGCTGAAACAGTTGGAGCTTCTCTCAAATTCGGAGCTTCTCAAATTCCTATCATTCCGGTGGCCATCTTGGTATCGACGAAGTATGTCTACTCAGGACAATTGGCGACCAGCTGAGGATGTCGACTATTATGGCGGCCAGCGCCGGCGGCGGCAGCAGTGGGGAATCAAGGCGACGCGAACGATCGGGTCTCGTGTAACAGAGCAGCCTTTTTAAGTGTGTGTGTGTGTGCATAACACTTAAGCATAGTTGGCTATAATTTCCGAACAATTTACATTATAGCTGTCAAATTCATAACCTAGGCATTCACCCCGACTAGGAGAAAGGTCGCGGTGTCAAATGTGCCACATCTCAACTTATGAGCTTAGGAGGTTGTAATTTCTGAGTTGTTTTAAGTTGTAGTCGTCAAATTCATAACATAGACATCATCCATTACAACGAGAGGGGTCAAGTATGCCATATGTCATCATATAAGCATAGGTGACTGTCATTTCTGAATTGTTTTAGTAATAGTCTCCAAATTAATAACATAGACATCAACCACGTCTTTGATCGATGGCTGTAAGTTAAGAAGTGTTTGAGATACAACTACTGAAAGAGCATAATACATGCATAACCCCTCCGACGACGAGAAAGTACGTGCGGGCATATGTCAGCCAGCATATCTCCCCATTCTTACTCACCTCTGTCTCTCCAATCCTCTCGGTGCCACCGCCTGGCCCCACACACACTTCCTCGCGCACTCCTCCCATCGGCACCTCGACCAGCGACCTTCGACTCCTCCTCACGCGCTCTCTCTCTCTATCCCTTATCCTCCCCTCCTCTCCAGCTGCCTACATCACCCCTGATCATACATCCTCGCCCGGTCGGAGACTCACTGTGCGCTACTCCTCCCCCCTGAGCACTCGTGTAACAGTCATCGCTAGACAGCCGCGACTAGAAGGGGCGCAGGGTCAAGTCTGCCCTATGTCAACTTATAAGTATAAGTGGTTGAAATTTCCGAACCGTATAACGTAGCCATCAATTGTAGGTGTGTGGAGGGGTCACCCTAACAGTACTTCCTACTCGTCGGCCTACTGGCCGCCATCATGGGCACCACCATCACCGGCGACCGTCATTGTACAAATGGCCGTCGTCGGTGCACTGCTCGCCCTACAACCAGCTATTAACGTGTTAGACAATGCGACTTCCAAGATTCAGCATTCAGACGTCATCCATACAAAAATTGACAGAAGGATCGAGGGGTTATGTTTGACCCATGGCTATGTATAAGCATAGTTGCTCGTAATTATCGAACCGTTTGAGATACAACTACCATCAGTCGCCGATAAGGATCGAGGGGTCTAGTATGTCCTAAGCACAAATATAAGCACCACAGCTAGCACCGATCAGTTCGGTGTTCATACATTGAGTAATGACGATAGTTCACGATTAATCACCAACTTATGAAATACACTTGTTCTACAAAAAATCTGCTGTCCCTGACATTACGGAAATAATGCTCCCAGCCATATTGGTAAGGAAACAATACTTCCACCAGCTCAAAATAAAGCATTATAAATGTAACCGTTAAACCGCTAGACACACACACACACAGGATGTATTAAATCCATTTCTTTTATCTCCGACCCACATTCGTGTACCGAAGCAGGTAGTAATGATAATTACAGCCATACATACCCGAACCTTCAATGCATGTACATACTTCCAGACAGTCGGTAAGTACCACACCACTAGGGGTGGACCGACCTTGCACTCGTTCGTCGTCTACCAAGCCTTCCATGTATGTGCATAATGAGATGTCACTCGTTACATCGCACATACAACACTTGCTAGTACGGTAAGCATCATATTACGAAAACGAATTATCCCCTACCTTAACTGGTGTAGCAGTGAATACACATATGCCATGGCGCATCTCGCCATCGTCGATGTGACCTCGTTGGAAGTGGAAACAGTGCATGTATCCTGAACCATCTGCGTGGTATCGCAGGTTCGTTTCATGTACAGAGTGGTAATACATGTCGTTACAAAACCGACATTGGATGTTCGTTCGTTAAGGGGGAAGCAAGGGGCCCTACTGCTAAAACACCAACACGAAGAGAGTAACTGTCATTGTCTACAACAGTGTTCGTAATAAATAACAGTGTTCGTAATTACAGACAGTCCCCGGCTTGCACTCGTATACCAAGCCCATCACACACACACACAAGTAGAGAGTGATAGTCATATGCATTGATGTTGTGCTTTCTCACGTTGTCTGCTAAAGTGAACGAAAGTAAATATACCTACCAAATACACCGTTTGCCATTCAAAAAAGAAAAAGCCATGGAATTCCATCACTAATATAAGTTTCAGATTGGCTGAGCGTCTTAAGGAGTCTGATATAAACACTGGTTCCATTAAAAGGGAGCGTGGGTTAAAATCCCAGCACGTGACAATTTTTTTTCTGTACCCTAGTTGACGAAATAATTTATCGTACGTTTAATTCCCGTTGAGAGTGCATGCTGACACGGCTGCAGACATTCGTCTGTCCCACTTCTCATGAAGAGACTAGCATGAAGTCATACTCTGGCTCCGACCTGCACTCATGTTCCAACCGAACCTTTGCAATTACAGACAGACATACTCTGTCCAAACCTTCAGTGCATGTACCAAGCCGTTAAAATTACAAGCAGTCGACCCGAACCATTAATGTATGTCATGTATAATTATTTAACCACCTTTTAAAACAAATATTGCAGTGTAGGTAATAATTAGAGTGTGTATTTTCACAGCACTCGGAAGTTAATGTATAAGGCTAAAATAAAATAAATTAAATTGCTATTATTCTGAATGAGAGGGCTTTCAAAAGTGCTCACTTTACCGTGAATAGCCTATATATATTTTGCTGTGTGTAATATCTGCTCACTGTGGCGAGAGAGAGAAAATATATAATAGATTTGGTAGTAAAGAGTTAGCTTCCGCCTTTTCTATGTTTGGCGGAACTTTATGCTAGGACAACAGTAGAATCAAATATTCTCAAAAACAAAATGTCAAGATAAAATCAAAATCAATTTTCAACTTGTATTCACTCCTTGTGTGTGGCTCTTTAAAGGTTAATTTTCAAGCTAAATAATCGT
This sequence comes from Dryococelus australis, assembly GCA_029891345.1. Taxonomy (NCBI): domain Eukaryota; kingdom Metazoa; phylum Arthropoda; class Insecta; order Phasmatodea; family Phasmatidae; genus Dryococelus; species Dryococelus australis. The sequence continues at coordinate 319,391,996 of CM056995.1, forward strand.
ATTTTTGATGGAATTCCAAGAATTTTCATACTTATGATATTTTTGACTAATTGATTTGGCTTTCAAATTTAATGGAAATATTTGCCTTTTTGACCTAAATTTAGCCTTATTCGCCCTAAAAATGGGCCACTAATCAAAGAGTGAACAAAGTATGTTGTTAAAAAACGTGCGCTTGATTGAGAATGCAGATTTGGGTCAAGTTATCTTGATTTTGTGAAGGTGAAATCGAAGAGATGAATCATGTTCTCAGAAGAAATTGAAAAAAATGATGCTTGAAAGTGAGAAAGTTGCGTGAATTTTAGTTAAATTATTGAGTTGTGCTAATATCTGTAATAGTCTTCTACTGATTAATAAAAAAAATGTGTACATATAAACACGAGTATAAATAAATTTCACTTAGACTTAAAAAAGATAATTTTTTATTCAATAAAACAACTCAACCAAATATCTAAAAAAAATTGTATTAGAATATCGAAACAATTTCGTGTTTCTGTAAAATTGTTTACATTATCCATTTGATAAAATTTAAAATTTGTGTATGTTCAGTGATATTTTCTTTCAAATGATCATAAGTTACATTTCGTTTGCTAATTAAAACAACATTACAAACTGTACCTGCTTCAACAGATTTTTTTAAAATCTACACTAATTTTTATATTTGTTTTATCTTTAACTACTGCTGTTTTTCTATATAGGCACTCCATAACATATAAAGGTCTTCATCCCCACAATGAATAATAATTGATACTGCCATGATAGTTTGTAGTTGGCTTAAAATAAAGTTCATTATTTCTGTATATAGTATCTAATTTGGTTCTGGAATTTCTAATATCATTAAAAGCCAATAACATTTTAAGACAAAGATCATTTTCAATTTCTAGATTCCGATTTTATTTTAGAAAATTTTTATTTCTTCCATTTTTAACGAAAATATTTCTTACATTACAATGATCAAACATTTAAGCATGCACATATTGCTCGGCGCGATTTTTTCTATTAGTCTGGAAACCCACGATTACAAAATCAGGCATGTAAAATTGCAAATTGTTAAACTGATCTTTTATATCAAAGTTAAAAACAGTTGTCCCAGCAGGGACTTCTTTTTATAAAAATTGCCAATACTTAAAACCGATATGAATTTTAGAATTTTTATATATTTTTTCTTTAATTGAAATGATCTGTTAGCTTCGTATTCAACAATAGGCCATAAAAGTTCCAATTTTTCAATAAAAAATTTATCTGGATCAGCATAAGTTTTAGCAACTCAACCATCCGCTTTTTTAGTTTCATAAACAAATAAACAATTGTCATCAGATGAATTTATATTTTAAAAAAGTGATTTTATAACCATCTTTCCAGTAAACTTCATTATTATCGCGATTAAAGCCAAGCAAATATCTTAATGGATACATTATTTCATTTATTCTATCACTACGAGCAGATTTTACTCGAAATTTACTATCAACACCAGTAGACTCTAAATAATTTTGTTCATCTGGTGTTCTTAGCAAAATATTCATCATTGTCGAAGTTATTCCTGGATTATCAACAGCCTCAATAATATGGCCATGTTTTGAAATTTCTTCTCTAGAAAACTGAAATGGAAAAAAAATTAGATCAAACATCAATATTATATAATTTTTCGTATTTTGCCTCATCCCCAGTTTTATCTCTTTTTAGTAGGCGATATTCTTCCAAAACATAAGCATCGTTTGGAAAAGAAAAGCCATCTCCTATGGGAATATCAAACTCGATTCTATTATTGTAAATATTCAAATTCCCCCTCGTTTGATTAGTTGGGGGAAAAGTTTGTCTCTCAAAACTCTCAATGCTTTTAAAACTCATTTATAAGAAAAAAAAATTATACAAATGAAGGGTTCAGAGGTAGTTCATCGAGTGAAATTGCTCATGGAGAAGTATAAAAATTACAAAAAAAACAATGTAGTAGAATATAAAAAAAAAACAAGGAAAAGACCTACCGTTGATTCGTGAATTACAAAACATTGGCAAAAAAGTGAAGCAAGTAAGTGAAGAAACTAAAAATTTAATAACAGCAGTAGTACCTGTTGCCACAAAAAAATTATATTATCCACCAATACCAGAAGAAACATCTTTTGAAAGAGAATTATTCCCAAAATTACCTAACGTAGAAGAGAGAATGGGCATTGTACCCATAAAAAATTTGACGCATCCGGATTCTGTTATAAAACTAGGAAAAAAAAATTCTGAAAATATTGTTTTTGAAACACCGTGTGGTTTACAAGGAGAAGGGCATAAATTTGAAATTGGAGATACAGAAGTAAATACAAATATTAATAAACTATATGTTAAAGGTAGATAATATATATTAACAAAAGGACTTTCTAATTTGCTTACAAAAAAACACAATCGGATCCTGAAGGTGAATTCACCGATAATGACTATGAAAATTACACAGAAATGGTTTTATCAACCAATGCTGCATTCCAAGAATATAATCCTAAGAAGCCAATAAACTCGATTAGAAGTTGGAAGTATGCAAATATAATTAAGCCAATTTATAATCATTATTTAAGAGCATTAAGATCAACACCAAACGGAACGAATTTTACATATTCTCCTAGACCTGGAGAAGGTAAAAAAATATAATAATTTGCCGACAGAATATATTTGGATGGACAATGTTAGAAAATTAATTGACAGATTATTAGTTATTCACGCTGAAGAAAATGCTGGGAAAAAAATTTTTTACAATGAAAAAGTAAACATTATGAATATGCTAAACAATACATTTTCTTACTTTGTTGTTAATACTACAGAAGGAATTGCATATCTAATACGAGTTTTAAGTGTTATTCCGCACTCATTTTGAAATTCTGAACACCATGGCAAACGCATTATAATCTGGGCACTAAACAATTTAAATTTGCCTGAAATGCATTTGCCAGGTTATAATTATTGTCGGCCATTTACAAAATTAAATGAAAGATTAGAAAGAGGTGATGCAGTAATAAATAAATTAGATGAAGCTTGTAAATTTCATGATATTGCATATAGAGACCACAAAGATTTAGAATCTAACCATGAAGCTGATAAAATTGTACAAAAAGATGCAAAATAAATCATAAATAAAGATACTCCCATTGGAGAAAAAATTGCTTCTGCAGCTGTTGCCTCAAAAATGTTTACAAAAAGAAAATTAGGTTTTGGAATTAAAATGTTTTATTGAATATGTATATATTTTTTACTTGTATAAATGAAGATAAATAAAAAGCTTAACTTTTAATATACCCATTGATCAATTAAGAGATTTGGGTATAGATAAATGTTTAACAAAAAAACAACTTGAGAAAAAAATCAAAATTTGAAAGAAGGAAAAAGTTTTAAATTAACTTTACCATTCCCAACAGTTAAAAAAAGGGCAATAAAAACAGGAAGTGGTTTACATCATGGAGGATTTTTTCTAATTTTATTGGCAGCTTTAGGAGTTATTGGCGCAATAGCTGGATGAGCTATTGCAATTTATAATTTTAAAAAAAATAATAATAATTAGAAGAACAACAGAGAGACAATTTAGCAATGTAAAATAAAGCTGGTAGTGGTGTAGTTGCGAAATAAGAGGAAAGCCAAAAAAAAATCAGCTCCATTATCTAATATCGATATTGAAAAATATGCAAAAAAAAATTAAATATAAAATTTTTTAGAAATGTTTATATGATTGATGAACTACCAAAAAATATGCTCAAAAATGAGTGTGCCGTGGTTAATTTTGATATTTCACCCTATCCTGCCACTTATTGGGTTTTCTATTTTAAAGAAAATAATAATCTTTATTATTTTAATTCATTTGGTGCCAATATTCGTAATCATTCAATTAATTATTTCAAAAACAGTAATGTTTATTACAATGATGATCGAGTTCGAAATTTTAAATCTGTTATCTGTGGACATTTATGTTTAATTGCTTTACACCTTTTTTCGAGCGAATTTAAGTTTAATGAAATAATTTCTGTGTTTTTTAAATGACAGATATATTTGGGAAACCATTAATCAAATCTTTAAATAAAAACATTGACAATATTTCTGAAGTTTAAAAAAAAACATATGTAGATTCAAAATGCAATTCCAGTGCTTCTTCTTTACAAAGTGAGTTAAGCACTTGTTTTGGTTTTACAAAATCGTATGTTTCTTTTCAGGGGCGATTAATTGTTAATATAACTGACCTCCTTGATGGAAACGATGCAGTGAATAAAATATTTTTTAATAAAAAAATAGCTAATTATGTTTAAAATAATATATAAATTTATAGTTCAATAACACTATTGCTGATTATATAAAACGAATAAATAATTCAAAACAGACATTAAAAAAAGATGTAGATTCAAAATACAAAACTATCGTTTCTGACTATGCTTTAAAAAAGATCTAAATTCAGAATATTAAACTATTGTTTTCGACTATGCTTTAAAAAAATGATCTAAATTCAAAATATGAAACTCGTGTTTCTGATTTAAAAACATAAGTAGATTCAAAATATAATACCATTGGTTCTGCTTTACGAGATCAAACAAGTAAAGTTTTGGTTACACAACAGAATGTTTCTATTCAAAATCGCAGAATTAATAATATGGCAGATCCTGTGGATGGCAAAGATGCTGTCAATAAAATATATTTTGGTAAAGAATTACAAAATTTAAGCAAATCTGTTTGTGAGTTACTGCGACACTCTCGTTAACACACAAGTCGAAAAAACTAAAGAAGCTGTTGATAATGAATTTGATGTCAAATTACAAAATTTAAGTCAATCAACTGAAAAATTTAAGAAAAAAAATCTCATATATTTTATTTGCGTGGAAAGTGGAATGAAAATAATAATATTTTTCACATAGACGATGATGTAAATTTTCTTCTTTTTGTTGGACTGTACTATGTATGAAATAATTTCTGATTATTTATCCATTGGTACTCTAACTGTTATTGAGGGAATTACAAAAATAGATTATAGTAGTCTTTTGATGTTAAGAGAGGTGAGTTTTTAACTTTAAAAATAAAAATAAATAAATAATCTAATTATTTTGTTCATGGCATGTTGGCCACAATAGGAGTATTCGTGAAATATGAAGATTAACTATATATATAAATATTATTTTATATATTATTATTATTAAGTGGAGAATACTTGGTGTTTGAAATGCAAGAATGTCACTAAAAATTATTATACAACAAATGGGCTATTAGTCCAGAAAAGTATTTGCTCAATGTGAGAGAAGTATTTAATGAATTGTATAAACCTGCACGAAAAAATGTTCCAAGAAGAAAAGTTATTTCGTATGGCATGGATGATTTGTGGCAAATTGATCTTGTAGAAATGGATACTGGACATTTGAAAGTTATATCTCGCATAAAAAGCGCTATAAATTTTATGACAAATATCGGGGTTTTATGTATTTATTTATTTTGCTTTTGCTTTGCCAATCAAAGATAAAACAGCAAAAAATGTAGTAAATGCTTTAGAAAATATTTTGATGAAAAGAAAGCCAAATAATTTACTAAGCGACAATGGCTCAGAGTTTTATCATAAAATATTTAAAGAACTTGTGGAAAACCATAATATAAATCATTTTTCTTCATTTTCTGAACTGTAAGCTAGTGTTCTTGAAAGATTTAATCGAACTTTAAAAAATACAATGTGGAAAAAATTTGTTTTGAATGGCAATTATAAATGGAAATTTGAATGAATTAGTGAAAGAATAAGACAACACAAAGCACAACACTATTTGTATGAAACCAATTTAATTTAATAAAAAAAAAATGAAAAAGTGACAGCTAAAGCAGCCTATTCTCCGCAAAATTTATTGCAAACAAATTTTGTGATTACTAAACGAAAATATAAAGTTGAAGATGTTGTTCGTGTGAGCAAATTGAATTTTTTTTTAAAAAGGTTATACTGCTAATTGGTCAACAGAATTATTTAATATTTTTAAGTTTTAAATTTTTATGTGCCAACTTACAAATTAAAATATATAAAAGGAGAAGAAATTATGGGTTGTTTTTATGAATACGAAATCACGAAAACTAACTATCCTGATGAATATTTGGTCGAAAAAGTTTTAAAAACTAAAGGCCATAAAATTTATGTAAACTGGTTGGGTTTTGATGATTCTCACAACTCTTTGATTAATAAAACAGATGTAGTGTAGATTTGAATATTTTTGCTGAAATATTTTTAATCATATGAACAAAAATACGATTAGCCACTTCGGCTATATCAAACTTTATTTCATCAGGATTAAACCTTATAAATTTACAATTTAATTGTCTCTCTATATACTTTCGCCTCTCTATTTCATAATTAATATTTCTATTTCTGTGGTTAAATTCGTCACACTCGCTAGCTAATTTTTTATCTGGAATATATAAATAAATTCTATAATTGTCTGTTTTATATTGCAGTTTATAATTTAAAATTTTAAAACTTGTAATAATGTGGGATATATGTATATATATATATTTTTTTTTTTTTTCCTTCAAAAACCTTTATGATTAAATTAAGTCGCTTAGAAATTTGTTTTACCGATATTTTTATTGGCTATTCTAAACTTTGTCAATAGTTGTGTTAATACATTTTTATTTATATAAATTGTGTTACCAATATTGCCAAAATATTTATTCATTTTTATGTTTTTATCGACATATTTATGGTTTGCACTAACATGGTCTATAATGGCTTTTGTTGTGTTTCTATGGTGTAAAATTTCAGCAATATCTTTTCCTCTAAACTATGGCTCATTATTATTATCTAATACAACATTTATTTTTTTATTGTCAAAAATTAAATTACTTAAATCATTAATGTCTTCTAGTTGTAGGTTCTCTAGTTGTTTTTCTAGTGATTCGGCCATCTTTTATGTGGGGAAATATATATATTCTGTTTTATGAAGGGAACAAAAAATTGAAGAAAATAATTTCATAAAATGTAGCCCAAATTCATTGATAAATGAAGTATTTGGTTGCGTATTTGAAGGTGTCCCTATTTTAGGGACGTCTTTGAGTTTAGTAAATTTATTATTATTATTATTATCTTCATATTTCCAGAGTCTACGCTCACAGGCTCTGAAACACCATAATGAATACGAAGATATAAGTGTCCACGAATTATGGACACCAGATTCATTGATAAGTTCTTACTCAATTCTACTAAGATTATTATTATCATTAATTAATTGTTGTTGAGTGTAATTATTTTCAACAATGTTAAAATAGTTGCGAAAACACTCAATGTTGCCATTTATGGTTTCTTTCATTCTTTGATATAAATTGATAGAATTTGGAATATATTAAAATCTCAATTATATTTCACAATTTGGATGTATATCTTCGATTCTTTGCAGCTCTTTCGAAGATTTCTTCTTTGAGTTCTAATCACATAATAATCATATTCACAATCATCATCAAACAATTCTAGAAGAATAAAAGTTGAATGTAAATTTGGATCTTGTATTTGCTGTACATGTGGAATCATTTCACTGATTTCTTCATTTCTGCAATTTATTACATCGAAATCCATACGAACTGATTCTCTTTAAGTTTCTATACGTTTATCATTAATTTTATTTATATCTTTTAAATGTTAACTTTAATTTCGTTCATTTTTATATTCTCTATTTGACCCTTGTATATGTGCATTATATCTCTTAATCTTCTATTCGCTGTGTTTTCTAATTGATGGTAATAATTTTTCGTAAACCCAAACTTGAAAGTCTAAAATATTTGACCATTTTGATTTTTTTACTAGTTGATATATAGCCGGTTCGTTAATAAATGTTGTATTTGGGTGTACTTTTTTAGATAGCGCCATTTTGGTGCTATCTAAATTCTTATAAAATATCTTGTATTTCTCTTTAATATGATCATTAATAGCTATTCTAGGTCTTTCGTATCCCAATATTTCGGCTACGTGGTTTCCACAATACCAACAATTTTTCTCCTAATCAATAATCATAAAAATTCGTTTACCATTTTAAATAATTTTGTTGTTAATTATGTTCACAATTGACTCAATTTTTTATGCGAAACTATGCGCAAGTGAAATTGGCGAGTTGTAATGTGTCTTTTTATTAGTATTAATTTTATGAAGAAAACGAAAAATTCAAGAAAATAATTTTTTACAATATAGACCAAATTAATTGATAAAACTTGTGTGTGGTTGCAAATTTGAAGGTGTCCCTATTTTAGGGACAGTTCTTCAAGCCAAATAAGCTTATCTTGATTATCAGCACCAAATTTTTTCTTCTTAATTTTTTTTTCTTTCTAAATAACCACAATACAAAAATGGATTCTCTGCTCTGCAATTCACTACAAGATGCAGAAAATAATAAATGGTTTAGGGCAACAGATTTTAAAATTTATGAATCAAATTTTGGAGAAAAAAAATTAATTGTATTCTAGATGGCAAATTAAAAATTTCATTGCCAGAATGCTATGTGAAGATACTTGATAAAAATTCTTTGAAACTAATAAATGAGAGATAAGTTTGTATAAAGTATAAAGGTTTAAAAGAAATGAAAAATCTAAAGTCTGTCAATGATCTAGAATTCTGTTGAGAACATTTTTTACAGCATTAGTTACATTTTTTATTCTTTTTAACAAATTTGTTTCTTTATAAATAAACATGACTTTGCCTATTTTTCCTTGTAGTTTGTCTAATGTTTTAAAAGGTGGTGATTGTGCAAGTAAATTAGATACAGCATCTGAAGAGCTCAAAAATTTAGTTCACACATTTAATTTAAATTTACAAAGATTTAATTATCACTCTTAGATAACACTGATGGCAAATATGAACTTCGAGAAATGGGCGAATATCTAGAGCAAATAGAGAAAGTGTTAAGAAAATTAGTAGAGCTTCGACTATAACATTTTTTGTTTATGTCAATATTCTTGGATAGCATCAAACTTCTTTCTTTGTCTCTTTTAATCGTGTGGCAAATATTGCCACGCATTTCATCAGCTTTAATCCACCCCATGAAGTAATGGTGCGATCTGAAGATATACAAAAATTACTAAATTTATCAATGAATATGGTTTGTATAAAATAGTTGACTTGTTTTTATTTTTCTTTATCTTAGTAAAATTTGTTTTTTTTTATATATAACTATGGAAGCACCACTCGCTTGTGAAACTGAGCATAGCAAGCAATGTAATATGGTGGTGAAGTTTTAAACATTGAATGTTTTCCATCACATAAAAACCCAAAAAATAAGCACATTAACACCTGTAAAAAAATGTTACAATGAATATTCTAGTAGTCGCTATGTGTCAAAAAAAGAGGTAGTACTTTGCGAGTGTGTAGAATCTGTTTGCAAGGTAAATTTTGAAAAGCACAAACTCCACTGAACTGTGGTGTATCTGTCTGCAACAGTGACCTTGACAATGCAAAATTTCCTCCTTGGCGAGCTTGCAGTGATCTCTGTCTGCAACAGAAAACATGTTTTCAGGCTGTGTTGATATCTGCAGTGCTGCTCTCGGCGAGTGCAACCAAGTTTACTCCTCGCAGAGAACACAGTTGAGAATTCACACAGCAAGAGTGAATGAAATTATTTCCTCACCAAGCATCGAACACTCCCATTATTAACATTGTAGTTCACCACATGCAGCATTTTTATCAGTGCCTCACTCGCCCAGCCACTTTGGCTCTGTGATTGGGTGCTTGGTTTGTAACTCGAGATTTTGGGTTCGATCCCCGATTGAGAGGATAATTTAATATTATGAAAAGGCGCCCACACTATTAAATTATCACCAAACCATCAAAATTTGAGCCAAAAATTATTTCATTGCTCTTGCTCATATATTTAGTATATCAGTATAAATACAAAAATAATGTGTGTATTCCTCATATGGTGCAAGGCGCCTGCAGCATATGAGAGAGTACAAGAAAAAATAAAATAAAAATCCACCACCTCTCAACTAAAAAATAAATAAAAAAGGCCAGCCGGTGGATGAGTTGGTGGGTTTCTCTAATTGGAGTTTTGTTGGTGCTAAATATGACCAGAAAAATAAAAAATGGAGTCCCTAGTAGGATAGCTATCTGTAAACTCCAAAAACATGAGGTCCCTGGTAAGGCATTAGCTTGCTCGTAGACCTTTGTGTTTTTTTTAAATCGCATATGTTTTTATATATACACATTTTTATATAAATCAGTAGAAGACTATTGCAGATATTGGCACAGCTCAGTAACTTATTTAAAATTCATGCAATTTTTTTCTTTCAAGCACCATTTTCCTCAATTTATTCTGAAAACATGATTAATATCACAAGAAAAGTTTGAAAATTCTTGGAATTTCATCAAAAATATGATGATTTAGCTTGAAAATTAGTCTTTATAGAACCACACACAGAGAGGGCACATAAGTTGAAAATTGATTTTGAGTTGCACTTTGAAAAATTAGACAAGAAATTATATTTTTTTTTGTATTTAGCTTGAAATTGGTTGAATTTTTGTTAAATTATTGAATTGCACCAATATTTCCAATAGACATCCACTGATATGCAGGTATTATAATTTTTTGGAAATTGTATATCAAATGCTTCATAACTTATAGCCTTCTGTCTTAGTAGTGATTGATGTCCATGTTATGAATTTGGAGACTATAGCGCAAATGGTTCGGAATTTACAGCCAACTATGCTTATAAGTTGACACGGGGCATACTTGACACCGCGACCCCTCTCTAGTCGTTGATATCTATGTTATGAATTTGCTGACTATAACTCATGATTCGAAAATTATGCCTGCCTATGCTTATACACTGACATATGGCATACTTGATCCCGCAACCCTTCACCTAGTCGAGGTTGATGTCTATGTTATGTATTTGATGGTTATAATTAAATGGTTTGGAAATTACAGCCACCTATGCTTATAAAAGTTGACATGTGGCATATTTGACCTCGTGGCTGTTCTCCTAGTCGGGGTGGATACCTATGTTATGAATTTGACAACTATAGCTTAAAGGGTTGGAAATTATAGCCAGCTATGCTTATAGGTGTTCTGCACACACACACACACACACACTTAAGGATGCTGCTGCTGAGTTACACGAGATCCGATCGTTCGCGATGTGTTCATGCCTCACCACTATTATTTCACTTGTATACAGTTTAATCATGCATAGGAATAACACGTGTATAGATAGTGCACATGCTAAACAACATACCTGTGATGGCCAGGTGCTTGTTGTATCGAATGGTGGTGGTACATCACCAACTTCTAACCTGAAAGTTCCTTCAGGGTGGAAACATTGTTGCTATTGTGGTAAGCTCTTTAGTAGAAATAACAATGCATGTCGACATGAGAGATTTGGCTTTGTTGGAAAGAGGCCAATGGTAAAATATGTCATGATGTGAAATTCCACTTCTAACTTGCAGCTGTTTCTCAGTGTAGTAACAGAGATACGACTGGCTAACTACATGTCTTCAAAAGGCTTACCTCCCACTGATGGAATGTGAAAATGTGTATATATACAGCATGTGGGATTGGTGGAAACATTGGTGTGTTGCTGTTATTTGAAGAGTGTATATCAGTGCGAGCGACGATGGAAAATACTTCCGACAACCTTTTGTGCCGGTTCTGCAAGAAGTTATTTGCCAACAGCTGCCATGCTCGTCGACATGAGCCTGGGTATGCTATAAACATGAAGCGTTCTGCATTATTGTACGAACAGTGCAATTCTCAATTTGGTCACTGTGATGGCTTAAAATGTCATATTGCATCATGCGATCGTCTCTCGCCCATGCCTGCTAAGCACTGTAGGTCCGCATTGGATACTGGTGCATGGTCACAATTAGACCTGAACATTGCAGGCCATTCTTCTCAAGCATCGAGAGTATGGTATACAGCTGCTATAGTGGATACTCGTGCACTGTCACTGTGGGCAACACCGATCCTGGACATATACAATTCTCTGCAGACATAATGGTATGCATGTTGCTACGTTGTTAGGACCCTAAGTAAAAGATCCAGTGCATGTCAAAATGATAAACCTGGTCAATGTTCGATGAAGTTGAGCTGGAAACTCTTCACTCATCATTGTTATAGATACAATCAGGAGTTCACATGTTATCAACCAACAGGAAGTGTTCCAGTCGAAGCACTACCCAAAATATGTAACTATCAGGAAAAAATATTTCATGAGACAAGTGACAACCATATAAAGAATTGTACATATGAAAATGAAGCTACTACACCACCACCTGCTACAAGCTCACCCAATGAGAATGGATTCATCCTGAAGGAATCTGTTTTCCGTGGTCTAATGAAGATGTACATTGCATCCATCATGGCAAAACATATTTGTACATACCTTAAGCAAATGAAGCAGAGTATTATAGATCAACTTACAGATGACATTGAGAAAGATAATACATTAAAATATAATATGTGGCTGGAATGCATGTATACCAAACCGGAATCACATGATGATGAATTTAGTCAGAAAGCCTTCAAGACAATGAATTTCCCTGTGTATAACACACTCGACATTGTGGCCAGTGTATTTGAGAACGAATTTGTTTAGGCCACTTCGTAATTAGGCGCTTGTCAACTGGACGAATGAGCCCAGGGCTTGAAGCACTACCACTATTGGGTGATGGTCTAGATAAGTCACACACTTGCTCTCAAGCTGATTCTTATGATAGGTTCGCATGCATACTGGTTTAATACATGTCGGAATAGGCTGGTCGGCACAGTTGCTGTTCGGACCGTGAAGTGTGAACATTGTCTGCGGATACCGTGCTCGTCGATGTTGATGGAGCAGGACATATATTTGTGCTGCTACTGTAAGACGACCTTTTCTGAAATAGCCAGCTGCAGACAACGCGAGGCCTGTTATAAGAATCCAGAGCATACTGTGTTCACATGCGAACTGTGTACATCACGATTTGCTCGATATGTTGACTTGAGAAGTCATCTTGCAATGTATAACCATGCACTATCTGGCATGTTAATTATCGAAGAACATATGTACACGTTGGCAATTTAAAGACAAATGCTCTCAAGCTGATACTCGTGTCGGATCTACACTATAGAGCTGGGGTGGGTGAACGTACTGATATTCCCTCTACTACTGAGCAGATGGGGACATAGCTTCGACCGGTAGAAATGAGGGCATACTACACCCACTATAATTCACACATAGTTGTTAACCTATCTTGAAAGTCAGCTGCAGTGAGGGGTCAGCTGCAGTGAAGGGTTAACTTGCTGAGTGAAGTACTTGCTACTTCGACTGGTACAATACTTAATTCCCACTGATGAAATGAGTGTGAGTACCTATTTATACTCGTGAAGCTACTGTGGGACGAACTTCCATAATGTTTTGTTTGAATATGGTGCAAGCTGATATGATGTCTGTCGTAGAGCATGCCTCTTGATGTAACGGCCTCCATGGCTAGAAAATAGTGTTGTGCCTGCGGAATTATCTTCAGCAAAGGCTGTCATACTCGTCATGAGAGAAGCAACTGTACAAAAGGATCGACCTCCAGAATACTAACATGTGATATGTGTGGTGCTACATTTGTTAGAGACGATAACCTCAAGAGAGACACTGGTACATGTAAAGGTAATACACCTTTGACTGGCATGCGCCAACAAGTGTTGTCTTTCGAAAAGGCTAGCCTTCCTGATGATTCGTCTTGTATCTAATGTTCGTTCGAGCACCCATTACATTATGCGGGCCTGTGTGGTGTTCCAAACCAGTGTGTGAAGATGGAACTACTAATACTGCAGAGCACAATGTGTGCGAAGAAGGAACTACAAGTGCTGCATAACATGATGTGTGTGAAGAAGGAACTATGAGTGCAGCAGAGCATGATGTGTGCGAAGGACCTATGAGTGACACAGATTATGAACCAGACAGATCATCAGGAGTTTTACATATTAGACCTGCACTGCTAACATGTGAAGTGAAAACCGATGATGCTACCCAGGACACCGACAATGCATCTGTGACCTCCAAGTCTGCTGGTGATGCCGATGTGTATTCTAATAATAACCATGATGTGTCGACAAGTTCAAAGCAAAAGTGTACACATGTTGCTTGTGATTATGCATATTCAACTAATGACGATGAAGTGCCGACATTTGTCAGGCGATGGCATACACATGGTTCTGAAGACCCCAATGACCTAGTTGTAATACCTTGGTTGTTGCTTTCCTCATACAGGTTGGATATATTTCTGTCATCAGAGAGATACATGACATTTTTTATGAATTTAGAGCCAGAGGCTTTATAGGATTTTATAATAGATATATGTATGTGTATGGTTTGGTTATGCATGTAAATAAATACATTAGCAATATATTTGTTTTTTTTTTTCTTAATTCCTAATGGCTAATGTGTTAGCGGTCTGCTAGAGTGGCATCCCCAGTGTTGGTTTATTTTTTCGAACCTCTGGCTGCAATTATTTCGAATGAACATGCATATCATGTTGGAATTTTTTTTTCCTTGTGTACACTCTAGCAGGCAACTGGGGAGAGCTGTCTGCAGGGACCTAGGTTCGAGATGTAAACACAACATAGAGATTATCATAAGGGAACGGCTGAACATGTAATGCTGGACGAAAACTGTCTTAAGTGAATACATTAATGGTTCAGGTAGACTGCTTGTAATTTCAACGGCTTGGTACATGCATTGGAGTATGCCTTGTCTGTAATTGCAAAGGTTCGGTCGGTACATGAGTGCAGGTCGGAGACAGAGTATCACTATATGTAATTGCAAAGGGTCGGTACATGAGTGCAGGTAGGAGCCAGAGTATGAATTTATGCAAGTCTCTTCATGGGCAGTGGGACAGACGAATGTCTGCAGCCGTGTCAGCATGCACTCCTAACAGGAGTTGAACCTATGATAAATTATTTATTCAACAAGGGTACAAAAAACTGTCAGGAGAACAGATTTGAACACATGCTCCCTTAAACTGTTGTAGACAATGACAGTTACTCTCTTTGTGTTGGTGTTTTAGCAGTGAGGCCACTTGCTTCCCCCTTAA
The DNA here is from genome assembly GCA_029891345.1 of Dryococelus australis. Taxonomy (NCBI): domain Eukaryota; kingdom Metazoa; phylum Arthropoda; class Insecta; order Phasmatodea; family Phasmatidae; genus Dryococelus; species Dryococelus australis. Next base: position 319,407,012 of record CM056995.1, read on the forward strand.
TGAACGAACATACAATGTCGGCTTTACGACGACTTGTATTACCACTCTCTACGGGAATCGAACCTGCGGTACCATGTTGATGGTTTAGGGTACATGCATTGTTTCCGTTCATTAGTATACCAGTATGTATGCTGACAAGAGGGGGGGTGTTGGGGACACTGTACTTCTCGTTATCTACAGTGCATGGAGGGCAGAACCGGTCATTGCAGTCTCCACATCCAACGAGGTCTCGCAAGTTAAGGTAGGGAGTGATTTGTTTCATAATAAGCTTATCTGTCCAGCATGTGTTGTTGTCTGTGCGATGTAGCGAGTGACATCTCATTTCATACATAATCCATCGAAGTCTTGGTACACGATGCATAAGTGCAAGGTTTGTCTCCCCCCCCCCCTAGTGGTGTGGTATTAACCGACTGTTTGGAAGTATGTACTCGCATTGAAGGTTCGAGTATGTATGTCTAATTATTATTATTACCTGCTTCGGTACACGAATGTGGGTTAGAGATACATCCTGTGTGTGTAGCAGTTTAACAGTTACATTTATAATGCTTTCTTTTGAGCTGGTGGAAGTGTTGTTACCTTACCAATATGGCTGGGAGCATTATTTCCATAATGTTATGGACAGCAGATATTTTTTTCAACAAGTGTATTTCAGAAGCTGGTGCTTAATTGTGAACTATTATCGTTACTCAATATATGTACACCAAACTGATTGGTGCTAGATGTGGTGCTAATATTTGTGCTTAGGGCATACTAGACCCCTCGATCCTTATCAGTGACTGATGGTAGTTGTATCTCAAATGGTTTGATAATTACGAGCAACTATCCTTATACATAGCCATGGGTCAAACGTAAACCCTTGATCCTTCTTTCAATTTTTGTATGGATGATATCTGAATGCTGAATCTTAGATGTCGCACTGTCTAACACATTGGCAGCTGGTGGTGGGGCAGGCAACGCACTGACGATAGCCATTTGTACAATGACGGTCGCCGGTGATGGTGGTGCCCATGATGGCGGCCAGTAGGCCAAGTGCTGCAAGGGTGACCCCCCCACACACACCTACAATTGATGACTATGTTATACGTTCGGAAATTTCAGCCACCTATGATTCTAAGTTGAAATAGGGCAATTTTGACCCTGCACCCCTTCTCCTATTCGTGGCTGATGTCTTATTTTATGAATTAGGTAACTATAACTCAAAAATTTCGGTAGTTACAGTCAAATATGCATATGTTGACATAGGACATACTTGACCCCGCGACCCTTCTTCTTGTATTGGTGGATGCCAATGTTATGCCCTGAGTGTGAGGTTCGGATAGGGTTTCTGCTCTCAGACGTATGCTCAGGTGTCGGTGTGCGATTACATAGCTGGAGTTTGGCCAGGCGGTGGCGAGTGCGCGAGGAAGTATGGCCATGGGTGGTGGTGTCTAGCAGAGGGGGAGTAGGACAAGAGCTAGAGAGCGCAAGGAAGTGTGCCTGGTGGAGGTGTCGAGGAGAGAGTGTGCGAGGAAGTGTGTATGGCCTTGCAGAGGGAACAGGAGAGAGGAGGTTATATTGTGCATGTGAAGGCTGGACCGGTTATTGTGGTCTCCGCTTCCAGTGAGGTCACATCATCTACGAAGACGACAACGACAATGGTGAGATGCGCTTGTGGCTTATGTGTATTCACTGTTACACCAGTTAATGTAGGGGACAATTCGGTTTTTGTAATAGGATGCTTATCATCCTAGCAAGTGTTGTATGTGGAAAAAAAGGCACTAAGTCTTAAATAGTCTTCCAAATCATGCATTAACAAACAAAGGTATTGATATATTTGTAAAGGAACTGGATATTCCCTATTCCCGAGTTGTGTATATGAGAGTTGATTTACCAAAGAAACATTGGGTTACATTAATAAAAAATCTAAATCAATCATTGTATTACGACAGTTTCGGCATTTCACATCCTCGAATTGAATATGAAATTATTTTTTAAAAACCACACAATTAAGGTATAATTACAAAATGGAGCAATTACAAGTACAATCAATTGCGGACATTTATGTTAACATTTTTGGCTATAAATAGGGTATATAGGTAATTGTAATAGTAAAGCATGTTAGTAATATGTCAATTACGTTGAAATTAAGTGGAAATTCAAGGCAATTTCGTGGGGTATATTTTTCTGCGTTGGAGTTAGATGGAGAATGGCAAATAAGTCTATGCGAATTTGTTACTTACATCATACCAAACATTGATATGCATAAACAATTATTTTCGATTAATATTGGTGAAAAAACCTACAAAATTCTGATAGTGGTAGGATCTTATGAGTTGGATGACCTTGAAACATTCATTAAAGCAGCATTACCTGAAGATGTACATTTCCGATTATGTGGAAATCCAAATATGTTAACCAGTGCAATTTATAGTAACAGTGATATGTATTTCTTGGAAGACAATTCAATTTCAAATATGTTGAGTTATGAATGGAGAGTACATCCAGGTAATCAATTATGTGAATCTTCAAAACTGGTTAATATATTATCGGTAAATGTACGTCGCATAAAATATTGTAGTTCATATTTGAATGGAAAACCGACAAATACAATACATGAATTTCCATGTGCTGTGGCTCCATGATATAAAATATTTTAAAACCTAATACATTGATATATCTTCCAGTAATATTTAATCATGTTGATGAAATAGTTGTTACAATTATCGATCAAGACAGTAAACTGATTAATTTTAGAAACAAAGAAATTGCAGTCCGTTTACATTTTAAAAAATCTATATAAACATCTGCATTCCATTGCGCATTATAATCGTAATAGTTATTGTGTACAATAGTAAATTCTGATGTAAAGTAGGCAGTTCTTTCAACCAATATGGCATTAATGAAGGTATTTCGAAGAAAGGAATTATAAAAAGATGTAAACTCTAATACTCACTTCAAATAAGTTACCAGTAAAGTTATCAAGGCAACAAATTGTATTTAAAAGAATTAGGATATAGTGTTAATAGAAATAGAAGACATACTTATTGTTGAAGAACCAATCAGTTATAAAAATGCAATCACCAATACGGAAATACATGTGTATGTTCCATTCCGAGCAGGTCTGTACACGTTTCCATCGGAAATAAGGATTTCAATACAAAATCATGATATTTACGTGTTACCGTCGAAATCAGTTTTAAAGTTTAGATGAACAAAAATAAGACAGCCAGTGCAAGTAATTCAGCAACTACAAAAATAGTAAGAAATTAAATACTTCATTTAATCAATAGAATCGCATATCTGCTAAATGGTGTGGAAATCGATCAAACACGGGATGTTGGAATTACATCCACGATAAAGAACTATCTCTGGGGAAGTGTAAACAATTTTTATACAGGATTTATGGCTGGGTGGAGCAATGCTAGTGATTACTCACTACAAATAAACCCAGGTGGAAAATACAAAGTTGTTATACCGCTAAGTATGATTTGGGCTTTGTTAAAGACTACAAACACGTCATAGTAAGTGCTAAACAAGAATTAGTTATTATTTCTGGCAATACACATTTTAATGCTATATACGATACAGCTAATAATGAGGGTGGTGTAACATTTGAATTAAGCAGAGTGGAATGGTTGATGCAGCATGTTGAAATTAACACTCATGAACATGTAAAGTTTTTAAAATTTATCGAAAAAGCTAATAATCTAGACATTGCATTCAGATTGTGGGGTTTAGAGGTATTTCCAACTCTACCATTAGCTCAAAAAATAGTGTTAAGTATGAAATCAAGTTTTTCGTCTGAAAAACCTAGATATATTGTCATATGTTTTCAAACAAATCGACCATACAATTTAAAAGCTGATAGATCAGTATTCCATAATTGTGATATGAAAAATATTAAACTGTATCTAAACAGTCAAGCTTACCCCTGGGTGGATTTAAATATAAAGTTTGCCAATGGGGAATTCCTTATCTCAAATTATATGTATACAAATTTTCAAGAAATTTTAAAAAGAAAAATAGTTCAATCCTAGAACCCGGAACATTTAAAAGTAGAGGAGCCTTATTTGTATTTAATGTAAGCAAACCGGGTGACAGAATTGCCAATAATGTAATTGATTCACAAATTGAAATTATGGGAAATACACCAATTCCACTAAATACACAAGCTTGCGCTCTTATAATCCACAATAGAGTAGCGAGTTACAATGTAAGAGATAAACTCTTGAAAATAATGATTTTAATCAGTAGACAACAAACCACAGCTATGGTACGAGATGTTTGGCAATGTGCAAAGATTTCAGTCTGCAGATAAATTTATCATTAAAGAATTAGCTATTACTGATGTGGAAGAACACACAACTGTATTAAGCTTCGAATCACCGTTTGATTGGTAATATCTAACTTCCAAATACAAGAAAACAAATAGATGGGTTACCAAGCATCACAATGGTTTAAAATGGAAAAGTGGATGTACAGAGTATTGTAATATTAAAGATGTATACAAAGATTACCTAAATAATTGTGAAATAAATGTTGTTGGAGTTGGGAAAAAAAACATTTTCGAAAGTGTGTATAACTGAAAGGTAATAGATATTCAAAAAGAATACAATTGCCCCTCATTCAAACAATTGAATAAAACATATTGATTTAATTCAGCATTCTTCTATGTAGAGGAAAACTCAAAACTAATGCTAACTTGAGCAATGTTGTCTGACTGGGGTGAAACAGACTATGATGATTCTCCTGGAGAATCGCCTGTGGTTATTATTTGCATCATATGGTATTATTTAGGATAAGTGAAATTTAATATAAAAAGTATTTGATTGTATGTTATCCAATGTTTCTTAAAGGTGTATCAACAAGAAAACGAAATCACTTGTTCTTGCATACAGAAATCCAAATGTAAATTGAATATCAGCAAGTTATTTCGAATTTGTTTCGGAAATAAATAGTTTCAGAATCTTTGTGATGTTCCTACTGTAAACATGTCTTTCTTCCACCCAACTGGCATTTACAACTCTGTCACCCCTGGAAAATCGTGTGAATTACTCTTGTTTGTTTAATGGAATAATACTTGAATTTGGAGAGATATGCAATGGGCTGCTTCTTTTAAAAAATATCCAATCCCCTTAGAGGGTGAAAAATGTAATTTTTTAATATCTTGTCCAGGTCTGAAAAATGTCTGGTATACCATACGTGTCTGAATACAAGTCTACCAGCGAGCATCGAAGAAGTGTATTCGCACTTTTATGAAACTTTTCGTGATTTACCAGAATGTATAATATTACATGCACCTGAATACATGAAAAATTACAACAAACAAACATATGAAAACTATAAATATTTCCAAGGAGAAGATATGATGTAAAATATGATTTGTAAACACACAGTGATGAGAAAATGTATTCTGTAAGCAAATGTATCGAGATAAATAGTTTGAAACTATCTCTCTGTTTTACTGTCTTTGCAAATGCATGTATTGTAATATTGCCATATTTTGGCAATCAAATATTACATAAACTTTCCATGCATTTAACATTCAAATCTAAATGTGTTTGCATTCAGGATAATGATTAAATAAACCTTTAATAATTTGAAAGTGATTTAATACATGAAACTATGTAAATGACCATTCTAGGATTCAAACATCTTATGTTTAAAAACTGTACATTTAACACTTTCTACAATTCAGACATAGTGTGTTAAAAACAAATAATGTAATCTAATTGCTTCCTGGATTCGCCTATAACTACTTATAAAAGGTGTGCGCTTTACAGTTTCATTATAATATTTGAATAGTATGGAAGAAATGATGCCTTTGCTGTGTTGCTTCTGCGGTATAGAATTTACAGTTATGCATAACTTATAATGACATGAAAGAAGTAGATGTGGATTGAAATCTTTAAAAAATCAGTTTCAGTGTGAATTCCTGCAGGAACAATTTTCTCGGAGTGATGCTTTAAATAGACACTGTAAAACTTGCAACACTGATTCTTCACCTTCATAATCTGCTCCTCAGTTAGTTCCACAATCTGCTCCACAATAGGCTCCGCAGTTAGCTCCACAAACTGCTCCACAATCAGCTCTGCATTCTGCACCACCTCCTAAACCAACACCACAGTTAGCTCCGCAATGATTATTTCCAGCTCCACTCACTGAGCTACCTCCACATATTTTGTATGTTAATTCAGGGATGAAAAGTAATTTGATTTCCAAGTCTCCAGCTGTAGTGAAAAGTTCACCATTCAATCTCAGATACAAGATACTGGCTACCGTATTTGCTGGTAGGCTAACTGATGCAGAGATAGTTAATGATAGGCTTGACAGTGATGCGGACTTATCTAGTTTTTTTTCCAGAGGTGTAAGGTACCTTAACAGTGGCATCACCCCGACCTATTTGAATTAGTATAACAGTAACGTGTATGTATTTTAGATCCCTGGTGGCAGAGGAAGACATTATACAAATGTTTCATTTTCAAAGTAATTCCCTCCCTTTCCTGCATTCGTCCGATGTTGATGAACTTTATAACAATAACATAGTCCCTTACTTAATAATCAGACTTGAAGAATTTAATGCTCTTGGAAGCGGGTGGACTTTACAACTGATATCAAAAATGGATGTACATGTGAGCCAATACCGGCCGTTCACCACTGGTGGTAAATAATCCAAGTTTACTAGGGATAAGAAGGCTTGAAATCCGATGCTGCTTCATTATTTGCCTTGCTTCTCCTCCTTCGGCTCTCAAGAGCCCCGTTTTCGAGAGTCGTTAAAATGTCTTCACTCGCTCTGATGCCCAGATAAATATTTTTCCTACAAGATTTTAATACAATTAGAAATCTGTAAATTTTTCCTGTTCCACAAAACCCAGGATATATGTAGAGCCTCTGAACTGCGAGCTTTGCCTCATGTCAGAACTATGTGTATGTCAGATTTCCTCTGCAAACTTTACACTTATTGTATTTCAGCACCTCATTCAGTTGGCTGGTGTATCCTTGTGTGATATCATAGAATTCCTGTCTAAATTTTTTTTTCTGCAACACTACACTGCTCTGCTTGATGCAATGGGGTATTTAAATGACATAGTAGCATCTACAAGTTAATTAAACTGCCAGCTGTGTGAAGAGTGAACCAATCAACTGACAGATAGTGTCTTAATATAACTAATCTGAAATTCTAACAACCAACACCTCATCTAGATCCGCTGTGAATAACAATTTCTCACAGATTTGAGAGCAACGAGTTCGTCTTTGTGCAACTTCAACCAAATGTTACCAACCTCATTCCCAGAAACACAGATTGAGTGTATTTCTGTATATAAATATATATTTTTAAGAAGATTGTGTTTTTCATATGTAAATAAATATTTTAAGAAGAATGTGATTTTTTGTATATGTAAATAAATATTGTGTTTGTTGGAAAAATGGGATATATAGAAAATGTATTTTAATCAAAGTGAATGTGTGTTTGATTTATCTCCAAACTGTAGATCTGGAATTTTATAAAGCATATATCTTAGAGAAATGAGTGAGTTAATGTTTTCGCAAAAATATTGTATTACTCTATCCACCAGGGGTCATACCTTCGTTTGTGTGAAGAACAGGTATTTATTCGTGGCTGTGACCTTTTTCCACATATATATCTTGAGAATGGTATTTCAGTATTACAGAACAAAAATTACCTGGTTATTTGATACATTTTCAGTGAACAGAAATAATTGTATGTGAACTGAATACATATTTTTTCCTTCAGTTGGTTTAAATAGTGTGTGTGTGTATGTTCCCATTAATTGGTGAATCACTTTGTTGGTGTGCTTTCCACAACAGCAAACAATACTGTCTCGCTGTGAAATCAGCTTGCGTGACTATCGCCTAAAAATATCGTATTCGTTCATATTTAACATAGTAAAGACTACGGAGATTCGCAATGAGTTGACGATTTTGTGTGTTAACAGATAACAAGATGAAATAAATAATTTACTTATAATGTACTAGTTTTAAGTATAAATGTAAAATGCAGTTAATGGCTATTAACAAACACCAATGATTTTTACGGGAATTTTTAAAACACATAGAAATATAATTTACTCAATATCTTCAAGGCATGTATAAACTAAAGCATTGCTAGTTGCCAGTGTCCTAAGCAAGACAGGCTCGTTGCTTCGAGACAGTTCGCCAGGTTCTTGTGTGACCTTGGATCAGCAGCGAGGTATCCCTCAACATCTAGCGGTCTGTTACAGGCTATAAAATAGACGGACAAAGTCACGGCAGCCTACAGCAGCGACTCCTCCTGTTTATGAACTCGTAACGACTCTGTGTGTCGCCTAGCTTCTCCCCAACCCGCAATGCTTGTTAGGTGATATCATTATATCTACTCGGGGGTTCACACCTCGCTCACAGTCTTCATAGCACTATTTGAATTCAGTTTCTCTAGTAGTAATAATTATGGGAGTCTGTAATGTTTTCTTTAGATAGCTTATAATGTAGAAATCTTTTCCGTTATTTTAAAGTTTGAGCGTGTCTATTATTTCTTTCCAATAATCCGTATTTAATTTGGCTAGGAGTCGGAAATATGGTTTTCCAAAGCTAGTGTACGTGTGTTCGCTACAAGAATTTGTTTAAACATTCTCTGCGATACATTTTCAGGAATTTTTGTTAAAATTATTTCCGATCGATTAACTGTGTTTGTGTTAAGTAACTTAGTATTGATTTCATTGTTTTTCTTCGACGAAGTTGCAGGGACTCAAATCTTTCCTAGATTTATTCTTTTTTTTTCCAAATTTATATGGATTATTCATTCGCCTAGATTGTGATTAGGTAGAATTTGTACATTTTATCACAATTATGTGCAATAATTAAAAAATGGAAGTTGTTAAAATATATTAGTTTGCAGTAAATGTTCAAACACTTCAGGGTGTAAATGCGAGAATTTTTCAACATATCTTGGCACAAAGGTTTGAAGGGTGTTGACCAGTTTCAGGTATATTGGTTCATGGGTAGGGGTGGGTGGGGGAATAACCATACCTCAAAGAACTGGACAGGGCAGATTTTCGGGATTCATGGGTGAAGCATAGTTTTTGCAAACAAATAAAAGTATTGAAAGACTCCAAATTGGTGTCTTGAGGGGTGTCCAGCAGTTGGAGAGTCCCTGAAGTAGTTGTTGGACAAAAGACGTGTTCTGGGCTGTCGAAGAAGTGAGAGGGTCGGGGTGCTTGTTCTTGGATCGACCACAAGGGTGCGTGACCATGGAAACAATCTCTCTTTTCACATAAACTCATCTTCTGGACAAGGGGTAAATGGTGGTAGGGTGTTCCTGCAGGCAAGCGGGGGCGATGTGACGCTATCTTGCCAGTCATCGCCATCTTGCCTCAGTGTTGAAAAATTGACAATCGGGGAAGACAGGTGAATGACCTCAGGACACATCACTCTAGGGAGGGGTGGAGGTGGTAGGTGGGGGCGCAGGGAGTGATGTGGCCGTATCTAGTCATGCGTCGCCATTGTGCCTCAGTGCCGAAAAATTGATAATCGATGGCCGAGGGGTGAGTGGCCCCAGGACACTCGCTCTGGCGAGGGGTGGAGGTGGGGTGGTTGTATAGGGAGGTCTGGAAACGTTGGCCTTGGGCAGAGCGATGCGGAGGTTTCTCAAAGTATTCTGCCATCTTAGTACTTCGCCAATCCTGATGCTGCATGGATGCAACACTGGATCTCTCAACTTCACCGGGCTTCGGAGTGTGGTAGCCACGATGAATGTTTTATAGTATACGTGTTTTAATATAAAACCGTTTTATTGGGGAATAAATATACATTTTTGTGTGATAGTGTGTTTATCATGTAAACCCTGCTTCTGTTTTAGATAGGCGAAATTTTGTATGATTTTCAACTCCCATTTGTGTTAATAAGTGTGCTATATTTACCAGGCTTTACGGAAAAAAATTTGTAGTACATACGTTATTTTTTAAATAATTCACTTTTGTACATTCACGTACTTGTAGGGCGAATCAAATCGTTAATAGTAGGGAAATAGGTTCCATCTGTATTAATTTCAACCCATTGCCTTTTAGACACCAGCTGCACTGCATGTATATAAGCAGGCGTACCTCATATGATACTCATTCATCGAGTGACCTCCAAGGTGGACGGTTGTGTTGTCAGGGAGCTCCTGCTACCATTTCATTGCATGTTCTTCTATTGTGTCTGTTTAAAATTCAACTAGTCTAATTTATATATTAGTACATGCATCGTAAACATAATTTTTATCCATTTGTCATGTAAATCGTATTAACATGTATTTCCGAGTAGCTATAACCTTAGTCGTTTGTCAAGCTCCGAACATGCTCCCCGTATATATTTTAAGGCTCTCGACTAAGATAGACTCAGTGTTTCACTGAGCTCTCAGCCAGACAGACGTGTTTTGGGAGAGGTGCAATTTTACGTGTGTTAATCAATTAATTTCTTTTTACGTGTGGATTATGTTCCTCCTCGCCAGTCTCACAGGAAGATGGACATGTAAGGTATGTGCGAGAGGCATCATATATATCTCGTTCGTTTAATTTGTAGGGACATTATGTTGTAGATCCTTAATTCCATACTCACATAATTGTGGTATACTTCTCTCTCATGTAAATTATATTTTTAAGCTCGGGTTAGTAAAATCACATCACGTTTAATTCCATACTGGAGTAATTGCACTTATTATTCACTTAGTTGTTTGAATTTGTGATTCGATGTGTGTAATTTATTCATATGTAGAACACTCTGAAATTCTCTAATGTTTAGTTGCATTTGGAAACAGTCATCAATCGTTTGTCATTACGAACACATAAATCGAATCTTTTAAAGTTGCCTATCTCCCACCACTGTCTGCGAGCAATATCCTCCAAAAAACATCAAATTTACAGTTAGACCAATCTTAGAAATTGTTTAAACACTCTGAAATACTCTAGTGTGTTAAATATATTTGTAGAAATCGCCTATCTACCACCAATATCCCCACAAACACATTATAATTAGAAAAAATAATATAAATGACCCTTAGCACACTTGTACTCGACTCAATTCCTATATAACACAGTGCAACCTACCACTATGGTCATCGCCTACAGGACACCACAACGTCAACATCGCACAGAGCTCCTGCTATCCCCTCCCAAAAAGAAAGAAAGAAAGAAGTACAACAAGAAATATTAACCCTTTGATATAAATTTGATATCGAATTAATTAGGTAAATCAAAAAAGGCGGCATCCCTTTGTATCTAAAACCGGCCCGCCCCTACTACTTATCTGTGCACGTGTCTTTATGTGCGTTCATATATATATTCTCAACTAACTTTGTCTACGTTTATATATGCGTGGAATCTGGCTCAGTATCGATGATGCACACATAGTTGGCCTATTTCCTACCGAGGTGATGAAAATTTGCCAATCATGCTTTTTTATCAAGCCGGAAATTTCTTCCGCTTCTGCGGAGGGTTAAGTCTCGCAGTGTAGCACATTTTCGTGTTATGGAGGTGATCCGCGGTCGCTCTTCCTCATATTTACCCTCTCTTCTGTCTTCTACCTTTCGCTTCACCTGCTCCCCACTCTGTGCTGGAAATGAGGGAGACGACGAAACCAGACGCCGTCTTATTTAAATAAAGTCATAAATAACAGTACAAATTCCTGGAGACGCCATATCGGATTATATTTAGAACGACGAGGGCGGAAGAGGATGGGCTTCCTCTATCGATTACTGGCGTACAGGATCCGCGAGAAAATCCCCCTTCGCTTTCTACTTCACAACCTGTTACCGCTGACGAGACGGTGGAATTTTTGCTTGCTTGGCACTGCGATTCGCGACGACGTACCGCAACGACGTACAATGTAAAAAATAACGGGAAAATTACGTAACAAGTGTAAGGTAATATTCGCAAACTTGTGAGGGGAACATCGTTTCTCTTACAGGTAAGGTGATATTACCGCGCTATTCAGGAAAATTCATGTATATGGTAGTGGAAAATACCATACATGGATGGGAAAATTACCTTAACGACGCGTGCATCGCTTTCGCATTCTCAACAGCAAAAAAAAGGAGGGGATGGGCGGAAGAAACAATCCTTTAAAACGCTTATATTCACTGACGCTGTCACGTTGTCGTGGTGTGATGGGTAGTGCGTCAGCCTGTCATGATAGAAGACCATGGTTCGCACCAGCAAGTGTTGAGGTTTCGATTATTATTCGTTAGAGGATATAGATGATAACTGGAATCTGTTCTCTTTATATGTTCTCTCGCTTCCATTTGTTTAACTGATTAATGTTTTTTCTGCGTTTGACTCATTATTTCGCCGTGTCTTGTTCGCGTCCTTTTTATTTTCCCTCCCCTCTCCACCCCCTTTTCCTGTTAATGAGAATTTTAATGCGTGAAATATTGATAACTGAAAGTTCTGTTGTAGATGAAATGCATCGGCTTTTGGTAAGCGTAATTCATACTGTTTCCGAATAGTTAGCTAAATTATCCGTTGGCTAAAGGATTCCTCTCGTACGCTCTTCATACGAAATACCTATGATCCCCTACACGCGCTCAGCTGCTAAAAGACACTTGTATCCGCTGACAAGCCCACGTATTCCATTAACTGCACAGCGCGGATTTCGTCTGTTATTATTCGTTTGCTTTCATTTTTGGCTTATTAAAAATATTTTCTATATTTTTTTTTCCATCGCACGAATCCGTAATTTTTTTAATCTCAGTTTTTTTATATAAAATTTAATACATTTATAAGTTATTATTCCTAACTTGTTAGTATAAAATAACTATATTCATACACTTTAAGGGATCCAGTTTAATATATGTTTAGTTTAAAATAAACTAAATATCTTTCCAATACAAACAGTTAGCCCACATATTTTATGTAATCTTTAATTCTCTAGATGAGCACGAATGAAAAGAAACACAGCGATATAATTGTAGAATATTCTAGTAATAAAAGAATTCGGATATAATCATTCATTTTTACTCCCATTGCCATCACTGTTACACTGGTTATAGGTTTTGCGAAGTTAATAGGTATATCCTTAAAATTTCGGTAACAGTATTAATTGCTGAAATAGTTAATATTGTTTCTGTGTTTTTAATTAATCAGTTCTCGCTGCTTCAGCATTAGGCTAAATATGCTAGCGTGTTAGAAATTAAATGTAGTATACTCTGCAGAGTAGACCTGCGGCTTTAAATACTCATTCGCCTAAAGTTGCAGTGGTATGTGTGTAACACTGCAAATATGACATTTACTGTGGTTATATCTTGTTCGTGGTTATCTGTGAACACTATTGAAATATATTCCTAGTTCCTTTTCTTCAGCTCTTTGTGCAGGTTTCTGGCACATTATCTTTGAAGTTTAATAGCATTTCTGTGAGCATGTAAATGAACCGTTTCCATTGCCAGAAATAAGCATTATCTGCATTGAATTAACGTTACTGTTCTGTTGTGTCTTCTTGTGAAGTCTTGTTACGTTTTCTGTGCCAAGTTCTTTCTGTTATTGTCTTCTTGTGTCCTTTAACAATGGTTTTTAGTATTTGAGTTTTCCAACTTTCAGTTTTTTATTTGCTTTGTTTATTTTAATTTTGATCTTTTCCATAAAAACTGCCAGGGAAATACTTTCTTTTTTTTTTTTCCTTCAGATTTATTAGTTATGGCTGTGTAGTTTTACCTTGGTTTTCCTTCGAGTTTTCAATTTCATTGTCGGACCGTGTCCTGTGGTATTGGCTTTTTGTTCGATTCATTATTGCTGTTTGTAGTTTACTTCATTTTTTTCAGGCGTGCACTTTTCTGTTAAATTTACAAGTACATTGGCAAAGTCCTATTATTTTCCTTTTTTGCGTTCATTGTGGCTAATAGCCGTGGTGTGTTTTGATTTTTGTCGCCCTGCTTTGTCTTCTGAATTTGGGTTTTTAATCACAATAAGTTCACTGTGTTCCATTACCCTGTGTATTTTGGTGGTTGTTAATTATTTCAGATTGGTTTCTTAAACTCGAACCAGTGAAGCCTGCTGCTCATTAGTTCATGTTCTGTTGACAGGTAGGTTCTTTTATTGTTATTATTTATTTGTTGTTCGTTCTCTAGGATTTGTCGGGTTTTCGGTTTCTTTCTTTTGCTCTTACAATTATTTTCGGCAGTGGCTACAGTCCATTAAAATGCTCACAGAAAATCTTAAGTGACCACGTAAAGAAACACTATATTTTTAACTAGCAGGCCAGTGCTACTTCGGTAGCATGATATTTTAAACTTTGAATCGATCTAGCCACTTCTTTTGGGAAGTAAAGGAGGGCAGTCCATAAAAAAAGAAGAAATGGAAGGAATTATTTTTTTAAATTTTTTATGCAGTAATTCTAAGAAAAGCTTAATCGAGTACCTATTTACATACCTGATAATCATATCTCTCTAGCCACTGCGGCCACATTTGATATATAGCTATCCACTGGGTCACTACGACCCCACTTGATATAGTTGTTATAAATCTATCCATTAAACCACTGCAGCCCCACTTGCCCCACAGGTAGCAGTAATCCTTAAAAAAAAGCTTAACCCAGTACATATTTTTATCCCTGATAATAATATCGCTCTAGACAATGGGGCCTAATTAATTAAATATCTATCCACTGGGTCACTACGGCCCCACTTGATATAGTTATATCCACTAAACCACTGCGGCTCCACTTGGAATAACTATAGTCGCTGGGCCACTACAGCTATTTGGAAGGAAAGTAGAACAGCCTGTATATAAAAAAGAAAGGAGAAATGACGGAACTTTTTTTAACAATGCTTTTTTATGCAGTAATAAATCCTAACAAAAGATTAATCCAGTACCTATGTACATCCCTGATCGTCAATTTTCCGGAACCGTTGAGATATCTCGAAACAAAGACCAAGTTGGTCCTGGGGTTATTATCTAAAGACTGTAAATTTGATGTCAATACGTTCATTGATTTTTGAGTTAAATCCGGTAGGACATACATACATACATAAAATCAATATCAGATATGGCTTAGTTATCAATTATGCTATATGAAAAAATAATTAAAAGTTTAAAATTCTAAAACCACAGACACTTCTATTTTATTTAGTAATATAGATAAGGCATTATGGTATATCTGTAAGAATTGGCGGTTTATTAAGAACTTATGGAAGATCTAGTTAGGATATGCTTCTCTGATCATTCGTGTTCTTCCATCACCTGTAAACTAAGCATTACCACTGACCCTCTGACTTATACATTCGCCAATTGCGCGTAACTGTGAAATACGTGAAACTGCTAGAAATATAAATATGTTAACGACATGCCATCTCGTACTCCTATGTGAATAAAACAGAAAATTGCTTGTGTAGTTCAGTGGCTAAAAATAAAAACATTACGCTGTAAATACTTTAAAATATGGTACATCTTCTGTTTTCCTGCCAGCTTCTCTTAGAGCATGCCGCTCAGTGTATCCATCACACTGTGTGCAGCTAAACGCAGGGAATTTTGTTTTCAGAGGTTGATTTCAGAAGTGCTTAGTTGTCCGTGAAACGGCAGTACCTTTCCTTATTCTCTGCCAAAATATTGTAAATATCACTCTACTTAGTGTTTTGTTAAAATGTGTGCAGTTGCGGCCAGTAAATTTTATTTCAAGCATTGATTTCAAAAGTTCTGAGTTAAGTGTGAGTCAAATATGTTGTATGGTTATGAATTCTACGGGAAAACTCAGTTACAGGTTAGAAAAACTAAGTTGAAAACTTATTAGGTACTACTTGCAGTCTAAAGTGGGTTATGAGGGCAGTATATGTGCCTTTAAAGTTGGGGCTGGACCTCAGTTTTATTCCAAATATTACGAAAAATATTTTTAATGGAATACTGCATATCTGCATAATTTGTGATTGGACGGAAACCTTCGCTCACTGCAGAACCTGTAATATTTATCAAAATATTTTACGGGATTTAGTCGGGTGGTTACCGTTGTTTTTCATTATTTTTCGTGATGCGGATAGATGATATCATTTTTTTCTAACGACGGATTATTGCTCAGGATATCAAAATTAACGATAAATATACCTCCGTTGTATTAGCCTGTATGTACAAATTTCGAAAATCCGCTCTTCAATACCAAATCATAGTTTTTGTTTACAATGCATGGTAAGTATACAAAATGTAAAACGCTCAAGGATTGACTGCATAACTTGTAGAGAGCACGTTAATAATCTATAGTATATTCCTACGAAAGAGAAAGATAAATGTATTAATTTATTAACACGGAATTTAAAACAATGGAAATTAGTGTACTGGCGAAAAGCCTTAAGTGCCGTGTCTATAGTGCTGGTTACGTCAGTTATATATATATATATATATATATATATATATATATATATATATATATATATATATATATATATATATATATATATATATATATATATATATATATATATATATATATATATATACACACACACACACTATGCAGAGACGTTATATGGTTCATTTAAAATATACATTGAAATATTAGCAAGAAACTTGTGATTCAGCTCTAAAGTAAAGGGGTGACTTTAGTCAATAAGACGATTGCGGTATAGTACGTTTTAAACTCTTTTTCCCTGTAAAACTTGCAACCGAAATTTCTATGTCGAATTGGTATTCAGTCATTATTACAATGTGGACGCTAAGTATATACACTTTTATGAAAAATGTCCACTCTTTTCAAGCATATAATATAATTGTGTGATGGTTGTTCTGCATAAATATAATTCTATTTGTGTCTGTTTCAGAACTCGGCATCAATCCGGATCACATCATACAAAAGGTAAGGGTTTTTACTCGATTCATTTACTAATAAATTTATGTGCATGCAAAAGATTAGTCTTTCATCTCATTTCATTTTCATTATTTTGTATTCTGAGTATGGTTATTTAAATTTGTTTAATTTGCAATCTCGTTTTTGTAAAACCTGGATCATGACAGAATTAATTAACTATTTTGAAAATTACTGGTAGGACCTTCCCTAATCAGCATCACATGTTTCTGTACATAATTTTGGGGCGTGGTTGAACTAGACTGTTCAAAAAAAAGTTATCGGTGTCTCAAACTGCAGATGAAAAAACTGCCCTTTTTGAGCTCGTTGTGCTTAGCATATTGTCTTTAAGTTATTGGTATAGAGATGTTACGTCTGAAGCGTTTACTGAACTCTCAAATGATTGACAGTAAAGTAATATGTTTCAATTAAAGCAATTGTCTGTACAGATTAGCACATGTTTTCTTCGTACTATTTTTTTTTTTTTTTTTTTTTTTCGATAAACTTTCTTATTGTAACGAAAATAACGCAAATTATTCACACGATAAAAGGCGATTGTGAACGAGAAAAGTAACATTTCATAAAGTTAATTTAGATTTTTAGCGTATAGATAGTGTTCATTATTTTCCTTTTAAGGTTAAAGTTATAACCGGACAAATCTGCAGAGAAAGAAGCAAACAATACATAAGTGAGTGTTTCAGCGTTGGTTGCTCATTTCAACAAGAAGACTATAGAAGGACAATAAGTTTCATTATCATGAATTCAGATGTTATTACCGGACCCTAGACCCCCCATTATAGTCCGTCCTCCAAGACTCGTATTTCCCCCTTTAAGGAAGATGTTTTCTTCCTCTCGGAAGGAGTTTTAGAAGGGAAAATGAGGAGGAGAGGAGGACAAAAATGTAGTTTTCGTTTCGAAATGAGGCTTGTTATAAAAGGGGAATGGCAGTTAGAGGTAGATGTAATGCGAAAGTAGGGCTGTCCAAAACTGCTTTGCGTATTTTTTTACTTGCCAGATTCAACGTGAGTGGAAGCAACGAAGAAAGTTTTTTTTTTTTTCCTTTGAGTTCTTCAAAACTTTGTTGGAAACCATTCTGGGATTAATTTTGGTAACCTCATTTCCTTGCAGGCAGTAGTCTTGAATTCTTCATGGAGATTTGGTAAAACTTAACCCCCCTCGCAATTATTTTCGCGCCATGGGACATTCACAAACGGCAGCTGCAGAACTACCCAATAATTTTTATTCAAGAACGAATTTGAAAGTGGTAAGATTTTACGCCCATTATTAAATAATCGTGTTGACTTTGTCTTTAATGCCCACTAGATGTTTTAATAAACCCGAGAACGAGCTGTTTTGAAAACGGGGAGGCAACAAACGTCGAATTGTGTGGATTTTTGCTGTGTAGTCCTATTGTTTCAAGATAGTGAGTTGCCAATAGCCAGTCGGCTGTGAACAATTTGAAATTTTAAAGTGAAAAAATCATTCATACAGATTGATTCACTAGGAGTTATCACCTTTCACGGGGTTTATTCCTTAGGAGCAAAATATGTCATATAAATGTGAGTCGTCTTCCCAATATTTACAGAGTAATTCAAAACATTTGAAAGATGAAAAAAAAATAATAATAACCCTTTCAGAAGTAAAAAATAATACTATTAGGCTTCATTGTTTGAGCATCAAACGCCATAACGCCATATTATTCTGTGGAAAATGCACGTGGCATTGTAACACAATTACTGGTCTACATCTCACAACCAATGACTACAGCCACAATAAATGCGCAGGAACGCGCCGTTTTCACGCAGTGCACAGTGGAACAATCACACTTAACCAGGTCAAGCTCACGTGCTGTTCACAGCAATAGTTAAACGAGTATAGGCTGTTTACGGTAAAGTGAGCACTTTCGAGGCTCTAGTTACTTTATCCTTTAACCACGTTTTAAAATAAATATTGCCGTGTATGTAATAAACACAGTTTGTGTATTCCACAGCACTCGGAAGTTAACTTCTAATGCTAAAATAATATATATTTATTGACTATTACTCCAAAATGAAACGATTTTGACAAGTGCTCGCTTTACCGCGAATAGCCTTTAGCAACATGTCACCAGCTGTTCACTGTAATACCTACGTTTCCAATTTTTCGAACTACTCTGTAAAAATTACGACGAGGGCCCACATTTATGACATAATTTGCTCCAAATAACTTAAAGCCAGTGGCGGTAACTCCTCGTGAATCGCCCGGTAGAACTTTTGAATTTTTGTTTTCCCAACCCCTTTCTCATCACACCGAGGGAAAAATTTGCTAAAGCTAGCGAAGTAAGTGTTCGTGAATGGCTGATGAAATACGTAGAATTGATTCAGCGTGATATTTCGTTTTCAAACATATTTTGTTGGCCGCTATGGAAACGAAGTATATTTAGTTATATACGAAATACATTTAATTGCATTTCTGATTTTGCTTATGGCCAGCAAAATGTTTTTTAATCAGTGAAATATTTGGTTGGTCATTTATGAACTAGTATTTATTGGTTCGAAGAAACATCAAAGGGGCCACTGTGGTGTGGTCAGACCGCTGTGGCCTTATATTATGGCGAACCGAGTTCAGTTCGCGGCGGGGGTGTTCCAATTTACGCATTTGGAAAACGTGGAGGACATTGCCGTCAACTGATGGTTTTTCTGGACGGCAGGGAGGGGCGTAATTTTCGTTACCCACGCCAGTGCATTCCGTAATTGGTCTGTCTTCACCTCACTTCACTCTCACCGGCACAATGACAAATCTAAGTTATTGAGCACCGCTCGAATATCTCGTATTTCTTTCTCTCCCTCCCACTCCTCTTCTCTCCTCTCCACTCTCTCTCTCTCTCCCTCCTCTCTCTCCCCCTCCTCTTTTTCCCCCTCCTCTCTCTCCCCCTCCTCTCTCTCTCTCTCTCCTCTCTCTCCTCCTCCTCTCCCTCCTCTCTCCTCTCTCTCCTCCTCTCTCCCCTCTCTCTCCTCTCCCTCCCTCTCCCTCCTCTCTCTCTCCTCTTTGCCTCTTTCCCTCTCCCCCTCTCTTCCCTCTTCCTCTTCCTCTCCTCTCTCTTTCCTTCCTCTCTCTTCTCTCTCCTCTCTCTTTCCTCTCTCTCTAACGTATTTCTCAGCACTGTTTTGAGTTGCCGATTTCCTCAAAACCGACCTCCCATGGTGCAGTCGGTTGGTGCGCCACCGGTCTGAGGGGCAGGAGATTCTGGGTTCGAATCCTAGGTAAGGTATGGATGTTAAATTCCATCATGAGTTTGTTTATAAGCCGTATCCTGGCAAGCCTTCAGGTATCACAGCGGAGGACGGTAATTAGTGCTTTACAATTCCAGTTCCCTAAAAGGTATCGCGGTGACTGTGTATACAATCATTGGTTTGTAGATAATAATTATTTTACACATTATACATTTCGTGTTATATGCGTCGTTAAACGCTGTTATATACCATCCACGGTTTCTTCGGCCTTTTTGAAAAAAAAAAAAAAACTCCCCATACTTCCTAAATACTCCCTCTATCACAATTTTTTCTGTTTAATTGAAGTGTTATTCTTATTTTATCAATAAATTATAATGCTTCATTTGTAAATAATTTGAATAAAAAACATGGGGAAAATAGGTATGTATGGTAGCGCCTAGTGTCAAATAGTCCTTACACAAAATACTGTTACACTGAGTGCGTACGAATTCGGTGCGTCGTCCTCTGGCGTAATTCTCCATGCTTAGTTATGCTTAGTTTGCACGAAGCGGAGGAATATCCTGTAAGTAGAACTATAGTAGGGCTTCAGAAAAGGTTGAAGTAACCGTGAATGGATTATATCTGAAACATGGGATAAAGTGATTCAAGTTTCAGTCATTGACTGTGGCATCCAATGCCATTTATTCTGTTCATGTTATTTAAATTCAAATATAATGAAAGTAGCATAGTTATAAACCTCTAAATGATTCACTTAACACCTGAAGTAATCACCAGCTTGACGACAGCAAATCAATATAAACGCGCGCGTCTGTTGCTCGTCCCACGACGGCCTGTAAAGGCGATATTACTCGATACCAGATTCCGTAAAAGCTTGTGCATGGTCCGCCACTGCGGCCGGTATACGGGCTAGTGTGGCACCCGTCATGGCATTTCCCGCCTTGTACGTCCAGATTTCGTACCAGGTTTGGTAATTGGACAAGTCCTATATTTCGTGGCAAGTTCCATACCGGCTCTCGTACCTGGCCAATCACATTGCAGTTTCAGAGCGTAGGGCGCTCCCCGTGGATACTACTTTAAACGAGTTGATGAAGAAACTGAAAAGGACGCTTACATTTTGATTTTACATCTGCGAGGTTGAAACTCTTTCAAATAGATTATAAATACGACGACGACGACGAATAATATTGGA
This sequence comes from Dryococelus australis, assembly GCA_029891345.1. Taxonomy (NCBI): domain Eukaryota; kingdom Metazoa; phylum Arthropoda; class Insecta; order Phasmatodea; family Phasmatidae; genus Dryococelus; species Dryococelus australis. The sequence goes on from CM056995.1 coordinate 319,428,186, forward strand.
TATGGCTACTTTTAATTTCTGTTTAAAGCCGTTCTGAATACCTAATACATTACCTACTGTATGAAAAATTAATTCAAACTCTTTACAATATTTGCAATATGTAAACTCGATATTTGTTATGTGAACTGGTAGTACAGTGGTAAAGTCACGGCCTCAGCCATAAGCATGCAAGGGTGTGAGGTCGAAACTCTGCCGGACCCAGATTTTTTTATCGTTAAATTTTACATGCTGATAATATCCCGGTACGTAAAGAAAAAACTTTATTTTGTAACCAGTCGGTAATTTTCGTCAAAATTAAAAATAACACTCTGGTACTCTAGTGACTTCACGTCATTTTCGAGAAAATGAACGAAACTATACTAGTAAGCAATAAATGCATGTAAAAGGCGAACAGTAATATAGCAATATTAAGATGTGCTTGTAATTTTTTATAGGCATGCGCAAGTTACTAACTGGTAGTACCTCTACGATTGAGGTTCATATGTACTACAAACCACACATTGCGCACCCCACCGAGGGAGCCAAATGCTAGTACGCGAACTGCTGTCGTGTAATGTGAATCTTCCATGGCGGCTCATATAGCGGCTGGTATACTGGCTCGTGCACCAGTGTTTGTAGAAGTGTGTTCATGAGCCAAGTACGGCAGCAGGTATTGTGTAATATTGGCTTAAGGGTTGGCAGCCGTGCAGCCCTATAGCAGGGACCGATACTGTCCAGAACATAAAACAAATAATAGCAGCCATCGTGTGGATAAAAACACTGAAATCCAGCTCTGTCTCATCAGCTTGTAAACTCCTTCGATTTACACATTTTTCTTCTAGTTTGGACTGTGGCAAATGGACATTTTTTCTGACCAAGTATGTGGTAGTGGAGCTTATGAGACTAATTTATTTTGATTCAACGCACAAGCAGCAGTCGGACTTAAATTTTGAGCGTCATAATAGTGGCGTGTATTATCTGGCGTAGAAAGGCATTTGCTGTATCGTGCTGGTTTCTTATCGCCACCTTGCACATAATATTATGTACTTTTTCTGCAGCATGCCTGCATGAACGAAAGTCTCTGCGGTGAAATGTTAAAGGATCAACTTTAGCCTACATCGTATCTCTGGAAGGTGGCTGGGGAGAGCTTCATCTCAGATGGCTTTGCTGAACGCATAATCGTTGGAACAGCGTATATTTATATATATTAATAGAAAATTGGAGCTATACTGTCATGTAAAGGATAATTACCCTAAACTAAATTTAAAAAAGAGTGAGAGAGAGAAGAAATTTAGAACCCACACCATTAAATTACTTTGAGAATAGAAAAAGTTCGAGAAAGTATCCCTAGAGTATGGTATAAAAGGTAAATGCAGTATGGTACACAAGTAACACTTAACGAGGATGGCCACAAAAATGAAAATTAAAACAAATAGTGTAATTAAAAAAGAGGGGCACTTTTTGTTTTAGCCTGTACAAACATACTGCAGTAGCAGGAATTGTTAGAGAGTTTACAAATATTGTATCAAAAGGATAGGATATTCTTTAACCAATGATTATCTGCGTTGTTATTTAATGTTAAAAGAGATGGGGGAGGGACGACGAAGATGCACGGTAATTCGGTAGGTACAAGGGAGCTTAAGTTATAAACGCCACCCAGGTCTTAATATAGGGGAACAGTTCTGAGAATGATTTCCAAGAATCGGAGGAATATTGTCAGTTTTTCTGAATGCCAACTTCATTGCGCTTCTGGTGCATTAGATTTGGAATCTTGCTGAAATACTTTTAACAAATTGGCGGTGATAGGTATTTACAAAAAAAAAAAAAAGCAAAAAAAAAAAAAAAAAAGAAGCAAACGGCGATGTTGGCGTATAAAAACTTAAAACTGATTAAGAGCCGGAGGCGGGATATTTCCGGGTGTCTGCGATATACCAAAAAGAATGATGAAACAAAAAAAGGAAGGTATTTCAAGAAATTTTGAGAGAGATGGAACCGAATCGCGAGATGGCAGCTAGCGAAGTATGATTTGATTGTAAACATGTGTTATTTATGCTATACGGAAATGAAATTGCGATACTTCTTATTGTCATTAAATAACTCATTAATATTATTTATTCTGTATTTGTTGAATCGCCATACTCTCCCGCTTGACCATAAACAATATGGATAGCCGTGTGGAATTTTTGTTACTGAATCCCTCAGCAAGCGGCAGTGCTATTAATTACTTGACAGCTGAGACCGAATATATCGTACTTTTTAAAAATGAAAATCGTATTAGTGACAAACGACCGGTTCATATTTTTTATGGCCTGTATTTTAAATGACATTTTTGAAGCCGTATTATGTTGGTGATTTATATTTATTCCATACTTTTTTTCACATACGTGCCTATATTTCTTTTTTGTTTAGTGAAATCCAGTCAACCATCACTGCTCGCATTAAACATTTTACTGTCGTCCATTTTCGACGAATTCAGGTATTTCATGAACTCTCTCGCAGGGGCTTCGTATTGCAGAATACTGCACCGTCACTTAATTGTTTGATTTGTTATGTACAACACATTTCCTGCACTTTCTTTATAAGATTTTTTTTTAAGTTGGGGTTTGAATACTGGATTCATATTATTAATACACATTATTTTATTTACCGTTTATTACTAAAGTGTGCTCTCACTCGATAATTTTGTTACATCTAGACAGGGTAATACGGGTCGTAACTTTTCCATCTTTACAAAGACGGTTTTATTGGCACGTGTAGGTAATTAGAGAATTTGAAAATTATGCTAACTACACCGATTACTTTGCAGCGCATTTAAAAATGTCCTTCTCGTGTCTGCCATGATGTCTCGCTTGACAGTAGAATGGTGCACACATTAGGGCACACCATTTTTAAAAATGTAAATGAAACATATTGCCAGTAACACCTTGCAAGTTTTCGGTGTATATTTGATGGCTACGTCTTGTTTTGTTGTCACTGGTTGAAACTCGTGCTGTTCTGCAGGGCTGGCCGTAGTATATAGCCTATTTCAGGGTGGTGCGAAGTCCTGTAATCGCCGTCTCCCTTTCCTATATGATGCACGAAAGTTCATAATTCAGCAAGTGGTATAAGAGCAAAACATCTACTTTCAGATTCTCGTGTAATATTTTATTTTAATTCTTTTAAAATGTTTCCCTTTGCCCATCCCCGGTGGGATCCCGCCACAGCCTATAGCTAGCAGCCGCGTTGGTATGGGCTGTCGTAGAGTTTCCTGGCGATCTGCTTTTGTCGATGTTTCATATCCTTCCGCCGTACGAAAAAAATTGAACGTCGCCAAGGTCCCTACCACTCTGTTACTGCGTCGACCCCACATTGGAGGAATGCTTAGAGCAGGATGGGACTATGGCGTGATTAGTTGTTGAGTCGTGCGCCAGTGGCGATTCTGAGAAGAGGTATATAAGTGGAAGTAGGGGAGCCACTGAGAGGTGATGGGGGATCGGGGCGGGGTGGGTTAGCTGCCCCTAACCCTGATCCATTCAAATGACTACCGCTTGGGAAGACAAGGGCCTCGGTCTGTACTTCCCCCGCGCTGAGAGGCCTAGCCTCAATGATGAAATTTCTCTGAGAGGTGATGGCATTGTGTTTCCACGCCGGTAACGATACGCGCCAGGTTTCCACTTCAGTGTAGTTGCATTTCTGCCAACGCGATAACCAATTTCGCAGTAGGATGTTTCACAATCCCGATACGCCAAGGTTTAACAAATATAATTTTTGTATAGGCCATCACGATAAAGTGAGCACTTTTGAAAGCCCTCTCATTTGGAGTAATTGTCAATAAATATATTTTATTGTAGCCTTAGACGTTAATTTCTGAGTGCGGTGGAATATGCATACCATGTTTATTACTTGCAAGGTAATATTTATTTAAAAAGGTGGTCAAAAGATAAAAAATGGCTGGAAGGAAAAAGTAACTAGGGCTTCAAAAGTGCTCACTTTACCGTGAACAGCATATAGTGAATATGTGCTATGTTATGTGTAGTGTCGTCAGTAGTTAGCATATTTTATTGATTACATTCATACAAAGGATATGAATTCTCATGTGCCTTGTGTAATTTTTCAGTGTATTGCCTGTTTGAATTTTAAAGAGTATATTGCCTTTATGTTTCTTTCTTCCTATTCTCTCTGCTGTTTAGTTTGCAAATTGGTTTTCTTTCCATATACGTATTATCTAAGACGTCGCACGCACATATTAGTTGTCAGATTGCAAGAAGAAAGGCGCCGGCGTCTGGCAAATACTCTTACACATTTACTCGAACAGTTCATTATATTTTCAGATCCAATTTAAAACACACACTAACTTACCTATATATACATATATATATATATATATATATATATATATATATATATATATATATATATATATATATATATATATTTATATTTATTTATTATATATATATAACACAATTATAACAAACCGCAGAGGAAGAAAATAAAAACTAGGCAAATATTTTCACCGCACTTTTTTTTGCTGTTTTTGATTATAAAAGTACCAGGGGCCGGACCCGCGGATTCCGCGGGCTGGGCCAATAACTGAAAATTTATGCAATAAGCTGTCTTTCTTGGCAAAAGGTGACATCAACAACTTACATTTGACCAATATAAGAAGGCATAAATGTAATCGGTAATACGTTTCTGGCCTCCATTTTGAATCATTTGACGTACAGTGTTGGCACTTAGTACAAAGGTGCATAATGTAATACTCTAGCAATTGGTAAGTGTTGCCAACATAAATGTCATTGGGAATACGTTTTAGACTGCCATTTGTGAACCGTTTGACGTACAGTGTTGGTGCTTGTTACAAAGGTGCATAATGTAATTCCCTAGCAATTGGTAAGTGGTGTCAGTATAAATGCAATCGGGAATACGTTTTAGGCCGCCATTTTTTTTACAGTTCGACGTATAGTGTTGGCACTTCGTACAAAGGTGCATAATGTAATACTCTAGCATTTGGTAAGTGGTACCAACATAAATGTAATCGGGAATACGTTTCTGGAAGCCGTGTTAGAACCATTTGACATACAGTGTTTACGATTGGTACAGAGGTGTATAATGTAGTACTTTAGCAATTGGTAATAGGTACCAACATAAATATAATCGAAAAAAAAGGCGCCTTCCAGAGCCTAGGGGACTGAAGCCCCTAAAAAGGGGAAGGGGGGCGATAACCTTATTTGGGGAGGCGGGGCCTAGAACTAAACCAGTCAAATAAATTTTTAGAAAAATGTGCCAGCCAGTTGTTGGGAGACTGAAGCCCCAAACGAGGGGGAGGGGGATGAAAACCTAATCTGGGGAGGCAGGGCCAAGAACGAAACTACTCAGCAAAATTTGATTAAAATCGTAAAAAATGCGATTTCCAGAGCTATTTGGGCTTAAGCCACAAAAAAAAGGGGGGGATATAACCTCGGAATGCTGGGCGAAGAACTACAACACTAAACCAAATTAGAAGAAAATCGGTCGAGAAATGCGCCTTTCAGAGGCAACATAATCGGGGAGGCGGGGCCAAGTAGTACACCACTAAACCAACATTGGAGAAAATCAATTTTAAAATGTGTCTTCCAGAGCCTATATGTCTAAAGGCCCAAGGGGGGGGGGGGAGGTGGAGGTCGAAAACCATATCAGGCTATGTGGGGTAGCTACAGAAATACACTGCAAAACCAAATTTCAAGAAAACCGGCTGAAAAATGTGCCTTCCAGAGCCTGAGGGGCTTTAGTCCTGAAAAGGGGGAAGGGGGAGGTTGAAAACCATATCACGGTATGCGGGTCAATGAATTCACCACTAAACCAAATGTCCAAAAAATCGGCCGGAAAATGTGTCTTCCAGAGCCTGGGAAGCTTTAGCCCCAAAAAGGGGGTAGGGGAGGTCTAAAACTTTATCTCTTAGTTTGGGACAATGAACTACACGTCCCAACAAAATCTGAAGAAAACGGTAGAAAAATGCGCCTTTAATAGGATTAAGGGCATAAGCCCCAAGAAGGGAGGGCGAGGGGAAGGGCGAAAACAAAATCATGGGATGAGGGGAAAAGAACTATAACACCCAAACACCACAAAGAAATTCCAAGAAAATCCGTCAAAAATTTGCCTTCCAGAGCCTAGGGGGCTAAATCCCCGAAAAGGGTGGAGGAGGGGGAGTTTGAGAACCATATCACGGTATGCGGTGCCATTAAATACACCACTTAACCAAATTTCAAGAAAATCGGCCGAAAATGCACTTTCCAGAAGCTGAGGGGCTTCAGCCCCAAAAAGGGGAGGGGGAGGAGGGAGTCGAAAGCCATATGAAGGTACGTGGGGCAATCAAATACACCACCAAAACAAATTTCAAGAAAACCGGCCTAAAAATGTGCCTTCCAGAGCATGAGGGGCTTTAGCCCAAAAAGGAGGGGGGGGGTATAAAACCTTATCACGGTATGCGGGGCAACGAAATGCACCACTAGACCAAATTTCAAGAAAACCGGCCGAAAAATGTGCCTTCCAGAGCATGAGGGCACTATCGATTCCTCCTAGTCTCGTACCCCTCCGCTACGTTATCCGTAAAGCGTTTGACGCAGCAAACTTTCGTTCTTAAATATAGTATAAGAAACCAGGGGCCGGGCCCGTGGAACCCGCGGGCTGAGCTACCATTGGCGAAGCAGGTATATAGTATAAGAAACACAGTGGAGTACTTCTGCAGTCTGGTTAACATTGCAAGTCACTCTTTATCAATACAAAACAAGCGAAGTGCTCATGCTGAGTGAATGAAGATATTTCACAAACGAATGTTGGCTGGAGATATATTTCCTTAGCTGTTTATGATTTAAACCCCCTCCCCCCTCCTTATTTGGAAACGACCCCGCTTTATGCTGGTGTGCTACAAATAGAGAGAAAGATAATACTATATTTAATTTAAAGGTACACACACAAGCGGCACACACATTTCCAGGACTCCCTCGCGTAGTAGGCTATAGGCGTGAATCATTTCGCAAAATCGCATGCTTTACGGGAGGAGACACACACTCTCATCCATTTTTATGAAATGCGATTGATATCCGTAACTAATATTTTATGGCTTGCACTTCGTCGTTCATTATTACTGTGCTACTAGCGGATGGACTAGACTTAGGCTATAGGTCGCAAGTGTAAATATATTAGACTATTTTGGATTCGTAATCACCTGCCCAAAAAGTTTTTCGATGTATATATATATATATATATATATATATATATATATATATATATATATATAGTGTGTGTGTGTGTGTGTCTATATATATATATATATGTGTGTGTGTGTGTGTGTGTGTGTGTGTGTGTGTTTTCTGTTTCTGAGTGCATGGATGTGTGTATATATGCGGGGGTGTGTGTGTTTTCTGAGTGCATGGATGTGTGTATATATGCAGGTGTGTGTGTATGATTGAGTGAATGGATGTGTGTGTATGTGTCTGTTTTGGTGTGTATATGCACACTCACACTCGCACTTTTTTTTATGTGTTTATCGTATTTTTGACAATATAATAAATGACTCCACCAAAAGTACTGCAGAACATAAACTTTTTTTTACCGCTTTTTTTAACCTTACAAGGTATTTGTCGTAGACCTACTGCCGAAATCGTTTTGTAGCCCTTCAACGTTTTCAGCCTGGAAAAAAATACTGTTGTTAGGTTGTGAAAGTTGTAAGTTCTGTGATTGTATGTCACACGATGGAAACGCTGCTTATCAGTTGAGGGCCATGCGCGTAGAGGTGACTAAGTTCTTGATGGGCGACTTGTTGCCGTCCTTATGTCTCTCGTGCTCCTGCGCCGCATAAACGTTGGGAAAAAGGGGAAGACGTGTGCCTTAAGCCCTTGTGTCACGATGTAATGTTCTATGCATGTTCCGACGGAAGTTTCTACGAGGCTTGCTATTCGAGCCTGCATAGAAGCAGGTGTGGTGGTTTCTATGGAGTAACCCGTCACACGATACGTGGTATCATGCAGGTGAATGCGAGTGCGTTTATTTTGATTTTACTTCTGCAACTGTAGTATTATGATGGGATTCACTCACATCTTCTGCAGTCTAGCCTATTCGTGGTTTCTTCACACTCTTTGGATCAAACTTAAAAAAAAAACACCCCATGTATGACAAGTCCGGTTTCTCAAAAATATCATGTATCAGTAGCGTTTTATACTTGCATCATTAAAGTACTTTATTTTTGGTTATGTTGAACTTTTACTTATTTTCTATCTATAAATTATAATATACCATTCATAAATAATAAGAGTAAAAACAGGGAGAAAATAGGTGTGTTGGTACTTTCTATAGTCCGTCTCACGCTCAGAGTGCAGTACAGGGCTTATGGCGCTCACTGTTGCCAGATTGCTTCAGCTTTGTGACGTAACTGGCAAGCTGAGAAACAAATGGGCGTTGAAGGAAACGGCCTGATTAAGATAATTTTTATCTGTTTACTTCCAGGCCAACTCGTAAAGGAATTCAATCCTGCGACGCAAAGCTAAGCGGCTCCTTTGAAACTGAAGCCTGTGATAAACCCTATCATTGTGATTGGATGGCGCACACGCAAAGTAGATAGTTTTCTTTTTCGAAGTTGCAAAAAAATACCTTATCAGGCAACAGCGCCCGCAGGAACAAGGACAGCGTTAACGACAGAAATCGTGCATTGGAAAGAGAGAGTGAATGTCTATTACACCGCACACTGCAATCTAAGAGTGAGTTGTTCTATAGTAATAAATAGTCCTTATGCGAAATATTATTACACTAATTTCTTGCGTATTCTGTGCGCTGTCCCTCTAGTCTAATTTTCTAAGCTCTGTTTGCATGAGGCGGAGGAACATCTTGGAAGTAGATCTTTAGCAGGGTTCCAGAAAAGTTTCGAAGTAATCGTGAAAGGGGTATATCCATTAATGCGTAGAGCCTAATTGGTTTGTTAAGATAAAACACCAGTGTTACCACAGTTTTCACATAATGTTGTTTTCAGCATCGGTAAACCACATTTTCGCGTATTTTAATGGCCATATCGCTGTTTCTCATAACTATCGCCATTATCACACTCCACCATGCTCTCTCGTGTTGGCAAAACTTTCGACCTCGTAGCAAATCTTTTACTAAAAATTGCACATGACCAATTACGAAAACGTCCATGTGAAAATGGCCAGCAGTATGTTTCGTTTACCATACAACGATCCTGCCGCCGTGCAAGCTTGCGTGTATCTTCCAAAGAAACTCCCATCGTGGTACACTGGCTTTACACCGGGTCTTCGGTGCGGGAGTCTTCCTTCCACAGGTCTCTACCGATTCGCGGATCTTGTAAAAATCACTGGCAGCTCACTCTTTTCCTTTTTAATTTTCAGGGAATCCACTGGGGATTTAGGTCCAAAGCGCCACTTCCCTCACCACAGTGATTCACCAGCATCACTCTGGTTAAGCCAGTGCAAATCAACAAGATTTCCAAATACAGCGCCCCCTCTCTTCTAGTCTTTCATCTCTACTAATAAAGAATGATTTCCAACCTGTCTCCTGGAGCATTTCTATTTAATGCATGTAATAATTTTGAATTCTCTCCTGTCGGCTTTGTTTTTACTGTGCCTCTACTAGTTTTTCCCAGTCTCTTCTTGGCGTGGATTGGTTTGGGGGTGGAGAGGCTTTCAGCTGTTCAACTCCTCTGTGAGCACTGATTCACACCATTTTCCCGCGAAAGCCCTCTCCCGGGGGACGAGTTTGTTCTTGAAGCTGTAGCCCACCTCGTATATTCTGCAGCGCGCCCGGGGCAGAGTGCTCGCGTTTAAACCGTGCGACTCTCCGGTCTTAGTGCATCAGGTTTGTGCCTCTTCGGGCCTCACTCTTTTGAAATCTTTAGGGCTACGCCCGAGTGTAGCGTGCGCCCAGATCAACTAAGCTTACAGAAGAGAAACTGTGTGTGTTTCTCCGGCCGAAAACCTTTATAAAAATGACCCACCACCCGAGGAATCTGTCGTTAGGTCACCCGCTTATCACCGTCTAGCAGCTGACCCTCCAAACGATAACTGAACCAAAAGGAAACTATGCGACACAGTAAGAGCTAATCGGAAGCACTATGCATTTTCAACGGCAACTTATAGACGATGAACTGAGAACACATCAAATGCGCGTTTTCGCTTATATATATAAGCTGTTCTATTCTGTAGCATGGGCTTTGCTAGTTAGTTTTTGTTTTGTTTTTGAAGTCGTGACGACTACCGCACTGTTAATATATGGAAACAATCCGTAAGGACGAAAATCGGAGTTAAGTCTGTAAAAACAAAATGCGGAAAGTCTCCGTATATTCTATAGCTTCGGGTTTCTGGGATGGACAATGCCGGGTCTACAAGAAACGTTTTACCGTCACTGCTTGTACCATTTAGCAACACTTAAAATACAATGACTTTAATAGAAACTAAAAAAAAGTTGTTAATGTGACTTAAATATAAATCCTAAAGATATACCACCAATAATGCGTGAGAGTTTAAGGTGAGTCGTGGACTCCCAATTTTTTTGACTCGGGTTCAAATCTTGTTTAAGTATGATATATTTCAACTTTTTAAAAATATCCTGTTTATACAAGTAGAATACCCACATGACGAAGATTGAAAACTTTTTCATTGTCTCTTTTTATTTTGAACTGGAATTACAGAACACCGATTAGAAAATTAGCGGGGATGTTCCGTGAAATTCACGGAAATTCGGTTTTAGAAAATCAATGTGTCCGTAATTTTACGAAGAGTCTATGGACACCTCTGGATAAATTTTTACCTGCAATTTTCCGTAAAATGAAGTTTTTTTTTTTAATAGTGCGGATGTAACAAATTTAATACTCAAACCTTTGAGCGATAATATAGAAGAGATCATAACAAATGTTTTGTGTTAAGTAACCATTAATATTACATTCTTGGTCAGACGCGCAATAACGTCAGAGTGCAATGTCCGTGCTGTGATACCACGCATTGCTTCGTTGTTTTAGAGCGGAGTGATGGCACAGTATACTACGGTACATACATTAATTCTGATGCTGTCTGTGCTGTGACAGCATGTAGATAGTTAGTTGTGCGTTTAGAACAGAGCGATGAAACAGTATACATAGGATGAATTAGCAGACATATACTTGGTTTGTGATGCAATCGGTGGTAATTCAAGAGTTGCTACACCTCTTTATGCGTAGTGATATCCTGGTCGACGTGAGCCAAACTGTCATACGTTTGTTGTGATTGATCGTTGCTTGCTTGAAACCAGTTCATTGCAGTTAAGTTTGTCAAATTGGACGCTTGTGATCATATGTTATTACCGTCAATTTTAGTTCACGGTGTTAATTTAGCAATGTTCGTTTTTAGGCCCACAGGCCTGACTCTGGTCATCAGCGCACAGTGCGCACAGCCGAGATTGAGTAGGAGGAGTTTTTGGAACAGGTAGAGAACAATCCGCCAAGAAGCTCACAACGTGTTGCACAGCAATTACATGTAGGTGTCATGGCTGTTTGGCGGGTGTGGCATGAACAACAGCTGCATCCATTTCTACCGCAACGACGATCCTCGTCGGATAGAGTTTTGTCAATGGTACCTGCAGTGATGCGCTGTACAACTTCGGTTAGAACAGTTAGTGTTTTTCACCTACAAAACATCGTTTACCCGAGATGGAATAGTCGATTTACACAACCAGTACCCGTGGCCAGATGAAAAGCCTCAAGCCAGCGCTATCCGTTCCCATCAACAAACATTTGCAGTCAACATTTGGGTAGGTGTTGTTGAGGATATTTGATTGGGCCGTACATGCTGCCATTGCGTTTCATCGGTAACCTGTACGTGCTGTTCCTGGAGAACACGTCTGAGGTTCTCGAAGACGTTGCTTTTCATATTCAACGACGTTTGTTGTTTACACACGACTGTGCAATTCGTCATTTCTCTCATGACGTCGGAGAGCATTGGATTGGCCGCGGTGGAAGCATTGCATGGTCTACTAGTTCTCCGTACCGCACCCCGCTTGACTATTTTCTGTTGGGGGCACTTGAAGAGCGTGGTTTACGAGGCTGCAACTGAATCGGAGTAATATCTCGTCGCTCGGGTACCTACAGCTGCTTACTCTCTACAGAGCACATGCCTGGAGTGTTTGAACGTAAGCGCCAGGCAATGACACGTCGTTGCAGAGCTTGTACTGAAGCAGGATGCCGCACTTTTGGACAGTTTTTACACAGCATTACAATTAAATTGAAATGTAATTGTTTCATTCTCATTCACGTCAAAGTGTACCTCAGTTACCAATTTCTGACCTACGGTTATTTGATAAAACGTATCTGTTTTGGTCTCTTCTAACATTCCTAGAAGTTTGAGTATTAAATTTACTGAAACCCGGTATAATGGTTTTTTTACAATTTTTGGTTAGTGTATGAGCTGATTGTATCACGATACTTGAGAATAAATGATACAAGCTGTATAAATATAATGACTAAAGTTTCTTTAGTAAGTTTATGTTACATAATCTATTGAATACGATGGCTTGTAAATTTTCCGCTTGAAAGGACTATTTAACTGGGACACAGCCTACTCGCTCCTTTATTGACCTACGTCAGCCAGTAATGAACTTTGCACCTTGCAGTAGGCAGATGTTATTTCGATCAGTTGGGCGGTGGAGGTGGAAATACAAATACCAGTATAAGTGATGGTCTTGTAGTGGTGGGTATAGGGACCCTTTTCACACTAATATTGAACACCATAGGACGACCTCAAAGTATCGAACCCTTTCCTCGTTGTCTTGACATACCTAATGATGCCCATTTATGTTTCTGCCCAAAATATATTATTTTAGTTAGTTTCTAGTGGCATTGTGGAACCCCCGGACATACATAGAGGTGCTATAATAAGCATATTTGCCCCAGGCATAAGAATGGTAATTGATTTATTACGTCAGAGCACAAACAAGTTGCTGGAAAATAACACCAACGAAATTATAGGGGTGTGAGAGGGGATTAAAATAAACACACATTTAATGAAGAAATGCATGGGCACAAGCCTACAGATGTGAAACAGGTTGGATGAAAAATCGGACGCAACAACATTTTTTTTTGCTCTACTACGTGAAGATTTCCCAAAGTTATTTCCTTTTTAATAATTCCCCTTTAATGTCCTCGCTTTATGCTGGGAGACTAATCAGTAATTGACGTATGTGCTGTACTAACGTAAACATACATCTGAAATGAACACGAAAACACGGCGTAACCTTGTAGTCGGAAGATAACGTAACGATCCCACTCACCGGGGTCGCCCCTCTTAGCTATCAGAACAGTAATACTAATAATTGTAATAATTGATGCAACTTCACGGTCTGATCAAGATCTTACTCTGATGGGTTCTAGATTGGGAAGGTTGATATAGAGGGAGGAACTCCTTTGGTATTCGCCTGGAATGGAACCGGGAAATCACTTTGTTAAAACCCCCCCTCCCCTCTCAGAACAACCGGCCGGGATCGAATCCACTACCTCCAGAATGTGAGTCATATACATAGCCGTGCTACCAAACCGTAGAGGGAATATAGGGTAGGATGCGCACGTCAGCCGCGCAGTAGTCACACTCCGTGCTCCAACAATGGATTGTTTTCTTTTTTTTTTTGCTAATAGCGCTATCTAAAACAACGCTTATAGGATTTGATATTAGAATGAGCACTTTTGAAAGCTCTGCTTAAAATCTACTTGTATTCAAGTTGTGTATTATCCCACCTTATGTAAAATTAGTATTGCCATGGGTCTCATCACTTTATTCATGCGTCGGACAAGTGAAAGTGTGAAATTATTAGGAAAGTAAATATTTTACAAATATGCTCATTTTTACACTTCGATGCCTAAAAAACAGAAAGCGAAAGAAATAATTCAAGTTATCACAAAAAAATTACGTAACACTTTTTATTCGACGTTAACATATGGAACTACTTCCCATCCATCGTTACTAACTTTGCTGGGCGCATGTCACCCAATGCGCTCGTTAAAATAGATGAAGGTTGGGGCAGTGACTTTTTTCTTTCTAAGATTGATTTTAAAAGTGCTCACTTTATCGTGGACCGCCTTTATAAGTAAGTGCCTTTGGATGTTTGTACACATAGTCTAATCGAGTTTTAATGCTACGAATAAGTTATATATATTTAAGTTAAAGTATTTTATTCATGTAAAAGAGTGGTTGTGTTGAGAATTTAAATGTAAACAAACACGTACATCACTTCTGATCGTGTGGTTTCGACAGTTATATTGGCGATAGACAAGTCTGCCCCGAACAGAATAGGTGGAACTCAATTTAAGGGAAATGGTGCACGAAAGCCGTATATTGACTTAAGTTTTCTCGAAAGCTTTTTTTTTCCGAGGATTTTTAGAAATTTTTGGCACGACAAGACATACGTAATAATTTTGAACACCGCCTTATGTTATTAGATATTCACTCCCTTTATTATTCTCCGGAGCAGTAATGAAAGATGAGAAATAAGATATTCTTTCTCATCTTCCATCAGTGCTTCGAGAATAATAAAGGCAGTGAATATATAACAACGTAAATTGGTGTTCAAAATCATTATGTATGTCTTGTCGTGCCAAAAAAGAAATGGCATAAACCCTCTGGAAATCAAGCTATAACTAAGATCGGCCAAATACACTGTTCTCGTGCATCATTCCCCTTAAGTTGGAGGTATCCCATCCATATTTGGTTTTTTTCTTAAAAATTTCGTAATCAGATTAGATATAGCATAAAGGACTACTTAACATGTATATATAAAGTCTGTACTGTTTCAGTGTTATATTCATATTGACCCATGTGGACCAAAATCAATAAATGTCGAGGGAACCTTTTGTTAGGATTAAAGATATGAAAAAAGATGTTAGGTTTCGAAATTGCTGGTAAGATGTTCCTTGTGCCTTGACAAGTTTGGTTTTTAAATATTGAATATGGAAATGAACTATTTTAGTATATCTGTACTGCAGTGGACGATATCACTCACATAATGCAGTTTAAAACATTTTATTATATTTATATATGTTATATTTTTACTATATTGTGTTAGGGCTACATTTATTATTTATGCATTATGTTTATATAGTTTATTACATGAAATATTTAAAAAAAATGGTTTATTTCAAATACTAAATATCAAAATTTTTATTTAAGAAATTATAAATTGTGACTGAAAGGATTCATTTGTGAAGGAATATACGCAAATACAAATTGGCGGTGATCTCCCCCCCCCCCCCCCCCATTTTTTTACAGTACGCTAAAAAAAAAATACGCTGGGCGAGCTGCTCTTCAGATGTTCCCTTCGCGAAGAGACAAATTACATTGGTCCAGCGCGATAGATCCACCACATCAACCCCAACCGGCTTGAGGTTAGAGAAGATATTTGGACGGCTCTTAACAGCGATGTCTTCGGAGCCGATGGGAGTGAAGCGAGGTGAATATGGAGCAGTGTCGGAATGAAGGGGTGGAGGGAATGGGAGGTCCCCGACTAAACCCACCGACCAGCGGCATCGTCCGGCACGAGTCCTATATGCGAAAATCCGGGAGTTCCCCGGCCGGGGATTGAGCCCGGTTCGCTTTGGTGGGAAGCGAGCATGCTAGCTGCTCAGCCACCGCGGCTCCTATAAAAACACGCGGGGAGTGTGGCTGATCCTAAGCATGAAAATCTTTAATAGTGTTTTAGCCAAAGTTATTCGTTTATTTACATGTCAAAAACTACAGAAGGGCGCTGATATGCAATACTAATTACGATTCACCCGACATTCGTGTGTTCGGAAATGCATATCATATTAACGATAGCATGAAAGGAAAACATTATTTTGATGTTACAGAGGGGAGGAAGGGTAATTTCTTTACCCTCGTTCCCTACACGCCTTTGATTCCGGGTACAGAAAATGTATCATATACACATGTTCGTAACTTGTCCGATGTTTATTTTCAGAAAGTGAACATGCTGAAACAATTGGTAGGTAGAGAGAGGGAAACTGTACCTTTTCCATTATTATTTTAATTATTTTTTGTGTAAAGGATGGACGAATAGTTACGGGGCTCGGCCTTGTGTTTTAATATATTTAGCATGACGGATGACACTTGAAGTGGAATCTTGTTTTCGGAGTCCTCTGCATTCTTCAGTGATCAGGTCGGGGACCGGGTTGGTTGGCATTTTCTGGGTGTTCCCATAGACCAAATATGAGGTAGATACACCGCTTATTCCTCTTCTACGCATGTACCCAACACTGACCTACCCCAAACGAACACAACTGTCAAAGTCACGTGTTCAACAGTGATGTACGTGTTTGTTTATACCTTAATTTTCAAAAGACAAAAAAAATTTATATCAATAAACTACTTTTACCAATTTGAATTTAATCAAACTGCATTCCAAATTGGTTACATAAATTATACAAACGTCTCAAGGCACTTGTTTACCAAACAGTGTTCTAACCTCATATACAACCCACGCCTTTTTTGCTAGTCGTGTAGGCAGAAAAGCATTTCAGTGTTGGAACATGGAGATTGTTTGTGCTCAGCAAGCGAGATCACGCCAAGTCATCTTTAGTCTGTGGGTGTTACCTGCCTTGCGCACTAGGGGGTTGTTCTGATCGCCGTTTCAATTCCTTCGATAGCTCGCTGTACGACGAAAATATTGCTTGCCAGTTTTAGTGTCTTGCACATAGTGACGGTGGTACATTAAATTCGAATGCCAGTGTCGCCCTTAGCGCGCCTTTACTTCACTGCCTCTGACACGGCAAGTAGCACTGATTGAGCTGTGACGGTAACTTCTGTTGCGTAGAAAAATTCCTGATAGTTGTGCCTGTCGATACCATAGCCTGAATCATTGACATCAGTCGGTGAAATACAAGTCACTGAATGTCAGCTAGTAGCAGATTACTGATACCAGCGAATGAATCAATCTAGTTAATGTTAACATCCATTGATTCAGTGGAATTCAGCCATTGAAGCAATTTAAATGTTCCCATGTATGTATAGAGCAGAATTTTCCCTTGTTGGTTTCACTGGTAGATGTAACTAACTGGTTTTAATGGTTTCAATCTTCGAATTTTGTGCTTTAGTTTTGTTTGAGTTGGTGCGCAGTGGTGCATCATTTATAACGGAAAAAGACAGTAACGTGAGCCATTGTATTAAAATACTGGAACATAAAAAGTATGGGGCACGCGTGGCTATTGCGGCTTCATTTCAATCGTTAGCCGATTCAGATTTGCGTTCCATAATGAGTTACGGTTAATCAGAAAATTAGGTAATGACTAAAATAAACTTCCGTCTGAAACGCATTAAGTGTAAATTAGAAACGCATTTCGTATAAATTCAATACGCGAAAACTGAAAACACAACAGTAAAAAAATATATATATATATATCAGTCGAAATTGGGTTATGAAAACTCAGCGATATTTCGGCGTGATTGCGTTCGTTGTAGTTCAAGTGGCACTCTAGTTCCGGCCACCGCAGCAGTGCAATATCACAGGCCCACAACAACGTAACAGATGCTGTGCGAGACCAAGTACGTATTGTGACTTCCTCGTACTAGCGTTGCACTTGCACACGTTCGCGTGGAGAATAAACCCAAGGTTTCATTTTTCCTCCGCGTATTTTAAGCCAGCTTAAATTTTCTTCGTTGCTTTCTTTAATACAACTACAATGTTTGCAAATTGGGACTAAAAAAACGTTTGGTACAGAAATGCGTATACTTCACACAGAATGCGAAAACAACGATTTTCACGCAGGAATGGTATTCAAAATATTCCAGAAATAACTAAAGGTTGTTGGAGATTTTTAATGGAGTTGGATCAGTATGAGTGCATGTGTATTTATACATATGCACATACAGTGTTTCGACCTCGGAAAACTATTGCTGTGGTAGTTCTCAAGGGTATAAAAAAAGTTCATTAGAAATGGATTATTATATTTCCTTTATCGGACAAGATTCGTCACGCAAACTTTCTTTGTATAGTTTGTTAGGACGTCAGCTTATAGTGTGAAAGATTCTGGATTTTAATCCCGAATAGGTCTTAATGACATGTGTTTGTTTTAGATGTGAGCCCCACAGGCTTATTGTTATATACCAGGAACGTTAATCTACCATAAAAGAATGTCCTCTACTAGTTACCAAATGGCGGTTATTCGTAGCTAAATGAATACACATAGCCTTGTTTTCTATGAAGTACTTTTGCAAAGGGCTTACGTAATTAAATAAAACAATGACCGCGGATGTATGTCGTTGCAGACTTTGTTGTTACAGAAAATCAAGATGATGATATAAAAACAGATACTAAAATAAGCCATAATTAGCTGTTACCAACAGTTTTGAAATAAAAATAATTCCAAAAAACGTTAATTCCGATTTTTGTTTACGAATTAAGGAGACGGGTCAACAGGAAGAGAACCAAACGAACCACAAAACATTAGATACTGAGAGAGAGAGAGAGAGAGAGAGAGAGAGAGAGAGAGAGAGAGAGAGAGAGAGAGAGAGAGAGAAAAGAAATAGAGGGAGGTCTCATCACCTCACTAGCTGCTGACTGATGCCGTTTTGGGGATTCAAATGGCAAAAATTATTTTTCAGTATTTAGCATTTACATCCTTTTTGTTGTGACACGAAGTAATAGTCTGAAAAAGTGGAACAAAACTACTTTGGGAAAAAGGATTGCAGGTTATTCACGCTGAAGTAGGCACTTTTCAAAAGTGCCCTCTTATTAAAAATAACAGCCAATTAATATATTTTATTGTAGCCTTAGACATTAAATTCCGAGTTCCGTGCAAAATACTCACTGTGTTTATCACTTACATGGCAATATTTATGTAAAAAGATGATGAAATGGTAAAATATTTCTGAAATAAAAAGTAACTAGGGCCTCAAAAGTTCTCACTTTATTGTGAAGAGCCTATAGACGTGTTATAGTAATTTTAAATTTATATATTTTTAAGTACAAATCTAAAATGGAACAAGATTAGTACACTATCCTTCTATAGCATCCTGAAGAATATTTCTTGGAAATTTGTTATGCTTTGACCATATTTAAATTTTGAGATAAATTTTAAAGTCATACTAGCTAAAAGTTAAACCCTCATCAGAAACTGCGACCACTCCTGGTGACTTTAATATGGTCTTCTAAACAAATTTGGATATATATATATGTGTGTTGTGTGTGTGTGTGTCCGCGTGTGTGTGCGTGTGATTTACATACTGTAAATAATTTTTTCCTGTGCATAATATTATCGTGTGTAATTACATGCATTTTTTTTGCTTCATGAGAAATGAACATCAGTAAACCATTTCCAGGAATGAAGTCGTTCCACGGAACACCTCAGGAGAGAAGACATGCCGCACACATACACAAAGAGAGATATATATATATATATATATATATATATATATATATATATATATATATATATATAGAATGTGTATATTTTCGAGTTGTCATTTAGTGTGCTATGCTTTAAATTAAGACATTAAATTTCAACATTTTTATTTTCATTTGGGCAGAGCTCTTTAAAAATTCTTTTACTTCAAGAAATTTTTCAATGAGGACAGCTGGTGTGGTTGTACAACCCTCAAAGGACAAAGCGAAATTGCCCGAAGCTACAGAAATGTTGGGAAGGCTCTTGCAGGATCCTGAAACAAATGATGTGGTCTACCGGATTTGTCGGCAAGGCTTTCAAGCGAAGCTTGAGGTTGTCCACATCGACCGACTGATGCTGTACGAAGGTTCAAGTGTTGGAGAATCTGTTCGGGACGAACAGACTTAAGGAGGGGGTAGTGTTACGTGCGTGACCTCATGCCTCGCGCACGAGCTCCCGTTACGCGCAGACCGCCTGGTGGGGGAGAGCTGAACCCTCTCGATCCTCCTCTCCCCCACCAGGCGGTCTGCTCCCTCGCATCGTCCTGCACCTGGCTTGCGTCGCAGCCCCTCCTTCCCCTGCTGGAGAAGCCAATGAGTTTAGAGGATGCGCAAGAAAATTTAGTAACTAGGATCCTCAGTGCAACGTGGCATTCAGAGAGATTTCTGGGCAATGGCCTCCAACCCTATAAATATTTCAGCGGTCCAAGGGTGGGCAGTTTTTCTGTAGGTCTTTTGCTGAGTGCGGTAACCAGGCGAAGAAGAGTGCGACGAGGGACTTCGGTGAAGAGGATGGATGACGATGGGAGATTGCGAGACGACGGCGGACGAGGTGTTTGTGGTGTGAATGGACGAGAGGGCGTGAAACCGGAAGAGTGAAAGTTTCTGTGCGTGAGGGCGCTCGGAGAACTCTAGAACATTGCGGACTGGTAGGACCTGAACTAAGCTGAGGTGGGACTGAACGAATATGTGGTGCAGACTTTATTGTAAATATGGGGACTGTTAAATATGGACATATAATTTATATAGTAATTCATTAGGTTTTGATACTCTGTATATTATGACTGACTTAAGCTATTTAATTAGACGAAATTTCTTTGAGGTAATTATGAATTGTATTGTTTGAGTTCATGAACTGTAAATAGTAAGGTATATAGTGATATCAATTTATTGAGAGATATTGAGAAGAGAGTACTTTCTTTGTAATTATTTTTAATAAATTATTTAATTAAGACCATCCCTTAATGAACCTTGTTTAGCCCACTTAATTTGAGAAATTGTGTCAATATGATGAAAATAGTTCCTTATTCGCAACGTTTCTGAAATTAAGACTATGCGTCACCTACTATATCCAATTCTTTCATTCCCTGTTGATTTATGTTTTTGTAAAATAAAATCGAAAAAAAAAAAAATAGTGCTACTATAGTAGTTCAGTTATTTGCTTTCTGTGCAGTACAGACATGTAATTCGAATTATCGACTTAAATTTTATCACAAATAGCCTTGTATAAACTTAAAAATATTTTGCCGTTTTACAACAAGTAAGTAAATGATATTGAAATTAAGTGAAAATAATATTTTACAGCTCATAAGATGTACTTTTTCTGAAGTCAGAAATTCCAGTTGTTACTGTGAAACTGAAATTGTTACACGAAAGCGAAGCATTTCTGCATAATAGGAGATGTCAAGCCTTAAGGCGGATTCGCACCGCCATTTTGGGTTTATCGATTTTTCTCCAAAGCTTCTATTTCAGAGGGTGTATTGAAATTTCCCGCACGACATATCTTTCGTAACAGCTTCCCAAACTTAATCGAACTGCCACAGCTTCGCTACATTTATTAATTTTTATCTGGTAACTGTCGAGGCTAGAAGGCGATATTATTTCTTGCGGACGATTACAAAGGCAACGATATCAACAGTAGCCAAGAAATATTGACCTCGGACAATCCACTAAGCAATACTCTGTGCTCTTTCGTTCCAAAAAACACGATACAAAACTGTTACAGAGTATGGCAAAAATTCCATAAATCCAAAATAGCGGGTGGGAATCTGCCTTAAGGCTGTTGCCTAGTTTGAATGCAGTGAGAAGTTGGTATAGGGAAATAATGTTAGTGAAATTCGGGTTTTTTAAAGCCGGTTTATAGATTAATGGTATAAAAGTCTTTAATAGACAAGAAGCGCATATTTTTTTGTTCATCAAGTTTATGGTGGTATATACCATCTATTTAAAAACAGGGACGCGACAATAATATTTTAACTAACATGTATTTCCCTATACCAAATTTTCACGCTTTCAAACGAGGCAACAGGCTTAACAGTACTTGGATGTTGGCCGAGAACCTCCGGCCTTACAATTCCACCAAAATTGGTAGTCTGCAGTGGAGCGGCGTGCCCAGGGACTAGCGCCATTGTTTTTCGAGGCTCTTCTGTACGTCTGTCAGCAAGGCAGCTCCGGGATGTTGCCGAAGAGCAGTCGCAGCATCGCTGTGGTTTCTCCCTCGCTTTCTCCTAGGACCCTGCTGGCCGACAGTCTGCGGGGAGAGGCGAGTGTGTGCAGAGCACATTAATCGCGTACAAACATTTGTTTCTCGGGCACAGGCGCCCGGAGCGGAAGGGTTAGGACGGTTGGAAGGCAAGAAGAGACAAGACCCCGGTTTACCCCTTAGAGGCAGTATGCCAGCTGCGTACTAACAAATTTCCCTCGTCAGCAACACTGAACAAGCTATTTTGCCCATGCAGCTGTGTAAACCTTGTGGCTTGCGTATTCATGGTTAGCAGGTCGACATGTTTAAACATCAGGGAAGGGCAGATTATTTATTTTTTCCAGTATAACTTACTTAAAATCTAAGCGAGTACTACTAACGCCCAATTTAGCGCTTAAGGTCATATTTATATTTTTTTTTTTTTTTTAAGTTGGTTATCTGAGAGAGGTTTCAAAAAATACCCCCTTAACGCAGTTGTTAGTTTTCAAGTCATTATAGTTTTCAAAACGTAACACTCAAATTCCGACACAAGAGTGTTATAGGCAGGTTCAAAGTGTTGAATTGGAGTCTAAGCGCGGCATACTGTATTTGTGCTACAAGATACGAAAGGAACAAAAACAACTTTTCTACAACAGTTTATGGTTTAAACTATTTATGAAATGAATGTTAACAGTTCCGCTTGAGTGAACAAAAATATATTTACGACAGGTCTGATCCCTGTTTTCAACTAAATTCACAGTGCCAATATTCGCTCACCTGTTTATAAATCGCACTCATGCTGAATCAGTATGTTATGCACACCATGCATTTGCATTAAATTCAATTTGATTGGAAAAAAAATATCTAGGAGCAAAGGCTAGTATGCTGCAGTATTCGGGAAATTGCGACTTTTGAGTGTAATATTTTGAAAACTATAATGATTTTACAACTTATAACTGCATTAAGGGGGCACTTGTCGAAGCTCTTTCAGATAACCAGATAGAAAAATGTGAAATATGACCTTAAGACTCAGTATTACCCACTATGTCAAATGTTCGGTTTGTGTGTCATATTTATTTTTGAATGAAAAAACTATTATAGCATTAAAATGTAGATGCAAAATTTTATCCATGCGTTATCTTGTCATTCTGAAACGGCGAGAATCTACTAATAATTTTTAATTGATGCTGCACTAATTGCATTATAATTACTTGACAAAACTTCAGAATTTAAGTTTGTTCTACAGCGTAATGTGTATTGGCAAGGTGGCACAGTAGTAGTTAAGGCGCCCGTCTACCTGGCACTTGAAGTGCATTGCAGAGTGTTCGAAATACACGTTTTTCTACGAAACTTTTGAACGTGCGTCCAGTGTACTGACCTACGAAGAGAACACACATTTTAGACGAGGGCTGTTGAGTGTTTTCAAGACCTCGCGTTAGTTAAAAACACAATTTCAGAGCACGCCAAAATGGGTAAAAACTGATTTTTCAAAGCGCTGTAGCTCAAAATGTACATGTCAGATGTAAACAAAACTAGTCAAGGGGCATGCATTGAATCTTCCTACACACTTTCCACCAAAAAAAAATTAATAGGGTCGCCAATAGTAGGATTATGTATTAGTTGGGGCAACGTCTGTCGGCTCAAGGCGTCAACATGGTGGCCGGCCCCGCCATATTCTTTCCGCCATCTTGGCGGCCATGTGGCCAGTCAGTGCGTTGTATCCGCCATCTTGTCAGCCAATACGTCTTGTCCGCCATATTGGCAGTCATCGTTCCATTTTTCCTGCTCTATCATTCCTCCTGGATTTTTCATGATCTATCATTCCGTCTTGTTTCGTGCTGTATCACTCCGCGGGTTTTCTCCGAGTGCTTCCATTTTTCTCTGCATTCTTTCTTTCCTTTCCCTCTTCCTTTCCTTCCCCTCTTTCTTTCCTTTCTCTCTGTTCTCTCTTGCCGCCTTCTTCGCCTGCCATATACGCTGTTCAGTGGCCACCTGCCAGGGGGTTCTGGTGTGCCCGCAGCCATCTTTAGTTCCTCCATCGCCCGTCATGGAGTGCTGGTGTGTGTCCGCCGCCATATTTGGTTCCTTGATCGCCCACCAGGAGCGCGCTGGTTCGCCATCTTGTTTGCATCATAGTTAGTTTGTTCATCGCCTGTCAGGGACCGCTGGTGTGCGCATCCGCCATCTTTAGTAGTTATTATTTTTCGTAGCTCAAAAAATTCCTCCTTTGGAAGGGAGCGGGATCGAACCGGACCTGGTGGTCACCAGACCAACGCCTTAGACCATTGTTTATATATATATATATACATATACATACATACATACATACATACATACATACGGATAGAGCTTATCACGCTACAATTGCAATGAACTATCCAACAAGAAATATTTTCGTACTCAATTTACGTTCATTTCACAATACTTGAAGCTCGCCAGGCATTTGTATAAGCAGGTAACAAGCAGACCTTGGCTGCTGAAGATGGGGACATACCCCGTCTCCCGCTTCTTCTAAGACGAAGCCAAGGTCTAATGATTTTTTCTGCGATTTTAAAATTTTCTAAAAAATTGTTTTTCTTTCATATTGTTTTAAAATTTTCAAAATAAAATAAATGCGAATTTTTTGTTTTAAGCAATAGATTTTGTTCTAGATGGTGGTGAAATGTCGAGGTGACGTGACATCATCCAAGGTCAAGGTCATGGTTGCCTGTTGGCATGGTTCCTGCTGTTGCAAGTGAGGCAAATGGATTTTCTCAAAGTGTACCCATGGTTGTTTTATAAACAAAATATAGGTTTAAGGTCAAGATCACATTTGCTTGCTGTGATGGTTCCTGTTGTTTTGAGTGAGGCAAATGGATTTTCTCAGTATTCCCATGGTTGTTTCATAAACAAAAATATATATTTTTTTCCCTTATTTTCAAAAAATACCTGCAGGTTTCGCTATCGCACTTGTTGATCTCCTCCAGTGTAGTCCTACTGGCAATGACAGCGGTGGCTGCTGCCGATGTTCTCACTTGTACCATTGTTGCACAGCTCCTCCTCGCTCATTGCGTGCTGGGGCCAAATGGGTGTTCTTAGTGTGTTCGGATGTTTTTTCTTCGCCCATAAAAATACGTACGTGTATACGGTGTTTAAAATGAAATAACTTTTTTACCTTGCCTTGTACAACTGAATTCTTCTCGTAAAGGGAAGTGCGTGAGTGACTTGGCTGGTCTGCCACCCTGGAGCCTGGCGCGACTCTCGACTAGTGCATGTACCATCCCTTCGACTCGTTGAGACCTGCACGGTTCCTGTACCATCGGTTGACCACCTGACTACGTTTGAGATTCTCGAGTTGTTAGTTGGCCGCACAACGTCGGACAGGGTGGGTGCGTTCCACTGCTAGTGATGTGATGTGGGTTGTGAGTGTTGGCTGTAATCTGAATTTGGCGGTTTCATTCCGATCGGTTCGTAAGGAAATCGTTTGCTATTCTACCTTACTTGTCATGGCAGCCTGGTCTTGATTAGCACAATCTATCGCGACGTACAACGCTCGACGAATGTGCAATATTCGCTGGTTGGTAAGTACTTACACCTAGCTTCCTTTACATTTTATATCTGTTTGCATAGGTATGCAGCTGTGTCGACCTTTTCGCGCTCCCTGCTTCTCGACTCTCCCATAGTATTTTATTTTAGTCTAATGTGACGTACATTGCTCGATTCTCGCATATTATGTGATGGTTGGTAGTGGAATACGTGTCTCTCTGTACTATAGCATAGTTCGGCCGAAGGGCATATGTGGGTAAAATAGTTAGCTAATCTGCTGTCCTAACCAAGGCTACCACATCAGTTTTTTTTCAGACACATGGTCGTGTCTATCAACGACTGATGCGATGTAAAATGCTCGTCGCTTGTACAATATTTATTGGTTGGTAGGTGTTTATAACTATTTTATATATCATCATCATCAATGGATTTGAACCTAGTATTCCGGTCCAGAGACATCTAGCCACCTACCCGTCATGAAAGAAGAACGTAGATGCAGAAAACATGTATCGTGAACCTTCTGCGAAGAGCGACGCGAAATCTAGGAGCTTATTTTCTGGAGACTCCAATGGCTTGGTTGATAGACTGTGGCTGTTGGTTTCACTGCAGGGAAGTCATAATCTAATTCTTGTTGAAAATACGAGTTCGTAGACACGTCGCACGATACATTTAAATCTGTAAATTTTACAAGTTAAATAAAAAATATTATTTATACATTTAATTTTTATAGAACATCGAATTCAAAAATACTCCTGACTCCTCGGCCAAACATGGAGTCACTGAGGCAAAATCAGGAGCACTTTTAATTTTAACTATTAATGTAGCAGCTCAGTATCATAGGGATGTTTTTTTTTTTTTTGGGAGCTGTCAATATGGTGGACATGCAACTGTAGTGGCGAGAAAGGGAAAAATTTATTTACGAGAAACTTCTACTACTATAGAGAATAAATTGTAAATGTTTTGATGGGGGAAAAAACTATAAATAAGAGGGGAATTCTGTCCATATTTTCCCATTATAAAGGGGAAAATATGGACAGAATGACAGATCAGGAAAAAATGACATACTGGCTACCAAGCTGGTTGCCCAAGATGGCGACGTACTGGCTACAAAGATAGCGGTTGGAAACAAAATAGCCGACAGCTCATATGAATAAACATCACAAAACTGCCGCCATGTTGGCACCTCGCTCCTCAGTCCGCTAGCCCTTGCCCTCAAATAAAGTAAATATCGTTTTGTGATGAACTCAGAGTAGGAGGCTTTATTATATGGCATATTATATACGTGATCTAGTTAAGAATAAAAATAAATACAAGAAACTAATTTGTTTTTACTTTCCTATCGTCTAAGAAATGTACCTAATACTATGTGCGTTTGTAAAAAATGTTTGATAGGTTGCAAGTAAATGTCTTGCTACATCATTTCCTCTCACTTGTCGTTGGACGATATACATTACCTTTGCACTTCTTGCTATGTCTATTCAGACTATTGCTGCGGCGACTCCTTTCATGATGTCGTGATGTAAGGAGCGAATCTCCAGCGTCACTTGCTGCTGACGATGCGATCGATGCTACAGATGGTAAGTCTTCGCCCTGCGATTCCGTAATTCGTATTATGGCTGAGTACGCGATTGCGGTAGACATAATAATCTGCTTTCCAATACAGTCGACGATGAAGTGAGATCTAATTTTTTACGGGATGTGTGCTTTTATACGATTTTCATTACATGACTGTTTGCGATGCTGTTCGTCTCGGTCTGCTTTTAACCTGCTTATATAAATGCGTGACGAGCTTGAAGTATTTTGAGATGAACGTACATTGAGTACGAAAATATTTCTTGTTGGATAGTTCATTGCAATTGTAGCATGATGTGCTCGATACGTAAATAGTGTGTGTGTGTGTGTGTATATATATATATACACACACACACACACAATTTTTTTAAATTACATATCATATTGTGTATATATATTTTTTATTACCGATAAAATGATCGGATTCTCTGAGGAGAAAACCTGTGATAGCTTATGCGCAAGGGCAACGCACTGTCTCCAGGACACCTGCCAGGGTACATTATTTATTTCGTATAAACAATTTCAATAGCATATGTAGAAAAGTAAGTAAGTGCATTTTTTGGCAAGGGTGGTGTAAATTCAGTACTTGCAAGTGCCGAGTTGCTTTCTTGGTCGGTAATATATACTGTGTACGAATAGGCAGGAGGATCATTGTGGTATGTGCGTTCGTCGAGTTCGCATCGGTAGCTGCGTTCGCGGTCTCCGGGTCTTCTCTGTATATGAAATAGCTACATCAGGTAATCTTCGTCACTCTATGTTTTGCGTCTTCTAAAAGCAGAATAAATACGGAGTTGAAATGTGTGTAATTGACGTGTGTATATTTTTGCATATGTGTGAGTAGCTTTGCATGTGATTTTCTGACTATATGAACTTAAATATGATCGATATATAGAATTAAACAATTTTTCTAAGGTGAGGGGAATACGTAGGGGGTCTGAGCTCGAGACTGGAAATTATACAAAAATATTAATTCTCTTTCAGACTCAGAAAACTCTGGTAATTTTCCCCCTTAGTTATGTGGAAATGTTTCAGGTCTGTATAATGAAGGTGAAACTAATATCAGCATACTTTAAAATTACACGAATAACACAGAAGTAATTTATACACTTTGCAGACTTGGCATAATGCAACTTGATACATGTTCTTTTTGTAGAACAAAGCGGCCGCCGTCGGTAACGTAAACGGCGTGACGTGACAAGGGAAACAAAGATGACTGAAGACCACCGTGACCCTAGTAGACGATGGTCGTGTACTCAGCGGCCGACTGGAGAAACGAAAATGGCGAGGGCATCTGTGTTTATTGCTCAAGCAACTGTCGGTAGGGACCTGAGTTCTAGACTTGACACTATACAAAAATATTAACTCCCTTTCAGAATTAGACAAAATCTGGTAATTTTTTTTCTCCTAGTGACGGAGGTTAACCTAATATTAGCATGGGTTAAGATAAATGAAAAATTTAGAAAACTATTTATACAGTCTACTTTTATTTTACATACTTAACATAATAAAAATGCATAATAATATCTTATATACGCTCAATTTATTCTTCATTCGAGCAAAACATTTATGGCGACTGTTTCTGCAGAACAATTCCTGCTGGAAGCATTCGAGCCTTGCTTATTCGCATATACTGCACGGCAGTTATCACATGGGTAAGTCTTGTAGACGGTGGCAAATGGACAGTTACTATCTTCAGACGTTTGGCATTGGAGCTGCTAGCGAATGTCTCGCCACAATTCTCGCACTCGATTCTCGATGAATGACACACTTCCTTTGTACTTCTTGCTATGCCTATATATGTTATCACTACGGGTAAACACAACGTCGCAGTTATCACAGTGAAATGCTACGTATGCTGGGCTGAACATGCAATGACTTCTTTCATGTCGGCGTGCACTAAAGCTTTTACTAAAATTATTTCCACAGTAGTTACATTGATTCTGTAATACTTGTAAGCGACTCTTCAGGGTCCCTTGCTATTGGCGATTCTGACGGTTTTACAGATGGTAAATCCTCAACCATTAATCCCATATTAATATTGTAGCAGAATACACTATCGTAGAAGATGAACGCAGTCGTAACAATCTGCTTTCCACCACCACCACGCTCGGCGACGAACTGACATCTGTTTTACATGATGCTCGGTTTTATACTGTTCACACTGCATGCTAATTTGCATTGCTCGTTCATCTTTCCGTGTCGGAGGTGCCGTGTTTTTTTTTTTTTACCGCTGTTCGCTCCCGTTGTGTCTCTTACACCAACTCCTGGGACGTGTCGTGTCTGTAACGATAGCACTACCTTGACAACATTCTAGACAGTCAGGAATCTCGTCGTCCTGTTGCAGATAGGCAGGAAGGTTTTTGTGTACGGATTTTAATTCGTGTCGTGCGAGAAGGAACGCTTTAGGCAGGTACGTACGCTTGGTATATTTTCAAGTGCTGTAAGTGATCTCAGCTTTGCATATGCTGCAATAGACGATAAAACTTTCTGACTACTAGAACTGCATAGCGTTATTTTCACCATGCCCTCTCGACGAGAGAAGAAAGCAATTCGGAGCGATGTGTGTTAGTACGAATTGCTTATGCAGACCTGAAAGTGAATAGGGTGGACAGAAGATATATCCTCTACCAACACCAGTGTATTCGTAGCGATATTTTTAAAGAGACATGATAATATTTACAGCTTAATGTATTAAAACGAAGTAAATTGTTACCGTGTACTGAATTTTTCTCGTAAAGGGACATACATGTGTAATATTTGATTTCAATTGTTTGTAAGTGCTTATAGCAGTCTGTATCAGTATGTAGCAGTGTTGTCCTTATCATCGTTCCCGCACTTCACAATTGTATTTTGTTTTCACCTAACACAACATACAGCAACCAATGCTCGCGCAATATGCATTTGTTGGTAAATGCGTAAAACTATTTTACTTTTTTAATCTGTTTGCCTCAGCATGTGTAGCATTGTCGTCTCTATATATTTTAACATTTAGAAAATCATGGTCAACCTTGCTTATAAGTGTGCTTAGGATATACTTGACCCTTCGACCCTTTTTGTTGTCGAGGTTATGCCTATGTTATGAATTTGGTAGCTATATCTTAAACTGTTCGAAAATTATAGCCAACTATGCTTTTAAGTGTGCTTAGAATATACTTGACTACAAGATGCTTTTCATTGCTGGGGTTATGTCTATGTTATGAATTTGATGACTATATCGTAAATGGTTTGGAAGTTATAGCCAACTATGCTTTTAAGTGCACTCAAGTGATACTTGTCTGAGGCTCTTTTCACTGTCGGGGATGATGTCTATTTTATGAATTAGACGACTAAGTCTTAAAGGGTTCGGAAATTACAGCCAACTATGCTTATAAGTAGATGTAGGGTATACTTGACCCTGCAAACTTTCTCATTGTAGGTGATGCTTATGTGAATTATATGAATTTTAATGATTATATCTCAAATGGTTCGGAAATTGCAGCAAACTATGCTTATAAGCAGGCATAAGGTATACTTGACAATCCGACCCTTCTCGACTTTGTGGGTGATGCCTATGTTATGAATTTGGCAACTATATCTCAAATGGTTTGGAAATTACCATCAACTATGGTTATAGTTAGACATATGGTAAACTTGGCCATGCGACCCTTCTCTTCGTCATGGGTGATGTCTATGTTTTGAATTTGGCAATTATATATTGAACAGTTCGGAAATTACAGTCAACTATGCATATAAGTAGACATAGGGTAATACTTGACCCTGTGACTCTTCTTAGTGATATGGGTGATGTCTATGTTATGAATTTGGTGACTATATCTTAAATGGTTCAGAAATTGCCATAAACTATGCTTATAAATAGACATAGGTCATACTTGGCCCTGCGACCCTTCTCATCGTGGATGATTTTGTTATGAATTTGAAGACTATGTTCTAAATGGTTCGGAAATTACTGCTAACTATGCTTATAATTAGACATTGGGTATACTTGGCACTGCGACTCTTGTCGTCGGGGATGATGTCTGTGTTATGAATTTGACGACTATATCTTAAATGGTTTGGTAATTACCATCAACTATGCTTATAAGTAGACATAGTGTACATTTGGCCTTGCGGCCCTTCCTGTCATCGTGGGTTATATCTGTGGTGTGAATTTGGCAACTATATATTAAAGAGTTCGGAAATTACTGCCAACTATGCTTATAAGTAGATATACTTGATGCAGCGATATTTCTCATCATTATGGATGACCAGTCAACTATGCTTATAAGTATACATAGGGTACACGTGGCTCTACCACCATGATTGTCGTCGTGGGCGATGTCTATGATTTGAATTTGATGGCTGTAAGTTCAATGGTTTGAAAACAATGGTCAACTATGTTTATAAGTTCGTGGATGTCAGATATAGACATATTGCACCCAAAACATGACCTGTGGTAAGGTTACCACTGTGTTATATTTGATGCTCGGACTGGTAACATAATTAATTTAAAAATAAACAAAACTCTCCTATGCCTACTAAATTCAATATGACAGTGGAGAACATGCAACTAATCTATAAAAGTGCGAATAATCAAAGTTCGTACTGTTAGTTTAGCATTCGAATTGAAAACTCAAGTCCAAAAATATATAACACTTGACATATTTACTAACACATTAATATAATTATAAAATCCAATATGAACATAGGTCTGCAGATGATTCGTTTCTTCTCTACAGCCCATTATACATAACATACATTGCATGGACTGCAGGCCAAGATGTTACAAAATCGCATGCCAATACTTCGGGGAAAAATTCCTCACATCTGTAGGATGAAAAAATGTCATATGAACATAAGTCTGCAAATACTTTGTTTCTTCACTTCAACCCATAATACATAATGGGCCATGCTCTCTATGTTATTCATTATGGGCTGTAGTAAAGAAACAAAGTATTTCCGGACCTATGTTTATGGAACATTTTTTCATGCTTCATGACAGTTGACACTGGAGCGTGAGACGGCCTGTTTCATAATTTACATTTTTTTCGTCTTCTGGCTTCAACTGTCCACTTGGAATCTGTTCCTCCAACCCGATGCAGTGTAGAAAACTACGTAGCAATGTGTGGCTGTTAACACCATTTCATGGACAAAATGGACAAAAGTGTCTTCAACCATGTTTTTGAATATTATCGAAGTTCGTGGATCATTCATGTCTTCTGATTGGATAGACATTTAATTTACTCTGCTAGGAAGGGGGCTAACGGCCAAATGTTTCGTATAAAAACGATAGGAGTTGACCATATCGAGGAGATCTGCACTTCTGGGCTTTCGACACACAAATATAATCTAAGTATTTGGTGTGGTAATTAATACCAGTAATTCTAACTCTGCTGGTCGTGAGGCAAGATGGTGTACTTTCACATTATAGTAGATAGATTGAGTTTTTCTATTTTATCAAATCATAATTGATGTAAATTTTCTATATAGTTAAGATGGCTGGTTATAGGGATGTCGGAATGATCCCACATGCCTCCAGGCATTTTTTGTGTTCCAAAACACCTACCAACAAAAAAAATCCCAGTACTCGTGGCGGCCACCATTTGAACTACACCCCAACGATGCTATCGTGCTCCTGCAAGTGATGAGTGAACCAACACCTGTGCACAAAATTCAAACACTCTGGTGGTGGGTACGAGAATCAAAGATGGCCACCTACAGAAGCTGATTAGTGGCAGGCGTGATAATTAAAGATGGCTTAGCACACACTAGTGGCAAATGTGGGAATCAAAGATGGCCGCCTACAGCAGACGATGATGAGGGAACATCCAAGGTTGAGGACTCGAAAAGCAAGAGTGAGGAAAAGGTGAAAATAAAGGAGACCTGAAGGAATATGAGAAAACCCCCAAGGAATACAATGGAAGAGGGAGACAGGAGGGAATAAGAATGAATACAAAAGAGAGAAAACAAAGGAAACCAGGAGGAATATGAGAAAATCCCCAAGGAATAGAATGGACGAGAGAGAGGCAGGAAAGAATGACAGGGCGTGAGAAAAATAACATTGGAATGTCAGAGCATGAGAAAACTAATCGGAATGCAAGAGCATTAAATGCCGAGGTAGAATGATAGAGCAGGAGGGAAAATGGAAAATTCGAAGGAAAAAGGGAAATCCAAGATGGCCGCTGCTGACGAGGAATAACAGAGCAGGAGGTTTCCGCACAACTTCATCCAAGACGGCTGACGTAGCACCACAGCCAGGTGCTCTTGAATCAGCATTTTCCTACTACTTAAGTCTTTTAAAAGTTAGGGAATATTCAGGAATATAGTTTTGTAAAAGGAAAAGAGAAACTGGTACAAAGATATTTCCTATCTTTCAAACAAAGATTATGGAAAAGTTATTAAAACTGCGGGATTTCGAATAATATTATTACGAAGGATGTAAATGGTTGGACGTTCGACTTCTTTCAGCCTGTCACAGAGACAGGGATGAAAGGAAAATAGAGGCCAAGAAATAGCTGTCAGTGTAAAGTGGATAGTTTTGATGAAACCGTACAATAATCGTTTTCAACTTGTATAGACCAAGTGCCGTGTTCCTGTAGTCACGTTTTAACTCTGGCATGTTCTACAGCCTAGAGCCATCTTTGCTCATTTTTGGGTCTACAGAACGCAATTTTATAAATAAATAAATAAATAGTGAAGAGGCGCCGGAATCGAAATGGCCTTCAGTGAGAATGTAGTTGTCCTTTCGAAAGTAAGTACTCTTTGTTTCGGATGGAGAGATGAAAGGATAGCTAGCACAGCGGCTAAATGTTGAATAACACAAGCAAAAACGGTATACAAAGAAGGTTCATGGTGTAGACTATATTCCAGTGAGATGCACCTGTGTACTAGCCGTACTAGGTTCTAAACTTCATCTGTGGCACTCTACTAACCATCTATGTAAATACGAAGGCGATGCAGCTATGAATAATGTGTTTTTTTGATAACTCTTGTCTTAAGGGTGCTGGTCACCAGAAAATTCACTATTTTATATTTTTTTACGAGATACATTACTTGTGAGTACTCTTTCCTAGCATGAAATTTTTCCAGAACTCGTGGTTTTTTGCATTATGACATGTCAGAATCACAATTTTAGTGGTTTTTTGGCACCCATATCTTAATTCATTTTAAGGTGTGCTTAACAAAGCAGATTTTTCAAACTCTCATAGAGTGGTATAAATCTAGAAAATGGCGTAATACCTTTAGTTTGACAACTTTTAAAAATTGCAAAAATATTTCATTGCGTGATTTTAAAGATTAACTCATGATACTTCATTTCAGTGTGAATTATCTCATTTCGGTGAGTTAGTTTTTATTATCTGTACATCCCAAAAACACTAAATTTGTAATTTTCACAGGCCACTGTGTAAAAAAATATCCCTTTTTTTTTAATTTTTTAATGCGGGGAGACAGTTCTTGTTAGTTATGTCTGCAAGATAAATAGCATTTCGTAGAAATAGAAAGTAATGAATTTTCTCGGTGGCCAGCGCCCTTAAGGACACCAACACCTTTGCTTGAACTGTTTTGCAGCGTGGTTCGAAAACCGTCTACGAAAGGAACCACTCGACGTTTTCGCAGCATGATTGCATGCGAAATAACACGTAACTACGGAGTACGCCCCTCAAGACGTCTCGCGATTTGCAGACATGATTTTCAGTCACCAAACTGGACTAGCATTCGGAAGGATCTGGGTTTATTCCAAGTCCGGCCATCCTGATTTTGGTTTCCCATTGTTTTCCTAAATCACTCATGGCGAATGCCGGGATCCTGAGTGTCGACGAGATATTCAACTGGTTGATGTGCATTCGTACGTACCAAGCGTTAGGCCTAGCCAAAAATAGCATTTTCTTACCTTTACGCCTGAAATAATATCAATCGAATGAATGCATGTGAAAACGTGTATCTCAAATGCAGTTAACTTTTCCACAGAACCCCTCCCCCGACGATAAACTCATAGGGTGGTGGCTTTAAAACGAATGGTCTTTTTATTCTAATGACTTAACAACTAATTTGAACTGTATCCAAACACAATAATTATGCAAAAAAAATTAATTTGTATGCCAAGACATATAAATGACAAATTGCTGTATTTTCCGTCATTAATTTTTTTAAATTAATTTTCCAAGGTTTTTGGTATTCTTGCCATTGTACTATTGATGTAATAAAACATTTATAGCACTTGAACACCCTTGTGGGCGCCGCCTACTTGGAAGTTTTTAGCGCGTTTGAGGCAGGGAAGCGCGGGAGCGATAAGGTTTACACTGACACGCGTGCCTGATGTTCTTTAGCTCCTACGCGCAAGGCGCTGAACTTGCGTGCAGTGTTCTCACCGTGCAACTTGTATGGATCTTTCAGCGTTGACCCTGTCGTTTTATTGGCGAAAAGTCTGTAGCAAAGTTCAATACAGGTCCCTATAATAATAGTTTCCCATGTTTCCAACCAGTATAACATGAGCCACAGCAGTGTGAAAACCCCGTCTTTAACTATGTTGGATGGCTCGGGAATAGTATTTATAATTTAGATGACTTACTGAGAGTATTGTATGTACCTCGTCTGAAGAGTGTTTTCTTTTCGTACATTGGTATCACGGGGAGACGTTTATGGTGTGGAAGGAAAAAAACCGGATTTCAAACACACAGCAGTGCAATTCAAGCGAGAGGTTGGCGGCACCCTTACATACAGGGCCGACCAAATCTCTCTACTCGACTCCGAACATACTTCTCGCACAGCCACTTGCACAACAGTCGCAAGGAACGTTTCGGAACTACTTTTCCCGACGTAGTAGGCACTGTAGACGCCGTACGATCAGCGAGGTAACAAGCCACCGAGTTTCTTTTGTTTCCATGGTAGCGAGGGCAATTCACGTCAGTAGCAGGTGCTACTCCCCCTCCCCCCTCCGTGAAAGAAGAAACCACCCCCCCTCCATACCCCCGATTTCCCCACCGGCATCACCTTGACTGGCTAGAACGCGAAATAAGAGGTAAGGAAGATTGACGGCGTTTTCGGGATTCACTATCCTGCCCACTTCTCCGAAACCTCACCTCGGTGTTTGGATTTCTTCCAGGACCAGCCCCGGCAAGTTTCGACTTCTGCCAATTTTCGCGTGTGGAGCGTGGGGAGGGGGAAAATTGAGGGGGGGGGGAAGGGTGAGCTGGGGTGAGGGTGGAGTATGAGGATCCCGCATCCTAAGAAGATTGATGGGACCCGAGTTTCTGTACATGAAAGGAAGAGGATATGGGTAAAGTTACAGCAAATTCATCGAAATGTATCAATTTCCGGATAAAAAAACGGTCTGAGGTGCGAGGGTTAGTAAGGAAAAGAAGTGTGTGGAGCGAGGGAGGATCTTAGCGGGGTCGCTTTTTTACACGCGCGGCGGAAAAGATCTTTAGGGGCCATAGCGAACGTATATAAAGCTAAACTGGAGATGTAAAGTTGGATTTAGAGTCGAGAGGGGAAAAAAATGGGGAAACGCCGTGGCGGGAGATTAGGGGGAGCTGAAGTTTTGCCCTCGCGCGAAGCGGCGCCGACGACGACTCGAGTTTTCTTATTCAATATCACCGAGAAGTTTAGGGGTGGAAATGGCTTTTCAATCAGTGTAAATAAGATTCGATGAAAATGAATTTCTCTAACGAAATCGGCGACAGCGGCCGCTGGAGGGTCTTGAAAGGGGAATCGCTATATTCAATTTCGCAGGGAATAATTTCGCGGATCGTGATTGGAAGCATTAAATCTACTATCGCCGCCTCCGCAGAGGTCTGACGCGATTTGTGGAAATAAAAGTGGGGAGGAGAAGGAGTAAGCCTTATATTTGTCGCGCTATCAGTGTAAATCATCCTTGAGTTTAATTATATGTCATTCATCTCGGGTATTAGTAAGCGGAGAATTCTCTCGCGGCCATTGCTGAAAATAGCGTTCGATTAAACAACTTACGTAGTTCGTGTGTTTTGTGTAATTGCTGACTAAACGTGGTGAAAATTTAAGAACTGTGTAAATATTTTCTCAGTTACGGAATACTCATAAATAGCGCGCGTAAAATGTTGCGTAAGTGATTCTATGATAATTTTTTTATCTGAAAATCATAGCATGAATTATTTTTGGTTTCAGCGGCACCAAAGTGTACATCCGGGTGAGGAATCATCAGAATTTGATTTATCTCCGAGGTTGCTATTTGAAAGCTTTTAGAGATCGCCGAGTGTACAGCTGAAACTTGATTGGGTGTTCGTTTTTATCATCTGTCTGTCTGACACATACAAGTGCAAAATTGCACATACTTGCCCTTGGAGGCGGTTCAAACAGACGTAATTTAAAAGTTCACTCTGAAGAGAAAACCGAGCGAGGTGGCGCAGTGGTAACTCACTGGACTCTCATTCGGGAGGACATGGGTTCGATTCCTAGTCCGACCATCCTGATTTCTGTTTTCCGTGACTCGAAATCACTCCAGGTGAATGCTGGGATGAGTTCCTACCAAAGGCTATGGCCAATTTCTTTTTATTCCTTCTTCAATCCCTATTCCCTGTGCAATTTGCACCGTTTTTGATGACCTCGCTGTGGTCGAGACGTTAAGCCTAACTACCTACCTACCTACCTACCTACCTACCTCTGAAGTGAATAATTCTTCATTGGGCTATGGCTTAACCAGCGAAGCACTATCATAAAATTAAAGTGAAATTCTTGAGTGCGGTACTATAAGTATTGTATGTTATCAAATAATTAAAGTAAACAGGCAATATGAATAATTTACTCGACAGTTTTACTTTACGAAGGATATCCTCCCTCCCTCATTTTATTAAGGAAACAAATCCGATCCTAAAATTAAAAATTGGAAGTTAATGTACGTAAATTTTCATGCACGACTCGCACACTTCGGAGGGACAGCTATCATCAATAAGACTTGTATTCGCACTTGTTTACTAGTGTGGAAAATGGTCTGTCTCCATACTGTAGGCAGATGATGAATATATGAAAGCGGACTTTTTTTTCTAGATATCATTTCATAGGTCTTCTTAGTGCAAGACCTTTAACTTCCACTAAACGGCAAATTAAAAACGTATATTTTTGCTGAACAATTCCCCAACAGTGTGGCGATTGTTTCATAACTTGATAAACCCAGGATTTTTTCATTTTTGCCATCGCAGAGCACGGAGGGAAGAACATGATCACGTAAATAGCCTTCTTTCCGAGCATTTGTGTTTCTAATTATATGTTTCCAAGTAACCTAAATTAAAACGAATAAGTTAAATGTTGGATATCATCGTTCAGAAATTTCGTACATGGCTTTATAATTTTTAATAAAGTTTTGTACACAACAACTGCAAACAAGTGCGTCAGTCGAGAATATGTTTATAAAGGAATGGGTAAGTTGGGTAAATATTTTGCTGACCACTGTGTCACATTGTATATCAGTTCGTACTACTCATATTTACTAGGACAATAACCTTTCATCTTATAACTTAGTAAAATTTTTTCATCGGCCTTTTCAGAAGAAACTGTGACATACTTCATCCTCCTCCCCCCTTACAGTTCCTATATATATATAAACGATAATTATTAATTATTACGAATATTAATTTTAAATACTAAAATATTTAATATTCGAAATAATTATCGTTAAATACAGTAAGGCAGATTAGTAATGTCAAATTTAAGATGTTATCTTTAAGTTTAATGGCAGTGATATAGTATGACTAATGTGACAGTTTCAATGGACTATTCCCATTGCCAGAAGAGAAAAGGTTTGCACGTAACTAAAATACGACACTACAAATAAGTAACAACCACATAACAAGACGACAAAGAACTAGGAAGCAACGGGAATCCAGACAGTCATTAAAAGATCGATAATAGACAGTAAAAAATCTATCAAAAATTGGAAACAAACATAACAGGAAACAATAACAGAATCCAACCACTGCAATTACCAATGATGAATTTGCAGTTCACCAGCCTCGTCAATAAAATGAAAAAAATTGTTAAAATTAAAAAAAGTTAAAATAACGAACCAACATTGGCAATAATTGAAGCACAAAGGGCGACGATAAATAAGAAAGGATATGGACAACAAAGTGGACATTAATGAAGCAAATAACATGTG
This sequence comes from Dryococelus australis, assembly GCA_029891345.1. Taxonomy (NCBI): domain Eukaryota; kingdom Metazoa; phylum Arthropoda; class Insecta; order Phasmatodea; family Phasmatidae; genus Dryococelus; species Dryococelus australis. The sequence continues at coordinate 319,467,185 of CM056995.1, forward strand.
TACATTTTCTAAGTATTGTCCGTAATGTCATGTGCGATAACTAATAATATGATTTCTAAAAATTGTTATTCAATACCATTCAGAAAAACTGATCAAACTGGCAGGCAGTCCATAGGTAGCAAGTGTGCGTTGCAGTAAACTCATGAGATACCGCTGTTTCTGTGTATCCGAACTTTCTGGTATTATGTTGTACCTAGAGTATGTGCAAATGCATATTTATTTCAATGCGATGATTAATAACAAAATAAAAACAATGTATAAACAAACTAAAGTTGATTTAGCTGTCGAAATAATGTAGGATTATTAAGTTTTTTTACAAATGGTTGTTGGACATAGTAGTAGGAAATAGGGGTTCTGAGCCAAAGGTATGTGTGTCCAGTTCTGTCGCCATTTTGGATTACGTGATTTCCGGATGCCATATTGGATTACGTCATTTCTGGCCGTAATCTTGTATTACATCATTTCCTACTGCCATCTTGGATTACATCATTTCCGGTCGCCATCTTGGATTCCATTTCTTCATGCTCTATCATTCCACCTCGATGCCCACCATATTGGATTCAACTTCTTCATGCTATATCTTTCCAACATCCTGTTACCCATTTTCTTCATACTCTATCATTCTCGTCATATTACTGCCATCTAGGATTCCACCTCTCACCTAGGCTCGACAGCCAATATTTTTTCTGGCCGCCATATTGTTTCCCACTATGCACCTACAAACAGACACCTTCCTACTGCTCTACCTACACACAAACCCATCTGCTCTTCTTACCTTCCCACCTGCAAACTGTCCTCTACTAACAAACTTACCCTCTTAACTAACCACCTACTACTCTACACACCTACCTTCCACTCCACCCATGTACCCACTGCTCTACTTATGTACCTACATACCCACTGCTCTACACACATATCCACAAACCCACTGCTATACCCACCTACATATCAACTGCTCTACTTGACTACTCACCCACTATTATACCCCAATACCACTCTTCTAACTTACTGACATATCTACGATTTTATCCACCTGCTACTCTAACAACGTACTGTCTACCCACTTACCCATAACTCTAACAACAAACCCCTCTACCTACCCACCTACATATTGTTAGACCCACACACCAACCTACATATTGATCTACCCACGTACCTACCTCTCAGTTAAACTAACTGCATTCAAACTAAACTAACCACCTACCCACTACACTACCCACTGTTCTACCTACCTACCCAAACACCTCTCTACCCACATTCCGCTCTACCCACCACTCTACTAACCAGTTGTTGACCTACCCATCTACCCACAACTCTAACAACAAACCAATCTACCTACCCACCACTCTATGCACCTACGCACCCCACCTACCTACGGAACTACCCATATACACACCCTCTCACCTACCCAACATTCTGCATATCTACCCATCCACCTTTCACTCTACCACCCTACCCACACTCCTAGCTCTACTAACCTACACACATACCTACTGCTCTACCCATCTAACCAACTGCCTACCATTCTACCTACCCACATGCCCACTGCTCTTCTTACCTTCCCACCTACCAATTGCTCCACCCACCTACCCAACTATGTAACCATATCCTGCTCTACACACCACCACTCCAACCAATGCTCTACCCACATACCTACCACTCTACATATTTACCTACATACTCACTGCTCTACCCACCTACCCACTAACCCACTGCTCTATCCACCTCCCCACCAACACATTGCTCTACCCACCTAACCACCAACCCACTAAACACTCACCCTCTATAATTACCCACCAACTGCTCTACTTACAGTCATACCCACATAACCACCTACCTAACACTCTACCCTCCTACCCTCTGCTCTACCTACCACTCTAACCCCCCTACTCACCTGCCTACTGCTCTACCCATCCCACTAACCAAAACTCTACCCACTTAAATTCCCACCAACCAATTGTTCTACCCACCTATCTACCAACCAACCTATGTACCCACTGCTCTACGTACAGTCCCACCCAAAGCTCTACACACACCTGCCCACCTACCCATCACTCAGCCCATCTACTCACAACTCTACCCATGCCCTCACCACTCCACCCATCTACTCACCACTCCACCCATCTACTCACCACTCTATCCATCTACTCACCACTCTATCCACCTACCCAACATTCTACCTACATAACCACCTCCCTATCACTCCACCTACCCACCTACCTATTGCTCCATTCACCCACTTACCTTCCCACTCGTTCATTGCTCTATCTACCTTCCTACCTACCCACCCAACTAGTTACCACTTCACTTTTATAAAATCTACCCACCTACTTACTGCTACGTGCACTTACCTACCCACCACTCTACCCACCCAACCATCGCTCCACCCTTCTACCTAGAACTCTAACCACCTACTAACCTACCTACTGCTCGGCCCACCTAACTAATACTCGACCCGCCTACCTATTGCTCTAGCCACCGACCCACTTCACACCCCAAAAGTTTACCCACATCATTACCCAAAAGTTTACCCACCTCACTGTCCACGAACCCATTGCTCTACCCACCTGCCCACCACTCTACTTACCTACCTACATACCTACTGAACTACCTACTGCACTACTTACCACACTACCCACCTACCCACCACTATACTAACCTACTTACAAAACTAATATATCCACTCACTCACTGCCCTACCCATCACTATTTGCACCTACCTACCTACAGCTCTAACCATCTACCCACCCACCCACCTACCTACCACTCTACTTACCTCATCATCCACCTTTCTCTCTAAAATCGTACCCACATTCCTAAAGCTTTACTAACCTACACACACTTACTGCTCTACCCATCTAACCAACTGCCTACAATTCTTCCTAACCACATTTAAACAGCTCTACTTACTCCTCACTGCTGACTCCATACTCATCTCCACACCCTCCGCACTTAGTACCACAAGCACCGCAGGCACACTTAGTACCACAGGCACCGCACTTAGTACCGCAGGCACTGCACATCTCTCGGTACCCTCCACACAACTCTCTGCACCCTCCGCACAACTCTCCGCGCCCTCCACACAATTCTCCACACCCTCTGCGCATCTCTCTGTACATTCACTCACCGCTCTACACCCTACTTACATACCCATTGCTTATCTTACTTTCCCACCTACCAATCCAATCCACCAATCTGCAGATCCATCGATCCACCACCACCATCTCATGTAATTGAAGTTGCAGTGGCTGGTATGGCTTGTTTTTTTTTGTAACTGGTAAAGTTAGATGGACTGAAATGGTAGACAGTATAGTTGGCTGTTATGACTGATCAGTAAGTCAGTGGTATGGTGGTTGCTATGGTCTGTATTGTTAATTGCATAATTGAGGTATGCTTGGGTTAGAGGGAATTATGTAGTTTTGGGGCAGTATGTTTTAGTTGATATATTCAGATGGTATATTATGTTGGTAGGCCAGGTTGTTTGGTCGGTATAGTACCCAGTACTCCTAGTCAGCAGGGTTACTCATATTTTGTTTTGTATGCCTGAGGTGTGGTCATTAGCATTTTTATTGGTGTGGATGGTTGGTATAATCAGGTGGTTTGTTTTGATGGATGGTATGATATTTGGCTGGTGTTGGTCAGTAATGCAAATGGAACGGATGTTAGCGTGTGGGCTGATCTCAACTGTATAGTTTCTCGAGTTATGATGGATGGTATGATTGGTGTGTTGGATGATATGTTTGAATTTTTCTTCGGTTAAAGATGTTGGTACTTTGGGTGGTATAGTATCAGTTGGTTATGTTAGGTTGACAAATTGTAGGAATGTTTGTGTTATTGGTTAGTCTGGAGTGTAAAGTGACTTGGTACAATTGGGTTAACATGGGTGGTATGGTGGGCATGTTGAGTGATATGGCTGGTATAATACCCAGTACTACTGGTCAGAAATATTACTCATATTTTGTCTCGTAAGTCTGAGGTGTGGTGGCCAGCATTTGTTATTGGAATGGATGGTTGGTACAATGAGGTGGTTTGTTTGATGAGTGATATGATATTTGGATGGTGTCTGATGGCATTAATTTTATGACAGGTATGCTGGAGTTACGAATTTTGGTATATTTTTTCCAAATTTTTGCAATTTTTCTTTGTTTTGCAGTATTGGATGGTGGCTAGGTAAAGGTAGGTATTGATTTGTAGGGTAATGGGGGACAAAATCCTTATTGTTGACAAGCACCTCCCTAGCAACAATGTTTAAACTTGTCTCGTTCTTCCTACTCTTCGCCTTCATCTCCTTTGCAACTTGGTCAGCTATATTCGCGTCTACTGTTCGAGAGATATAACCTCTCGAGAAATTTTGCTGGAGATGTGAGGCCAGTCTCTTTTTTTTTTAACTATTCTATATGATGAGCTTGGTATATTCATTGGTTGACTGATATGTCGGTGTCTCTTGCTTGTATGGCCTATCAGTATGATAGTACCGATGCCTGAAATGTATGAATGGGAACATTTTAGTAGTTTGGGTTGACTGCAGGGGGAAGTTTTTTTTGATGGAATAGCTTTATCTCTGAGTGTGACATGCCTGTATGGCTATTAAACAGGAGGGCAGGAGGTATGATGACAGGTGAGATGGTTAGTATAAAAGGTTGAAATGTATGGCTTGGAAATTAATCTTTGATTAGTCTGGTGATATAAATTGTATGTTTTGGGTAGTGAGAAGGGTAGAGCACTAGGTAGGTGAGTAGGTGGTTAGAGTGGTAGGTAGAGTAGTGAGTAGGATGGTAGAGTGTTAGGTAGGTGGGTACACCTGTAAGTAGAGCAGTTGGTGCGTAATTATAGAGGAGGTTGAGTGTGTACTGGGTAGGTTGATAGAACCATAAGTAAGTCAGTAATTAAGATAAGTGTTAGGTTTGAAGAGCGGCGGGTAGAACTGGTGGTGGATAGGTGAGTATTGGAGTTGACCCGATGGTGGGTAGGTCGTTATGACGGTGGGTAGAGTATTAGGCGGTTAGGCTGGTAGAGCAATGTGTTGGTGGGTAGGTGGGTATAGCAGTGGGTATGTAGGTAAGTATGTAGAGTGGTGGGTAAGTGGGTAGAGCATTGGTTGGAGTGGTGAGTAGAGCAGGAGATTGTTTGGTAGTTGGGTTGGTCGGTGGAGCAATGGGCAGGTGAGAAGGTAAGAATAGCATTGGGCGTGTGGGTTGGTAAAATGGCAGGCAGTTGGTTAGTTGGGTATAGCAGTAGGTATGTGTGTAAGTTAGTAGTGCTTCAAAGAATGGGGAAGGATGGTGGAGTGAAAGGTGGATGGGTAGGTAGAGTGTTGGTTAGGTGGGTGGGTGTGTAGATGGGTAAAGCTGTAGATAGGTGGGTGTGTAGATGGGTAGAACTGTATATAGATGGGTGTATAGATGGGTAGAGCAGTAGGAAGGTGGGTGTGTAGATTGGTAGAGCTGTAGGTAGGAGTGTGTGTGTAGGTTAATAGAGTGGTGGGTAGGCAGTGGTTGTGTGGATAGATTATTTTTTATATAAGTAGGTAAGTAGGGTGGTGGGTAGGTGTGTTGAGCAGTACATGGCTAGAGTAGTATTTGGGTACTTAGGTAGAACAGTGGTTAGGGTAATGGGTAGGTGGATAGATTAGTTTGTACGCATGTAGGTTAGTTGAGTGGTGGGTAGTTGGGTATGGCAGTGGGTAGGTTGGTGTGTGGGTCTAACAATAAGTAGGTGGGTGGGTAGATGTTTTTTTTTATAGTTGTGTGTAGAGCAGCAGGTGGGTAGAATGGTATGTATGTCGGTAGGTAAGAAAAGTGGTATTGGTGTAGAATAGTGGGTGGGTAGTCAGGTAGAGTAGTTGTTAGGTATGTGGATAGAGCAGTGGTTTGGTGTGTAAGTGTGTAGTGCAGTGGGTATGAAGGTAGGGTGCGGAGCAGTGCATGAATGCACGGAGTGCCATGTGAATCATGTGGAGATGTGTGCTGAGGGCGTGAAAATGAGTGTGTGGAGGGTGCGGAGAGTTGTGCTGAGAGCGCTTAGAGTTGTGTGGAGGGTGCCTGAGAGTTTTGGGGAGGTGGCATGATAGAGAATGAAGAAAATTAATCCAATATTGTGGATCCCGAGGTGGAATGATAGAGCATGAAGAAATGGAATCCAAGATGGTGGCTGTAAATTACTTAATACAAGATTGTGGCCGAAAATGACATAATTAAAAATGGCGGCTGGAAATATCGTGATTCAAAATGGTGACAGATCCTGATCCGGATCGCTTTGGCGCAGAACCTCCACATTTCCTACTACTGACGTAACTACCTTTTAACAAAATTTAGTTTGCATAATGTAGTAGTACGTTGTATATACTACTTTAAATAAACATAGCCTAGGGAATAATGGGATTTATAACGTACAAACATTTTTGTTGCACTTACGGGACTGCGCCTCAGATTTATTCAATCTCACGTTAAGTTTCGTTGAGTATAAACGTACGTATGTTTCTACAAGCACCCTAATTTTCAGGAAAACGAATGTATTCACATTTTGGTGTATGTTACTGCCGTATAAGCGACATTGTCTTATCATGTTTCTAGACTATTAGGAGCAATTATTCCGAGGAAAGCGTGGCGTCATTAACGAACGATGATCACCGTGTTCGATTAGCATTTTACAGGAATTCGTTCGTAATCGCAGTGCAATCAGGGGGGCTGGCGAAGCTACGACTGTGCGTGGTAATTGTAGGTGTGAACCAAGTGAATAATGACCGTAAGCAAGCCATTTTGATTAGCGTGCTGGCATGAAATGGGTTTAAAGAATAAAAATACATCTAAAACCAACATAGTGGGTGCGCTGTTTGTAAAGTGTTAAAAATGTTATTACATTCACGATTGCTTCCAACTTTTGAAGCCCTGCTCAAGTTTTACTGCCAGGATATTCCTCCGCCTCGTGCTAACAAAGCTTAGAAAGTTCACCAGACGGCCAACGTACCACATTCGTGCACACTCAGTCTAATAATATTTTCCGTAAGAACTATTTTTGTAGGCATTGCCAACATGTGCAATTTTTGTCTACCTATATTCATATCAGTTATAAATGAAATATTTTTATTGATAAATAAAATATAAGTTAAAATTCATACTAACAATAAATAAGGTACTTGTATGTTAACACAAGTATAAAACATTTTTTCACGTGACATATTTAGGAAACAACCGAACACACTATACATGGGATGTGTTTTCAAAGGGTTGATCCAGTAAGTGTGAAGAAACCGCGAATAGACAATAACTCACTGAAAGTTGTTCGCCACTGTACAGTGCATGCACAGTGGGCGTGAGTGATTGAGTGAAGAGATTTGGGCGGCTCTTAACAGCGAGGCGAGAGCCAGTGAGGGTGAAGTGAGGTGAGTGTGGAGCAGCGCCGGAATGTGTAAGGGCGGGGGAAACGGAAGAACCCCGAGAAAACCCGCCGACAAGCGGCATCGTCCGGCACGATTCCCATTTGCGAAAATCTGGAGTGAACCGGCTGGGGATTGAACTCGAATCGAGTTGGTGGGAGGCGAGCAGTCTGATCGCTCAGCCACCGCGGCCCCCAAAGTGGGTGTGCGACGTGTTGCCGGGTAACACTTGAAAGAAAGAAGAGGGCGTACAGTCGAAGGCCACTCAGTACTGGCGTGCCGACCGCAAGGGGACCGCAGATTACTCTTGTAACGAGCGATGCATTATTCGTGGCGCGTGTCGGAGAGGGGATGAAGTCATTTCCTCCCTCGCTATCACCCTCCCTCCGCCTCATCCCGTGGCGACCCCATCCGCCACACATCGACCCGGTCCCCGCCCACCTCCACGGATTTTGACCTACCACAACACTTCCGCCTTGCTGCATAATTCACGCGACGTACTCCTGCGAGCGTCGAATCCCAGACCCGCTCATGGGAGCGCCGGGGCGTCTTGTTTGAACAACTCGCGTAACTGAAGACTAGTCGGATTATCAGGGAGGCCGTGGTGGTGTGGTGGTCAGACTACTCGCCTCCAACCTAGGCGAGCCTGGTTCGATTACCCGGAGGGATGTGGGAATCGTTTCGGGCGATGTCGCCGGTCAGCGGGTTTTCTCGGGGATTTCCCGTTTCCCCCGCACTTGCATTCCGGCGACGCTCCATACGTCGCTTCACCCTCATCGGCTCTCAATACCTCGCTGTTACGTGCTGCCACACTCTCTCCCCGCATTCGGCGGGGCTCCCCGCTGAATTCCTCCGGATACGGGAAGGATTGCCTACTCACCAGGCCATGCTAGTGCTACCACTGTACCATTCGTCTGCGATTTAACCGGAAATGGTGGGTCCTAGGGAATTGCAACAGGAGGGGCTTATTTGCTACTTACGTCGTCCTGCTTCATCCCATGGTATCCACAGTCAGTTTAATCTTACGGTGTACGTTTTGCATGCAATCAAAGTATGCCAACCCCTATTATTTACATAATGGGGGTGTGTACGACGGACCATACCTACCGTGTGTCCAAGATCTTGGTTTACTACTTGTTCCGTGTACCAATTCATGTTCCTCTAACGCAAGTACTTTGCATAATATCCCACGTAATGCCCTTGTCGCCCATCGCCTTTACAGGCTTCTACAGCCCTATTATTTGAGACGGACCATGGGTGTCCTGTACCAATCTTCCTATTTTCCGGTCGCGAATCACGTGCCCGAATTATGTACACATGTTTACTATACTCGCTGTATGTTGTGTTTTAAACTATTTGCGTGAGTTACAAAGTTGTATTTGTAATGTTTCGACATTTCTGTTGACGTCTAGTTAGTGTGTATCTTGTACATTGCAAAAGTGATGTGCGTGCGTACTGTTATAAACTGACTTGTTGGTCAATTCGTACTTGAAAGGGGCTAAGGGCGTAGCTAAATAATGAGTCATAATTAGGTAGAGCACAGGAGTATAAGATGGGGTTTATTGGACATAAGGATTATACAATAACTATTTCTGTGACTATTGATCGGGGGAGCTTAAATGGGATACCAAGATTACTCCAGTATGGAATTAAACATAACGTGATTTTACTACCCCGAGCATAGAAATATAATTTACACGAGAGAGAAGTATACCACAATTATGTGAGTATGGAATTAACGATCTACATCAAAATTTCCCTATAAATTAAATGGACAAGATATATATGATGCCTCTCGCACATACTTTACACATTCATCTGCCTATGAGACTGACGATGAGGAACGTAATCGACACATAAAAAGAAATTAATTGATTAACACACGTAAGAAAATTGCGCCTCTCCCAAAACACGTCTGCCCGGCTGCAAGCTCAGTGAAGCACTGTTTGATTATAGACTTCAACTCTGAAATTTTAAACAAAACGAATGTTTCCAAATAAAACACGTAATGAAATGACGTCAGGAGCTCCCCGACAACACATCCGTCCACCTCGGAGGTCACTCGATGAATGAGTGTATTGTATGTGTATCGTATATGTGTGTAATGCGACCGGCATCTTAAAGACAACTCAGTAGAAATTTACGACTGACAGAAAGTCTACCAAGTTACTATTAACGATTTTATTCATCCTACAAGTACGTGAATGTATAAAAGAGAATTATTTTTAAAATAACATACATACTACAATTTTTTTTCCGTCAAGTCTGGTAAATATAGAGCACTTGTTGACACAAACATGAGTTGAAAATCATACCAAGTTTCGTCTGCCGAATACAGAAATGGGGTTTACATGATAAAAGCAGTATCACACAAAAATGTATATTTTTCCCACTGAAATAGTTTTATATTAAAACGTGTATACTATAAAACGTCAATAGCGGCTACCACACTCCGAAGCCCGGTGAAGTCGAGATATCCAGTGTTGTGTCTATGCAGCCTGAGGATTGGCGATGTACTAAGATGGTGGAAGCCTTCGAGAAACCTCCGCATCGCTCTGCCCAAGGCCAACCTCTCCAGACCTCCCTACCCCCCACCTTCACCCTTCGCCAGAGCATGTTTGCAGAGAAATGCTTAGTCCACGCACCCCAGGCCTTGTCAGTTACCGCGACTTCGGTGATCTGTCGCCTCCCCTCCATCCTCCAACGGAAAGTTCGTTTCCAAAGCTCCAGGACACGCACCCTGGTGTCGATCTAATACTGCAAGAACCTGTTTAGCGGCAAACACACACACCGCAAAAGAACTATCCATTCCAATGTGGCACTTATACCCGCCCTCCTCAAGGTCAGAAAGCATTATTTTTGGTTGACTGCCCCTGCCCACAGAGGGCGCTATTGATTCAAATCCATGCACTACCCCCTCCTCTTACAGTTCTCAAGTGATGCATTTTTTGGGATATCTCAGGAATTGGCTGTTCCTCCTCCCTTCACCACCAGAGTGCTGCCTCTGCTATGAACGGAGGCTTGCTTCAAGGTCAGAGCGACAGTTTCCCTAGGGAGGCAGTAGCAGAATTGGAACTGAAGTGGGCTATTTCCCCTCCCCCATACAAACAGTTATTTTCTATCGAAGACTGAAGCTTGCACCTATATTTCGAGGCCAAAGAAGTCGACGTACTCCCAGCTAAATAAAATTTCACAACCATCACCAATAAAACTTTATTTTACGCATCACTAAGATATATGTTTAAAATGTTTTTAACATGCAATAAATTCGATTTAAAATATAAACCTTTTTTTCACCAAACTTTTTCCCCCATTTTCCAACAATCTTACATGATATTTTTAACTTTATTCCCATTTTCCAACAACTTTTAGCGAACACAATAGTGTATGTCTATTCTGATAAGTTAAATATATAATGATCTACATGAAAGTAATTTACAATAGAAAAATCTTACCCCACATGATTTGTTTCAAAATAATTAACTTGCGTAGAAGAATAGCTCAGGCTCTTGCAAGTAGAAGAATTCATGTTTGTGACAGTTAAATTTTATTTTTTTAGTTTAAAAATTCTTTAAATATATTAATTTTTGTGTTTGTTTTCTTCACCAGATATCGTGTTGGATCTTGAATAGCTGCAATCTGTGTATGTAAGCTGAAATATTTTTTATTTATATTTAAAATGTTCGTTGGATTCTGTTCGATGCAGATGTAAAAGTTGTAGCTGGAGAAACTTTCTTGTAGGCAAGGATGGTTAGAGGTCTTTTTTGTACCTGCCTCTGTAAAGTTAATTGGGGCTCGCTTTCAATATGTCCCCCTGGGATGTCACAAAAGTTGGCCAGCAGGGCATCATGTCTCCAACACCAACATTGAATTTAAGCAGCCAGAGTGGACGAAGGTTTTAACCTGCTGGCTTGTTTATTTAAAAACTTATTCATTTCAGTGCATGTTTCTTTCATGACATATAGCCTGTTACCATCAATGTTTAGTTATTATCATTGAAAAATGTTAGTGACATGAGGTATTAAAGAAAAATAACAAGCCACACGCTATTCATTTTAACATGAAAAATTTTACTATAAAATATTTTTTTCAAAATCGACCTTGTAAGGTATAAATTTACAATGTCACACACAAATATTTAATTTACAACAAACATTATCACACACTTATGTTCGAGAGTTAACACATACAACTAACATTTATCAAAGACATGATCAAACTGTATGATCCAAAACAAGTAAATATTTACAAAGAAACTTTACAGAGAATTCATATGTTACAAACATTTACACACTAAAAGACATTTTACAACAATTTTAAAAAAGGGTAACATTTTACAAACATTATAAGAACTAAATTACTAAACATTTTCAATCACTTTACGAGGAAAAAAAATCAAGTTATTATGTGCAACAAAATACCTATTACAATATTTACAATATTCTATGACAAAGTTATGCACATCATTTGTACATCTTAACACTATTAATAATATTGTACAACAATTCAAAATCATATTACACATATTAATAAAGAACAATAACAAAAATATATACATAAGTGATTAAAAATTTTAATTTACAAACTATATGGATGTGAGGTCATTTCTTTCCTAACTATATACAATATTTACAATATCCTGAGGAGATTATAAAGATGCACACTGAAGGCTTTCCTTTAAGGTGTCACGTCCGGGAATATATATGCAGACACTCACACATGCCAAATGACTGCTTACAACACTCCCATAAACATATATTACAAATTTCAATGACGAAGATGTTAATTTCTTCCTGCTATTTGTAAAATGGCAAGAGAAAATGGATCGAAGACACTAGCATAAAGAGAGTTGATACCGAAGTTATGGCATGCCTTACAGTTAGGCAAAGAGGTATCAGCAGCATTGATGGTCATGCAACAGGTGTTGCAAACCATTGTAGACAGCTGCGATGAGTGTGGAACAGGAGGTGTGTGTAGTGGCGGCAGATGGACGTCATTGGCGCTGTGGTGCTGGGAGGTCTATAAATTAACTGGGGTGCTAAAACTAATATATGGAGGAAAATAAAAAAATACTCAGGTAATCGATAGTGCCTCGAAGGTAAGGTTGATATTCCATCTGCTTCAATATACCGCATATTGTTATACATTCAGTGTAGACTTAATGAGCATGCGAACGGAACTGATATTGGGTCCTCAGAACCCTTGTGCAATTTTCGAGGCAATCTGTAATCCTTGTACCTGAGTGATTGCAACAGGTTGGGTTTTACACACTTCGCCTTATGTATATATAGCTCATTCGTAATAACGTATGCATAAAGCTTAGGATGTAAATCCACAAAGTGTGTGATTTTGTGCCCAGCACATTCATCTTTCATCTCCCTGGTACAGCCTTTTCTCATAAGGGAATCCTTGCTGATTATCGAGCACATAGTTGGATATATCAAACCATGCCTTTAAATCTGGGGTAGTTACTTTATAGATGTCCTCACAAGCAACAGAATAGATTAGGGAATTAGTGTCACAATAGAGGAGGTGCAAAGCCGGTGGAAAAGATTTTGTACACATGTACTGATAGTGAAATTTGTATAGAGTTAGTTTTGAAAGGTCGAGAATGGCAACACCAGTGTAAAAAGGTTTGTTAAACCTAACAGAACTCTTTGGCATCTCGATAATAATTAAGTTTTCATCGATAATCTTCTGTGCCTGGAATGTAGGACAACCTATCAGCTGTGCAGCCCCATAGTCGTGTCATACCCCGAAACAACTCTGATGTCCCTTTCCCGGTGAACATTCTGCAAGGTTTTTCCATAAACAGAATTATTCATTATTTTAAAAACGATTTTTCAAATGCGTTCACAGCCTGGGCATGTTTCTCAATGTTAAACTCGATGTACAGAGCCATCCATGCCTTCTGCTCTAAGCACAAAATGCGATGAACAGAGTCAAGTTTGCCCCATACATCAAGTACAGCCTCAGTGTTTCCCTGTGTATAACATATTTCTTCCACGGTGCAAGTGTTAAAAGAAGTTTCTCATGCGAGCCGTTCGGGGGTATGCCATTTTATGCGGCGAAAGGCAGATCAGATAGTTATTAAAGACACTCTTGTGGAAAAGACAGATCAACTTCTGCGAAAAAAACGTGTCTCCATTATTCACCTAGTTTGAAAAATTCTATTAAGAGAACAGGTCAGCCTTAATCCCTTCGAAATTATTAACGGAAGCTTGGACCACACCCTATGACTGTACAGTCCATTAATGTCGGAATAACATATATATTTCGATGCCACACTGGGGTCGTAGTGCTCACCCATGTAAACATTGTTGGCTTCCGCGCCTCTTTTTTAAACCTGCATAGTGCCGCCCTTAACCCCACGTTCTACAAAAAGATACATGCCTGGGTCAGTCAACAGCTCTAGCCACGCACATAATTGACAATAAAGCATCCCATGAAAGAGACGGAGCTGTGACGTACATGGCGGGGTCAAGACCATAATTAGCCAAACATAAGTTCCTGAAATTCTCATAAATATCAGCCAGAAAACAAGTGTCCACACGTAACTAATGAATGTCATATTGCAGCAAGTTTATGCCGTTTAACGCGTCACACGCGGCTTGGGCATGAGTGTAATCCTCATCGCTAATGCCTTTGCCTCTCATCACATTATGAAATGCATCCTTTGGTGAGAATGACATGCACAACAGACTATCTGGCAACTTAACAAAGTCATAAGGAAAAACTCCCTTCCATTTTGCCAATTCGAATTGGATGTTGTCTAGAAACATCGAGTGGGCGATACAATTGCACAAATAGTAAATTGCCTGCCAAAGTTTCCAGAGAGGCGCTCATAAATTGGAATGAATCAATAAATCTTAACTTGCAATATTGTGCTTTTCCATTACAATCAATCCCATTGGGAATTTGTTTTGTGATACATTTGAATTTCTCTAGGGTCATTCCAATCACTTGAATTTTTCCATGATTGTCAATTACCACAGTTATGTCATGTAATGTTACATGACATTCAGCCAATGGCTTTATAAGAAAGTGAGCATCATAATGCAGGTTATGAAAAACGACAAGTTATCTTTTGGGCAGTCTGAAATTCAAGTTGCACTTATTATGTGCATAGCCTCTGATTTTGCCCATCAGATTGTCATAATCGACTACAATATCATCTGTTAAGAGCTTTTCTTCACAAATATGACAGTTTTTCTGATCCACTAACCTAACTTATTCAGGAGGTGTTTTTGGCTTCATCTGTACAATGATACTTTAAATTTGTGCAACCCACTTTGTAAGTTCAACTAATTTATCATATAATTGGTACATACAATCCTCACCCACAAACTTGAAATACTGAGTCAAAGCCGGATTGTATGAGCATGCCAACAAAATACTACAAGCATATGGAATATGTTGATTGATGATAGGTTGTATTACTTGTTTCATCATTAGGCAAGCAAGTGGACATGGGTTTCAGGCAACTGTCAGCATCGCAACAGGCGACGAAACCCAGTCTGTGCTATTTGCTGTAATCTTTAAATTCCATGTACTTGTTCCCAGTGAGGAAAGTACTGCAAACAGCCTTTTGTTGCTGGCAAAGAATACTGTGACTTGCGAGTTTCTCCTCAGTTCTGAAATACTGGAAGCAATGCTCACAAATAAATTTCTTGTGACAATATTTACTCAGCTGACTACCAATGAGCTTTGACAAATTTCTAATGCATACGAAATGGAAATGAGTGTCATTCTCACTCGTGCTAATCACTAAAATATTTATGTGTTTGTCATGGCGTACAGGAGAAATACCCATAGATCCTACAACCCCACCCTTTTCACAAGTTTCGTCAATTATGTTACTATCTTTGTCCACCACACACAGTAGACGTGAATAGGAATAGAATTGTTCTCAAACTAGCGAATATCCTGTATGACAGGTGCCGACAAATCTTTGATATTCAAAACCTCTTGAGGTTTTGGATATGAAGTAGTTCTCTTGTCATGTCATGGGACAGGAAACAAAGATGCTATTATGGCGTAGTGGAAACACATTCCCTCTGGGCAGTGTACATCGATACAAGCTTTCCTATTAGCAATAAACTTTGGCAGTTTAGTGTGCGTAGCACCGATGATGAATGGGCGATATTGACTCACATGGACATCCATGTACACGAACATTTGCAGACTCCAGCAAGATCCACACACACTGAACTCTTCAAATCTGTTAGTGAGATAAGGAACGATATCATCATCATAGATTAAACCCATGTCGTATAAATTGAGGACAGGGAGTGCTTGCTTTGAAAACGAAAAGTCTCTGTAGCACTTTCCTCTGCCGTGTGGGATTTCAAATACTTAACCATTACAGAAATGGATAATCTAACTGTCCGGGCTGATGGCATTAATAAGCTTAATTAAGGGACTTTACACCTCTGGAAAAAACGAGAGAAATCTGCTTGAGACTAATTGATCATTAAGTATGAGCACGTCATTTAGTCTTCCTGCGAACACCGTAGCCATTGGCTGGTACGTCAGATCTGGTAAAGCTTCCACTGAGGCTGTGGAATCAGAAAAGGAATTATTTTCCAGCTCCCTTGGCGAAATATCTCTAACTGACTCGAAAGTCGGTTGTGAAATGGTTGGAGCACTCGCCGAATCACAATCTTCTGAGTGTGATAGAAATAAGTCGCCAGTAAAAAGATCAACCTTCTCATGTTTGGGGGAAGCGGACACGCATTGACCTTTGTCTGTAAACGTTCTCTTCCTAAGCGAATCCATGCTCGAATCACTTAAGTAGAGATCTTCCTCCAAGAGATTAACTCGTGTCTGCTTAGGCAAAGGGACACTGTCTCGACTGCTTGTTTGTCTTTCTATCTGTGATTCTGTATCGGAATAGCTTACATAAAGATCTTCAAGCAAGATGTCGATAGTGGATCACTTATGCTCACCCATTTTCACGTAACTAAAAACTTCCGTTAGTTTCACTGATATAAAAGTTAAAGCACCACAATAAATTACACTGAAGTAACAGCCTCGTTCTAAAAGAAAACATTTTTAATAACTTACACACATATATAATATAACTGAAAACATATTGTTATTGCTAACATCCTAGACAAAAGAGTTAAATGTTTTTCTTAATTTTATATTTTATGTTTGTTTGGGAATGACAGGAACGAGAGTTGTGACTAAAAAGGTAGCGAGTTCAAAATACTTTTAAAAGTGGCCAAGAGGTAGGTAGCTAGCAGGTGAGGAGAAACAAAACACAATAGGGAATAGACGGGGCAAGGTCTTGATCGTCTGACGGACCGTGCACGCATGGTGAGGGTGAGCAGTGTAAGATGCAAGCATGGAACAAGCCAGGTTGGTCCGCGTGCGGAGCTGACTAGACAAGAGAATGGGAAAAATACTTATGTAACCTACTGCTAGCACAACGAAAATGCCACCATCCGGTCACTCTCCTCCTTTGGCACCTCCTCGACAACCACTGCCTGCTCGACATTCTCCCTTTCCTCCTCCAACGACTCTTCACGATGGCACTGCAGCTGTCTCTGTGATGAACCATGGAAGTTGACACTTCCCCTCCAACCCTGTCCCTCCGACAACTTTCCAGTCTCCAGTATAGAATTGACCGCACTTTGCGACCTGTCTCGCCTTCGTCTTTCACAAGATTTACTTTTTGGCCCTAGTGTGCGGCTTTCGTTTAGAATGTAACAGTAAAATTCAAATTCACACTATTGCATTTCAGTTTAAGCCCAGCTTAAACATAATTTTGTGAGAGAAAAATTTACATTTTAAAATGTGCCTTTTTTTATATCAATATTACACCATAAAAATTATATCATTAATGAATATTACATCATGAAAAACATTATTTAATCTTACACCACCCAAAAAATACGTTCTAGGGTGCACCATAAAAAATAATTTACTCTACAAAAATATTTTTATAAATTTTCTGAAAATATGTTCAATGACGAGTGTTTTAGCAAGGATAATTAATTTGTTGCACTCAAGACATTATGAAACTTGTCTATATTTTAAAATAATTTCTTAAAAATTGTTATAATTCAATTATTTTATGCTTTAAAACTAAACATGTATACTTTTGCATATATAAAAACCTACATACACATTCAACTCATTTTATTCAAATTCAAACTTGTAATACTTGTACAACTATAGAATCCTGCATACTTGCATTTTAGAATTAAAATTTTCTGAAACACACACCCCTCTCTCTCTCTCTCTCTCTCTCTCTCTCTCTCTCTCTCTCTCTCTCTCTCTCTCTCTCTCTCTCATACACATGGAACTAGTCCCCCCTACACTCACACTCGCAGCCATACATTCTCACTCACACCTACCAAACCAAAATTTCTCAGCATAATCGGCGATATATTCTAGATGTTTTACACGTACTTTGCGAATATTTAAACAATGAAAATAGGGGTAGGTGCGTGTTATTGACACAACATTATTCCATGTAGCTATGACTGGCGATTCACCTGTATAACCTTCTCAACTCTGCTAAATAAACTCAAATGTACATAAAAATTACATTTGTAATTCAGTTTTTTTAATCACTTTTCCTCTGCACTCACAGTCTCACTCACATATGAATTAACAATTCCAAAGACTTGTTTTACAATTTCAAAGACCAATCATTCAAATCGGTAAAAAGTTTTATAATTCCAAAGACTTGTTTTACAATTCCAAAGACCAATCATTCAAATCGATAAAAAGTTTTACGATTCCAAAGACTTGTCTTACAATTTCAAAGACCAATCATTCAAATAGATAAAAAGTTTTATGATTCCAAAGACATGTTTTACGATTTCAAAGACCAATCATTCAGTTTGTTAAAAATGTAGAATGAAATTCATGCAATTCACTCAAAGTTTAAAGAAAACGCGAAACATTATAAACAAAATACCGAAAAACGTAAAGAATTTTTTTAAAAATTATTAACTTACTTAAACTGTTGTAGCGAAGATGGTGGGTGTGGAACAAGACCCGAACCCAGGTCAGACAGGCTGAGCAATAGTCCGCTCTGCAAGGTGAGCATCAGGGTTCCTACCCCAACAGGCTAGCAGGTGGGCGCTCGCAATCCCTCGAGAGCTTCATGCGATTCTACTTCAGCAGGCTAGCAAGCTGTCGGGCGATCGCACTCCCAAGCGAGCTCCGCTGGTGACTTCTCAAGAAGGCGAGGAGGTTTGCTTTCACCGTCGCAGCAGAAGCAATGGGCGAGCTGGTCCCTTAGTCGCAAAGCGCCGTTTGCAGAACAGACAGGCAGAGGTAAACAGCGAGAGGGTGGCCTTGAACTAGACACCCTAGCACCACGGGCCGCACACGTATATGGGGTAGTCTTTAGTTAAACATATTATTAACATATTGGAAATGTTTTTTCGTAAGCTATGTCACCAGTATCCCATTTCAGGTTATGTATCTCATAAGTCTGTTCCCGAAATATCATTTTAACATCAGGTTTTAAACTGTACCAAGGTCTAGGAGATTTTAATCGTAATACTTTAGAGTCATTATCATCGGTTGCATAAGAAATAGCAAGCTCCTTAATTACAAAGGAGTTGTCTTGGTAGTTTTCGAAACCCTGAGTATAGTACATCATTTTTACATTATTTCTTTATACACTATTTACAAAAAAAAGCTTCTCTCAAATAAATTTTATAATATGGCATTGCTCGCCTCCGAATCTACTTCATCGACTTCACATGAGTCCATTGCTATATCTGGAATGATTCTCACTTATAGTAGCTGTTTCAGCCTGTGCGACATACAATCCCTCCACATATTTTGCAAGTTCCCAACATTAGCAAAGGCAGCATGCCGTAAGGACAGTCATCATAAGGTAAATACGGTACAATATCCTCATCAGCTTGTAAATGTTCAGCCAGGACTGGATACACTAATTTTATTTTGTGGGCCATAAAATAAATTAAAAATTCTTACGGCAATACTCACAGTTGGGAACACTCTACACTCAATAAGGTTTTTGCCTTCCCATAAGCTAAAATAGCATTGAACGTTTCAACGCATTCAGAGTCATAATTGTCACAGCAGTTACCTTGATGCATTGTACTTGTTGCGAGCTGATGCAGAGATGAAATACCATGTAGATTCTGTGGTGATGATGATGATCTAGATGTAGCGAAGTTGTAGTAGACGTCTGGCGTTGTTGTCGACGTGATGGACGATTGTTGTAGTGTATGCTTGGCATCGTTTACAATATTGACACTTCCCTTTGGTTTAGATGCCTGCTGTTGCAATGGATGCCTGGTATCATTATCCATGCTACTGCAATGCACATGCATGCATACACACTAAGTGACCTTCGCTGATTCTGAGTTAAGACTGAGAAAAAATTAATTTATCCCTCTTTATATACTGTAAGGATTCAAAATGGCTGCCATTTTCCTGTAAAGTTACAAGAATAACGTTGAAAATCGCTATAATTTGACTCTGAAAAACATCATTTCCACCTTTCTACGTACTGTTTCGTTAAACTTACGTCGGAAACTGTTAAAATATTAAATAAATTAAAATATATGCATTTTATGTTAGATGGAATACATTTTGCTGCTGGAAAGTTTTTGGTTAGACATAACGAGAGGGATCGCGTTGGTTGAGCGATTAGCACACTCGCCTCCCTGGGCAGGTCACACCATCAAATTTTTTTCAGCAAGGTGTGGAAGTTGAGTTAGACGTTGCCGCTGATACAACAGTTTTATCGGAGATCTCTCTCATTTCCCTGGTTGCGCGCGACCTGGTCCGGTGTTGCTCCATACTGACATGCTTCACCCACATCGGCTCTCAAGACCTAAATTTCGCTCGCTCCTGAAACACACTTGATTCTCAGCTATCCGTTACCTGGTATTGTCCATGAGGTTTTAGAATGACTCGTTCCCGTATCTTTTGTAAAAACACATCGCTGTAGTCGACTGGCTTTCCGAAATAAATTTGGAACTGATTTTTACTTAACATAGAATAATAATCATTACTGAGATTATATTATATTTTCGTATATGATAGCAGTGTCTAAAAATTCTGGGCTAGAAAAATCTTTACGTGAAATTCTTATTTTTGTCTGCTTGACGAATAAATATATGTCTTATTTCAATACTTGTAAAAAAAAAGCATTTTATGACTGAACCAAATGTGTCTTGTGTTTTTTTTTTTCAATTGTTTGCTTGATTCAAATATCGTCTTGTTGTTGGAATGTTAAATCTGGGGAATATCTCGGGGATTAAAGAAACCTTATTTCAGGGATATAAAATTTTATTGGAAGGAGTTTTGACTGTTTAATTCGCTGGGAATGTGCCAGGTTCTTGCGTGACCTTTGATTGACAGCGAGGGCTGGCGGTGTGGGCAGGCCACCTCTCGAGATATCCCAAAAATGCATTCCAGGCTGGGGATTTGTGGCCTTGGAGAAGAACTGGCTTTTCAGGCAAAGACAGCTTCTAGAGTAGGGGTAGAGAGATGCTCTGGGTTCTTGACCACAGGCTCGTCCCTCTAGCCAAGGGTGACGGGTAGGGGATCGCTACAGGCGAGCAGGGACGATGTGAATTTCTCTTGCCAGTTGTCGCCATCTTGACTCAGTGGCGAAAAATTGACAATCAGGGAAGACAGATGAACGACCCAGGACATGTTGCTCTGGTGATGGGTGGAGGTGGGAGGTGGGGATGGCAGTTTAGGGACCAGGAGCCATCTGAACCCCTCTGTGCAGTCGTCGCGATCTTACCTTAGTGCTGAAAAATTGACAATCGAGGGCAGAGGGGTGAGTAACCCCGGGACACTTTGCTATGGCGAGGGGTGGAGGTGGGGTGTAGGGAAGTCTGGAGTGGCTGGTCTTGGGCAGAGTGATGTGGAGGTTTCTCGAGGGCTTCTGCCATCTGAGTACTTTGCCAATCCTCAGGCTGCATAGATGCAACACTGGATATCTCAACTTCACTGGGCTTCGGAGTGTGGTAGCCCCTATTACTGTTTTATAGTATTCACGTTTTAATATAAAACTATTTTATTGGGAAAAATTACACATTTTTGTGTGATAGTTTTTTTATCATGTAAACCCCGTTTTTGTGTTTGGTAGACAAATCTTGGAATGATTTTCAACTCATGTTTGTGTTAACAAGTATGCTATATTTACCAGACTTTATGGAAAAAAATTTGTAGTATGTATGTTATTTTAAAAATAATTCTCTTTTATACCTTCACGTACCTGTAGGATGAATCAAATCATTAATAGTGACTTGGTAGACTTTCTGTCAGTCGTAAATTTCTACTGTGTTGCCTTTAAGATGCCGGTCGTGTTACACACACATTAGCAGGCACACCTCTTATGATACACTCATTCATCGAGTGACCTCCAAGGTGGACGGATGTGTTGTCTGGGAGCTCCTGACGTCATTTTATTACGTGTTTTATTTGGAAACATTATATTTGTTTAAAATTTCAGAGTTGAAGTCTATAATCAAACAGTGCTTCACTGAGCTTGCAGCTGGGCAGATGTGTTTTGGGAGAGGCGCAATTTTCTTACGTGTGTTAATCAATTAATTTCTTTTTATGTGTGGATTATGTTCCTCATCGCCAGTCATAGGCAGATGAATGTGTAAAGTATGTGCGAGATGCATCATATATATCTTGTTCGTTTAATTATTAGGGACATTTTGATGTAGATTGTTAATTCCATACTCACATAATTGTGGTATACTTCTCTCTCGTGTAAATTATATTTCTATGCTCGGGGTAGTAAAATCACGTTACGTTTAATTCCATACTGGAGTAATTGCACTTATTATTCCTGTAGTTGTTTCAAATTTGCGATTCGATGCAGGTAATTTATTCATACGTACAGCACTCTGAAATTCTCTAATGTTTAATTGCATTCAGAAACAGTTGTCGTCTATTTAATCGTTTGTCATTACTAACACACAAATCGCATCTTTCAAAGTCGCCTATCTCCCACCATCGTCTACGAGCAATATTCCAAAAGAAAAAAACATAAAATTTACACTTCGACCACTCTTAGAAATTGTTTAAATGCTCTGAAATTCTCTTGTGTGTTAAATATATTAGTAAAAATCGCCTATATACCACCAATATCCCGACAAACACCCCAAAATTAGAAAGAAAAAAAAAGACCCTTAGCACACTCTTCATTCAACTTAACACCTATATAACACATTGCAACCCACCACTCTGGTCAGGTCTCCAGGACACCACAGCGTCAACATCATACAGAGCTCCTGCTACCCCCTCCCAAAAAGAAGGAAAGAAATAAGTACAAGAAAAAATTAAATTAACCCATTCAACACATTTAACCCTTTCAATCAATTTAACCCGTCAACCCATTTAACTCTTTCGGTCCATTTGACCCTTTCAATTTTTGATTGGATTAGGATCGGATTGGGGATTAACCCTTTCAATCAAATCGATAGTCCATCAATTAAAATCAATTATTCCCAAGTGGGGTTGGATCGGCACGACCCTACTACTGGCGAGCCCCGAACCCATAACGTATTTGTGTTTACACTAGCAGCCACGCGACATAACCACATGTCCATCAGTTGACTGTCAATGAACTATTGTGTTCTGATGCATATTAATTCAATTCAATTATCACAACTACTTTTTCACTTGATTTATAGTTGGAAAATTAACGTTTATGCTATCACAGTTCTATTCACATTCGCATATTACCGGTTAACTGAAAAACCCGCACGAAATGAGTAGTTTTCTTCATATATTGAAAAAAAAATCATGTCAATTAAAATGAGTTCCACATACGATTACTTTCACTCTTGCCAAAATCGATAAATAGTATTTATGCCTCGCAATTACTCTTCCAGACCCGCCTCAATTTTCTCACTCGGTGTGGCTCTAGATAAAGTTTTAATGAAGCGGCAGCTTGACTGCAGATTTTAATCAAAAAGGGATGACTGACAGCTGGAATAGTAACAGCTTACTACAGGCCGGTTTATCAATACGAGGGTAAAATACATTAGCTGCCAGCTACGCGGTAGCTCACGTACACTATTATTGTTCATCAGTGTCCGGCCACCGCCTATCATGTAGAGTGCTACGGACGTCAAATGACTCGGAAGATAGATAGGGATACCTGTCAGAGAACTATCGTCCTGGTCTTTCATGAAACACCTCATATGTTACAAACTTAAATGGGTTAATCACGAAACTTTATGATAAAATGCAGTGATAATTGTTTTCGGAAGTTTTTTTATCCTTTTAATTTTTTTTTTTTTTTTACTTTCAAGCTGCTAGTAGTGGAATTCGTATAAAGCAGGATTTACAACAGCCCGTCGCGTCCGTCCGTCGTCCGTCCGTCCGTCATTCGTTCGTCCGTCTCCCAGCTGAGCGATTTACAACCAAACTTCGAACGTCTGTCGAATGTTCTTTGCTGCAAACTAATAAAAACAAAACTGTTTACAAATAGGAAAAAATTCTCCACAATAAAGTGAAAATCTTTTGCGGTATTGTGTTTTCTAAGTACCAAAAACAACCATACACGTACGTAACGGAAATTAATAGATGTAAAAAAAATTTCATACCAGCATAATTTTATTATTTTTACTATTACAAAAAAGCAGCTCGTGTTTCCGAACGTAATTATCAATTATTCTTCAGGAAAAATGTAACTTAATTTTATTTTTTAGTTACATAAACAAACATGTGAAAGCAAAAGACCGCAAAAACAAAACACTGCACACACTACACAGCCTTTTAAAGAACTCGGGATAGGCGAGTAACAAAATGTACAGGTTTAGAAGGCTGTAATTACATCCGTTCGTCCGTTGAAAGTTAAAGCTTTCAAAAGTTTTGACGGACGGACGGATAGAATTAATGGCCATATCTGATTGGCTGTTGATCACGTGATTGACGTGCTTATTTTATGCGAGTGGAAACCGCCCATGCAGAACACAGTCGGGGATTAATTATTTTTTAATTTGCGTACATTCGTACTTCATTCGAAATTGACGCAAAATGCATGCATAAGAAATTTTAACTGTACGCTCTTATAGGTACTGACAGCGATACAAACGGGAAATTGCACCCAGGGCCGTCGGGAACACCCAACCTACAACGGAATTTCGAGACAGGACTTTTTTAAGTTCCAGCCACACTGAAGAGTGACAAGGCATGAGATACAATGGAGCGCTGACGGATTGCAAATATAGGGGGCAATGGTAGCACCCCGAGAATATCCACAGACCAACAGCAACGTACTCTATATTTCCTACACGCTGTAATCAGGGCATCCCGCCGGATGTTGGGCCCGAATCGCTGTGGTGGGGGACCGGTGAGCTAGCCACGCCGCGACCGCGGCCCGCAAGTCTTGTTTAGTTTTGAATCGAGCTGGACGATGTCGTTGGTCGGTGGGTTTTCTCGGGAATTTCTCGTTTCTCCCGCCATTTAATTCCAGCGCTGTTCCATACTCATCTCGATCACCCTTATCGACTCTCAAGACCTCGATGTTAAAGAGTCGTCCAAATCTCTTCACTCACTCACTTATGTGGTTTTACATGTGTAGTGTAGATTACGTGTGTGATAACGATGCAGTAACATGACTGACTCAAAATATGGTTATGTACTGTTTGGACGCGGTACACGGCAGAGAAAGGCCACCTTCTTTGTGAAATTTGCTAACTG
The DNA here is from genome assembly GCA_029891345.1 of Dryococelus australis. Classification (NCBI taxonomy): domain Eukaryota; kingdom Metazoa; phylum Arthropoda; class Insecta; order Phasmatodea; family Phasmatidae; genus Dryococelus; species Dryococelus australis. The sequence continues at coordinate 319,492,239 of CM056995.1, forward strand.
GTAGATATCTAAAATCTACGCTAATTTATGATTGGTAAACTTTGACCTTATCCGCCACTTTAGTTTTTATACCAAGGTACCTGACGGGTAATTTTTAAGCACATGTAACCCCCTCGTTTGTAAATCGCCATACATGTGTCATGTCTAGCTTCTAAGAAGTTCTACTCTGGATGATAAATTGCCGGTTGAGAATGTACATATGTATAAACCGTAGAAGGCGTATTGGGTGCAGTAGCCAGTCCCTCATTCGTAACGTATATCTTTACTCAGTGCTAAGAGACCGAACAGTTTTTTTTGTCACTGAAACAGTTACAAACCACGTTCACTCTCGGCATACTACCCTAGTGTGTGCTTTGGGACTTAATATTAGTAAAAACTAGGTTATATATGCAAATTGCGAAAAATAATTTATTTGTATAATGGTACATGTGTATTGGATAACCAAACGGGAAAATAAGTCCACTCTACGCTCTAAATCTGGAAAAATTATTTCTCTGTCTCTGACGAAACAGTGGAATGAATGCACTGAGGTTTTACTGCCAGACTAGTGCAATTCATTAGTAATCAGTGGAATCACTGTTTAATCAGTGAACACGAGAAACTAAAAGTACCTGTAAAATTTCACTGAATAGAATGTTTAGCACTTTCAATTGTTCTGCAGTCAAATTTGTGGATTAGAGGCAGTTTTAACTGTTTCGATTTTAGAGTGTACTGTTCGATCACATAATTTTGGTGTAGTTCTTCTTGCATTTCGTGCGTCAGTGTTACTAATATGCGCAGTTGAAGAAAATAATTTCAATTTAAGGCTGTTCAAGGTAAAGTGGGCATTTTTGAAAGCCCTGATTATTATCTACTTATACGCACATTGTGTATTCTTCCGCCACATGTCGAATTAACTTAGTCATTGACTTGGTCACTTGATTCATGCGTCAGTCAAGTAAAACTGTAAAATTGTTGGGAAAAGTAAATATTTTACTAATGTTTTAATTCTCTGCTATTGTATACATAAAAAAGAAACAGAAAGCAAAATAATTAATTTCGATAATCACACTTGTTTTAGTTCAACGTTAAAGCATGTAACTGACCAATTTTACTGGGCGTATGTCAATCGGTGCGCCTGTAAAAGTATATGCTGGTCGGGGCATTGCCATTTTTCAAAGGTTAGTTTCAAAAGTGCTCACTTTACCGTGAACAGCGGATACCTCAAAACCGACTCCAAGCCACGCTACCAGCTACTCGCTGCTGTCACTCCGAGTTGTGCCGTTGGTGGATTTGGAGCCATCGCCAGTTTGCCCTCGTCGACACTTGACTGTGGCGCCTTAGTGAAGACACGGCAAATCAATAGAACTCAATAGCGGACAGCTTTCGAATTTTCGCAAGAAATTCTGGTATGGTGTCACCTCCAACCAGCTTACTGCAGCACCTCTGTTCACTGAAGCATTTGATCAATCTGAAAGTTCCAATGTTAACGTAAGTGAAAGGGTAGCATTTTTTTGACGTGAATACGTCTATAAATTTGCGACCATAGTGGGAGGCAATCCAGAAAATCCGATGATAACAAAATCGGGGGATACAGTTTGGCATGGCAGCTCCGAATCTATCGTCGACAATCAAAATTCTATTACGCCACTCGATTGCCAAAGGGTCCGCAATTTTGAGTTCGTTTCGCCGCGTCTCATAACTTCCGCGCAGTATAACATTTGACTAGGAGAAGCCACGACGCCCGTGTGAGTTTCAATCGACAGTTCTCGTCAAGATAAATCGATTGCGTGTATAAAAACATTTGTGTGGTGTGGTTATGGTGAAATTGTATGAGTTTAATGTAAAAAATTTAGAAAACTGAACAATTTCGGCCTATACTCGTCAAAAAGCTAAGTCGAAATACAGAAATCTTAAACGGTTGGAAAGAGTATTTCAAAAGTAATCTAGTTATACCCATAAAACCCCATATGATTGAGTGAAGTGGTGCCGGGAACGTAAAAAAAAAAAAAAATAGTAAAGGCGTCCGAGCGCGTCAACGTAGACGTATTCACGCAAAACAAACGGCCGTGTCCCCAACACAGCCACACCCAATTTTTTTCTTCCGAAACGGTGATCGAATTGTGATACCGAAATCAAGATAAACGATACAAATATAAGCAGAGAGATAAATGAATAAAAGCTGTTAGTAAAAATGCTTAAATTAAACATTTTTCGCTGAAGATTTATTGCAGTCACCTCATGCCGGTAGATTATTTTTCGCACTCTCGCTTGTATCGTTCATACAAAGCTGTCCGGCGTTGTTTTCTAGCGTGTTTGCTTAACTTGTCCGATGCCTGAAATCGCGGGATGGCTAAGGGTGATCCAGTGCGCTCATAACATGCCTCTACGCGCAAGGCACTAAGATATCATGCAGTCTTTACGCAAAATCGCATTCATCTTACGCGGTAAACCAAGGTGATTAAACCATACTTTAATGAATACAGTTAAGTTATTCAGTTAGAAAATTTCACGCCAAACTTCCGGATACGAAAGAAGAACGAACTAAGTGTGTTGCCAACTAAATAGTTGACTGGCTTAATATATCTGGGACGTTCGATAGGTCGCTGTGATTCAGAGTATCGAAACACAACACAAAATACATCATAATTAATCGAGAAATGTAAAGTACCATTATTTTAACACAACATCAAAAGAATATTGTAAAATGAGGTATAATAACACGATACAAATGACTAAATAATGTAGAAATTCGAAACACTAAAAGTTGTTGGTCACTGAACAGTTCCTGCTTCGCAGTTTGGTAGTTACCTCCAACTACATTCGTTTTCACGGTAAAAACAACATTGTAAAATTAGTCGTATTGAAAATATGTGAAAGTTGGGAATAAAAGCCATGTTTCATAAATACAGTGAACATATAACAAAGTAAACACTGCTAGTGCCAGACAGAATTATTAGCAGAATATATCAAATAGAAATTAAATAGTGTCTAAGAATTTGAATGTGTTTCTTTTGATACGGCGTTATGACATGGCCTGACTACTTCCCATGTTGCTGCCAACTTTACAGTGGGTCCGTTAAAATGCTTGTTATTAGGAACATTACATTTGTCTTCCAAAGGTTGATCTTAAAGACTGTTCCAATAACTGGGAATCAGTTATAATTGAAGTTACGGATTCAGCGTCGGAATGTTTCGGGAAAGTTTTTGCGCGTTGGAGGCGACCTTGCATATAGCTACATAGGGAGAAATGGTGAAGCCTGTTTCTTCACCATCGCCACGTTGTGATGCCTAAAGCGTTGAAATCTTAAATGACAAGATTTCAATATGGCTTATATTTTCAGAGCGTATTGATGTTTGGCTTTATAGTCCGACTGTGGCAGATCTTTATTAACATATAAACTGCCGCAATTAACATATATTTGATGCATAAACAAGAAACTATATTGTCACCGTTTTGGACGTTACAACATGGCTATCAGTAGAAATGTAGCTTTAGTTACGTCCCTGCCTAATCCTGGCTCCATGTTTGTGCCTGGCTCTACACGGATGTTCGGGACGTAAACTCCACGCCGTTTCCAGGGAGTTAATAAATGTCCACCTTTTATCGCACAACATGTTCTCCTTTTTCTTTCTTGTCATTTCGCTGGAGTTGCGTGCCTGGTAAGTACTCCCGGATGTGGCAGTTTACGGTTCTTGCGACCCCTTCTGCTGTGCAGTGTTAGCAAATTTTCTATTTGCCTCGCCTAGCAAAGTTGAGATCGTTTAGTAACCTTCTGTTTAATGAGCATTGTAATTTAAATGGCTGCTGTTTGTGTGTGTGCTTTGATATCGCTTTGTAAACTAAGGCGGGGATGATGTTTATTGACATCGTCGTGTTAATAGACCGCGGGCTTTCTAGTAAAGGGCGGTTGTTACGTCGTAGCGTAAATCGTAGTCATAAAGTAATTTCGCTGCGCGGTCAGCTTAGCCCACTCTACGCGCACTGTCAGTTAAACACATTTTTAAAAAAATACCTATAATAAGTCTTCAAAAAATTGCTGCAGTCTTTTATAAACAATTTTTTTTTGTAACTTTGTAATGTTATTGTACGAATTGTTGTCTTTACATATTAAGGTGTCATGTCTAACGTTTACACATTGTATAAGAAATTAAAGTAACTTATCTTCCAACTTTGCGAGATTGCGCAATGAGTAGGGGCGTGCAGGCGCTAATTAATTTTTGTAGAATGACATGTGGATGGAGTGGACCTAAAAATATATTTTGCAGATTAACGGCTAATCCGATTAATTGGATAATCCTAATCCGATAAAATTGTAAATTTCGTTATCGGATTAAGGCTTAATCCATTTTTTTTATTTTAAGAAATTTTGGATTAATTTTTTTTTTTTTGGTATAAAAAATGGTAAGTGTTCTATTTTTGGAGAGCGATGTTCACCCTTGGATATCTGGCAGGTGACAGAGCAGTGAGGTGTTGTGTAATGAGTAGGACTATATGTGATGAGTTTGGTGCAAGAGTGGCATAAGGGTCCCGTATTTTATTTATTTATTTTTGAAGTGCGGCAGCATCTATGTTCATTCTTGGACGTCTGGAGGTGTACTGAGGTGGTGGAGCACTTGCAACTAATGTTGGGAAAGAGTGTCGTCATTTATTGAGGTCGGGAGTGGGGCATACGTCCGTTCACTTGGAAAGTCGATGCAGAACTGAGGTAGGTGGGGAAATACTAGCTACTAATGGTAGGCTGGGTGAGGGGGAGAGAGCAGCAGCAAGACACGTCCATTTAGTTCCAATATTTGTGTAGGAATGAGGTGTTGGAGCACTAATTAGTTATGCGAAATGGCGGAAATGCGTAATTCGAAATAAATGTATTAAAAGTGTATTTCGGCAAAATCAAATAACTACGAAACACACGACATTAAAAAAAGTGCTTTTCATAGAACACGAGAGAAACTAATGAACAATACATCACACGCCAGAAATATGAAATGATACTAAGTAGCAAATGAAAAACATGTCACACACCACAAATATGACAAAATTTACCACAAATCCATTGAAATTACCTACCCCGATTGACGATTACATCGTATACGATAGTAACGAATGGAGTACAAACACAACATTTATATTAATAGCGTAACTTGTAACAATACGTACTAATCAGACCCAAACGAAATATGAAGATCTCCCAAAACTATTTCCCTGCCAAGGAATGAATGAACGACCTAATACAACTTCACGTATCACCTAACACACATATATTAAATCACACTAATATAAATCAAACGAAAACCACACACGTTAAAAATACGCACACTCATTAAACACAGGAACGAAATACCCAGAAGAATTACACACGAATCAACTGTTAACAAAAATCGCTAATTTAATGACATAAAACAGCACATAAAATTAATCACGTATCGCCCAAGAATCTAGGTGACGTAAAAACATTCTAGTAAAATCGAAATTCCCACCTTGAAAACAATAATAAAGCACCAGTTTACTAACCCACCCTGTTTCCTAGCAATATATTTATGAATAAAACCATAAACTCCTAAGATGCAAACTTAAAATTCCAAATACGAATGAAATAATCACATGCACGTACTAGATGAAACAAAACGAATTACCCAAATCCACATAACCACACGAATTACAGCCAATGTATCCTATTTCCACATAATATTAAAACTCACTGCCTCAGCAATCCACAGAAAAACATACAAAACGTATATTACTATCCAACATACTCTCCATGGAACCAAGCACAATAGCACACTAGATACACACGTACATCACTTCACCTCCATCAGTTCTCGGGTATAGCTAACCACAATGAAATATTCTTAGCATCGAAACGCAATTACCTTCACTCCTCGCTTTCCAAAAATCGTCTAACGCCTTAAGAAACAAAATTATTGAATACACCCAAATCCTACGAAGCATAAATAAAAAATATAAATTACACGAATCAAGGGCTAACCAAACTCACTGACCGAATTTCATTAAATTAATCAACAATGCTAATATATACCAAACGAAAAACACACATTCAAAATACTAACAAAAGAATCAAGGAACGAACAGATTGAATACACTAAGTAATCAATAAAATAATTTAAAATGCACTGTATCGCATTACTGCTTGTCCCTAGTAAAATTCCAAATATCACACGCAAATTAGGTTTATGCCTAATTCAGTGATCCTAGCAGCCCTCACTCCAATGAAAGTGCTGTAACACCCACAATAATAGGGTTTTTATGTGTACAATTAACTTATATTATTTTTCCTGTTCTTATTACTACACGTATTGTCATGCAAGATTTTATGTAATATTTTTCACACATGCCACTTATATGATTTCAACTGCCTATGTAAATTTTATTAACTTTTATATATTTTATTTTTCTTAACACATAAGATTTTTAAAACTTAGATGTTTAGTGGAAATAATATTTGTGTAATTTGGATAGGCTAGTTCATTTTTCAATGTGTAATTATTTTTATGTAATTAAAATTGATTTTTGGTGTGATCTAAATTTTTTAAGTGTTTCTACTTGTTATTGTATTATATCTCAGTTTCGAGATCACATATGCTTTGGTTTTGCATCATTTAGGTAGTTAGAAGTGGTTCATGTGGGTGGTTTGGATAGTTTTGATCCCCATTGACTCGCAGGTTTAAATTCTGATTGTTGATTGGCCTGTGCTATAGGCTCCCTTAAGCTAGCGTCAGCCGGCAGAGACTAACACTCTCTTCGCTAGCAGCCTCCAACTAAGTCAGACGTAAGGCAGGACCTCCCGTCTGAAGTGGATGGAGGGGTAGGGTTTTAAATTACTTTAAGGGTGTGTAGACGTGTCCCTGGACCAACTTTTAAGTAATTTTGTAACCAACAATGGAGCTTAAGTCAACGGTCGCCCATTTGCGAGGTTTAGTGGCCAGATAGTTTAAACACGCCTTCTATGTACGTGTAGAGCGGGGCTCCACGCATCTCCACCTCAATCCTGCTATGCCATTTTCCTGCGAGAGCATCCTACCTTCAATCCACTTGGTGCTTAAAATATAAGTCCTACACTGCGGCCTGACTTTTTCATATGAACATATTTTTATTTACAGTTTGATTCAACTCGATGTCTGTTAGCGGCGCCATTTTGACTTTGATAAGTTCGTAATTTTCCAGCCCATGTACACCCACTGCAAAACCTGTGATAGGGGTATTTTCTACCAGGGCTAGACAGTTTAGTGAGAGCACAATTTGTTTTAAAGTAATATTTACTACAGAGAACAGTTTAATTAATTTGATTTTGAAACAAGTATATTCAGACTCTGGCAAGCTATGTCACGTAACCATAAAAGGGTTCAAGTAGGCTAGGCATGACCACTTTTAGCTTTGTTAGGATAGTGTGTTGTCTTTATAGCTTTTCTCATATTGCCATCAGGTTTTTAATTATTCCTGATCTATACAATTACAATACAAATGGCATGTACACAAATGGTGCACGTGCCAAATGCTAGTTTCTAGAGGGTGCTAATGGTAATAAACTTGTTCACCTACCGCCCGAGGACTGCACCGAACAATTATACAGAGGCAACCTAAATAAGATCACATCCTTTCCGACTGATTTATTGCAAGTCAGCGATACAGCCTGGTCACTCAAGTGTTGTATGTGCTGTCCCATTTTTGTGTATGTTGACTACAGTGTGCAATGAAAAAAATATATATATGAGCATTACAACAACACATATAATTGAATATAATATTAATATATTTCATATTGGCTATCCCAAAGAGGAAGCCTTGTGTGTGTTCTTCACGTCTCTCTACACATTACATAACGTACTTATATGAAATGTAAGCATAATATTTCATATTGGCGCCAATAATGTGGTGGCCGAATAATGCTGAAAGGAAAGTGTGGATTTAGAAAATGAGTAGACGAACAAGAACACAGTATGACATACGTACACTTACACCCTGAACTTTGCAGTATACTATTGAAATGGAGAAGACAGTAGAGATTAGACAGGAAATGCTACTGACTAGCCAGGTTGAAAACATCGCACCTGTGTCCGACAATGCATCAAACACGGACCCACAGACATCTGCAGTACCGGCGGATAGTGTTATATGTCCGACGGTCACCACACAACAATTTGCTATGTTAATGCAAGTGGTGCAGTCACAGATACACTAATGCAAAATATTCAAACGAAATTGCAGGAGGTGAAATGCAACTTGTAGACCCAGTCGCAGAAACAGAGTGCATGAATGCAAGATATGCAAGTACAGTTGCAGGCACAAACTGCACAGGTTACTCAGCTGCAAACCCACAGCGATCTGGTAGCAGCGACAAGTAGCTGAATGAAGAGAGGACATGAACGCTAACCTTTGTCAGGTTACAGCGGATTTGGTTACAATCCATCAGGATGTAGCAGAGGCCACGGACTAGCTAGAATTAGTGAAGGCTAACTGCACTATGCAGACCTGCGAAGTAAAATGCCACCTGAATGAAATCGAGCAACGGTCAGTTCCTCAAGCTGATTGTGCAGTAATAGAGGATGCTATGACAAGTAAATTAGAATCAGTAAACAGCTGTGTAGAAACCCATTTAGCTCAAAAAGAGGGAGCATTCGGGTATAGATTTCCCAGTGTGGAGGACAAAGTAGATCAATTGACACAAGTAATTTCAGGCGTACAAAACTTGCAATTGGTTGCCAACAAAATCCCCAGAGAGGAAATTCAGCTACGGAATTCCAGTGCCACACAACCGGAAGTAGCTAATCTGATGCCCAGTGCACCTACTGTTGCAACTAGTTCTAATGCTCAGAACCTAGCGACACCACCATCAACATTACATTATCCTTCCAAGTTGTGGGCAGAGCAACTGTCAAAGTTTGAGGGATGCCTAGGAGAAAACCCTATAAATTTTCTCATTAAATTCGAAGAGTACGCTGTATTATTTGGCCTGACAGACTGTGATATGTTGCACTGCCTTAATTTATCTCTCACATCAACAGCATATTACTGGTGGGAGATGGCACGCAACAGTATTACCAATTTTTCGGTTTTCAAAACAAAATTTGTAGAACATTTCTGAAGCACAAACTTCAGGGGAACTTAAGGGCAAAACTACACACGGAAAAGTTTTTTCCTGGAAAGGGCAGAAGCCTAGAAACCCACCTATCTGATCTGTATGAAAGACCTAGGCATCTAACCTCTCCCCTGAGCAATGAAGAATTCATTGCAATGGTTTTAAACCAATTGCCATACTCTTACCAGGCGCATTGGACTGATCGTACGGATAATGATTTAGTGGCTTTTATGGAAGATTTATTGGCCTTCGACCAAATAGACCATTTGCAACGAACACACGGCAGCAGAGAAGGAGTGAAAGTTGCACCTGTAGAACCAGACCCGCCCCTTTATCAAGGCCACCCACAACAACAGTTCAGGGGTAATCTGCATCCGAGGGTGCAGTCTTTTCAAGTAGACTATTATGATCCCTATTGTATACACCAATATTCCAGTCATAGGAATGGGCAGCATGCATTACGGGGACAAGTATTATTCCGGACGAAATGCTAGGTAGAATAGGCACTATCGAGACCGCCAGGAAAGCAATAATAGTTCGCAGAAGGAAAGGCAACTAGAGGAACATAGTACAGAGCTGCCTAGGGCATCCGAACTACCACAATCGGTGATAGGTCGCCAAACACCGCTACGAGATATTGTCAAGCCCACAGTAGCAGGCACTTCCCAGCAATGTAAACAAGGTGATGCGATGCAGAGGAGAGATGTAAACACACTACAGTTGGTGTACTCGCCACCTAACACGCAAGCGGTGTACAATTCTATGGAAATGGGCTATAGGAAGCAGCCAAGATTAGGCTATTTTGATAATCAGAGGCCACTCGACCGGCACGTACAAGTGTTTACGCCCGCCTCACAGGATCATGGCTGGCAACTGCCTGATGCAGCTGGTCAGCACACAGCTGATTATCATACATTAAACTAAGTAGAGCAGCTTATCGAGTATATTTTAAAGCACACAGTACATAATTATACGAGTCTAAGGATTTTTAATTAGTTTTAGGGAGTGTAGACATGTCCCTGAACCGACTTTTAAGTAATTTTGTAACCAACAATGGAGCTTGAGTCAATGGTCGCCCGTTTGTGAGATTTAGTGGTCAGGAAATGTATAGTTTAAAAATGCCATCTACATACATGTAGAGCAGAGCTTCATGTATCTCCACCTTAATCCTGCTACACCATTTTCCTGCGAGAGCATCCCACCTTCAATCTACTTGGTGATTAAAAGATAAGTCCTGCACTATGGTCTGACATTTTCATCGGTATGTAATTTTATTTACAGTATTATTCTGCTTGATGGCCGTTAGCATTTTGACTTTTATAAGTACGCAATTTTCTAGCTCACATACGCCCACTGCAAAACCTGTGATAAAGAGTATTTTCTACTAAAGTTAGACTGTTTAGTGAGAGCACAATTTATATTATAGTAAAATTTACTTCAGTGAACAGTTTAATTAATTTGATTTTGAAACAAGTATATTCAGACTCTTGCAAGCTATGCCACGTAACCGTATCAGGATTAGAGTAGGCTAGGCAAGGCAACTTTTAGCATTGTTAGGATAGTATGTTGTCTTTTTAGCTTTGCTCATATTGCCATCAGGGTTGTTAATTATTTATGATTTAAACTTTTACAATACAAAAGGAAATGAAAATTAAAATAATTGAAATATATTCAAAGGGTGTATCTGTTTTGTGGTTGCTGTACTGTAGTGTCAAGTTAACCTATTTTGTACTCAGTGTCTTACATATGTGGTTACTAGAGTTTTCTATTGTCTGCCTTATTTTGACATATGTACACAAATGGTGTACGTGCCAAATGCTAGTTTCGGAGAGCGTGCTAATGGTGGTAAACTTGTTCACCTACCAGCCCAGGACTGCACCGGGCAATTATAGATAGGCAGCCTAGGTAAGATGACATCAATTTCCACTGATTTATTGCAAGTCAGCTATGCAGCCTAGCCTGGTCACTCGAGTGTTGTCTGTGATGTCCCATTGTTGCGAATGTAGACTACAGTGTCCAGTGAAATAAATATATATGTATATAAATATATAAAGAGCATTACAACAGCACATATCTAATTGAATATAATATGAATTATTTCATATTGGCTATCCCAAAGAGGAGGCCTTGTGTGTGTTCTTCACAGCTCCCTACATACTATATTACATATTTATATGAAATATAAAGATAATATTTCAGCACATCGAGTCTCGGTCTGGTCCACAGCCCACCACACATATTCACACACACATCACCCATAGCTTGCTGTATCGTTATATGACACATTTCGATTAATGAAAGATAAAAAATTAATGTCCGATTCTAAGTACCTATATGAAAACATGCAATAAAATGTAGTGAGAACAGTGGTGTGTAAAACGAATTTATGAACGAAAGTACAGCATTCTGGTATGTATGTCCATTCAGCCCAGCGAACCTGTCTTGCTTGCCCTCTGTTCATCGCTCCAGCGATGTTCGAGACCAACTGAAATTGTACCATTAACCATAGAATGCATGGCTACCCCTTCCCCTCGCCTCAAGCATTAGAGAGCAATGAACCTACCTGATTACTGCCCGGAACAGCAACAGCCAGGTGGCACTAGGTTAGCGCCCAACTCTCTGAAAAGCAAATATATTACATCACAAGTGATATTAAAAACGAATTTCAATCCCATGAAACATAATCACAATTATGCCCACGCAATCTTTAATCCATAAAACATTGTTAAATTCCAGGAAATTAAGTCCAAATTTGCCTTTGAGCTATAAATTTCCACAAAGCTTTGTCCCAATTCAAAGAAATATCAAATCTCAATTGTAATGTAAATACAAACACAACCTAAATGCAACAATGTAGCATTTAAATATCCCCAAGTAATGATAGAAGTACATTCATAATACTTTTGTTAAAATATTACATAATCCGATGTTCACCCTACTTGACTCTCAATGCCTAGACATAATTATTATTTTCATAAGTTAGGAAGGGGTTAATAAAAATGCAAATATGTATCATTAAATGTAACTGATGACATCCAAACACAATGACTTACAGACACTAATCTAACAATAACCTAATTAAACAAGCAGAATGATTGCCCAATATGTGTACATCCAAACTCCATCAATGCCGGTAGATTTATTAAATGAAAAAACATATCAATTATGTTTCAATGTTTTATTTATTATCGTAATTTTACAAACATTTTCTTACAATCTTTTAACATCCTGATTCTTCACCCATGAATTGTGTGCTTTTGCGAAACCTGTCCAGCAGACTAAGGAGGCTTGTTTCCCCCTTTTAATGATATCAATTAAGTATTAATTTGGAGAAGTGAATTTCTGTAATTCGTGTGCATAAAAACCACTTTTAATAAGCTCTCCATCGCATGTTTTGAGGCAATAGTCTCTAGGAAACGACTGTCTAACTGAAATAATTTTAAACATTTCTTATGACCAATTAACAATATTTTTTTCTCAAAAACATCTTTCAGCTTAGAGATCCATACATACTGAAATACTTTGAACGATTGCCTTCTCTTGTCGACTACTTTAGTCTTATTATGTACGGTTTTCATCAATCTATTGTCTGTAACTTTTGCGAGTGCCATCGTAATAGTATCTCGAATGATAAAATGGTAGTATTTCGGCAAAATGTCCACCCAATTGTAAGTCCCCTTGTAAGTGAAATGTTTGTATATTAACTGTTTCAAGCTCTTGTTGAATATCTCGGCTACACATGCTTTAGTTCAGAATATGTTACATAATGATTAATCCCATATTCTGCCATTAGTTTATGAAAAGACCCATTAAAGAACTTGGCCCCTTGATCAGTTTGGAGTGATTTTAGCTTTCTTTCTTCCAAAACAGTTTTCATTGCAGCGGTAACTTGTTTTCCAGTCTTGTTCTTCACAGGTTACCCCAAGCATATTTTGAATAAACGTCTATAACGATTGAAATATACTTATATGCATTGCTGGATTTAGAAAGCAATGTCATTTCGCACAATTTGGTTTGAAAAAGATCATTTAAACCATGAGTAATAATTCTTCTGGGATACCTTATCCTTGCAGAGACATGGATTTCTTGAACAGTCTTGCTGAACTTCATTAGTAATAAAACCTTCAGTGAGCTCTTCAATAATAGAAACAATTTCGTTCATATGTGAATTATTTCCAGACACTCTCTAAGTGATTAGAAGTTTTAATCTGTTCACCTTTTCATTAGGATTGTTCCAATATACAGGGTAAAACAGATAGCGAAATTCATCTGTATATATTCAACTTCCAGCAATATCGCTTAATAAATGTAGTTTCGGATGGTTATCATCTCCTGAACGATTATTTGCTTTTGTACGACGAACAAATTCCTCATGTTTCTTCAAATAGATGTTGGAATATCCATTTGGAATGTTTAAAAATAATAATTCAAACAATCTTTCACTGACATCAGTTACATAATCACCTACTTGAATTCTATTCTCAGGCAAAAACCTAATTACTGAATCTCCCAGGAACCATATGTTTCCATGTCGATATACACCAAATTTGGTTTTGTGTTCAGGCGAAGATTGTTTTATAGCTAAATAGCATGTTAAATGAGAAATGTTTTGCTTTTTCTTCTTTATAGGTTCTTCCAATTTAATTTAAAATGGTGTTTCATTAGACATACATAACACAATTTAATGTATCCCTTCTACTCGTAACAGATTTTAATATTTCTTTGTTTAAAACATCCCTTTACATTCATGCTCACTTAGCTTGTAAATATTTCGCCTTTACAGCAGATATAACATTATGTAATTCCGAATCAGAGTCAGACATTTTATTGATCATGTTATATTAATGTTACAGTATATATATATACAATATACACACATATATATATAATGGTGTTGATTTTCTAGCTGGTGCACTAGCTCGACTATTTTGCATCTTTTAAATATTATTGGCTTTACTTAAAACCACATTAAATTTACTTACAGTTTTAACTCTCAAGTCGGTAGAGAAATAATTTATTCTATATTTGAAATCATAAACTTGCTTTCTCAGATCCATTTGCGTAGCTAAACCAGATGTTTTATTGATTAATTCAACACTTATATATTGGTACATCCCTCCCATGTTTGTTTCAAGTTTTCTAATAGTACTGGCAATCATTTCATTAATTACACTTTTTAAATGTTCCAAATGTTCAGTTTCTGTAGTTTCTATATTCTGCAGTGTAGTTATCACATTTGCCAATATTTCTGAAATGTAACTAACTTTCGTAGACACTTTTGCAATACTTTCATTTATGTTTAATAATTTCTCTTGTGTATCGATCGATTGTGATTTAAATATGTTTAGCATAATAGTGTTTGTCTTCCACACAACATTTATTTACCGCATCTGTATCTTTTGCAGCCATACCCATATTATGTAATAAATTTTCATTCAAATAATAATTCCCATCGTGATTTTTGGTTAAACAGGCATTTAAATGATGCAATATATACCACTATGTCCAAACGTTGAAGCACTCATTATTATTCGTCAGTAAGTATAAAACTGCCATATCCGCATTTATATCTCCCTTTATATAGGGGAAGAGTTGGTATAATTACCAGAAAACCATACTTGTTTTTCCAACCGTAAAAACACATATTTTATCTTTGTAAATGTCATATCGCCCAAAACATTGTCATTGTAAATATGTTGTAGATTCATATTGTCCATTTTAAACACAATTAACTTGTTTGCATTATCACGCAAATTATGTTTTGGAATACGTATGCAACTTTGATAGATAAAAACAATCAACATTTGAATGTCTACCAAAACTAAAATAATGTTGTATTTCACCCTGCGGTTCGTACCAAACATCGTCAAATATAAATACGTAATTGGGCAATGCTTCATTCGGAGGTACAATATCTTTTTTATTTATAAAAGGAAAATATCGCATTTCTTCAATTAACGACAAAATGGTTGCTAATCGTACATATTTCTCTTGTTGTATTGTTTTAGAAAACACATATAGGTTTTAAAATTTAAGTCCATTTGGATGTTCCAACATCGACATAATAACACAAGTTTTTCCACGTGAAGATGGCCCTTATTATGCAGTATTTATTTGGATGTAAAATAATCCCATGTTTCTGTTCCATTATGTTTTCTTTCGTATTTACAATTATCAGATTATATGTGTGTGTGTATATATATATATATATATATACATATATATATACACACACACATTTACAGTTTTTATATTAGTATGTTATGTTATACTGAGTAGAAATGAAGGCTGGAAAACAAAATTTGCATTGTCTGATAATTGTAAATATGAAAGAAAACACACACATATATATATATATATATATATATATATATATATATATATATATATGTATGTATGTATGTATTCGCATTCAGTTGAAAATAATGGCTCGAAACAAACACATCAAAAAAGGACGAAGAGTGTTGAATGTATTGATTAATAAATTACCATTTGAATTGCATTTTCTGAAATGCAATTATTGTGGACCCGGAACTAAGCTTGCAAAATGTCTGGCACAGAACGATCAAGGAATAAACTCTTTGGATAATGCTTGTAAAGAGCATGACATAGTTTACAATCAAATAAACGATTTGAAAGAAAGGCATATAGCAGATACAATTCTAGCCGATAAAGCACCAAATATAAGGAAGAATCTATCTACATCAACAGGTGAAAAGCTCGGTGCTTGGGTCGTAGACAAAGTGATGCGAGCAAAAGTGAAAAGAGGGATGGGTAAAAATGCAAGACAAAATGAAAAACCAAGAAAGGTGGAATATTAACACTCTTGGATCACTCCTAGGTGGAGCTTTGGCAATCAGTAGAGCAGTTAAATAAAATGACAAAGGAAGTTATTTTAAACCATATGAAGTTGGACAAGGTCGAAAAAATGTTTTAAAGTTGGGAATTTCTATTTTACTAAAGTGTTTTTATGTTACCTAGATTCTTGAGCGATAAGTGATTAATTTAATGTGTGTGTTATGTTATTTGATTAGTGATTTTAGTTAACAGTTGATTCGTGTGCAATTCTTCTGAGCATTTCGTTCCTATTTTTAATGAGTGTGCATATTTTTAACGTGTGTGGTTTTCGTTTGGTTTATATTAGTAAGATTTCATATGCATGGTGTTAGGTGATTCTTGAAGTTGTATTAAGTCATCCATTCATTCCTTGGTAGGGAAATAGTTTTGGGAGATCTTCAGATTTTGTTTGGGTATGTTTAGTAGGCCTACATATTGTTACAAGTTAGGATATTAATATAAATTTTGTATGTTTGCTATATGCATTACAACTTGTTATGTATGTAGTTCTGTCATGTATGACATAATTACTGTTTGGGTTAAGTCGTTTTAATGGATTTGTAGTAAATTATGTCATATTTGTGACATGTGATGTATTTTTATTAGTTTCTCTCGTGTTCTATGAAATAGCTGTTTTAATGTCGCATGTTTCATAGTTCGCCGAAAGACTTTTTAAAAAATTTATTTCGAACTATGCCTTTCTGCCATTTTGCATATCTAATTAGTGCTCTTACATTTCATTCGTACACAGACATTCGGACTGAACGGACATGTCTTACTGTAGCTCCTTCCCCCCTCATCCAGCCTACCATTAGTCGCAAGTGCTCTATCTACCTCAGTCCTGCATCGACTTTCCAAGTGAACGAACGTATGCCCCATTCCCGACCTCAATACACGACGACACTCTTCCCCAACATTAGTAGCAAGTGCTGTACCACCTCAGTACACCTCCAGAAGTCCAAGGGTGAACATTGATGCTGCCGCTCTCAAAGAAAATTAAGGACCCATATGCCACACTTATATACCCATTACACAACACCTCACTGCTCATCCACCTGCTAGACGTCCAAGGGTGAACATCGCTCTCCAAAAGTAGAACAGTTTTGCAATATTTTTCCCAAAAATAAAATAATAAAAAAATAAAATCCAAAATCTTCCAGTATTTTCCAAAAAA
The DNA here is from genome assembly GCA_029891345.1 of Dryococelus australis. Classification (NCBI taxonomy): domain Eukaryota; kingdom Metazoa; phylum Arthropoda; class Insecta; order Phasmatodea; family Phasmatidae; genus Dryococelus; species Dryococelus australis. The sequence goes on from CM056995.1 coordinate 319,509,324, forward strand.
TGGATTAAGCCTTAATCCGATCATGAAATTTGCAATTTAATCGGATCAGGACTAGCCATTTAATCGGATTAGCCATTAATCTGCAAAATCTATTTTATGATCCGCTCCATCCATGTGTCATTCTACAAGTGAATTATAAACGGTACACCGCTACTACTCAATGACAAACCTTTGGGTTCGCATTCGGGAGGATCCGGGTTCAATTCCCGGTCCAGCCATCCTGACCTCTGTTTCCCATGGCTTCCCGATATTACTCGAGGCGAATACTGGGATGGTGCCTTACAACAGGCCTTGGCTAATTCTCATTGTTCGGCCATCTAGCTCCGTCTCTAACAACACCGATGTCGGGGAGTCTTGAAGCCATAATATACGAATTTAACATTGTCAATCTCTCAATAAACAGTGTTCATGCTACTATAAAGTAGCACTGACATTTTTAGAAACAGAATTTTTATATTGCTGCAATGAATAATTACATAATTGTACTACTACGTATTGGCGCAATGAAATCACAAAGTTTCTACATATTTGAACACGTTATTCACAAAACTTCACGTGCGGTTGTTGAACACGTTCGCCTCTGTTTATATCGTATTTTACCCTAGGGTACGAAAAAACTCATAACCTAGATGGAGATTTTTGGACATTTGCCAATGCGATGTAGATGTCTGTCATTAAAAAACGGGCCTGAGCACGTAAAAAAATGCTTAAATAAAACAAGTAACCTAAGGACGAGAAAGTAAACATTGTATGTATTATATAAATACTATATATGTATTTATTTTACCGTCCTAAGTTTACTTGTCGTATTTAGGCTTTTTTTTCGTGCTCATTCCTGTTTTCCCATGACAGACATCTGCATCGGAATAGCGAATGTCCAAAACTCTCCATGGAGTCATTCGCCCCAATTGCACTAGTCATTGAAACATCACAACTCATAACCTACATTTATGTGATGTGAACGAATTGCCTTAACGACCTGTACGATGCAAATCACGTATTAGTTTTCAAGCTCATGTTAACCTTAGCCAATGTAGGCGGAGATGAGACCGACGATAGATATGTCGGTGGCTGGGGTTGAGTTTTCTGAAATCTAACGCCCCAGTGGAGGGTGCGTACGCAGATGAATTACGTTTAGGCATCCCTCCAACGTAACGTGATGTGTGTGGGCTCTATGGATATTTGTGGCGAGCAGTGAACGGGGCATCACACCCATGTTACAATATTGTTGAATTATGTAGACAGCCGTTATGATTTCTGGTTAAAACACTTAAATTGTATTGTGCGGTATTCTGAACAATTGCATAAAGAGATTTTAGACTGACCCCGGTCGCAAGATATCGTAATACAACTGATGTTCATTTTTGCGTGGTCTCGTGTTAATGTTTTGTTTTATTAACAGTGGTTAGACATGTTCAAACTACTCATCAGACTTTGAAAGTGACAGTCTTAAAATGTTAATATATGCTGTTACGTGTAGTCCTGGCCAGATGCGAGATTAGGTGGATCGTTTTGAAGGCCACATTCAACAAATAAAAGAACCTCTGTTCGAACGTATATATAGAATTAATGTAGGTTAACCTGTTGCTCTATTATAACGATAAGTAGCAGGGTTTGTAGTATACCAACACACACAAAATATGTTAAAAAAAAAAAAAAAAAAGGTTACACTAAATATTCGCAACTTAATTTATGCAAGCATTTGTAAAGGAAATAATTGTGTGATCGTGGTTACTACATGCATTAGATAGTTGTTATCAGTGCAGTTAGTGTAACTTTTGTCTTGGGTAGGACATTCATCTGTCGGCAGGCAAGGTATAGTTTTTTGACAGCGGATAACCTGAACGTTTGTCTTCCCTTTCGGCGCCCTAGAGGTTAAAAGTGTGAACTGACTTGGTTCGGATTTCAATGTTAAGAAAAGTCCCCAGCGCGAAATTTTGTAGTTATTAGGCCTGATAGTTCTGCCTGAAACACCATTTCAGGCTGTTCAATTTCAGATTTATCATTGTCTTCAGTGCAGAACGGTTTTCGCAGTATTATCACAGCGGTGAGGTTTTCCGGTTGTTAATTTCCCCAAGCTTCTTCCATATCCTATATTCCTTTAATGTAGGTGACGTTAGCAGCAACTTGCCGAGATGGCGTACGTTTTTCTAAAATCCATGGCTAGCCATGCCTCTCCTGCTTCGCCTACCCCATGCCAATCTCCGGTATAAAGACTACTCATGGCATTAAGTAGTACGTGTTACTTGCACTCCACTGCCTTCCCTATAATCTATAGCCCTGTAGTCCAGCGCCTTGAATTTTGAACTACCGGAATTTCTTTCCTTAGTTCTGACGTTCTAAATCCTCCCTGTATACGGACGTGTGTGTGTGTGTGTCGCATTTGGTATTTGATTCCATTTTCACCATTGACTTTTTTGGACGTATAACATATAAGGCAGTGGGTTGGGGGGGGGGGGGGCTACGCAACAAAAGGGCGAGGAAATAACTAGGCAAAGCATATATTAAAATTATAAAACATAATTTTTTACTTACCGACAGATATAAAAGAATGTACCACGTGGACTATAATTCATGTGTTAGACTGACATTGTTAAGGGGAGGGGGGGTTCAAAATCGCCCCAACAAGTAGGCAACAATCATTTTTAGAACTAATACAGTCACGTGGCATTGACATCCAGTTGTGTGTGGCAAATAATTAATGGATTACATGTGGACTGACAACTGATGTAGCCGTTAAAATGTCGCATAGGAGGGATGGATATCGCAAGTTGTACAACGCCCCCGTTACTGTGTAATTCGCCATGTACAAGATGCATGTCGGCCAGCTCTGCTCGCGTAAAGCCTGCCATGCTTCCCCAATCAGCTGCAGGCACATACTGACGTGCCAGTAACCAGTAACGTCCACCTCCACGCGTGCGTCGATCATGTATTGAATGTCGCTTGTTGCCACTCACATGTTTGGGGGAGAAGGAAAGGTTCGTGACTTCGGATTCCTTATTTCTTTTCGCGCCCTTCTTTTAGCCCCGCGCGTTTGGCACATGAATTCTGGTCGACAGTTATTTCCTTGAAATCAATCAGTAATTCAATTTTGTGATCAACCAGTGGCGTATCGGAAGGAGGGGGGAGGGGTGGTAAGGGGACAGCAGATTCTGAGTTGTGTAATAATATTTGAGTATTAATCTCACATGGAAATGAGACGTGTGTACGATTTGTGTCGGTATTAATATAATGTGTAACACCTTCATTTTTAGTTTGTAGGCTAAGAATTCTCGTGAAACAACTAGTGTCAAGATTCATGCTGAAAATCAGCCCTCTTTCCCCTTAAATAAATGGTTATACACACGAAGCACGAGCTCCATGCGCGGTCCGGCTTCAGTGATTGACTTTTGTGTGTGGGGGGGGGGGGGTGTACCGTACCCATCCTCGTCCCGAGCTTCCCCGCAGGTAGAACTGTTCGCCGGGGATCGACAGCGGCTACCTGCTGGAGAAGCCGATGAGTTTAGATGATGCGTAAGAATATTCTGGGCACTAGGGCCCTCGGCGCACGCGGCATATAGAGAAATTTCTGGGCGATGACCTACGACCCTATAAATATTGCAGCGGCCCCAGGGTCGGTAGTCGTAGTAGAAGCCTTCTGGCTGAGTGCAGTAATCGAACGAACACGAGTGCGGCGACAGACATCGGTAGAAGAGGACAGACGACGACGGGAGATAGCGAGACGACGGTGGACGAGGTGTTAGTGGTGTGAACGGACGAGAGGGCGTGAAACCCGACGAGTGAAGGCTACTGTGCGTGAGGGCGCTCGGAAAACTCTAGAACATTGCGGACTGGTGGGATCTGGTCTGAATTGAAGTGGGACTGAATGAACATTTGATATAGGTTTTATCTATACTAATATTATAAAGAGGTAGTGTTTGTAACTTTGTGTGTTTGTGTGTTTGGATGTAGGAGGTAATCTTCGAAACTACTCATCCGATTTTAAAAATTCTTTCACCAGTAGAATGCTACATTATCACTGAGTGTCATAGGCTATATTTTATTTTAAAAATCAATAGGGATCCCTACTAAAACTCCAATAATGTAACCCAAAGTGTAAATAAATGACCTATAAAATTCCTTACGTTGCGTGCGCTGCCAAAACTATTGATGATAGAACAAAATAATGTACTACGGCTTTGCAGGACGGACAGATTCGGAAAATAAAACGTGATGTGTGCTGCGTACGGCGCCAACCTTAGAAGCTCTACTGCCATTATGGGGGGAGTTACTTTTGTGTTTGCTGGGGATTTTCGGCAGACACTCCCTGTAGTTACAAAAGGGATGCGTGCAGATATCATCAAAGCATGTCTTAAATCATCTCCCTTATGGAGTTCTATTCAACACCTAAATTTGCGAACGAATATGAAAGCCTATCTTGGTGGAGACACGCATAAAGATTTCCCACAACAATTGCTCAGACTTGGAGGAGTTTTTCCTTCTCTAAATTTGGGCAATTATTCTGCTGAAATCATTTTAAATGAGACATTAGGTCAGATAGTCCACAGTCTGCAGCATCTTATAGAAGCAGTATATCCGGGCCTCGAAAATTTACTAGAAAGAGACTTTCACTGGTTGTGTTCCAGGGCAATAGTATCGCCTAAGAACGATACTGTCAATGAAATCAACAATCTCATTATACAAAGAGTTCCCGGCCAAGTCAAAACCTATAAGTCGATTGACACAGTCACCAATGTTGACGATGTCGTCCACTTTCCTCAAGATTTTCTAAATTCGCTTAATCCTTCTGGCTTGCCACCTCACGAATTAGCATTAAAAGTCGGTACTCCTATCATGCTTTTAAGGAATATAAGCCCTCCTAACATGTGTAATGGCACAAGATTGCTCATTAAAGACTTGAAAGAAAATTTGATTGTCGCGACCATCCTCACCGGTCCAGCAGCCGGCCAGCTGTCAAACATCCCGAGGATTCCCATGATTCCCACGGATTTGCCAATATCTTTCAATCGGTTGCAATTTCCCGTAAAAACATCGTTCGCGATTACTATCAATAAGTCCCAGGGTCAAACTTTCTCTTTGGTTGGAATCGACCTACGAAAGAGTGTTTTTCCCATGGCCAACTATATGTTGGTTTATCACGAGTTGGAAGTCCCGAGAAACAGTACATTTTGCTACCAAACAATAACAGGACGTCAAACATTGTCTACAGAGAATGTCTTAGCCAATAACATATTAAATACTTCTATCTCTGATAAATTGCATTGTAATATAATGTATATTAATATGAAAAATTATAAAAAAAGTATTAAAATATCAAATAAAAATAGCAAATAAACTTTAAATTATAAATTATTAAATTAATTATTAAATTATGTGCTTTTTTTAATGCTTTAGGGGAGTTTACCCAACCTAATTAACGCCGTGTTAAGCAGTTTTTTTTATCTTAATTGCACCCGTGGGAAGCCGGGGCGGGTCGCTAGTTGTAAATATAGGAACTGTCAAGTATGGACACATGATTCAATAGGTTGTGATATTGAGTCTGGTTTTAGTTATAGGCTATTCAGGGTAAAGTTAGTAATTTTTTAAGCCCTCTCATTTTGAATTATATTCAATAAATATATATATTTTTTTGCTTTAGACGTTAACTTTCGAGTCCAGTGACATATATGCACACTGTTTATTACATACATGGCAATATTTATTTTAAAAAGTGGTCGTATAATAAAATGGCTGATAGGAAAAAGTAACTATGGTCTCATAGTGGCTTACTTTACCGTGAACAGCCGATATTTAATTACATTAGTTTCTTTGAGGTGATTGATTGTAAATGCAATTGATTTGATTCATTAATTGAAAACAGCAAGTGATAACAATTGATTGTTAGGTATTGAGTCGAAAGAATTTTTATTTTGTAGTTATCTGTACTTATAAATAAAATAGAAGTATCTGTCTGTATTTTGTATTTTTCACTTTTAATTATTTTTTCATATAGTATAATTGAACACTAAGCCATCTCTAATGTTAATTTTTTTTCGTGTCTGTCTGTCCGAACGGATTTAACTCAAAATCCACTTAACGTATTGATATCAAATTTACACAGTATATAGATAATAACCGCAGGACCAACATAGTCTTTTTTCATTGTGATATCTCAATAGGTTCGGGAAAAATGATGATCAGGGATGTAAATAGGTACTGCATTAAGCTTTTCTTGGGATTACTGCATATAAAACACATTTAAAAATTCCGTCATTTCTCCTTTCGTGTCTGTCTAAGGGCTGTCCTCTTTTCCTTTCAAAAAGCCACAGTGGCCCAGTGGCTGGAGTTATTCAAAGTGGGGCCGCAGTTAGCTCAGTGACTAGAACATCCAATAAGGGTGCCGCAAAAGCTCATTGGCTAGAGAATCCAATAAGGGTGCCTCAGATGCTCAGTGGCTAGAGAACCCAATAGTGGGGCCGCAGTAACTCAGTGGCTAGAGCACCCAATAAGGGGGCCGCCGTAGCTTGGTGGCTAGAGAACACAATAGTGGGGCCGCAGCTGGTCAGTGCCTAGAGCACCTAATAGTGGGGCCGGAGCTGGTTAGGGACTAGAGCACCAATTAGTGGGGTCGCAGTAGCTCAGTGTGTAGAGAACCCAATAGTGACGCCACAGAAACTCAGTGGGTATAGAACCCAATAGTGCGGCCACAGTAGCTCAGTGGCTAGAGCACCCAATAGTGGGGACGCAGCTGGTCAGTGGCTAGAGCACCTAATAGTGGGGCCTCAGTATATCAGTGGCTAGAGAACCCAATAGTAGGGCCGCAGCTGGTCAGGGGCTAGAGCATCCAATAAGTGTGCGGCAGTAGCTCAGTGGGTAGAGAACCCAATTGAGTGACCGCAGAAACTCAGTGGCTAGAGCAGCCAATAAGGGGGCCGCAGTAGCTCAGTGGCTAGAGATCCCAATAGTGGGGCCGTAGCTGGTCAGGGGCTAGAACACCCAATAGTGGGGCCGCAGTAGCTCAGTGGGTAGATAACCCAATAGTGAGGTCGCAGCTGGTTAGGGGCTAGAGCCCCAAATAGTGGGGCCGCAGTTGCTCAGTGTGTAGAGAACCCAATAGTGGGGCCACAGGAACTCAGTGGGTATAGAACCTATTAGTGCGGCCACAGTAGCTCAGTGGCTGGAGCATCCATTAAGGAGGCCGCAGTAGCTCAGTGGCTAGAGAACCCAATAGTAAGGCCGCAGTAGCTTAGGGGTAGAGAACCCAATAGTGGGGCCACAGAAACTCAGTGGGTAGATAACCCAACACTGCGGCTGCAGTAGCTCAGTGGCTAGAGCACCCAATAGCGGGGTCGCAGTAGCTCAATGGCTAGAGAACCCAATGGCGAGGCCGCAGCTGGTCAGGGGCCAAAGCCAACACCCTCTGAACTACAGGCCTGCTTTCAAGCGCATGACGTCATCAGGAGTCGTCCTTTCTCCTGATGCTTTACGTGTTCAGTACAGAATGATGTGGTCACTTCCTGCTGTATTTTATATTTGGATTTCTATTATTAACTTCATAATTAGCTTGTACCGATTTACTTACGCACTTTGTGTTAAATTCAAGCAATTATTAAGATTTGAATTGACACTCAGTATGTATAAAAATACGTGAATTAAAGCTTGATTTTTTTTATATTTTGTGATCGCTTGTGAATCAGAGGAAAATCCTAAAAACACGATTAGCTTACAGATTAAATTAAAGCTGACAGTCGTGTTTAAAACGCCAATTTAATATAAATTAATGCCTGAGAAACATTTTCATTGCTTTTGGTAAGAAGTAGAATATTATTTTTGTTTAACTTAATTTCTTACAAAATTTCACAGTTGATGGTGTGCAACTATAAGATTCACATTGAAATATACCATAGTTTTTTTTAAATTTGAATAGGTAAAACTGTTTACAACGAGACCCGTGTATCAACTAGGAAGGCCCTTCAACATGGTAATATTCAGACGAAAGTAAACAAAATTAATTTCTCCGATAAACCGTGAGTATTTTTTTGTTAAATATAATAAAGACATGATAATTGAATTAAATGGCCCAAACAATTTTACACGTTATTTATTACAGTGATTATTTATATTCTGTAGTGTTAATTGTGAGACACCAATCGTTCGCTGCTGATTTGATCTTTCAGTGCGTGAATATTTTGAAAATTTCGCATCACTTTTTCATAAAGCTTGGTTATTGAAGTGACTCAACTCAGTTAGTACTCTCACTATACAAATATTTTAATACACATGTCCTAATAAAATACAATCACCGTAATTAAAAAATAATTAATCCAGATGTTACTTTTCAATGCACTCATTTTATATTGGGAGGCAGAGCCAGTAAGCGGGGTTTACAGAATAAACTAAAGCTATTCTTAAACAAAGAAACGACACACCAATTCATGCCTTCAGCATGATTCGAATCTGGAGCCCCTTGCATCGTAGGTTGGCGCGTATGCTAGCTGAATAATGGTGATCTGGAGATCGCCTGTCAATCAAATGGTGGTGTAAACCTCGCATAGCACTTTAGCGAACATATGATATTCACCAATTTGCTTACAATTTGTAAGAGATGTCAACACAGTCAACTACTGCTATTATGGCAACTTATGTTTATTTATTACTTGGCTAATTTCACTTAATGTGAACAGATTTGCGGACATCACAGTGAAATGAACATACGGAATGAGTGCATATGTATGTATATACATACAAATACACGCACATATGTAAATACATACAAGTACACAAATACACATGTGTATATACATACAAGTACACACATACACATGTATATATATACATACAAGTACACCCATACATATATATACATACAAGTACATACATACCTGTATATATACATACAAGTACATACATACCTGTATATATACATACAAGTACACATACACATATGTATATACATTCAAGTAGGTCCACATTATAGTATTTAGTAAGGACGTAAGACTTACAGTTTTCAATCACGCCAAGTATGTATTTAAAAAATGGCGGTGATTTTGAAATTTATACCACTGTCATATTTCGGGAACCAATTATCTATCATATTCAAATAAAATCTGGAACATTGACAGTATATTATAGTTCATTGCATATTGAAAGCGGTAATGGAAAACATATAGCTTTCTCATCATATCTCGGTAACCATTTAACCGATTTAAACCAACATTTGGTATGTCGACAGTGCATGATGTATGCATTGAATAAATTTTGATGTTATTATCCATCCATTTTGGAAGATAGTGCAACATTAAAAATAAAGCATTTATGTTATATCTCGGTAACTATACAACCGATTCCTTCCAAATGGCAAACAAGTAATACTGTGGTAAGCAATGTAAATTGATACGCCATGTTTCAAGAAGCTCAGGCGCTTATTTTCAGAATAGTACCCTTGTACACATTTTAGCATAATATGCTATAACTACGAAACAATGTAACCAGTTTCAACCTAACTTTGTATGCTGACAGTGCAAGCATAAAACGAACGAATAAATAAAATAATTTGTCTGCCATTTTGGAAGATAGCGCCATATGAAAAATTTAGTTTTCGTGTCCTTTCTTGGGAAACTATTAACTGATACCGACCAAATTCAGGCGACAAGTTATACTTTCGTAGTCCATCTAAATTTATATGACTTAAGGAGGTAGTCACATATTTTCCAAATCACAGCAATGTAAATATATTATCAGTGTATCACATGTCACAAGCAATTTCAACCTATTTAATACGTTACAGTATCTATGACGAACATGTAATGTGCCAATAAATCTCATTTTTGTTCTCTAGTAATGAAGATACCACCACGTGAGAAAATGGATATTTTTTTGTCGTATGTCCGGGACTAATCAAGAGATTCCCTGCGAACTTTTAACGTTAGTAGTAGGACTACTACAGTAGACCATGTATAAAGTATGGCTGCAAAATAAATTAATTAGATAAGTTGAGCATTTCTATAAAACAATTTCACCAATTCCAATTAAATTTTGAATAGGCCTACTGAGAGTACCCATTAGAAGCATCAATATGATTAAAGAGTTTTTTTTTTTTCGTAAGAAAGTGCCAGACGATAAAATGAATAATTTCTGACATATCTCGGTAACCAAACATCTAATTACCACAAAATTTTTCACACAAGTAGTACTGCAGTGGGCCTGTAAACTGACATATTTCAAGTTGGTAAGATTGTTTAATGGTGCAATATAAATTATTTTGATAAGTTGATCATATATCTTATCATTTGACATATTTCAGTATCTATTAGAAAAATTAGATATGCCTATACAGAGCCTGTTTTTGGATTTTTTGTACGATAGTGCAAAATGAGAAAGAGGACTTCAGACATCTATTTTAGTCATTCAGTTTTGTGGTTATATTAAGTTCATCGCCATTAAGCAGTGCTAAACAGCTAATAGAGAAACTCATTTCATCTGAACAGGATTCCGCGTATTTCGACAAATTACTGTTTCGTACACCATATTTTAACGGCGAAATATGGTGACAAAATAGGAAATAACTGGAATAGTCGGCAACGTATCTAGAAAAAATATACAGTAAACTTACTTTAGAAGAATCTGATGATTAGACGTTGGTGCGAGGGATTTCACGCATCCATAACTTTCGCCTTTCTTCGTTTTTTGGAAAACCAGATACACGAACTCACGGACCGTTCTCATAATTCTCATTGCAATCCGTAACACAGCAGCGATGCGGCATGTTGCCGATGGAAATAGGTAAAACACCCGCACGTATTGGAACGTTACCGCTAACTTGGAAGACACCCCAAGAACTGGCATCTGGCGCTCCAGAGAAGAGGGAGGAAACACGTGCAAGCATCTGGATTCCAGCAGGGAGTGGCTAGGACCACTCTCGATGACGTCACACGCCACCCTATGTTTTGAGAGCAGGCCTGAAGTCCAGAGGGTGTTGCCAGAGCACCCACTAGTGGGGCCGCAGTAGCTCAGTGGCTATAGCATCCAATAAAGGTCCGCAGTAGCTCAGTGGCTAGAGAACCCAATAGTGAGGCCGCAGTAGCTCAGGGGTAGGGAACCCAATAGTGGGGCCACGGTATCTCAGTGGCTAAAGCACCCAAAAGGGGGTCGCAGTAGCTAAGTGGCTAGAGAACCCAATAAAAAAAGTGTATAGTTCAATTTAAAGTCCTAAATATCATGCTAAAATAAAACATGTGCGAAGTGATGGCAGGTTGTAATTTAATAATTCCATTAAACCTGAAAGAAGAAATATTAATATTTTAAACGGAAAAAATTTATTAATCTATGGTGGATTTAGTTTTAATAACTTCACAAAAATATCATGCGAACCAAGTCTCACGGGTCAGCTAGTTTTAAATAAATTAGGAATCTATAATTAACTCTTTTATTTATTCAAGACCTGCATCCCTTAACGAACCCGTTTTAGCCCACTGACTTTGGGAAATTGTTCAATATTCTGGATGGACTATTGTATTTTACATAGGCAGCGGAATAGTCCAATTTATTTTTCTGAACATAATTTGTTAAATATAAGTACGTGCGTGTTTTGTGCAGAAGATGATCGGTCGACGTTTCTTGTGCGTGGCCATTGTTTCGTGCTTTGAGTTGAAAAACGCAGTGAACTAGTTACAAACAATTAGCAGAGGCCTTGCGGCAGTGTTCTTATGGGGGCGCTCCAGCTAATGTTAATTTTCCAGAAGAGTAAGTACTGCAGGTGTGGCAATAGAAGTTAGCCCTGACACGTGATAATATTGTGTGTTAGTGCAGTTCAAGAATAGCTCTGGCGTGTCTTACTCGAGCGTCCATCGAATGTCACGATAGTAAATTCCCACTACTTTTTTTTTTTCTTATTTCTGGCAAGCGTAGATTTCAAAGCACCAGACCACAAAAGAAATGAAGACTCAAACTAATTATCTTACAAAATTTTCTGCGGGGGACATACTCCAGTTTATAGTGATAATTTGCAATCCATTTACCTACAGCATTTACAGAAAACTGTTATTCGTAACTACTAATAGTCATTCCTGTAATCTCATTGCTTTATGTTTTTATAACAGTATTTTTGTTCGTGTGTAGCAGTCTAGAAGTCTTAAAACAAGATGTAAATTGGTAAATTAACTTGTAAATATTGCTTCATAATGTAACCTTAATTTGTAGGAAAATGTTGGGGTCAACTTCCCGTTTTTTATATGACGCAGACTAAAACTAGCAAGAAATTAAAAATTACCAACCCAGTTAATTTCTTATTACAACTCGATCAGGCTACCAAAAAAAAAAAAAAAAAAAACGGTTACGTGTAGAAAAATGCTAGCAAAAGTATATTAATATATTTCGTGAAATTATCTTTTAAGATTCGGTGGGAATTATAGAGAGCTTTCGTAACAGCTGTTGTATTTTGCTAGCAATCATTTTCTTGGTTTTGTGTTTAGTGAACGTTTATTATGAAACTGAATTTATTCGGGTGGTGATCGTTTTGTCATACAAAAACCATCACATATCAGAACACTTGTAAAAATTGTTCAATTTCGTTGTTTCTGATGCGCAGTCATCACAGGGTAGTTAAAAGATTTTATCAGCGCCTTGAAATGACTTTTTGTCACATGTGCTTCCTGCTTTTGTTAAGTTGTATAGGGCGTGCCATTAAGTCATATCCCGCATCCTCCTCGCCGATGATTTACACGGAAATGTATTTTTCTCCGCTTCACTGTTCGTTTGCGATAGCGAAAGCGGACTTCCGAAATGAAATGTATAGTCCATTCAGGGTTACTTCCAACTATTCTGAAGCCCTGTTGAAGTTCTACTTCTAGGATATTCCTCCGCATCGTGCAAACAAAGCTTTACCAAATCTGCTAAACTATGCCAGAGGGACAGCGTACCGCATTCGTGCGGACTCAGTGCACTAAATTTGGCATAAGAACAATTTTTTACTAGGCATCACCAACACACCTAGTTTCTCTCTGTTTTGTCCGTATTAATTATACATGGAATATTATAATTTACGAATGAAATAAAGTTAAAGTTCTATTTTACCAAAAATATGGTAATTTTATGTTAACACAATTATTAAAACACATATGATACATGACACACATAAGAAACAATCAAACATATAATGCATGGGGTTCTGTTTAGTTTACTCATAGCTGACAGGAAGCAAGTTTTCATTTTTTTTTTTTTTAATTATCTGTTCTATGTGAGGGTGTTTAGGTTTTCCAAACGTATGTTACTATAGGCTATTCGCGGTACAGTGAGCACTTTTGAAAGTCCTCTCATTTGGAATAATATTCAATAATATTATATTTTATTTCAGCGTTAGAAGTTGACTTCCGAGTGCAGTGGAATACAAACACTGTATTTATTACTTACATCGCAGTATTTATTTTAAAACGTGGTCAAGGGATAAGAAATGGCTGAAAGGAAAAGTAACTAAGGCCTCAAAAGTGCTCACTTTACCATGAGCAGCCTATAATATATTTTCATCTTTGTATAATTTTTTTACTGTGCACGTAACGAAGATCTTTTTTCTTTAACCCGTTCAGTTCCTGTGTCAATGATCGAGCGCATATTGCTCTTGGAGTATATTTATGCTTGGCTTTGTATACAACGAGAACTCGGTGCGGCCGGTGTTTTAAGCATCTTCCGTGAGATTTTTTTTTATTTTTCCTCACCTCTGATTTGGAAATGGTTAATTCTGACGTCAATTAACACGCAGTACGTCGCGTTCATTGGCTGCGAGAAGTTCGCTGGCCACAAGTAAAGTGCACGTGAAAAAAAAAAAAACTACTGCAACACTTAAGCTCGTAAATTAATTCGGGATTGAACGGGTTAACCCTAACCTCAAAAAAATCATATTTGGTGGCGGCCGTTTCGGTCGCCTCGGACTCCATGCGCCGACTTGTGGGTATAGTCCAATCACGAAATTTTCACACTTGTTGAATCAAACCTTCGAAATATCACCCCATGTATGACGTATTACTTTGTTCCCTAATATGTCGTGTTTCACAACGTTTTGTACTTGTGTTCATAAAAATCGCCTTATTTTTGGTTTAATTGGAATTTTATTTATATCGTATATATAAATTATAATATTTAATTTACAATTAATATGAATGAAAACACAGAGAAAATATTTATTTAGGTAATGTCTAGCAAGAAATAGTCCTTATGTAAAATAACATTACACTGAGTGCGAACGAACGCGGTGCTTTATCCGTTTTTTGTAATTTTACATGCCTAGTTAAGCCTTTTTTGCAGGAGGCGGAGGAATATTCTGGAATTGAATTTCAGCAGGGCTTCATGAGTGTAAAGTGACCGTGAATGGACTATAATAGCATTGTTGTCTACGCGGAAAAAGTGAATAGTGGCATGGTGTTTTCTGTGGGGACAACTCGGATAACGCAGTAGTGTCCTTATGGGCTGTCAGTGTCATTTTCCCTGTTCGGTCGGTGTGATATGCAACCCTGTGAATCCACGTCACGAGGTTCGTTACGAGGTATTATCGGTAACCCGCTAAACGAGAAGTGCTTGTTCTGTGACGAGGGTGTCCGAATGTTTACTACTTCGCAATGAAGATGCGTGTTTACTGCAGTGGGACTTAGTCCTTGTCACAAGAGGGTGTTAAATGTGGGTGCGCTTGTTTAATTAGCCGATTAACTTTAACAGGAGATCCCATTTATAGTACCTTACTTGTGGATAAATATTACAAAGATGTATTTTGTAATTACTAAATTAGTCGGAAATATGCTGAAAAAAAAAATAGAACATAAGAGAAACATTAAACAATGGTTTTTTTTGGGGGGGGGGGGGGGAGGCGCGTGCTAAATAACAGTGTTAATTCTTTAGCGGCGATCCTACCTTTTTGGTGAGCTGATCTTTTTTTTTTGTATGGTAATAAAAGAAAAATATTCCTCTGCCGAAAATGTAATTTTAAATATTGTTTTGCCAATTTCTGCCTTGGAAAAAAAAATTAAATAAACTTTTGGAAGCAGTTGAGAAAGTGACAAATTCATTGGCCGTGTGCTGCAGGAGGAGGTCCAGTAGTTTCGCCGCAAGTTTTGGTTTTATGGGTTCATTAACGTCCCCGCATCTGCAATGTCGATCAATAGTTTACATACACCACGCCGTTCTCTTTACTCCACAGACATTTTACAGGAAGTTCAACTAAAGCATCAAAGCGAATCAAACATTCTATGTCGGTCCAGTAAAGTGCAGGTTTGAGAAAAACGTAACGTCAATACATACAAAACCTGTTAGAACATCTTGCAAAAACAAACACGTAACGAAACCCAGAATAATTCCTTCACCCCGTTACAAGTATGGTCCAATTACGGCCACTTCTAACTGAAGCCCTGCTGAAGTTCTACTTCCAGGGTATTCCTCCGCTTCATGCAAACAAAACTTCACCGAGTCTAGAAAATTACGCCAAGGGACAGCGCACCAGATTCGTGCGCGCTCAGTGTAATAGCATTTTGGATGAGAACTTTTTATTACTAGGCATAACCAACACACCTATGTTCAACCTTTATTTGTTCATATTGATCAGAAATGAAATATTGTAATTTATAGATATAATATAAGTAAAAGTTCAATTCAACCTAAAATAAGGTACATGTACGCTAACACAAGTGTAAAACTTTGTGATACGTGGTAAATGTAAGAAACAACCAAACACGTCATACAGGGGGTGATTTTTCAAAGGTTTGTTTCAAAAAGTGTGAACAAACCGCGAATAGACTACAAGAAATGTTTTTATATGCTCATATGACACACGTACTACTTCCCGTCTAGGCTACTGTACAATGTATCGTAAAATGATAAAAGTACAGTAATATGACGGACAAACCGGTTAGTGGGCGGCCAAAAGTACTTTCGCTTAGAGAGCAAAGATATAGTGTGAGTAGTATATTTATCTTCGTTCTGGGACGTGGCATCTCGCATCAGGAGGCAGGAGTTTTCTGGCATTTTGAAATTTTCCCTTTTTTCCCCCCACAAAATTTTCCGTTTTTCCCTCGAAATGGTCCATTAAGCTTTCGAAAAAAGCCTGTTTTGTACCCAAAATTTCTTTCCACCACCCCCCTCCCAACCCTCCTACATTTCCAAAAATTTGTGAAGAAAGTGCTTGCCCCTCAGTGTGGTTGACTGACTCTCTCTTCAATATAGCTGAGTTATCCCGAAAATCAGCCACAGTGGATAATCTGAGGAGTCGATAAAATAAAATGATTTATAATATATTTTTTAAATTTTAATTTTAATATATATTTATAATCAGAATTTTTAAAGGAACATTTATTGAGTGTTATATATCATTGAACTCGTCTTTTGAAGGCATATGCGATCGTGATGACATAACGATTATGTAAGCCAATGCCAGGTCCAACATATTGGATTTAAGAAGTATGTTCCTACCTCTCTTCCTGGGTCTCATCAAGAGTTAAATTATTTCTGGAACTTATTAACAATATTTTATTTGGGAGTTTTGTAGTTTTAACTACCCAGGACGTTCCAGAAGTCTGATATTTTAAATTATACCATGCACACTGGCCGAGGTGTAATAAATTGCAGCATCTGAATTTGAAACTTTGCTAATTTTGTTTTATTGAAGCCAGAAACTCCAGTATTAATTATGTTTTCACTTAACTTGAAATCTAATATGGCTCACAAAAGAGAGGTGACAATCAAATTGATTTTATAATTTTAATTTGCCTGACTGTTACAGTACAAATTTTGTCTCAGATTGAATTTAATTTTAATTTTCACAGTATTTTCAGTATTTTTCATTTGCTGGTACGTAAGATTTCTTTTTACTAAACATAATTTTTCTCAATTAATATGTGTTATGTTAATGTAGTGTCATCAGTGGATAGCATATTTTATTGGTTGCATTCATACAAAGGATATTAATTCTCATGTGCCTTGTGTTATTTCTGAGCGTATTTCTTGTTTCGAGTTATCAAGGTTATTGCTTTTTATATGCCTTGTTTCCTATTCGCTCTGGTGTTTAAAAGCTATAAATTTGGAAATTGGTTAAGTGCTCATCTCATGTATGTATTCTCTTAGGCGTCGCACGCACGAGTTAGCAGTCAGATTTCAAGGAGAAAGGCGCGGCGTTTGGCAAATACTTTACACACACATTGCAATAGTTCACTCAATTTTCAGCTCCGGTTTTTAATCACGCGCATACTTAAATACAGTCCTTTCCCAATTACACACACAAACAAATATTAATTCGTTTAAATTATTAAACAGTTCCACAATATAGTCTTCATAAGCCATATATGCATTGGTTGAACATAAATATAACGAAATGGTTGATACATTAAATCATATAATATGTAATTGTACGAGGGAACTGCAGCCTCTTTGTTTGGATGTATAATATACAACATTTAAGCATTGCTTTTATCGTGGACACTTGTGTAGCTCAGTGGTGACGGTGGAAACCTTCACATATACCGCCTAGTTAACAACGCAGCTCAAGCCCTGCCCTCATAGCTCAGGGGTAGGGTGGCCAACTTGTAGTCGGAGGGTCGCGGGTTTGCGCCCCAGTGCCTCCGACGGGGCAGCTGCTCAGCTCGATTGTCGCACTGAGAATTCGCCAACAAGTCGGTTTCACTAGAGCTTCGTCAACGTCAAATGAAGGTTAAAAAAAAATATATATGGTCAGAGTTCTGGACTTCTATTCGAGAAGTTGTGGGTTCGAATCTCCATTCCTCTATGAGAATTATTTTTTTAATGTTACGGACTGCCATAAGATAGTGCGAAATTTACATAATTTAAATTTTATAAACCGATTTTGTATTAAAAATACATCTTCGATACTTTAAACTTTTAAATATTTCAGTATTTTTCAAACATTAGATACAATAAGTTTAAATAGTAATTTTAATTATTTACGGATACATCGATTCCTAAATGACTGATCGTTTTACGATTATTTTGATAATGCCGGCCAGCTGCCTGACCTACGATAGCGGTGTAGGAAGCGGTGCTCGAAAGGATAAAGAGAGGCGGTCGATGCTTTTAGAGACGGTTAGAATTTTGTAGGGTGGTCATGGTCGTGTGTTTAGAGGATGACATTTCTTGGGGGAGGGGGTCATAGGCTTGTAATGTGTGAAGGGTATATTCGGGGGGAGGGGGTGCCATGGTTACGGGATGTAAGGTGTACAGTGTGGTAGCAGTATATTTGATGGGTTTGAGATATTTTGATGAGGGGGGTAGTGGGCGAGGGGGTAAAATTGAGTGAGTGAGTGAAGAGATTTGGACGGCTCTGAACATCGAGGTCTTTAGAGCCGAGGGTAAGATGGAGGACAAGATTGGATGGAGGTTAAAGTGCTTTTGAGGGATGTTGGTAAGGTGGGGTTATGGTACCGAGTTTTGTTTATTGGTGGACGGGTCATGGGCATACCTCTGAAATATATGTTGGACCTGACATTGGCTTACATAATCGTTATGACATCACGATCGGATGTGCCTTGAAAATACAAGTCCTGTAATGAATAACGCTCAATACTTGTGCCGTAAAAAAATTGTCAAAATATAATTAAATTTAAATAAAAATTTTTTAATATATTTTTATTTTACTGACTCCTCAGGTTCCCCATTGTGGCTGATTTTCGGGATACCTCAGCCACATTCAGGAGCAATCTTTCTTTTTTGAAAATTTTTTGGAAAATTTGGGGTTTGGGGAGGGGGAAGAGACATATTGGGAACCAAAACGGGCTTTTTCAAAAGCTGAACAAGGTATTTTGAGGGGAAAAAAGTGAAATTTTGAGGGTAAAACGGGATAAATTCCAATATTGCGGTAAACTCCCACCTCCTGATGCCAGATGCTATGCCCCAGAACGAAGATAAAAATACTATTATTGTGAAACAAATTCATCAGAGACCTTTTACTAGTGCATGTGCTATTGCAAGGGACCTGATAAATATTTTCGAAGACAATGTGTCCCCAGTGACATTGAGAAGAGTGCCTAGGAATTGTGGCTATAACACAAGAACACCGCGGAAGAAATCTTACATGAGCTTATGTGTTTATATACAT
The DNA here is from genome assembly GCA_029891345.1 of Dryococelus australis. Classification (NCBI taxonomy): domain Eukaryota; kingdom Metazoa; phylum Arthropoda; class Insecta; order Phasmatodea; family Phasmatidae; genus Dryococelus; species Dryococelus australis. The sequence goes on from CM056995.1 coordinate 319,528,384, forward strand.
TTGTTTAATATGTTGTTTCTTTTACATGCATATTGTACGGACTTCGTGAGAAGAGCAGTACGTAGGCCTATAAACGCTTGTGATAGTCACTGTATGTCGGTGGGCTAAACGGTCGGCTACAATAAACCAAACTTACATACAAAAAAAAAGAATTTGCATCCGTAGAGTCTCGAGACTTGAACTCGAAATGTCGCGATTTGAAGGTTCCGCCAAGGACTAGAGACACGTAAGTCGCTTTTACCACTATAGGACGAATCTATAGGCTTTTCACAGTAAAGTGAGCACTTTTTAAAGCCCTTTCATTTGGAATAATAGTCAATAAGTATATTCTATTGTAACATTAGACGTTAACTTTCGAGTGCGATGGAATATAAATATTGTGTTTATTAGTAACATGGCAATATTTATTTTAAAAAGTGGCTAAAGGATAAGAAATGGCTGAAAGTAAAAAGTTACTAGGGCCACAAAAGTGCTCACTTTACCGTGACCTGCCTATATAAGCTTATACTCATCTCTCAGAACATAAAACTAAAGTTTCATGTCGTAACAAGAGTTCTGATATAAAGTATGTTTTTACGCCCTGCGCCATTTGTTTTGCTCATGTGCGCGCGTGCATGTGGAAGGAGGAATGGGGTAATGTTTTAATAATCCTTTGCTTCAGACAAATGTGACACGTTAATAACGAGACCCGGACTTCCGCTGCATAGTGGATTGTAAGTTGGAAGTGCACGTTCATTATGTAAACTCTTTTTCCTTTCTTAGATGGTACGTGAGTTATGGAATTGGAAACCTGCACGGGTTATCCGACAACGGGCGAGCTGTGGATGAATAAAGTTAACGCAACGTACGGAATCGTGTTGTTGCAGCGAAATTGAACTTTTGTTTATTTTATGTATTAATTATAATGTTCCTTTTGTAATTAATATGAATAAAAACAGGGAGAAAATAGGAGTGTTGGTAACGCCTGGTACGAATAGTTGTCACGCAAAATATTTTTTAACTTTGCACGAGGCGGAGGAATACCTGTAAGTAGAACTTCAGTACAGCTTCAGAACAGATGGAAGTAACCATGAACGGACTTCAACAGCCACCCCACGTATCCCACGTATGATCATCAATATTTTTCCTACGCTTTCTCAGTTTCCGTTGGCTTGCTGGGGGTTATAAACATGGCTACGATTCCAGCCATGGCAGCAGACAACACTGCCAAAAATAGTGACGTTTTTATCGATGCAATAAACTCGACACATGACGTATACGGCTTGCCCATAGAATAATGATATTGTCTTAACACTTGTAGCTACTAACTTACGTGCCAGAGGACCCACAATTATGCAGGTAATCACGCTAACGGGTGAGATTTAGGGACCTGCCAGGAAAAGTAGTGAAAAAAAGGGGCGGGGGGGTTGACTATTGGGTTGTGGCTGTGTCGGGGACACGCCCAATGCACTGTAAAAAAAAAAAAAAAAAAAAAAAAAAAAACTATTTCCTTCATTTTAGGGAAAAGTTCTGGTAAAAATTTATCCATAAGTGTCCGTAAACTCTCCGTAAAATTACGGACACATTGATTTTCTGAAACGGCCTTTCCGTAAATTTCACGGAAACTCTCCGTTAATTTCCAAGTTAGTTTTCTGCACTTTCCGTTTAAAATAAAAATAGATAATGAAAATGTCTTTAATTTTCGTTATGTCGGTGTTCTACTGTGTATAAAAATGACATTAAAAAAGTTAAAATATTTTGTACTTAAGGTAGGTGTAAACCCGAATCAAAAAATTACCAGTCCACGACTCTAACCATTCACCTACAATTCTCACTTGAAAATGTGGTATAACTTTTATATTTGTATTCAAAAGACAAAAGCAAAAATTCAATTTCTATTAAATTTAGTGTATTTTTAGTGTTGCTAAATGTTACAGACGCCTGGTGCTATTTTTTAATGTTTGAAAGAATAGGTCATAGTCGCGTGGATAACCTTAACTGCGGCAGAAACGGTTATTTTCTTGTTACAGTGGCGAAGAAAGCTTTGTGTAAAATCGGCATTGTTTGTCCCTGTAACTCGAAGCCAAAGGGAATACGAAGGGAATATTTACGGACTTACTCAGTTTTTCGTAATTACGGATTACCTTTCCGTATATACACGGTACATTTCCGTAAAACATTTCGTAAATATACGGAAATTTGTAACATTGTGGTTTTACGAGAATACGTCGTCGTTACCGGGTAATACTTTCTTTGAAAAATGGGAATGAAGTGGAAGTATACAACGGTGTCGTGTGGGTACTTTGCTTTTGTGGCAGAAATTGACCGATCGAGGCGAGATCTTTCAGTATCGGCGCTTCAGAACATCGGAGTCGTGAGATGTACTGCTCAGAAATCTTCGCCCTCGCCCAAAATTGCCGCTAGTCGCCGCGGGTCCTCACCATCGCGTCTCGCGTGTGCGCGGTGCCAACTCAAGGTCATGGTAGTGCCATAGTCATGCATTCTTGACTTTACGATTTCGAAAAATTGAAATATAAAGTCAAAGTCAAGCAGCCATTTTGCCAAGAATCTAACAGAGGTTATGAAGAATATGCGTTATTTTATTGTAGTACCATTTTTCTCTCGGTATATTAAACAAAGTTCGTTTTAAATTGAATAAATGGCAAACGAAAATATTATGAAGAGGATCGAATGTGGCCACATTTATTTCAGTAGTATCATTCGTCACGAAGTTACAGTGCCGGAATTGATCCACCTGCAAACTTTAGCCTAATGCCGTTTCCGTCCTGGTAAAGGCTGTTCACGATAAAGCGAGCACTTTTGAAATCAACCGTAGAAAAAAATAGCATGGCTCCTATAGGCCTTTCACGGTAAAGTGAGCACTTTTTCAATAGACATTATTAACCAATCAATACATTTCATTGTGGCCTCGGACTTTTGGTTTTGGGTATGGTGAATGCGTACACTGTGTTTATTACTCACATGACAGGGTTTAAATTAACAAGTAGTGAAAGGATATAAATTGGTTGAAAGAAAAAAAAAAACTGGGTCTTCAAAAGTGCTCACTTTACCGTGAACGGCCTATCTGCATATTTTTTAATGGGCGCACTGAGTGCTGTGCGCCCAGTTAAGTTGATAACGATGGAGAGAAAGTAGTTCTATGGACTAATGTATAATTATATGTGTTACGTAAACATTTCTGATAACTTGAATTATTTATTTCACTTTCTATGTTTTTTAATGCATGTAAGTGTAATAATGAGCAAATTTGTAACATAGTTACTTTTATAATAATTTCACAGTTTCACTTGACCGACGCATGAATAAAGTGCTGAGGCCCATGACAGTGTTAATTTTACATAAGGCGGAATAGTACGCAACGTGCATACAAGTATATCTTAGCAGGCTTTTCAAAATTGCTCAGGTTACCTTGAACATCCTGTACTCTGTGTGTCGGATTTTTTTAAGACTTATTCACATCAAACACGTACATCGTCTGCGTGGGCGGTCCCTCTACCGGGGCCCCAATATCTTGTGGATGTTACAAATCGAAGCGCTAATGAAACCAGTCATGATCACACATCTTTAATACACGCTTTCGTTCGCTGTAGCATTGAGTTAAATTCTCCGTGACTGCGAAAATCCGTTGTGACGTTAAACTCGCTTCCCGAACTGCCTGTCATTTCCCGGACTCGTTATTAATCCGACTCCCGGGCGAGATTGAAATGGCAAGAATTCAGACGGGATTCCTCTTCGACTGCAACGCGGATTTACCGCTTTCGCGTTAATTCGCCGCGGGGAAACAGTCCGGTGACGGGCAGGATTTGTTGAATGGGATAGAAAGGGGTTAACGTCAGGTCGACAGGTCGATAGTTGAATCGATGTTTTCCTGCCGAGGCGAAGTGTTTAATGCCGACGTTGATGCATTCGTCGCGCTCCCTTGACTGATTATGCCCCGACGTGTGGAGGGGTATTGGCTTTAGAAGGGGTGCGCGAGGAGAGCTTTAGGGGTTGTATCCCATCCCTTCCCCCTACCAACCCGTACCGATCCCGCGCTCGACAGAAGAGCAGCGATTTCTCGCCCGAAGCGGCGGCTTCATTACGTTGCCAGAAATTCGATACCCACTCACCCGAGATCCGGCCCGACGTGATGTATCGCCCCTCGCTGGAGATGATATCCATTTTTAACTGAACCATTTGCATTCGGAACGCTGCGCAAGGGGGATTGGTGTCGGCTGGTTGGTCGGGCAGGTAGCCAAGCTCCGAGCCGAACATCTGCAGTGTCTGCGTCTTCAGAGAGCACAGGCAGGCGTCGTATCAACTTCACGTGTAGTTCACGACAGCTTCCTATCATTAGACTGTATAAATTCACGTTTACCGCAAATAAATTTTACATGCTATGGGCTATTCACGATAAAGTAAGCACTTATTTTAAGGCCGTTAAAACAGATATTAACCTCTTATAAATGTATTTTATTATATTCTCAGATGTTAGCTTTTGACAGTGGCGAAATATATGCACTGTGTTTATATGTCCCTATTTGTAATAAGTGACGGGACGATAGCGTGAGTGAAGAGATTTGGACGGCTCTTAACATCGAGGTCTTGAGAACCGATGAGGGTGATTGAGGCGAGTATTAAGCAGCGCCAGAATGAAAGGGCGGGGGAAACGGGAGATTCTCGAGAAAACCCGCCGACCAACGACATCGTCCGGCACGATTCCTACATGCGAAAATCCGGAGTGACCCGGCCGGGGATTGAGCCCGTATCGCCTTGGTGGGAGGCGAGCAGGCTAACTGTTCTGCCACCGTGGCCCCACGGGAAATTTGATGAAAGGAAACATGTAGCAGGGCATTTAAAAGTGCTCACTTTATCGTGAATAGCCTATAAATAATAATACTGGGTGCAGCATGAGGCGGCGAATGTTCGTAAAATGAAACCTTTAGGTTCCCGTATTATTGAAGTGGTACACAGAGTGAAAATGCATTTTTTTAAACAGGAGTACTCCGAGAAAACTCACTGCTCATTGCCAACTTCCGCCAGTTTTCGCATGTTCAAGGATTTCCGCCCGCGGTTCGAAACTGGTTCGCCTTGATTGGCGGTACGTGTGCTAACTGCAAGGCTCCATATGCCAAATTAATTCTTTTTATTATTATTATTATTTAGCGGCGATGGGTATTAATTAGGGACAATTTCGTTACCGATGTAGCAGTATTTATTTTAAGAATTTCATCTCACGAAGGAACGGAAATTACGCACTTTTTTATTTTTAAGTTACATAATTTTATTTATTTCAACTGTTTTATAAACTGTTTATTTTGAAAGTATACCTTGCGTAATCGAGGTGTATTAATAATTTGTAAGGTAGGGAAGCGATTGGGATGGAACCAACGGCTTTAATGCAGCTTTGTATGAAGATAATTTACGTAAATAAAAACCATAAATGTAAAACTTGTCCCAGCAACTTACCTAGCGTTGACATGAAATATCTCCGAGTTGTTCAGCAAATCTTGAACTGTGGTAGAACTTTTACATTGTAAACAGAGAGCAGGTAATGCACCTACACATGTTATATAGGAAATTTTTCTAACGGTTTTTATTTATTTTCAAACCTCTCGTTTTTATTTCAAATATTAGAGAGTGTATACAGGTTTAAGTAAGAACAGAAAATTAAACTTTTAAAATAGCACATATACGCCATGCAGTAGTTATACTTGTGAAGATACACTACGAATTATAAAGTGAAAAGTCAGAAATTCACCTCATTTTTCTTAATGTGCGAGATTGTCTACCGCTAATGGAACACGAAGAATACGTGCGAGCATAGAACTGCAATTAAAGTTAATTTTTTTCCGTCATCAACAAACAAGCGAATGTGTTTGCGTTGTTCTCTGAGAGTGATTTTTGATGCAGTGAGTGGCAGCTCTAGTTCGGACGAAATTATAGATTGGAAAGGTATAATAAGGTAATCAAAAGTGTATAAGCGCCACCTGCTTAGAAATAGTGTTTAGTACTATGACCATGATTACTGCTGCGGCTGCTGTAATTTCTTCAACACACTACATTCGAATAAGTGTAAAACCACTGATTCGCGGTGAAATTTAACTACTCGAATCAGTTAAAATGGCTCCGCTTAGGATCGGCGGAAAACCACAGGTTGTTTCAGTTAAACAATTTCACTTATTGAATAGGTGACAGCCTTCTGCGTGCAGCTAATTAAATATTGTTTATACTGAATTTAACTAAATCATTACGAGAGAAAAGCGTATTTCCAATAGTCACTGTTTGTATTGTGCAATTTAACGCACACAAATAAAATGAAATAAAAAAGACCCGCAAGGACTGGGATTCGAACCCACATCGTCCCTCTTTTAATTCGTTAGCTTACCATTCGAGCTACCGAGTCAACGTTGAATACGAAAGAGAAAACACGCTATAACACATACTGTTTATTATGCAGAGTTAAGAAACTGATATTATTTTTTCGAATTTGAATATAATTTCATGGTATATGCTAATATTTATTCACACTCTATTTGCACTCGTTATAATTTACTTTACAAGTGATTTTATTGTGCATTATAATTGTCTATATATTTGTAGTTTTATGTGTTTCCAGTTTTGGAATATCTGTTTAGTGTCACGTGGCCGTACATCTGAACATTTGTTGATAGTTGCCATGGTAACGAGGTGACGCTCTGGGGTATCCATACCGTGATGGGAGGACCGTTTTAAGTTTCGCCTTTAGCTTTGGTATAGGGCTTAGCCACCTTGATTCTTACCGTCAGGCGGACTGCGGCGAGTGTCGCAGGCCCAGTAGGGTTTTACAGTTTTATTAAGGAAAAAGTACGAGTTCCTGTTGGTGTTATAGCAGACTGCCTGAGGGCGAAGACGGTCTTATTAAGAAGCACAGAAGAAGTCTGCTCGCGCTTCCTACGCGGGAATAATTAATTAGTTCGACTCCTGCGAGTGTAACGTGTGGTACATTACAGAACTGTAGGTATATCCGTGTACCAGGGCTCGTAAGCCCAAAATGAGGCAAGACGCAAAACCAAACCCGGTAATCGACACAGCGCAGAACTTCTAGACGTCTTCTACGATATAGGATCTGGGAATCAAACACTACTATTTATAACAGATGGCAGTATTATTTACGATTGCCGAAGATTCAGACTGGTAAAAATGACGCCGACCAGTACGCCATTTTGATAGTCACCCAAGCTCAGTTTTCTCTTTACGCCTAAGTTAACCCTGCAGTTTTAAAATTGACTCTTGCTCTCCAGTCATATTCGGTTGATCTTTCTAACTATGTTTAATAGGAAGAGTATTAGTATGAAAAGTATTATTTCAATCATGACGTCAGTCACTGGTTTGGCTATCTCAGTTGCGGCCACTTAAAAGAAAATTATTTATGTCTTTAATATCAAAGGTATGCGTTTTATTCTAAATGTCAAACTATTGAAATGTTTTTGCTCATGTACTTACGTTACTAGTTTGTATCAGATTATCTCGAGTAAGTGGAATTATGAGTAATTATGTCTTGAGTGAAATATTGAAATGTTGACGGAAGTTTTTCAGTATTCAAATAAATTTGAGCTTGTGATACTTTTACGGAGAGTATTTCACTTACAGTAGAAGTTGGTTTTGACTATTACCTGCTAATTATGTCTGGTGTTACATTTGGTTATTTAGTAGGCCTATCTGGTACTATCTGACCTCTCTCGAGGTAAGACAAATTAAAGAGAGAGAGAGCAATAGAGAAATCTTTCCATGGTCACTGAGTTCCTGATTAATGGTAAGCATACTAAGGATTTGTAAGTACTGGTACTCATATCAAATTTAAAGGTGTGATAGTTGCATACATACTACACCTTTTGGGTAATCTGTTTTCGCTACACGTTCACTACATTTATGTCTACGGACCTGCCACTTCACCTGGTCTACATGTATGCCTACTCATACTACACTATCGACCAAAAAGTAATTGAGCACCCGTGAAGATAGGTAATTCAGTACGTCAGTTGACTTGTGTGGCCGCCATACGCGGTAGGCCGGTGTAGAACCAGTTGGCAAGCAGATAGCACGAGATACAGAGCTATCGGACTTCGATAAGGGCGTGATTGTGGGCTGACATCTCATCTCAGTGGGCTGTCTAGCCTGGCGATTGCACGAAGGTAAACAGGCCCAAATTAACGGTCGCATTCGTCCTGCGTAAGTGGGAGGTCGATGGGCATTGTGCCAATGCTGCACGTTCTGGGCGACCTCCAATCTTGACCGACAGAAATCGCAGAACCCTCAAACGTGAAATTGTCAAAAAATAGGGCACAACCCATGACTACCATCCGACAGTAGTTTCATGCAGCAACAGGAGTATTGGGTTCCATTGGAACATTGCGTACAGAGGCCCACCGACGTGGATATTTCAGAAGAGCAGCTGCACATAAGCCCCATATCACGATAATCAATAAAGCTCGGCGACTCAGGCGGTGTTGGACAGTCGCAACTGGACACTGGAGCAGTGAAAATCAGTCTGTGAGTGATGAGTCGAGGTTTACATTATTCCGGTCCGATGGACGTGTATGGGTCTACCCGGAGAACGGCTTCTGCCGGAGTGTATAGTGCCAACTAGGAAATTCGGTGGTTGTGGAGTGATGGTATGGGGCTGTTTCACGGCCTTCGGCGTAGGACCGCTGGTGTTTGTCCGTGGTAGCATGAACACAGAGGCATATTGTTACATTTTGAATAATAAAATGCTCCTAGCATTGTGGCGTTTTTACGGAATGGACCCGTGTTACTTCCAGGATGACAATGCCAGGTGCCATGTTTCAAGGGCTGCTATGCAGTGGTACGCCGACAACAATGTTCGCCGATTGGACTGGCCCGCCCAGAGCCCTGACCTCAACCCTATAGAACATCTTTGGGACGAATTGGATCTCCGGGTGAGGGCTCTTCAGGCGCGGCCAAAATCCATTGCTCAACTCATAAAATGGTTACAAGAGGAATGGCAACGAATCCCCGTGGATGTCCTGCAAACACTCGTAGAGAGCATGCCAGACAGGGTGGCTGCTGTTATAGCCGCAAGAGGTGGCCCTACGAGATTCTAACTGGGTGACAACCACCGAGCAAACATTGTGGACAGGTGCCCAATTACTTTCTGGTTTATAGTGTTTTAAATATTGTGTAGCTGTTACATATTTATTCCGGGTACATAATAATTAGCCGCTACATAATTATTCTGGAACCTTTACGTGGGGCCTAAGCATCTGTGCAGCCATCACATATGTTACATATAATTAATATGGCGCACAGCGTGGTCGCCTCTCACACTCATGATGTACGCCACATTTATATAAACAAATATGTTACAACGCGTATTATATTCCTTTAACGAAAATATGTAGCTTTAAAATGTACGGCCTTTCTTTTTGGTTTTAGTTTAATGGGTAACAATACGATTGTTAAAATAAATGGTATGTTTCAATTCACACACTTCACATTTAATGCAGTTTAAACCTTCAAACCGAGGGCTATAATGATTACATGAAAATTAAATGAAAGAAGTAAAAACGGAATGAAAGTCTGAATGTTCATGTTGCCTCGTAAAATGGTATTATTAAAGTCTAAACTCACATTTAAAAAATACGTTTTATAGGTTTTATTAGTTTATCCGTCATTTCATGTGATAGTCTTTGTTTAACTGTCATTTGATACACGTTGTTTAACTGATCCGTCAGTCAAAAAACAAATCACTGGAAAAAAATCGAATGAACTGTTTGATGAATCAGTGAAAAGGGTCTCTGAATCAGTAAAAATAGAACGAAAGGTGGCATTTTTCATTAATCTATCAGTTAAACGGACTGAAGTGACTGATGTCAGGTGTTGTTAATTGGTTTAAACAGTGATATTCTCACTGGTTCAGATTTAGTGTGTGGCCATTCGCCGTTTGCATCATCTTCCCGTGCAGTTCTACTTTGCTAGACATATAACCGTAGTACTAGTCCATATTTTTTTTATCCAGCTGTTGGGGCCGCGGTGGTGTAGTGGCCAGACTACTCGTCTCCTACCTAGGCGAACCGGGTTCGATTCCTGGCGGGGTCGCCGGTTATCTCACGTTGTCCCCGCCCTTGCATTTCGGTGCTGCTCCATACCTCACTTCACCCTCATCGGCTCTCAAGACCTTGACGTTAAGAGCCGCCAGAATCTCTCAACTCCACTCATCCAGCCGTTGTTCGTGCTCTGTGAGTAGTTGGTGGAGAAGTAACTTATGCCACTTGTAATCTATATTGCGTGATACACTCAGCTTACATGGCATATCCCACTTGCAGCAGAAGCCAAAATTTCAAGGGAAGGCAGTTTGCAATTAATGTGAATTCTGTAGGCCGATACTATGTTTTCACCTTTTCGACGTCGAAGTCTGTTCATGACCGATTATGATTAGTACTACTGATAATGCATACAATAAGATATTATTTCCAGTGGCAGGCATTAGGTTATGCAATACAGTATTATTTTTTTAACTCAAACTCGCGACAAATATCCGTACAAGTCATCACTTCTGCAAAACCGCTGCATCTCTGTAATGATAATGACATTAATGGTGTTTCGTAAGTAGCTACGCCTGTCACCTATCATATGTATGAACATCACTTCACTGGGACAGTTACGTTTGTTGATATTATGACATTCAGAGTAATGTAGAGTAGGTACAAAATTAAGTTCTTGTTAACGGTCCAGAATCAGACCACATATGTACTGTACTTTTTTGCTGGTCTTGAGCCTTTCTATCATCTGCTTCTGTGTGGGAGTTTACTTTTGGAACATTCTGTATAATGAATCAGCATACAATATTTTTAAAATCAAATGCATGAATTTAAGGCATTATTTGAATTGTTATACTTAGATTTATATGTAAAAGATGCGATGTACATACAAAAAAAGACGCCTTGCCCGCCACCACACCATGGTAGAACTACGCAAACTATAATGGCACATGTATGAAATAAGCTTAGCCGTGTCTCGGTAACGAGTCGGTGTAGCGACCATCATTCTCGCAGTTTCGTCGTAACAACGGTTAACAGTGGCTCAACAGCTACATATAAGTATGCTCAGTTCAATCGTGGAGTTCTAGTAACTGTGTGATTTTTGTGAATTAAATGTTATAGTGCTTCAGGGGTTTATCATGAAATAACGACGGTGTATGGAGCAAATACAATTACGCGTCCAGCCAGAGTGAAGTGGTGCCAGTAGCTCAAATATGGACGTACATACTTGATTGATTTAGATCGGCAGGGAAGGCAGTCATTATACATCACAGAAGACAGTGTGATACGGGTGGTGGGGCTGTTTTGTGAATGACTGTCGCAGAAATAGCACAGGAGATCGGTATGTCGATTGGCAGTGCACATTCCGCTATCCACGACCATTGTGAATATCGCAAATCGTGTTCAAGGTGGATTCTGCGTTCAGTTACGTCCCAACATAAATACACTCGTTGGCAAAAAAAAGATCACCCTGAAGGTGCATTCGCGGGGGGAAAGTGGGTACAGGCACAGGGCAAGGTAGTGTGTATACGGAAAGTATTAAAATGTCATACCATGCCAAGCAAGTACTGCAGGGGACCAACACTTGCAGGATGCACTTACTATGGTGTTGAACCACGTGTATCACGGAGACAGGCGGCGATACGTCAAGCATAAAGGCATACAGATATTGTATGGCTGCTGACATACCAAATCCGCCGTAGTTACTGCTAGCTGAAGTTGCAGCCGAATCTGGTCCCAAACGATTTCGATGGTCGAGAGGTCTGGGGTCCTTGCTAGCCAAAGAAGCATGTTAACATCACGAAGACAGGCAAAAGATGCCCGTGCTGTGTGGGGCCGGGCATTGTCATGCTGACAAATGGGATTGTTAAATTGCACTAGGAAGGGGGGCGCACATGGTTGCAGAATTTCGTAGACATATCACCGCACCATCAGTTGGGTGCGGAATCGTAGGATATTGCACCCGACACCATGACACCTCTCGTTGGAGCGGTGATCACGGCGGTAGTCAGGACGTCTCCAGACTCAAATTCGACTGTCGACTGTAACCGTACCGAACCGTGGATCGTCGCTGAACACTACTCGTTGCCAATCCGCAAGCTGTCATGCTGCCCGTTCTCAGCAGAAAGTTACACGTACTCGGCGATGCTCAGGTATAAATCTTATACGTTGTAAGGAACGCCGCGAGAGTAGATCCCGCTCTGCTAGCTGCCGTGTCATGCCTCTGGATGGTGCACAGCGACTCCCGTAGAGTGGTTACAGCCTGTCGCACGATGAAACGATCCTCCCTGCTGGTTTTTCGCCGAGGTCTACCCGAGCCTTCTTGACGAGTGAATGTAGTATCCTGTTCCCACTGCATTCGAAAATGACAGAATGGTAGGCAGAATGGTTCAAGTGGCGAGCAGTGAGCCGAATTGACCCGCCTGCCTCTCGGAGGCCGATGATGCGACCTCTCTGAAACTCATCCAGCTGGGCAAAGCCTTGTCGAATGCGCCGTCGAGACATGCTGCTTGTTCACTGAACTTGGCTTGGCTACTAAGGCCTTAGTCGGTGTCTTACTATTAATGGTGGAGGGTCATATATGCCCTCTAGTGGCATATCCGCGCAAGCAAACTGTATTAAATTCAAATGGAACACATGCAGGACTATGAAAATGCTGTGGCAAACTTCGTTGTACTCACGCGATTCGTTCGTGATCATTTTTTTTTTTTACAAATGAGTCTGCACGTGGTTTTTGTTTCCTCTAAGCTTCCTTTAACGGTATTCCGTGGAATGCGGTGATTTATTAAGTGGAATAATCACAGGCGATGAAACATTTGTCTTCATTATTTCACCCCATACTCTAAGAGAGCAACTATGGAAAGGAGGCACACATTCTTTCCTCCGAAGAAGTATAAAACTGTACCTTCAGCAGGAACAGTCGTTTCCATAATTTTGATTTTGAAGGCAAAATACCTACACGGTTTTTACATAAAGATGAAGAATGACTAGTGCTACTTCCTAATATATGCTGTTCACAATAAAGTGAGCACTTTTGAAATCAATTTTTGAAAAAAGTCGCTGCCTCTACCTGCATGTATATTAACAGGCGCACTGAGTGACATGCGCCCAGTAAAGTTGGTAATAATGGATGGGAAGTAGTACCTTAACATCGAATAAAAAGTGCTAGGTAACCATTTCTGATCATTTAAATTATTTATTATACTTTTTTTATGCTTCGAAGTGTAAAAATGAGCAGGTTTTTTTAGATATTTACTTTTCAAATAATTTCACAGTTTCACTTGACCGACGCATGAATAAAATGATGACACCCACGACAATGTTAATCTTATATAAGGCGGAATAATACACATCGTGCATACAAGTAGATCTTAAGCAGGACTTTCAAAAGTGCTCTGTTTACCGCTAATAGCCTATACCAAACACGATATTTGTACAAAGCCATGAAAAACCAAGAGGCATATAAAGCTAAGCCAAGGAGCTGCCTTCATTCACGAAAATGCCACCTTGCACAACGTGTGCACAAATAGTAAATTACTCGGAAGATTTGGATAGGTGGTATTTCAGCTTCTACCATACAGTTCCTATATTGCGCTGTGTGATTTTACTTTTTTTTTTTTTTTTTATCAACAATCAAATAAAATTTCGGCGGACAACGATTTGTGAATGACGAGGAGGTGAAAATTTCTTATATGGCTTCGCTATCAGTGAGCAAAATTCCATCGTCAATGAATCGAAGATTTAGTTGTGCGTCTCGAAAGAATGTTTATAGCGACTAGTTGGCTATCTGGATAAATAATGCAACATGTGTTATGTCGTGCTGTTTATAGCAATAAGTGACTTTATCTAATATAACAGCATGCAGCATATTTTTTGAAAGTCGCTTGTAACAGTGCTGAGGGTAGTGCTTTATTATGCATACATTCTGCGACCTTTCAGTTAGTTAATCTTGTAATAAAATTACTATGGTAAAAAAAAAATTGGAGACAGTAAGACTTTACATTTTCAGGCGACCTGAACGAATTAATTTATGGACAGAGACTTTAAGCTGAATTGCAATTTATCCCGATTATAAATTGCTGTATGCGAGGCATCACTACCCTCCATATAAAGTAATGACGTTTGTGATATTTAATCCAATCGTGCACCGTTTTTGAGATAGTACTATAATGCGATTATTTTCGGGTTATAAATTTTTGAAACTTTGCTAGGCAAATTGTTTGCTACCTAAATGCCCGCAGTCTTGGGCATGAGTGTTGAACACACATTTTTGTGCAGCAAAAAGTTCTTGGCAACGGACTGCTTGAGCTGCATGTACTGTGACATGGAGGTCGTCGCAGGTGCCCGCAAATGGTGAATTTTTTTGCTATTCGTTATTCTTCCCTTGGGACTGGCCAATGACGTTCGGTGGATTTTCGCTACTGCCGAGCCGATAGGCGGTTGTAATAACCACCTGTTGCTGATTCAGCTTCCTGGGCATCGACTGGGCAAATGAATCACCATGTGCAGCTAGAAGTCCTTCACATGTGCTAAGGAAAGATGGAGACAATAATGTCCAATGTAGGAGGACCCCTTAGGGGGCCTGGCCCTTTTAGGATAGCTTGTGCTTAAGTTATGTGAGTCTGCTTTTAATGGCATGCATGAGTAGTGGTATATTTTATTATAATTCCATAGTTCTCGGTATTTATACGGTGAAATAAGAAATTCAGTGGCGTAGTGATACATAAAAGTTGACTGCACATTCTCGTTGGGAAGGTCTTGCTTCTCATAGAGCTAGTCGCTTCGGTCCTGCCCCGTCTGTTACATTCGGCTGCGATAACTACCTTACGAAAATTAATTATAATTTTTCTGGTTAAAATTTGTGTAGAAACCAATTACAAGGAAAAACTTTTCGGAGAGCTTAAGAGTAATTTTTCCTAGGGAATACCATTGATTTATAACAGTTTACGCTCACTTAGCGATAGATGATATATTAAGATACGTTAATTTTTGTTTGGAGATTGTAGAAATGGTTTATTTCAGTATGCACCCTAGGAAAATTTAATTTTGACCTGGAATTAAGAAAGTTATGGCTCCTGCCAGGCCGCCACGAGACCGGAGCATATAATGGAAGGAAGTACGATGACAGCTTGATTTGTTTACGAACGTTTGTAAGTCCTGTGTATTGTAAGTATGTGTAAGTACAGAAATGAAAACACTTTCTGTGCGACAAGGCTGTCGTAGTAGTCGCGTATAGTAAAATTTTATTTAATTTGAATAATGCTGTCTTCGAGTAGCATTGACATTATTTTTTATTAATTTTGATACGGAACAAATTTTATGTACTCATAATTGAATTTGATGTTTGCAGTGAAGCATTTTAAATTTTAATGCAGAGTTCAGTTTTATTTGAAAACCTACATTTGATGATATGTAGGTGCTCTTATCGCTTACGACTTCTTGAATGTTGGAGGATAATTTGTTTTATGCATGGTCCCGTAGATGACACTTAAACCCCTCGCAAAGCTAAAGTGGAGAGTTGAAGTGAGATGAAATAGCGAGTGCCCTGAATTTAGTGGTTACTCTTCCCCTTCCACCACAAATCTGAGATAAGAACCACTTTTATTGACATCGGAAATGCGCCGAAAAGGGTGAGTAGGTGAGTGAAAAGATTTGGCAGCTCTTAACATCGTGATCTTGAGAGCCGATGCGGGTGACTGAGGTGAGTATGGAGTGGCGCCGGAAGAAAAGGGCGCGGGAAACGGGAGACCCGCTGACCGACGACATTGTTCGGCACGATTCCCACTAGCGAAAATCCGGTGACCCGGCCGGGGACTGAAGTCGAAAAGGGGATGGCGAAGCTGTGCACCAGTGAGAACACGGTGATGTCTATGCTGTCGTTGGGGTCAGGTGGGTGACATACTGAGTTTTCAGTTCGGGCTGGAAGGAGAAGAGATTAGTTTCCAAAATTCGACTGCGATCATTGTGACAATAATGTTCTCTTGAATCAATAATGGACGGTGGTTTATGTTGGTCGTCATTAATATATGCAGCAAATTTGCCAGGACCAAACCAATCGGTCAAACTGAGGAAAGCTGATGATGATTTAACTAAAGTAATGGCAGACAGTTTTAGGGATACAATCTGGCCCAAAAATAAAGGTGAATTTTGTTGTTGCGAAATTTTGAATAAACATTTATTGCCAAAAAAAAATTCGCACCAAGAAGGAACAGATTAGTTAAAACGAAATTTTAATGCTGTGATAGTAAAGACGAAATAAAGAAGTCGTTATTGCATAAGGATAAAGTTCTGCTTATCTGTAGCACACAGTGATGCCTAATTTTTTTCGAACTGCCTCATGATGAGTAAATCCGTCGATACGATCGGACATGGAATCTTACAAACATCGTTTGCGATACTGTGGCGTATTTTCTTACTATTATAAATAAAACTTAAAATCACGAACAATTACACTGAAGTAGTTGTAATATGGGCATTCTGGGGTAGAGACTAGAGGATGAGGACACAAAAAACACGGCCGTCATCTTGGATTTCCCATTTTTTGGGCATAAAACGGTCAGAAACGGCTAAAATGACTACATGGGGACACGGGGACACACGCCGCCACCTTGGATTGCAAAAATTCGCAAAAAAAGTGTGCAAAAAATGCTGAGCGGCCATCTTGGAGCAGAATTTCCTGCTCTTTCAATCATATCATTAGCTAGCGATATGGCGGTGAAGCGAAAGTGCTGGCTAGCAATATGGCAGTGATGCGAAAGTGCTGGCTAGCAATATGGCGGTCATACTTAGCACTGGCTAGCAAGATGGCTGATAGTTTGCGGAATGTGGCGGAAAGTGTGCAATTATTGTGCAACCACTCCTGGCGGCCATCTCTATCAATCCTGGCACTTGCTAGCAAGATGGCGACGATGCGAAAGTACTGACTAGCAAAATGGTGGCTGCCAGTTTGTGCAATGTGGCTGACAGTTTTCACAATGTGGCTGAAGCGTGCAATTATTGTGCAACCATTCCTGGTGGCCATATTGGACCAGAACCTTCTGCTCTATCATTCCAGCGCAGGGGTTCCTTTGACATGCTGCTGCACTATTTGGACGCCATCTTGGCACTGGCCAGTAGGCGGCCGGTCTGGAAGCTTTCCCTGTCGATGCTGACTGGCAAGATGGCAGCTGTCTCCATAAGATGGAACCCCTGTCGGCGCCATCCAGCATGTGTCCCTATGTCCGCGCCACCCTACGTTGACGCTGACCAGCAATATGGCGGATGTGTCCCTATGGTGATGCTGGCTGGAAAGATGACGGTTGGGTCCCTACTTCATTCCACCAATGACTCCACATTGTGGCGTTTGATTCATGAAGGATGAGGGATGTCACCACTGGTGGCCATGTTGGCTGGTGGCGGCCATTTTTACGACCAAAAAGTCGCACTGTCTGGTAAGATGGTGGCCGGCGCACTGCCTAGTAAAATGGTGGTGTCCATCTAGAACTTGCACAGCAGCCAGGCCTGCTCTATCATTCAGGTCGTCCAACTTGTCACTGACTGACAAGATGGCGGCAGCAGACTCCAGACTGGGAACCTTCCTCCATCATTGACTGACAAGCAATGCCACCGACTGAAAAAATGGCGGCTCTCTCCCTAAGACAGAGCCCCACTCGACGGCAAGTCTCCCTAAGACGAATCTCCACCTTACCAGTGGCCATGTTGTCGGCCAGTATGTCGGGAAACGTCTGGAAACAGGGGTCTGGAAGTTCGCGTGACCAGTGGCCATGTTGTCGGCCAGTACATCGGAGAAAAGTCTGGAAGTGGGAGTCTGGAAACTCCCTATGATGAAGCTCCACTGGCGGCCATGTTGTCGGGGAAACATCCCGCTCTATCATTCTACCCCTCGGCCAATGCTACTGACTGCCAAAATTGCGGCTGTGTCCCTAAGATGGAGCCACCACTCGGCGGCATGTCTCCCTAAGATGGAACCGCCACTCGGCGGCATGTCTCCCTAAGATGGAGCCCCAACTTACTGGTGGCTGTCTCCCTACGATGGAGTCCCGATCGGTGCCCTAATACGAAGCCATCTTGCTTGCCAGCACTTTCGCATCGCTGTCATCTTGCTAGCCAGTGATAGGATTGGTAGAGCAGGAAATTCTGCTCCAAGATGGCCGCTCAGCACTTTTCTGCATACATTTTTTTCGAATTTTTGCTATCCAAGATGGTGGCGTGTGTGCCCGTGTCCCCGTGTAGTCATTTTGGCCGTTTTCGTCAGTTTTCTGTGCAAAAAACGGTAAATACAAGATGGCGGTCGTGTGTCCTTCTGTCTTCAGCCCCCAAGCCCTGCCCCAGAATGCCCATATTATAACTACTCACTGAGCAAGCTAACATCCCGTCTGGTTCCAAAAATGTTCGATGGACGACAAATCAGGTGACAGGACATGCAACGGAAGTGTTGAAACATGACATAAACACTGTGGGAAATCAGAGCTAGGATGGAGCGAGCGTTATGTTATTGGAAGCTGGCCCCTGGGCACCCAGCCAGGAAAGGTAGCACGAGGCCGCAGGATGTATTCAGCTTACCTCTGTGCATCCAAAAATCCATGTATCATTCATTACCAGTAGCGAACGATTATCGTATGCGATGACTCGTGTCAGTCACATTTGTTGTCGGAACGTGTGTCAATGTTAAGTAAGGTAAAATATTGTAGCTTTCGTCTCCTGTTCTTCAAACTTTGACGTATCGGTCGTCTATTTTCTGAGGAATCATAATTCGTCGCGTAAAATAATACATCACTAGTCCATAACAGTTCCTTGTTGCTCTATACTGACACCAATACATACGAACGTGATGATGTTGATGTGTTAATGGCAGAAGGCTCGACGGTCGTTAGGATCGCAGCCAACTTTGCTTGCAAGGTGTCTGGAAGTTCTTTTGGTAGATGAGTGTACTCTGGTGAAGCTGCCACATGTCGCTGGATGGTGGACAACGAAGCGGCTGGCTCTGTTAGTGCATGTCGTCTAGAACTAGTCTTCATTTTTGAGTACCTCGGTGTGTTCATTGACTTCAGCACAGTCTGGCTATGGGGTACTAATCGCCTAAATGACAAGTAATGGCTGTTCACGATAAAGTGAGCATTTTTGAAATCAATCTTAGAAAAATGTCACTACCCAAGCCTGCATATACTTCAACGGGCGCACTGAGTGACATTCGTCCAGTAAAATTGGTAATAATAGATGGAAAGTAATTACCTATCTTAACGTCGAATAAAAAGTGTTCGGTAACCATTTTTGATCATTGAAATTATTTCTTTCGCTTTCTGTTTTTTTTAATGCATCACTGTGTAAAAATTAGCAGATTTATAAAATGTTTACTTTTCTAATAATTTCACAGTTTCACTTAACCAACATATTATTAAAGTGATGTGGCCCATGACAATGCTAATTCTACATAGGTCAGAAGAATACACAATGTGTATACAAGTATATCTTAAGCAAGGCTTTCAAAAGTGCTAATTTTACCGTGAACATCCTATACTTCGCTGTGACGTCCACGCTGCCTCTAGCAGTCCTGTTATCCAAGCATTCATTGGTTTCGTACGGCTGTCTCCTACGTCTTCTCGGAATGCATTTAGCTCATTAATCACGCCTGGAAAATATTGTGCGTGTTACTTCTTATATGGTTTTTTTTTTTTTTTTTTTTTTTACTGTTTATGTACACCCACGTGAGCAATGGCATTGTTCTAAGGGTGGGTACACACTTGAGCAATTCACTCCGAACGACCAGAACGAGCCTAACTGCCCGAACGTGTGCGAACAATATTTCGTCCGAACACACTGAGCATTCAGACCGTTCGCAGGTGTTAGTCTCGTTCCCGCTATACCAGCGAACAGGACAAGCACATCAGTGACATGGATTTTACGGTGGCAGCAAGTGCATTATTTGTGCTGTGTAAATTAAGTGAAAATATGAAAACGAGACTGAGGAAAATGTGGGCAAGGCGCCTGTATTGTAGTCGACAAAATACTATATTAGTAAAGGGTTTGGACGGAGGACATTTTCGAAATTTCACACGAATGTCGTCTCAAGACTTTGAACTTCTAGTTAATCTTGTCGGTCATACAATTCGTAAGAAGGACACAAAGTTCCGCAATGCAATACCAGTAAAAGATTGTTTACCATCAACTTGGGACTCATTTACAAGCTTGCAGTACCTGTTCAAGATATCCGAACAATGTATTAGTGGTATCGTTATGGAAACCTGTTTGGCACTAAACGAAGCACTCAAACATTACATTAAGGTAAGCATAATTTATTCATTACTGTAGTACATTTGAGCCACGAAGCAAGAAAAGGATTAGCGTAATATTTTAATTTTATTGGTTAAGGTAGGTACATTAACAATGTGATAGGCCTGACTATATTGTTTCATAAAATAAAAATTATGTTTTTAACCTCCAGTACCTTGCTTTTGTAAACACTTTGCTTCACTGCAACACGGCGTCATTAAGAAATAGTAAATAATTCCAACAATATATCATATAGCCTACTGATGATTCTGCATTGTGTAATTCTGCAAATCAAACAAAGTATATGTACACCTTAGTACTGTACTTAAATGATTCCTTGTTACAACAGCACTAGCTCAGTAATATCTAATTGTGATCAACCCACAAAGCTCCTTTCTCTCAGCCGGTCCTGTTTTCTTGCATCTGAGGTTGTGGTTCATGGCCAGTGGTAGAAGCTGCTGCATATGTCACTGCATGTGCCGCAGAAGTTGATGAGTACACAGAAGATAGTCGATGTTGTGTAGGCGTATACTGGTCTACTTGAATTGCGTTGTGTGGGGATAGTGTAGCATTGGGATATGAACCTTGTGAATTTGTTTTTGCATGATGTGCAGTAATATAGCCCGAACTCTGAGATAAATGTGAGCTGGAAGGTAATGGAGCACTGCATGATGGTACTATGTCGAAGTCGCCCATGTCTGCTTGAAAGAGGATGTCATTGATTTTGTGTTGAACAATAGCCTTCGCCCTCTTTGTGTATTCCGCTAGTCTGCTGGCCACATATTGGCCATACACATCACAGTCATTTGGTTCTCGTTGTCTGTTTGCAGTGGCATATTTTAATACATCAAGGGCCTCGGTAATGCGTGGGTCGCCTGCTGTTTGTGGTTGCAAACGCTTTAATTCCTTTGCCGATTTGTGTTTCGTGGTGTCCCTCGCAAATATATCGTGCATCACACGAGTCTCCTTTTGCATGGTAGACTCCTCACCGAGTACTTCTGCGTCTTCAAATACTGCTGTATGTTATTCGATCTGGTTATCTGCATTATCCTCTGGCTGTGATTGTATCTCGCGTTCTGGAGGAATTACATCATCCTGCGAACAGAGCAAATTGCATAGTGCGAACGTTTTATTTTTACAAACTGTTTCAGTCATGTAAAGGAGTGAGAGGTTTGGGCAGCTCTGCACAGCGACGTCGTGAGAGCCGATTAGGATGAACGAGGGGAATGTGGAGCAGCACCGGAATGAAAATATGGGGTAAACGGGATGCCCATGAGAAAACCCGCCGATTAGTGACATCGTCCGGCACGAATCCCACATGGGAAATACCGGGATCAACATGCCGGGAATATAACCCGGTTCGCCTTGTTGGGAGGCGAGCATCCTAATCACTGCGCCAACCTTTTTTAGATGAACAAGCACATATTAATTTAGAAAGTCATATTTACAGCTGGAACTGAAGTGAAAACCTTCAATATTCAAAGCAAGTGCAAACGTTAAATACACAACAATACAGATATTATTGCCTTTAACACCTTCTTCTGGGCCAACTTATCATGGTATCATTGGCATAGTAGTACCATTTGCCTACTAAACACACACAACTAATGTGTTGCTTGCGTTGTGACGCAGTGTGCATATTTAAATTGTAGGCGTACTGTGAATATACAGTAGTTGTTTCAATGAAAAGGTAATGCCAACTCAATAGTAGGTCTTGTGTGTGCGCGTGCAGGTGTGCATGTACATGTCGTATCTTGCTCAGACATTTCGCAACTATGTCACTCAAAAGAAATTGCCGCATTTAGGCTAGGAGCAGATAATTTGGTTTCGCAGCCACGCTGAAAACAAGATGGTTTGGGCGCATGGCCGTATACAGGAAAGGTGGCAGGGGGTTTGGGGTTTTAAGTTCCGACCCCCTCCTCCCTCTGCCTAAGATATAAAGTTACTTATATAATTGCATTAACACTAATTTGTTATAAATACGTGTAATTGTGTAGCTTAACACAATAAGACTCAATACAAACGCCAACTTTAAAGGTGTACAAGAAAGGTAATTGTAAAGGTAATTGCATAGTAAACATATTTCCAAACTGTCATGTCCAATCCATCCCCCGTCCGCAATAATTGCCTTGATATGGTCATATTTCGCCGCATATCCTTTCCCCAGTCCGCACATAGCCAGCCATTTTCATTAAAACATGCATACAAATGTTATGTGTGGTGGTAACCTCCTCCCTTTTCATATATTTTGGTGCTTGTATTGGGGTCCTCAAGCCACTGAATGAAGTTTCTCTCCCGTGCAGGTGCAATCTACCCCCGAGGAGTGGCTACGCGTATCTGCTGTATATGAATAAGTGTGGAATTTCCTTCATTGCTTGGGAGCTATAGACGGCAAACATATAGTACTGTGTGCCCCATTTAACAGTGGCAGCGAATATTGCAACTGTCAATGGGGTTTCAGTATCATGTTCTTTGCAGTCGTAGACAGTGATTACGACATACTATTTGCAGATTGTGATACTCAATGTCGAATTTATGATGGTGGGTCTTTTAACACACTAGGTTTTACAAAGAACTGATGGGAGGAACTTTATGTGTACCAAACGATGCACCGTTAATGGAGGAGACAGTGGAAATGCCATATGTATTTCTTGCTGACGAAGCATTCCCGCTTCACACGCACATTATGAAACCTTTTTCGGGAATACCAGACAAGGGAACAGTTGAAAGAACAATCAATTATCGGTTCAGTCGTGCCAGGTGAATAGTCGAGAATGTATTTGGTATTTTCAGTGTTATATTCTGAGTGCTACGAAAATCCTTGCTTTTGCAGCCAGACGGAGCAATAACTATCGTAATGACAGTAGCATACTTGCACAACTTCCTCAGACAAAATCACACTTCTAGGAATCTGTACACGCCACCAGGAACTTTCGATCATGGAGATGATGGCGAATTTGTGCAAGGTATGTGGCGGGTCGAAAACAATGACGCCATGCAATCACTTTTGCCAATAAAGGTTGTGCCGCGAAGGCCGACACAAAAAGCGACAGATATCCGTAATACGTTTGCTCATTTTGTGTACTATAACTATGGAAATCTGTTACAATAACGTTTGCTTAGTTGGTTGCATATGCTTATTTCTTCAGGTTTGTTTATATGTAACCTTTAAGCTTGTATATGTATTGTCTGACTTTCAACTGCAGATGGTTACTTACATCCATGTACATGGAGTTGACAGTATTTTTCGATTAGTCTCTGTCCAACAGGAAAGCCATTCTCTTGATTGCAAACCATTTTGATGTGTAAACCTCACGTGCACCTGCCAATAGAAAGAAGTCCACTAATGTGGTATGTTCCTCTTTTGTGTTTCGAGAGGCCATACAAATTGTTATCTGCAAAGAACAGCATTGTGAAAATGCAATTATGAATTGCCAATGCCAGGATGTATTATTATTGTAATTTTTATTTAGTCAATTAATTTGTGTACCTATCACCATTGTTGTATACGTATGCATTTATATTTAGCTAACAAAATATAAGACAAAGTTTGTAAATATGCCTTGTTCTTTTTACCTTTTCGTGAGCGAATTTACAAAATTAGTCAAGATTGTTGCATCCCTATTAACATTTTCATTCAACATCATTTGTTGACTTACTCTGCCAGTCCCAACACTCTACTTTCCCTTCGCTTTCTCACGACGGAAACTAGCGAGCGTACTGTCCATTTTCTTCTTAACTTCTGCGGCAGAACACCCAAACTGTTTCGCTATATTAACCCACCCATCGTGTTTTGTGACTTTATTATAATAAAGCCCGTGCTGAGGGTTCCATACTATAGGATTCTCTTCGTAAATGTCAATTAACCGCAAACATTCTTCGGCAGGCCACTCCATGAATCGCAGCGAACACTCCGCGCTAGTCTGAATACACGTACACACTGAGCACAGGTGAACGTCTGACTTCCTTTGAGCATGCCCAAAAAATCGACAGTTGTTCGATAGCGTTCGGCTCCTTAGCGCGCGCTCGCGAGCAGGTATTCACTAGGCGAATCACACCGCGCACGAACAGAACGAACCGAGTGCGCACGAACGAATGCTCAAGTGTGTACCCACCTTAATACGACATACGTACATGCGTTATTCTACCGAACTTCATTCGATTGTATAACATTTATCGAAGTGCTTGATTTATTCAGGATATTGTCCATTTCACGTAAGTGGGGTAAATTTTGACAATTCTAGAAAAGTAACACTGCCGCAATGTATCCTTCCACCGCAGCTGTTTTGTCACTGAAGAAAATGACGTTTGTAAACAAATGTTTTGAGTCCAATGCACACTTGCATTTTCCTCCTTCCTCGTGTTCCATGTAATGGCAGGTACTGAAAATCTGATTATAGCTTACTTCCGTCCAGTAATTAATGTAGGATCTTACAGCTTGGTTGTCATTCCAACTAGTTTTATTTTTTTCACTACCGAGTTAAATTTGTTGGGGTTCTGTTTATTTATTTCGAGGGAAAAAGGAAACAAGTTAAAGGGGGGAGGGGGGAGGATTTAGTTTTACGTCTTTCGTGAGACGGCTTTTTTTGATTTTCTTACGAGAGTGTGGAATTTTGAGTGGCATATTGTTTGGATGGAACAATGGAAAATTTCGCTTTAATGAAAAAACAAAACGCGATACATATGTCGCTGTTCGTATTCGTACAGATGTAGCAATATATACACGTACACACTTTGACCGAAGTTAACCTTACACTCGTTGAATTTACCATAGGCCTATAGACAAATAAACAAATATTATTGGCTTACTACAAAAGGGTGGAAAGTATGACTTTTTCGGGCCACGTGCATTTGAATAATTGTGTTAATGATTTACAAATACATTTTAAAAACACGCTAACTTTCTGTTTGTAAAATTTGCAACATCTTGAACACTTTTTTATGGCAATCCTTGCCAAGTTTACTTCACTAAAATCTCGTTTGTTCGTCACTAGCATTAAATAATTTATTTGCAGAATCATTTAGAAAAATCAACACTGCGCAATTTTCCTGATAGAAACAAACTTAAACTTAGATACATAAATTATATTCGTGTCATTTCATTGTGGAAGGCGGTAAGGAAAGTGGCGGAAGGGACGAGGTAAGCACGTGCCGATTAATGTTACATTTCACTCAAGAAAATGCACAACGGAACCTACAACCAACTATGCTTGAAAAAAGCAATATATATATATATATATATATATATTAACTACAGATTAATTATTTACGACTACGTCAACAAGATATTCTTATAATAAACACGTTGAGGAAAAAGCACACGCACAACGGCCGTTCACCGGTCGGGATACTAGAAACATAAACATAGCTAGTCATTGGCTGGAAACGTTTACTGTTCATACGTGTCAACATACTCTGTCATAAATGCTAAACATGTTTTTAATCCAGTCACTAATAGCCAATAAAATGTAATATTGCTTTATAAACATAATTTAAACCATAAATGTTGTAAGTATAATTAAGATTTTAAATTACAGCTTTTAGTTCTGAGTACTATTTTCTTCCAACGGATCCCGCAGCAGTTCATCAGCAGATAGAGGCTGTTCACGGTAAAGTGAGCACTTTTTATGGCCGTGCTGAATTTTTCTTTTCATTAGATTTCTGTCTTCCTGTCACTTTTTATTATAAACATTGCCATCAGACTAACAAACACAGTGTATACATTTCACCCCTAACAGATGTTAACTTCTGGAGCAGAAATAAAATCTATTTATTAGCCGTTAATGCCTGTCCAAAGGGCCTTAAAAATGCCCACTTTACCGTGAATAGCCTATACAATACTGTACGAACGAGTGCATTTACTGTTTACATAGAGTGTAGGTTTGTCACATTGTGTGTCAAGTCTTACCCCACTTATAAGAAATGGACAATACCATGATTGCTATGACAGCGAGTGTGTCAGTTTAGTTAATGATGCAGAGCTTGAGTGTATTTAATGAGCGAGGCAGTTTTATTTTTCTGTAAATATTTTCGTGCTCGTACACGTAGTAGATTGGATCTGCGGTTGGCTGGGTTGGGACATTTTCTGGCATGGGTTCTCATGTGGGTAATGCGGCGGACTATGCTGTGTTCTGGAAGTTTACGCAGTATTCTCCTGTTGCTTCTGTCGTATTGCTTCTGCTGCTGTTCCAACCCTATATCTCCTACATCATTCTTTCTTCGGGTTTTGACAGAACGACAGGTCTGTCTTTTGTATAGAGCATTCACCTTTCAACAATTTCTTTTCAACCACGTTGACATTGTTCGAAGGCGCGAACAGCATGCGTATAAGCATATTTTACAATTGGATACGTTTATATGTTAAACTGTAAAAAAAAAAAAAATGGGATTAACTGTTTTTAAGATGGCTGCTGTACAGGTCGAATGTTAGAGCCCGAGTAACGCTGCACTGCTATTATTTTCAGTTTCTCGGAATTATTTAGGTTTTTTTGTAGTTCTAGGTGTTTTTTCTATTACTTTTTAAAGTATGATGACGCCAGTTTCCTTGTGGGGTCGTCATCGGCGAATTTCAAGGTACCGACCTGCAGAACCGGAAGCACGTATATCTCCCCGGCCCCGTCTTACAATGCGAGAGGTTCCGACTTCGAATACCGGGTTACGGATGTGCCTATTTGCTTGCCAGTTTTGGGTTTAATGTTAAGTTTGTTTGTTTGATTTGTAAGTCGCCCCAGTTATTTTTTCGGCATAAAACGGGAGCTTGTACAAGTAAGAATAAAAAAAGTTTAGATTAAAAACTGAAGGGTTAAAAAAAAAAGACTTATGTCACAATTTAAACGTGCCTGCGGAGTACCATATTTACGTGAAATAAAAGAAAAAACACTAGCTATACCGACATGTTTTTATTAGAATTGCAATCCTTTTACATTGTGAACTCTTACTGTTTGAACAAAATGATAAGGTTGGCTATGCTAACAATTTCTAGGTGTCCTTGTCTTCTAATTTTAAGATTAGGCATTTCTTGGGATTACATTCTGCAGGCGACAGACTAAGGGCACTAGCATCTCCAACCTAATTAAGAATCTGGCCTTAAATATTTGTCTTGTTGGGCTGAGCATTTTGAGATTGAGAACCTCTGATCGGGTAAGCTTATTGAAGGTTGTACGTGAAATGTAATTCCCAGGTAAACCGTGCGAGCAGGTAAACCAGCAATACGTGCGAGTAGCGGCAGTGAACGATGTCTCGCTGGGCAGTAGGCGTGGCATAGGCATTTTTTGTTTCCGTGATAGACACGTCTATCTCATTTGCAAGCAACTGCGCAATGCGGCAAGCAGTGATCTCGATGCAAGCACTACAGGTACAAGAAATTTCGACTCGTCCTCTTAAAGACCCTGTAATGTGTGTTGTGCGATGGGATTTGCAGTTAGCCTCCTAGGAATGAATTACAATGTAGAAAAATAGTCGTCACGCTGATAGGGTGCGGTATTCTTAATGGTCGTACTCGCCAAGGCGCTACGCTCATCGGGCGAGGAGGCCGCCATGGCGATGGTTGTTCGAGTCCAATTCTCGTCATGATGAAATATTGTAAGCACCGAGTCGATAACCTCGCGGAACGAAGCACATTACAATCAAAACTTAATGTTGCCGTTTGTGTTTCTGTGGATAACTGTGCGTCATTAATTTCCATTCTCAAAAACACGTATAAATAAATTAATACACTAGTATAGGAGAATAGTGGAGTTGGGGCCAAGGGCGTGGGGCGGCAGAGCTCGGAGCTGTTCATGCTGTCATTCCGACGCCTCGGCGGCCAACTTGGAAGACAGTAATCTTTTACCTTGACCTTTGGCCCCAAAAATCCAAACAATTAAAAAAGTCGAAAAAATCATTATTAAAAATTATTCTTTAATTATTTAAAAATTCTAGTCCTCCGGCGGTCATTTTTCGCTAAAAAAAAATCATTTTTTTCCTAACAATTTTCCTTCAAAATTTCCCTTTTTTCCCAAAAAAATTCTATAAAATCGCAAATTATAAAAAATTGTTATTAAAATTATTTAAAACTACTAAAAACATTTATTTAAATTACTTACATTTCTGAAGGTCCCACATTACCACACCCACTAGAGGATTGACTCCAACCCCCCACTCGCCTCAACTGTACTCATTCAGTCATCTTGAATTTTTTGTCTATCATTTGTTTATAGATTACTGGAGTTTGTGTTTCACATTCGTTCGACCGCCATTTTGGTTTTTTCATTTGTCATTTGTTGATACATTGCTGGAAGCTGCCATATTGGTTTTTTCGTCTGCCATTTGTTTATACATTGCTGGTGGCCACAATATTGATTTTTTCGTGCCATTTTTGTATACATTGCTGGAGGCCGCCATCTTGGTTTTTCATCTGTTTTTTTTTTTTTTTTTTTTTTTTTTTTTTTTTTTTTTTTTTAATTGCTGGAGTTTGTCTCTCATCCTCGTTCGACTGCCACCTTGAATTTCATATGTTTTCATCGCATAGGTAGCACTATTGTATTAATTATCGATAGCGCCACAGGGGACAGCCATATTTGTTTATGTCTTTAAAGTATAGGTTGTGTTGTCGGTGACCTACGTATTGGATTCTATTTTCAACACATAGGTGGCGTTAATTTCTCGATTCAGCCTCAAGTATAGGTTGCGTTATCGGCGCCCTCCATATTGGGTTCTATTTTCAACACATAGGTGGCGTTAATTTCTCGTTTCAGCCGCCAGGTGAGCTGATTGCACTCATATTTGTACACACAGGAAAAATCTGTCATTTTTCATCCTATTAAAAAAAAAAAATCCCAATAAACAGTATACCTATATGGATGATGCGGATTTTGACTACCTGCATAATTTATGAAATCCGGGTATATGTTTTATTAAAAATTTAAAGTTAAATTTTAAAAATTATTTTTTATTTAATTATGTAATTGTACAGATAGTACAATTGTACTCTATACAGTACTTTAAATTAAATTAATTTAGATTCTGTGCCATTAATTTTATTCCTCAAATTAGGCGAACGTGAAATAAAACACAATTTTATTCACAGGCAATTTTTATTCAATAATAAGTTTTTATAGTCACTCATGCCCGCGAAAAAAACTACAATATTCATATATATATATATATACATATATATATATATATATATATATATATATATATATATATATACACACATATATATATGCAAATTTGTTGTAGGTTACAGTCTTTTATGCATCTCGCTATTCACACTCGCTTTGTCCTTGTGCGAAAATATCGTGACATTTATTACACCGACATACTGTGCAGGGCAGGTTATGCAGGTAACTACACTTTTGAGGATATGTACCGAAGTCACAAGAGACCTGCTTGCAGCAAACCTGGTGCGAGGTACTGATGAGAAATGTACTTCGCCTTTACAAGTCTCTGCATTGTTAAGTAAATTATCTGTATGACTGAAAAGCTTACCGTACCTGTTTCACAAATATTCTTGGCACATTTAAAGCGCTCATTTCGCCGAGCATGGCAGCTTTTACTGAAGATTTTTTCACAAAATCGACACTGATGACGACGTAGTGGTTCAGGCAAAGACTTTTCCCTGCGTAACAGATCTCGCCACCCTTCAGTAAAACCTGTCACGGTAATGAGGCCTTCGTGAAGAACTCGTTCCACTGAGCGTAGATGTTACTAAGAATAATTGACAACTTACTCGACAGATGATACATTTATTTTTGGAATGAAAATATCCTTCTGTTACGTGCCGTTAAATTATGCACGTTTCGCAAAAAAAAAAAATCGCTTATAAACCAGCGATTATCTCATTTCTTATCTGATGGAGTAGAAGAAGGCACTAAGGGAGGAGTTTTCCGATAGTGGAGCCTTTATGAAAGCATGAAAGTAATTCCATTATCAGCCTTCTGCTTTCAGGAATTTATTTAATGCCTCTTACCGAATGACGTCACCGTCGGTCAGTTCACAGATGAATTATGTAGAATCTGAGTGAGTTGTGTTTCCCCACAGTAAGATTTTAATAGGCCTTGGTTTGTTTTTTAAGATTCTGTACTTGAAGGAAGGTAAATACTAACGAGTGTTCGAGATGGGCACTCTCGCGAATTTTAAAAGCAAGTAAAAATATGAACATGTTTGGAAGTAAAAATTATTTTTAATACCCAGAGACATCCGATCGAGACATCCGATTTTCGTGTAAACATTCGCGTCTTGTATTTCAAAACACTGTATCAAACAAAACACTTTAAAAAAAAAATCGTTTTAACTGCTACGCATCGTAAGTGCTACCCAAGAATAGTATACGTTTAGTGTTGAAGTAATTTAATTACGATTAACCAGTGAAATACCAAGACATCTCACAAAGACAGGCGGTCAATAATGAAGGAATACTGCATATGTGCATGTAGGTTACGAAAGTCTAGCCTGCCTAGAGCTGTTTTCGCGAAAATCAAATGTCCCTATTATGACGGTAAATTATTATTTTCTTATGGAAATAGAATTTGCACGCTGGCTGGCCATGTTGATAACGGAAAATTATTTCACCGAATATTTTCCTCTGTAAATTATCGACATATTTTGTACAGTTGCTAAGAACATTTAATAAACTGTACCGTTTATCAACTATACGGCGCAGCATTCATTTCTTGGAGACTTGTATTAACAATGTGTCATTCTATCAAGAATTTATTCATTTTTTTTTATTTTACTGAGAAAAAAATTTTAACATATAAAAACCAGTTTATTTATTTTTTCCAATATGGTTCAGGCAAAGGAATAGCCAAAACAAATACAAGGAACATAGGAAATTTTTGTCTTGATTTATAAAATCAATCAAATTAATTAGTTAAATTTCTCTTGGAAAAATAAAGCTACAACAATATCTTTTTGGAAAAACATATCCGGAAATTGTGATAGAGGGACAGGGGAGGTGGTTTTAAAACGTAGTATTAAACATATAAAATATAGTTATTTAACACGAGCGCACTTTGTCACGGTAATCAGTAGCTAAGTGGGTGGTACGATCAACAATTGGAAATCTAAGGGGATGTATGATGTTTCGAACAATTTGATATATTCATTACGCAATATTTCAGTTCACTTGCATCGTTTTTGGCATCTGTGATTCTCCAAGCAAAATCGTCTTTTGCCTCTTACTTTTGTTAGGGAGTTCATTTTCTAGGAGATAAGTGTTATGAGGAAATATGCAGTATATGCAAAATCAATAAAAGCTCGTAAAAAGAAAATCATCAGTGAAATCAACGTTTTAATGTTTAATGTTGAGTTACATTGTGCACTTCTCGTTGCGGGAATGTTAAAATACTCACTAGTATCTGCTATTTGCACATTTGAACTCCCCCCTTGTTTGACGATAATGCACTGCAACACGTTTAGAAGCGAGAATTTCTCCCAAACGCCCAAGGCAGCTTCCGGTAAGGCCTGGCGCGAACTTGGCAAGGAAGCTCTGCTAATATGTTCAGAGTGGGCTGTGCACGGAGCGATGGTTAAATTCTGTCCAGGCTCGTACGGAAGGCCTTTGACTTGGATCTACTTTCCTCCGCAGGGCTGCCAACTCTGAACTAGGTGCGTGTGAAATTTTTTTTAAGGTTGACTTAAAGCTTAATTAACTGGTAACCGACTATACATGCATAGACACTTTACAGATCTTAATCTGCTGAGTAAGAAATCGAGAAAGTTCGTATAAAGTAATTATGACGGCACTTGGCTTGAATACCATTTGGGAAAACACAGCCCCTAATGACGCGAACACACGACGATTCAGATGATAATCGGGTATGATTTACGAATAAACTTTATCCCCAAACAGTGAGTTATTTCGTAGTGTAAAATTCGGGTATGATATTAACTTTCTGCCTAGTGTATAAATTTATAGGCAGCGCCCATTTTACATAGTACTAATTATTAAATAACTCGTAGCCTGTTCGTGTTACCACATAACATGAAAAAAGTTTAGAATAGGGAAAACATTTGCTTGAAGTAATAGAATGAATTCTGGGGGGTTTAACATGTGCAAAAGAAATTTCAGCTCAAAGAGTTCATTTTCCAACTTAAAAAGTAATTTTGTGTGTCAGAAGATCAGTTCAAAAGAAGTTGCTTTGAATAATAGCTTGCCTGTCATTTTATTAGAATTTTTTTCCTTTTAAATTTATAGTTCGGATGACTATAAGCTGAAAATAAATTCCTGGTGAACTGTAAAATATTTCGGAGAGTTTCACCTCTGCAAGCACAATTATGTGGTTACGCAAACTTTTTCGCTGAAATCAAACGTTCGGATCTTTGTTCTGAAATAATATCTTAGTCATTCAAATGCAGCAATTATTTGGCAGTTATTTTTCCGATGATTCTGCTCGTTAATCGTGATTTTTTTCTCCCGGTATTACAATATATATTACATTTCCATGAAATATGGAAAACATTTCTGTCAAGGTGAAGAGAGCCATTGCGATTTTATCGGTTTCTTTGTCGTAACCCCAGTTTCATATTAATTTTTTAAAATTATGTTTGGTCCACGCATTGAGCGTAGCTCGGTAGATTAACTTGAGCTTAGTGGTATAGTCTGTTCGCGGTTCCTTTACACTTTTTTTTTTTAAATAGAACCTTTGAAAAATCACCCCATGAAAGAATGAAGTGGTCGATTGTTTCCAAAATGTGTAATGTATCAGAAGAGTTCTATACTTCTGTCAACATGGAAGTATTTTGTTTGTGTTTTTATATCGAACTTTAATTTTTATTTTATCTATAAACTGTAATAGTTCATGTATAATAAATATTATTAAATCAGAGAGAAAACAGGTATGTTGGTAATGCCTAGTAAGAAATTGTTCTTATGCAAAATATTATTATACGAAGTGCGCATGAATGCGATGCTTTGTCCCTTTCGTTTAATTTTCTAGACTCGGTTTGGATTTTTTGGTAAGAGGCGGAGGAATATCTTGGAAGTAGAACTTCACCAGGGTTTCAGAAAAGTTGGAAGTGGCCGTAAATGGACAATAATATTTAATTAATGTTTTTCTACGACTATTACATGTGTGTTATTAATTTTAAAAAAAATGCAATTTATGAAACGGAAAAAGAGTTTCGAAATTCAGGCTGGTGTTCTCTCTACCTTATCCAGGTTGCTGACAGCCAGTTCCAGATTAGATACCTCTGTGATACACGCCTCCTTTCGTGTAACGTCTTGA
Source organism: Dryococelus australis (assembly GCA_029891345.1). Lineage (NCBI taxonomy): Eukaryota > Metazoa > Arthropoda > Insecta > Phasmatodea > Phasmatidae > Dryococelus > Dryococelus australis. Next base: position 319,561,883 of record CM056995.1, read on the forward strand.
GCCGGCAGCTGGGCGGCTATAGTGTTTGCAATTACCTTGTTATCCGCTTGTGGGCTAATCCCAGTTCCTCTGTCCACTCTCTCTCCCCCCCCCCCCTTCTCTTATCATCAACCCTTATTTCCCTCCCCTCTGATCTCGTTCCCTCAACCAGCCACGCGGCTGTGCTAATCTTAGTGTTGTGTGTCGCCCGTGCGAAGTACTCGTATTCGTCTATTATGCAAAAATTCTTCGTTTCCGTATCATAATTTCAGTTTCAGAGGAATTATTATTGGAAATGTTTGATTATAGAAAAATTTACAGTTTGTAGGCTGTTCACGGTAAAATGAACACTTTTGAAATCCCTGCTTAAGGTTGAAGTAGAGCAACTGGCTATGGAGCCCTGCACCTAACTGGACAATGTGAATAACTCGTAAAAAAATTAATACAGATACCATAAAAATGGTCAGAAAGTCTTATTTATGCTGTATATGAAAGCAGAATGTATATTTTTTGCAACATTATAAAACATTTTACTTAAATATACTTTTTAAATGTAAAAAATTACGCTATCGATTGAGTCCGCATTTTTAACAAAATTTAAGCATATTTCCGTTTTGGATGGTTCGGAAAATTGAATTTACAAGAAAATCTTCTTCAAGAAAGATCGTCATAAATTTACTGGTATCATATGTAGTAAAATCATAATTAGTAATAATTTATCATATAAATTTTATAATTAACTTTATTTAGGTCAGTTTCAGCCATGAATGTTTGTGACAAATGGACGCACGAAAAATAAATTATAAGAATTATTTCCTGCGTTATTATTACAATTTTCTTACATACAATCATAGCTAACTATGACGATATTCCACGAAGATTTTCTTGAAAATTCTGCTTTCTGAAATATCCAGAATGAAAATATGCTTAAATTTTGTTAAAAGTACAGACTATGTTAATCGATTATTTTTTTTATATTTAAAAAGTTGAACTATAACTTATATTTCTTATAAATATGTAATATAATGTGTAGGGAGCTGTGAAGAACACATACAAGGCGTCCTCGTTGCGATAGTCAATATGAGATATAATCATTATTATATTCAATATTCTGATAGATATGTGCTGTGTGTGGTGTAGAATTTGCATACACAACAATGGGACAACACATATAACACTTGAGTGACCAGGTTGCACAGCTGACTTGCAGTAAATCAGTGGGAAGGGATGTGATCTTACCTAGGCTGCCTTTGTATAATTGCCAGGTGCAGTCCTGGGCCGGTAAGTGAACAAATTTATTACCATTATCGCCCTCTAGAAACTAGCATTTGGCACGTACATCATTTATGTACGTACGTCAAAATAAGGCAGACAATTGAAAACTCTAGTAAACACATATGTAAGACCCTGGGTAAGAAATAGGTTAACTTGACACTACAGTAGAGAAAACGAGAAAACAGATACGCCCTTTGAATAGATTTCATTTATTTTACTTTCCATTTCCTTTTGTATTGTAATTGTTTAAATCAGAACTAATCAAAAACCTTGATGGCAATATGAGAAAAGCATAAAGACAACACACTATCCTAACAACGCTAAAAGTGGTCATGCCTAGCCTACTTGAACCCTTTTACGGTAACGTGACATAGCTTGCCAGAGTCTGAATATACTTGTTTCAAAATGAAATCAATTAAACTATTCTCTGTAGTAAATATTACGTTAAAATAAATTGTGGTCTCACTTAAACAGTTAAGCTTTGGTAGAAACTACTCTGATCACAGGTTTTGCAGTGGGCTTATGCGTGCTGGAAATTTACGTACTTATAAAAGTCAAGATGGCGTCGCTTGTGTACTGATGCTAACGGACATTGAGCTGAATCAAACTGTAAATAAAATTAGGTCCAGATGAAAATGTCGGATCTTTTGGTAGGACCTATCTTTTAATCACCAAGCGAATTGAAGGTAGGATGCTCTTGCAGGATTTGGCGTAGCAGGATTAAGGTGGAGATACGTGGAGCTCCGCTCTACACGTACGTAGACGGCGTGTTTAAACTATCTAGCTCCTGACCACTTAACTTCGGGGATGGGTGACCATTGACACCAGCTCCATTGCTGGTTACAAGTTTACTTAAAAGTTGGTTCAGGGTCATGTCTACACACCCTAAAACTAATTTAAAGTCCTGCCTCTCCGTCTACTTCAGACGGGAGGTCCTGCCCTACGTCTGACGTCGTTGGCGACTGCTAGCGAAGAGAGCGTTAGTTTCTGCAGGCTGACGCTAGCTTAAGGGGGGTCTATTGCACCAGCCAATCAACAATCAGGATTTTAACCTGCGGGCCGATGGGGATCAAATCTATTCAAACCACCCACATGAACCACTTCTAATGACCTAAATGAAGAAAAATCAAAGAATACGTGATCTCGGAACTGAGATATAATACAATAAAAAGTAGAAATACTTACGAAATTGAGATCACATCAAAAATAAATATTAATTGTGTAAAAATAAATACACAATGAAAAATCAACTAGCCTATCAAAATTACACATAATTATTATTGCCACCATAATCTAAGTTTTATCTTACGTGTTAAGAAAAATAAAATAAATAAAAATAAATAAAATTTACATAGGCAGTTAAAATCATATAAGTTACATGTGTTAAAAATATTTCATTAACTCTTGCATGACAATATGTGTAGCAATAAGAACAGGAAAAATAATATAAGTTAATTGTATTCATATAAACCCTATTTTCATGGGCGTTGCAAAGTATATTTTAGTAAAATATTTTATAATGTTGCCAAATATATACAGTCATATTACATACACAGCATAAATCGCACTTTTGTGACAATTTTTATGGTGTCTGTACTTTTTTTTTTATAGAGTCGGGCGTAGTGCTCAATAGGCAGTTGCTTTACTTCAACCTTAAGATCTACTTGTATGCACGTTATGTATTCTTCCACCTTATGTACAACTAACATTGCCATGGGCCTCATCACTTTATTCGTGCGTCAGTTAAGTTAAACTGTGAAATTATTAGAAAAGTAAACATTTTATAAATCTGCTAATTTTTACACACTGAGGCGTTTAAAAAAAACAGAAAGCGTAAGAAATAATTTAATTGATCACAAATGGTTACCCAACACTTTTTTTTTGACATTAACATATGGAACTACTTTCCATCCATCGTTGCCAACTTTACCGGACATGTCACTCAGGGCGCCCGTTAAAATATATTAATACAGGGGCAGTTACTTTTTTTGAGGTTGATTTCAAGAAGTGCTCACTTTATCGTGAACAGCCATTACTTGTTATTTAATACTTTTGTATCTAATTTTCGCCGTATGTTATTTTCTGCTTTCAAAAAGGCAGGAACTTATTGATAAAATATAAATACACATGTTCCTGACGTTTTACAAGTATCAGATAACACACAATGAAAATTAAGCACAAAACTCCGAATCCGAAATATTTACACGAAAACGAAGAAAACCTGGAAAAGATGTTTAGACGAGCCTTAACACGTGTGACGGCATGTTACAAGTGTTGGTGAAAGCTTATAAACCCTTAGCGAATGCCTGGAGAAAATCTTGTATGTAGGACATTTAAACTGTATGTAAAAAATTTCTACCCAGACAAATGGAAGTCTAGGGTAGGTTCTCGTTCTTTGCCCAAGTTTTGAGATGTGAAAATTACAATGGGAAATCGTAAGTGTAATTAAGAATGGTCATTCGTAAATATGTTGATATAGCAACAGTGCGGCATATGACGTGAAGGCGTGAGAAGTAGATGTAAAAGGCCAATTCTGGCTCACCCCCTCTAAAACCGATAATTTTCCTTAAAAACACCAGCATAACTATTTCCGGCTATTTGTAACGAAAGTGTAAGAAAAGAATTAAAACTCAACATCTGAAATTGGATGAAAAAAGGATGACAATCACGCAAATTAAAGCCAAAATCAAGGTATGTGAGGGCTAAATTTAAGCTCTAAAAGTTTTTAAAAAGGAACTCTCAAAAACAAGCAATTTTAATCAAAAAACAAGCACGTTTTAGCAGTTTTTCAAAAATGAGCAAAATTATGCAAAAAATAAGCAAATTTCTTGTTTGTCAAGTAATTTTCACGTTTTCTAGAAATGCCAATTTGCAAGCGAGTAATCTAAATCAAGTAAAATTAAGATAAAAACAAGCAAAATGAAAAGAAAAATATTGAAAAGATAATTGATAGAATTTAAATATTGAATATATCATGTACAGATTTTCCCTTTTTCTTTTCTTTTAAACCTTCGTGCATTATAAAAACTTGTTTATCATTTATTAATTTTAAAGCATTTTTATTAAAAAGCTGTAAATATCGATCAGGTAATGTAATTGTATACTTACAATCTAGAATGCAAGTAATTTTTTTTACCAAGCTTAGATTCATTAATTTGAAAATCTGTGGTTTCATAAAATTTACAAATATCTAGATCTTGTAGTTTAATGTATTCAAACGAATTTTTTAACTTCTTGAGAAGTGATTCCATTTTTGTGTCATTTACAAAGAAACAGATTATTAAAGAAAAATACTTTTCCATTCTCTCTATAAATTAATTTTCTTAATAAATAAAAAGAAACTATGCTCGAAATGGAAAATAATACCATATCTGAGCAATGTAAAAAATGTGGGCAAGTATTAAACATAGAACGTTTTGCACCACATAAACGTACAAAAGATAAACATTTTAACATCTGTAAATAATGTTATAGTGAATATGCTAGTAGTCGTTATAAGGAAAAGAAAAAGGGAGCGTAATATGTTAATGTGGCAATAATTTTTATAATGCATCTCTCAAAAAGCATAAAAATAGTAAATCACACAATACAGAATTAGATCATTTAAACGAAATTCACCACGAAAATTATCCAACAAAAACACGTAAAGTGTGTAATGAATTAAATTAAATAATAAAATAAATTAAATAAATAAAATTATTTTCTCGTAATAAAACTACTAAGGATAAACGTGCAAATATATGTAAAATATGTTTTAGCGAATATCTTAAGAATTATTGTCTTAACAAGAAGTTAAATACGGTTTCCAAATAATTTAAGCACTTTTGGAGCATTCCAGTTATATTTATTTTACGCTTTCTTTATATTTTTTCTCTTATAAATACAACTATAAAAATGGAGGCTTATATAACAGCTGAGTTTAACGATGCGGGAGTGAGGGAGTTGAGAGATATTGATATATATTTTAATATAACTTTATAAACAGACTAAGGAAACACGATCTAATTAGAATTTTTATACCATTTATTATGCAATGGCTTATAGACGAGCCGAGAAAAAGAATGCCAAGAAAAAGAAACATTGTAAAATTAGACGAGCAGCAAAAAAAAAACTTCGCAAATTTACCATTCTCAAAAGTCAAAAATGTACATAAATAAGAGAAAAAGGAATTAAAAGAAATATTCCCCTTTCCGAATCAGATATTTAAAAAGCCTAGAAATAAAAGTAAGAGAATATCACAACGAACAACAAAGAATAATTTTACAAAATTACCTTTAGCTGATGTCGATATCACTTAATTATATCCCAAAGATAAAAAATATTCCTTTCTATAATAATTTATTTGTTAACAGAAGAAATATAAGAAGAAGCAACACAAATTACTTAGTTAATAAAGCTTTTAAAGGTAGGATATCAACACATAACATTGAAAATACCTTTAATTTAGTACAGCTTATTCATTTTTTGACTTCAGTTAAAAAATAAGGTATTGGAGATAATACACAATATCTTATAACTTTTAGAGGGGTGAAAACCAGTATTAAATAATATTACTATTTTGTAAAAAAGATAATAATCAAGTAGAATTATTTACATTTCAATCGCCCAATTATACGATATTGAAAGGAGATAATAAAAGGATTTTTAAATTCACAATACAAGAAATAATTACACAATTATCTGAATTTCAAAGAAGAGGTTCAGGGTGGACATTAGATAAAATCATGGGAATACAATTAGCTATAAATAAGTATAATCCATTAAATGGCTAATCATATATAGAATTACCAGAAGATATTAAGAATAAGAAAACATGCATAAATGTTAAAAATAATGATCAAAAATGCTTCCTTTGGGCTGTAAAATCTGCATTATTTAGCAGCAGACAAAAATTCGGACAGAGTAACCAAATATAAAAATGTGGGGCTTAATACTGATAAAATAATAGATCAATCTGAATATCGAATTAAAATTGATGATATACCAAACATAGAAAATCAAATTGACGTATCTATAATGCATATTTTATTGAAGGTAAAGGCGAGAAATCCACAGTATATCCACTTAAGTTTACAAAACTTAAAAAAGAATAAGCATATAAATTTACTTTATTTCAAAGATGATACAAATTCACATTACTGTTAGATTAAAGAATTATCAAGGTTTGTTTCAGTACAAAAAAATAATAAGCAACACAAAACTTAAATATGCGGCATGTGTCTTCAATTCTTTACTTCTCAAGAGAAATTAAATAAACACGCAGAATACTGCTCTAAAAATGAAGCAGTAAAAATTAAATTACCTTCGAAAAGAGAGCAAATATTTTTCCAAAATTGTAAACATACAGTGAAGGTTCCTTTTGCAATATATGCCGATTTTGAGTCAATTCTAAAGAAAATATCAACAACTAAGCCAAATCCAAGGGAAACATATAAATTTTAATTAATCCAAAAATACCCTGTTTGAACAGAAGATGATAACGATAATGGCCTATATAAGGAGATACTTAAAGAAAGATATCATCTTACTAATGAACAAAGAAAACCATTGATTTAAAGTTAAACGACGAATCATATACAATGAAATACCAACTACACGAAGCATCTGGTTTTTGTTATTATATTGTATCTATTTCTCTGTAACAATTCTGAAACTGTCCTCTCCTGTCGCCAGTTGAGGTTTTCTCTCGTTATAGTCAGCAGTTCCCCCAGAGCATCTGGAACAGGACATTCAGTAGGTCGTGGCAGTGAAGCTTCTGGAACATTTGGAACTAACTGTGAGACCTGCTTGCAAAATCCTATTGTAGCCCCCTCTTCGAGGTGTATAGCACTGTCAGACAAATTAATCATACTAACAGGCAAACTAACTGATTTTGAAGAAGTCAATGTCCTAGCTACAATGACACCATATGGTAAAATGCCACCTTTCTGGGCTGGTTTGATTATGCTCAATCGCCTGATAAATTTTCCCCGGCATCTGCGTGGAGTAACAACTTCGCTAGAAGCAGGGAGCACAGTTGACTGATTACACACTACTGGACAGCTCATTGGCGAAGATAAATCTCGTCGTGTTGACACTACCAACTCGGTATTACCTACACGTAACACCCCCAGTCGAGTATCTATATAGTATCCCAGCCTACGTAATACATCAAGACCCAAAACGCATTCGTCCTCTATTTCTGCTATGTATATATCATGCTCTATCTCAAGGTTACCGAGCTGTAAGAGTACCCTTCTCTTGCCTTTGACTGGTGTGGTCACGCCCGTTACTGTAGTTGAATAGCTGTGATCCATTCTCTTATCTGAAGATCGCTGGAGGGGAGGCCCAAGAATGGCGGGTCTTACCACTTTAATAGTCGCTCCTTTGTCAACGATCATCTGGCAAGAAACATCATTTAGGCTCCCCTACACCAATATGGCATTGAAGTCTTGTTTCATTGAGCGCACTTACAAAAGCATTGGGTCCTTCTCTCCAGCAATCACCGATCTTTGCCCCTCAAGTACGGTGTTTACAAGTTTCCTGAAGACATTGCACTTTCACCTGCCTCTTGGCACCTGCTCCCTGGCTGTTGTTGCTTCTGATGCTGTTGCTGAGGACAGATGGCTCTCAGGTGCACCGGCTGTCAACATATCCAACATTCCGGCCGTTTGGGTGGGGGACGGCGAGTCTCTGTAGTGTGCACCCTGGAGGCGATGTCCCTCGTGGTCGTTTGCAAGTCCTTCAACATCCCCTTGATGCTGTCGTCCTCCCCTTCATCAAGCATCACTGCCCGCACTGGACGTCGGGGCACTGATGACTGTTGTGCTGACTCCACTTCCAGTGCTCCGGCCAAGGCATCCTGCATTGTGTGAGGCGCAGCTAACCTTACAGCTTGCTGCACATCGGTGTCAGAGATAACGTCGACTAAGAAGCCGACGACGATGACATCTCGTGCCTCTTCTGATTATCCCTCCAGAGATAGATGAGACAGCCTCACGATGTCGTGCCACAGCTCTTGCAGTGGTTCGTCGGGTCGCTGGATGCGGCCTCACAGTTGGGAATGGTGAGCGTGCCACAGGTACCAGTCGCAGAATCGAAGCTCTAAAGCCGACACCAGCGTGGAGTATTCTAGACGACGTCGTTCTGGCAACGACTGCAGTATGCGCAATGCTTATTCCCTCAATACAGCCGCGAAGTAGTACGCCTGCTGCTCTTCAGTCCAGCCATTCAGGGTGGCAACGATCTCGAACTGGTGCCAGTACTTGCGCCAAGGTGTCTGTCCATCGTAGGGGGCGGTTTTAATTGTGACGCCTTTACCCACCCCTGGCTGCAAAACTGCTGCGCATTCCCTGCGACGGCTGCACTGGGGGTGACCTCTACCTTCATCTCGTCCGCATTAGTCGTCTCGGTGGTGACCAAATTCGGCTCCTCTTCCGCTCCTGTATGTCGTCTCCCCTGCTGCTTCATGAACTCCTGCCATTCCTGCTTGAGGGCGCTCACTTCCTGTCTCATTTGTTGCTCAACACTGTCCATCCTTTCATTCACACTGTTGATTTTCTTGTCCAAACAGTCTATTTTATTGTTCACTGATTCGCTTACACCTTCTATCTTTCTGTTCACATTCTCATTCAAACTATCAATTTTTCAATCTACATGTTTGTTTACACTGTCAATTTTCTTGTTTACTACTTCGCTAACACTATCTATCTTACTATTTACATTTTCATTTACACTATTAACAGATTCCCTAACACTACTAGTCTGATTATTTATAGTACCTATATTGCTATTTATCTGGCCACTTAAACTTTCGAATAATGAGTGGAGTGCTTCAATGTCTGCCGACATTTTCCTAGTTAACATTCAAAATTTTTACAATGATTCCTTGATTATTGCTCAAATATTGCGATATTTGCAAATACTAATTAAAATTATTTTATTTTTATGAAATGCCTCCATCCCACTTTTGATACCAGTGTTACAATTTCTCTCTCCGGAAATTACGTGGGCTATAACAAGTTCGTTAAGGTATGGAGGTCTTAATTAAATAAAAGAATTAATTATAATTTCCTTATTTTATTTTAAATAACTATAACAAAATTCTCTGAACTCAAAATCTCACAATAAATTGATACCACTTACTGTTCACAACTACTTACTTCAATTTAATACAATTTATAATTACCACAATTAAATCATTTAAATTAATATAAGTAAAGATCAGTCCCAATAGACAGTGTATCAACCTATTCAGATATTCTATAAAATATGTGTCCAAATTGTCAGTTCGAATATTTACAATAAAATCTGTATTACACTTCTATTCAGTCCCACCTTAGTTCAGGCCATGTCCCGCCAGTCGCAATGTTCTAGAGTCCTCCAAGCGCCCTCATGCATAGTAGGCTTCACTCGTCGGTTTCACACCCTCTCGTCCATTCACGCCACGAACACCTCGCTCGCCGTCGTCCCGCAATCTCCTGTCGTCCATGCGTCACTTCGCTCGCGTACACTCGGATAGGTGGCCTCCATCAAAGAAAGACTGACGGCCGCTGGGTTGCGGCAGTATGTATAGTGTCTTAAGCCGCCACCTAGAATCTTCCCCAACAGGCGTGATGTGTCGCAGAGGGCCGAGTCGCCAGCTAGTCTCACCAGAACATTCTTGCATTGTCGCCAGACCCGTCGAAACCTCCAGCAGTGGAGAGGGGCCGTGACGCAAGCAAGGCGCCGAGCAGCGCGACAGCAGCCGCTGTCCATTATTCATGGGTTTCCCAGAAAGGGCGGTTAGGTGGCAACCCCAGCGTCTGGGAGGGATTAGGTGGGTCCGCCGTCACAGTGCCAGGCAGCAGCACATAACAGTGTCATTAAAAAATACCCATCACTCCACAGACAAGAGCCAGCAAGTGAAAACGGCTTTTAAACTACCTTAATATAATATAAAATAATTCACGCATTTCTAGTGCATTTTAGTACTATTATTAGTATGGTACTACTAATTACAGAACACAACAGTAAGAAAGATTATGCAACAGTCCCCGACTGAAGGTCATTACTGGTATAGATTACGAAGTACATCTGTACATGTCAGCAAAATGGCGTCATTATGACTGGAGAAACATTGGACTGCCGTTTTGCCTATTAGCACCGGGTAACTTACTCGCCAACCGGTAACCCAATGAACAGAACCCCTTTCGCAGCATTCCCAGAGCCTCGCCTCGCACAGGCAACCAGAGAATGGGTACACACATATCAAAGGTACCACCACGCCACTTCGTCTGTGTATATTTACCTACCCTGTCCCCGTATGCCCATTTTCCTGCTACTGATATTTATTTTTCAAATATGTGGCTGCACCCTCGTCGACAGCGGTATCATTAGACTATTAGGAGTAGGGAAGCTATTGATCACAGAAAGTTTTGTGCGCGTTTTGCACAAAAACTGCGAGTCCTGTGCAGTGGCAACCAGAGGGCCATTTTTGTTAATTAGACCACGCTGCTCAATAAATCAGCATCGCTTATTCATAAATCCTGATGTTAAAAAGTTGTGTGCATAAGAGGATGGCCACCCCTGTTATTTTTGTTACGGTGGTAAGTATTAATGCGAGTTTGCTTTTAGGTTGAATATTTTGGTAACATAAAACATTATCGGAGAATTGTAATTTAATTTCACTTCGTTTCGAATATTTCACTAAAATTCTGTTTAAAAACTCGATTTTCAAGGCACCATTCATCTCTTAATATTCAGTTTACGTAGAAAGTGTCCTATATATTTCCCACTTGATTTTGTATAAGGAATCATGTTGTGAATTTTATCGATCGAATGAAGTCCCACTCTATAGCCTAGGCGAGATTAGTTAAAGTCTTTTCTTAGACTCAATTAATTTGAATCGCTAGTGTACAGGCGTTATCATAATCATATCAACTAAAATATAAATGAAGGTATAGTAATATATTAATTACGGGAATAATTAAAACTCGTATTAAAATAAGTATACAGATAATTATGATGTATGCTCAGAAAAACTGGAAATAGTTGAATATCAAGGATATTACAGTATCACATTGATATACATTCTTAGCATGTATTACAAAAAAAATACAGAAATGAGCATGAAGAATGCACGAAAACTTAGAATTTAAGTAAAATTTCATTAAAATTTAAGTTAAATTTAAAATTTATATAAAAAAAGCAAAGTTAAATCTTTATTATCATTATATATATGTGTATATATAATATCAGCATGGCATTTCATCACTAGCTATAGCTATACACAGATACAGTAGGTTTTCTGCGAAATGTGATTGAAGGAAATCTCTTCCTTGCAGCTAGGTGGGTACCCAGCACGACGTTTATGTTCCTTCACATCTTCTGCTTTCAACGTAGTAGGGCTCTGGGTACCGCAGACACATCTAAGAAGCTAATGACATGGACTTCCTAATGTGCTTGCCGTCAAAGCAGACTACAGCATAATGCAACCTGTCGTTCAGAGCTGCGATTCACGAATCTCTTTTGCGAGTATGCTTTCGAAGGTATAATTCCTAGTACACGCTATCCGCAATGCGTAAAACAGTTTTTAAGGCAGGACCGAGAAAAATGTGTTTATAATGTTGGCTACTATATTTCAGGAAAATATCCTGCGATATTCCAGGAATTCTGCAAGATTAAAATCGGACATATTATCTAGGAAAAGATATTGTTTTCTTCGGTATTATAGCAATTTTGTGCTCTAGGGCCATCATCAGTGTTTGTTTTTTCCTGCAATATAAAATGGCAAACAGGAATCTCCTTTCTTTCCAAAAAATAAAAGTAACGGCAGCACTTCTGCATGCTGTGCACAAACTGCAGTAAAAACAGGACGGGTTTTATGTGATAGATTGAGTTGGGAATTATTGCTTATGTTATTAGAGTTGCCGTTCAGTCAATCGTGCAATTTAAGCAGGGAATAAAGTAGATAATTACGAATCTGTAATGTGCACTGGACTTGAAAGGACATTCTTTTTCGCTCGGTGCGTTGCCTTGAACTCGCGTTTCATTGCTTTGGTCTTTGTTAAGGGTGATTGACACCGCCATATTGGATGTAGAAAGTTTTAGTAACATCATTAAGTACGTGCTTTTTTATGTCTACTGGTGCACAATGCGTAGGGCCTTCATTTGTGCATTTTCTGTAGTCAGTATTTTGTGTGTATTGTTGTCATTATCACCTCTGTTTTTGCAAGCGGTATGTAAATACTCATTCCTTCTCGGCCGTTACCAGTCCGAAAATGACAGTGGACCTGCAACAAAAAAAAAGTTCGGGAAGCTATTTTTTATTCAGCATCGTCACAAAAATTTCGACGCAAATTGTAAAATGTTAAGTAGAACTTGCACGGAAAAAATATATATAAATTCAAGTTGTTAGGTATAGCTTCAAATTAATATGCACATCCCAATTAGCTAAAGTCACTTGGCCCTATTGTGCAAATCTGCTTGTACACGAGCGGCCCACATGTAGGTAATTTCCATAATCAGCTAACAATCTGCCATCCACTGTAATGCACCTGTAGATGCTTGTGGCCCACATGATGCCTCATGCAGTTGGCCACATCTGGGCAGCTGTTCAGATAACGTCCATGTAGCAAAATGAAACCTGCCCGCATCTGTTGTTACAACTGTACTCCAAACATGTCAGCACCATCAGTTGGCCATGTGTAGCAGCACCAGCGTCTCCGCTGGCTTTCTGCTTTTCGCCTGCCGTAAGTAAACCACATGTCGTCAACCAACTGTTGGCAAGCCACTTGTGGCCTAGCTATTGGTGCCCCAGCTATTGGCCACTTGTAGCCCACATAGAAGCAGCTTGGCATGCATTTTCAAAGCCTGAAAATAATTGTGTTTCGCCCAAATAAAATCAATTTCTTTACGATATTTATATATGTTATTTTAACCTTTATTTCACGGTTAGTGAATTTCTTTGGAAGAACCTAGAATCGAGCCCACAAGCCTTTTATTCACAGCCAAGAATGCTAGCAACTACTCTACCATGTATTCATGTTTAACCTTTGAAGTAAATCTGAATACTCTCTACACATATAAGTTGCATTATTGGCTTTGTTATATGTACAATTAATGTTAGTATCACAAGCAAATACTGGTATTTTTGTGTTTTGTTTAAAAGATTAGTATTTTAATTTCGTACTACTTTCAGGTAGAATTGAAAATGCAAATTAACGAATTATTTTACGTGTTAGGCGTTGCAGGTTTCCCGTCTAAAAACTATTTTTTTCGTATTACCAGCAATGTCATATGATAGTTTTACTTCATATATGCACGAAATAAAAAAATCAAGTGAATTCACATATGCTATTTGCTACTGCACAACATATAGTTGGCATGCCATAAATGGCACACAAGCTTGCTGATAATGCTTCTTCAGTAATAAGTAACAGTTAGCATACCACAAAAGGGCCATAAGTATGCTGCTATTATGTTCCCATCAGTAAGCAATAATTGGCATGCCATACATGGCCCATTATAACGCTGCTAATACATCCGCTCATTAAGTAACAGTACCCCACACGTTTTGTTGCTTGTGTGTCCTAAGCAGTAAACCACATTTGGCATGGCGTAAATGGTCCATAAACATGCTGCTAATATATTCCCAGCAGAGAATAACAGTCAGCATTTCGTTTATTATCTGCTTGTGGGGCGTCTGTTGAAATATAACAATCATTGTGAGAGCATTGGCCCATATTACGATTATTTAAAAAAATAGATACTGTTACTTTTGTTTATATGACCTGATTGTCAACCATATAAGAAATGCTGACAGTCATAAATGCGCACGTGTCAACAATTGGCCAACTGTTCTTTGCTACTTGGGATGTTATTGGGACCGTTCAGTAAGTCCAAGCTAGGAGTTCGTGGTGTCCATCATAGTATAGGCCGTTCACGGTAAAGTGAGCACTTTTTAAGGCCCTTCCAAATTTTCCTTATAAGCCAGTTTTTATATTTTTGCCACTTTTAATAGCAGCATTGTCATGTGACTAACGAATACGGTGTAACTTTCACCACTCTCAAAAGTTAGTGTCTGAGGCTGCAATAAAACACATTTATTAGGGGTCAGCGCCTGTTGGGAGGGCCTTAAAATAGTTTTCCAGTTAAGTTAGTGAGAAATGCTGCTGGCGCGTCACCATTTGGAATGAAATATTGTGTAACGAAATACGAAATTATAGATTTATTACTGTGTTCCTGTTCCATTTTTTTTTATGGCGAGAGTCTTGCCCGCAAAAACTTTACCACAAGCAAAAACATATACTTTGAGGAGCCATATTTACTGTCGTGTGTTGTGTTTTTTGGGGGGATGGAGTTGTATCGTGCATATATTTTCATTAAACAGCTGCTTCGCACAACACGCCACGCAATGTTCCATGCCAATTTGAAGCCAATTTGAAGCACAGTTGAAATATTATAAAGAAAAAGTAAATATGTGTGGCACGTTTTGTAGGTAAATTATTCACTAGATTTTTTTTTTTTATTAGTTTGTCTACTTTAAGAAATAGCACCTTTCGTTTTTGGTTGTCCGGTTAGCAATTTCGAGTCTTATTTGAGAATATGGGTTCATTCCATACGTAAGATTCCATTGCCTTGGCAGTCAGAGGTATTCTTAGTAGCTTCTCGTAGTCATTTAAGATAATAAGGATATTGGCTTAGTTACTTCATCTGATCGATCTTAATTAGTCTTTCATTTCAGAGAGCCTTTGCCTTGACAAAATAGGAAGTAGTTATTACGTTTTGACGTTTTAAGATGAAGCCTCGATCAGATACAGAAAAATGGCATGCAAAAAAAAAGAATAAAAATTATGCAAAGTTGATAGAAATTGTAATCATTATGCAGACCACGCCTTAATGGAAATGTCGGGATAGCGGTGGAATCAAACATTCTGTTATAATTTGAAATAGAATCATTCACAAAACCCTACTTTGTAAAACAATTGACAGTACAAAATAGTTTGTTAAAGTTTCCCTACTGATCTGCATTCGTTACAAATTTGTTCGCTATTTAGTGTAAAATAGTTTTTTTTTTTTTTTTTTTTTTTTTTTTTTTTTTTTTTTTTTTTTTTTTTTTTTTTAATCAACATGAAAGAGTTTTGTTGTTACTACAAAATATTTTTTTTGACAACCTTAGAATGTTAAGACTTTTTAGTTTAATAATTAGTGACATCAGTTTTTTGTTTATCCTAACGAGTGCAGGAAATCCTGACCAGCCAGCGTCTAGACAAATACGAACAAGAAGAATATTGAATTTCTTTATGATGGAAGAAAAAAATGGAAAAAAAAATTCCTTTTACATGTTAACCATCTTGAAATTCGTGGGTCCGATGTAACTATGCAACACAGTATCATAACGTCGTGAAAATTTGCAGACTCTGGTGTGAACTAGTGAATTCCTCTCGCCTTTGGCATAAAGTTCAGTGTACGAATAAGATTCAAATCAAGCAGGTGGAAAATAAAGTAATTTGGGGATGTTGGGAATGAATGGCAGAGAGTAGTGGTTTCGAATATACATGCACGTCGATCCTGAGTGCGGTATACTGGCGTGAGGGCAATCGTACCCCGTTCTCTCCAGGCCTTCCCACGTTAGTACGCCACTGCTCCGTGCCCTCATTCATTAATCACCTCCCCATATCAACCCCCCCCCCCCCCCGTCATCGTACCATGCGCAGAGTGCGGCGAGGTCTAGTCAGCCCGCGCCCATTATAAGGACATCATTCATCTACCGCCGCGCATGAATGTGGAGTGCTAAAAAATGCAGGATTTTTTTTCTATCTTCATTACATACGTGGATCAAACAAGGGGAGGAAAAGTGTACGGTCATTAATATATAAAAAAGCTACTTTTTATTTGAGGAAATCGTAAAGTACCACCATCCCAATATATATTTTTTTAATGTCTTACCAATTTTTAACAACTTCGATATCCTGAGTAACGGAACATGTTACCTACTCTTACTCGACCTTCGTTTAAGTTGTGCTTAGTAACTGTCCTTATTTAATGCCTTTGGACTAAATTAAGTTTAGTTGAGAGATTTTGGCTGCACTTTACAGCGAGGTCTTGAAACCCGATGAGGGTGAAATGAGGTGATAATGGAGAAGCGCCGGAATGCAAGGGCGAGAAAAACAGGATATCCCCGACTAAACACACCAACCGGCGGCATCGTCCGGCACGATTCCCACTTGCGAAAATCCGGAGTGACCCGGTCGGGGATTGAACCCGATTCGCCATGGTAGGAGGTGAGCAGGCTAACCGCTCAGCGACCGCGGCCCCGACTAGTTGTAAATAGGTGCCTTGAACTGTACTAAGGCCGGAACACACGGCACCGGAAAACGCCCGGCGCCCGACCACGGACGCCCGCCGGTCCCGTTTTAACATTGTACCGTGTCGGGCCCGGCCCGTCTCGCGTGTGTGCTGCCCAATGCCTCCCCATGTGTAATCAAAAGTGGACGGGCCGGGCCCAACCCGTGGATTTTACCGTGTGTTCCCGGCCTTAGGGCGCTTGTCCACGACAAAGAATTCTCGCCGTCCGCCGTTTCAGCGGAACTGCCGGTTCGGTAGTGACTTATTATTTCGTATGAGAGCTTGTCCACGAGCCGTCACGGCATTTCTACAGTTCCGGCTGCCGTGAGCAGCACCGGATTCCCACTGTAGGGCCGGCAGGCAAGCCGCGCGCCGTGTGCACGTTCACACATGTGGTGATATGTGCACTTGTCCACGAGCCGGCAAACTCACCGTCAGTGGCCAAATAGCGCGTGCTGAGTGCGGTACATTGTTAATTGTCAAAATGAGTGCAGAATTCATTATAGATTGTGATATACTGATTACGCTGGTTCAAGAGCGGCCAATTGTGTGGGACAAGACTACAGAAGAGTAGAAAGACAGGCGGTTGACTTTGGAAGTATGAAAGGAAGTATGCAGCCTCCTGAAAGAAGATTTTGAAACACTCCCGGATGCAGAAAGAAACGAAATAGGTAACCAAGTGGTACATACAACTATACATGCTGTTTATTAGCGTATGTTACAGACAAAAAGACAACATAAAATTTTTAAAAAATCTGACGTATTACTTTTATTTTTGCAATAATAGGGTGACCACTCCGTTATTTTATAGAAGGGGAGAGGTTTAAATAGTAGTTTCTTCGCAGGTTTAAGATCACAATAACACTAACATTGGCCACAGAATCGTAATAAACTCCACGTCGTTTTCGATATTTTGCCAAAATACAATTTAAAGGAATCACCTCCCAAAGGCCGGAACATAAATTGATAAACACCCTGAATTGTTCTACTTTTTGAGTGAGCAAAATCAGGTACAGTATGTACGCTATTATTCCCGTCCAAAATATAAACCACAAAAGTAATACTGGTAAATAAAAATAAAGGAAAGTAAGGTGATTGTGTTGATTTTCGGTTGTTCTAGTACTGAAAACATGCTGGAACACATTACACTGAACTTATTATATTCAGTTGTCACTATTTGACGCTGCATTACGAAAATATGTCCTGCCACAGAATTCTTCCACGTTCTGAAACGAAGTAGTTAGTATATCGATTTGTTATAGCGTTTGCTCCCAAACTACCTCGCATTGCTTGTGAACGAGGGAGTGATGAAAGTTCTGAGTTCTCATCTATGACTGTGTCGACGAAAGTAGTACTGAGTCCCTCTTCTTTATGGATGAAGTTTTGAAAAATACAGCATGCCTTCACTATGTCGACTGCGAGGTCTGTAGAAACATTTAATGACTGGTGAAAAATTCTCCATTTATTGCTCATTATACCGAAAGCACACTCAACGAAATGTCTTGTTCGTGTTAAGCGGTAATTAAAAACTCACTTCACATGATCAAGCTCTCGGCCACCATAGGGACGAAGAATATTACTGTCTAATGCAAAAGCTTCGTCACCTACGAAAACAGAAAAAGTTCCTCTTCAGTATCTGGTAGTGGCTTTGGAGATGGTAGTTCAGTGTTTTGTCCGGCACCTTTTTCCAAAAAGAAGTTTCTTTAAACACACTTGAGTCGCAATCCTTGCCATAAGCACCGACATCAACATAGAGGAAATCATAATTTGTGTCAACAACTGCCATCAGAACCAATAGATAATAACCTTTGTAGTTATAGAACATTGATCCACAGTCCTGTGGCTTAATGATTCTGATGTACATGCCGTCTCGGACCCAATACAATTCGGGAAATTTGCCGTAACTTCGAACTGATGTGCTATATCCATCCATTTACTGGTAATTCCACGTAATATCATCCATATCGTCTTGCATACTACACGTACTATTCTACTTACTGTTTTTATTCCGAGTCGGAAATTGTAATGGAGGTCTGTGAAGGTATTTCCTGTTGCCAGGTACCTGAAACAAACAGGAACCTATAAGTTAATATTTCCCATTCTGTTCTTTGCAGGGAAATTGGTGATGAAAAAATGGACTAACATTCGTGACAACTGGATGACGTGCTACAAAAAAGTTACTGAGGATCAGAAGAGCGGTGCAGCAGCACATAAAAAGCATAAGTACATGTTTTATGATGAACTACAGTTTCTAACGAAAACTGCAACTCATCTACAAACTTCGTCAAATATACCTGACGATGATCCTGGTGAAACTGATGAAGCTAACAGTCGTGTGGACAAACGTATCGATGAAAATCTAGAAAAAACACCAAAAAGCAAACGACATATAAGTGAATTGGACAAGAAAATGATGGCTGTCATTGACACTTCCATTGAACAGGGACAAAGCAGAATCATGTCCTTTTTTAAGGGTATTGCGCCAACTGTTGACAAATTTGACGAGGAAGATATCGTCGACTTTCAATTCGAAATGATGAAATTGATTAGGGATATTAGAGGGAAGCGAAGCAAAGTGGAATGCCATCCCAACCCACTCAACATTCCTTCAATCAGTATGCTGAGTATAGTGCATTACAGGCATACCAAACTGTAGGTGGTCCAACAACATATCGAATGCCACATGCCTCATTCACTACCAGTGCTGCGACCAGCCATGAGACACCATGGATGAATCGGCAAAATCGCCATCCAGTTAATTCTCCTGTTCAACATTCACAAGATGTGATGTGTTTTCAATCTTACACCAGCCCTGCATCCACTGCATCTGATGTTTCAGAAACATTGGATTTAAAAATACGTTCTAAAACATGCACTGTCAAGGTAGGCGATTCTTATTTGTGTTAATTTTTTTCCTTATATTTATGGATATTTCCTATTTTGGGTTTCATTTTGACATTTGGCCAAGTTACATGCAATATCTTATTCCTTGGTGATTAATGGGACTGTGCACTGAAATATTTTATGTAAATATGATCTCAGTTATTCGTTAAACATAGAATAAACGAGTACAATTTATCATACACGTACTCAATATATTTTGTAGTTCATTTAAGGTGAGACATTTGTGACAGTTCTACCACATGTTCTCGCTCAATGAAAATATGTAGGTCATTCCGGCCCGGCCCTTTTTGTCTGTAACATACGCTAATAAACAGCATGTATAGTTACATGTACCACTTGGTTACCTATTTCGTTTCTTTCTGCATCCGGGAGTGTTTCAAAATCTTCTTTCAGGAGGCTGCATACTTCCTTTCATGCTTCCAAAGTCAACCGCCTGTCTTTATACTCTTCTGTAGTCTTGTCCCACACAATTGGCCGCTCCTGAACCAGAGTAATCAGTATATCACAATCTATAATGAATTCTGCACTCATTTTGACAATGAACAATGTACCGCACTCAGCACGCGCTATTTGGCCACTGACGGTGAGTTTGCCGGCTCGTGGACAAGCGCACATATCACCACATGTGTGAACGTGCACACGGCGCGCGGCTTGCCTGCCGGCTCTATAGTGGGAATTCGGTGCTGCTCACGGCAGCCGGAACTGTAGAAATGCCGTGACGGCTCGTGGACAAGCTCTCATACGAAATAAAAAGTCAATACCGAACCGGCAGTTCCGCCGGAACGGCTGATGGCGAAAACTCTTGTCGTGGACAAGCGCCCACACGGAGTTTTTCTTCCGACCCGACGGAATTACCGTTCTGGCGAAAATTCTTGTCGTGGAGAAGAGCCCTAAGAGGTGCCCTCATCCTTGGACGGAGCCGTGGTTGTGCAGTGGTTAGACTACTCGCCTCCCATCTAGGCGGGTTTTCTCGAGGATATCCCGTTTCCCCGCCGTTTCATTCCGGCACTGTTCCATACTCACCTCGCTTCACTCTCATCGGCTCTAAAGACATTGATGTTAAGAGCTTCCTAAATCTCTTCTCTCATTTCACCCACTCATTCTTAGCCGACCCGAAATTTAAACCGTAAATCTCATTCGCCTAAGGTAATGCTTTAACGACCTGCGCCATGGAGGTTGCAAGTTGTTTCTCGTAGTTCGGGTGTGTATGTGGTTACGAGGCCCACAAACGTTAGGTTTTGCACTTATGATTTAATTTGCATTCTACAAAATTACCCAGCTGTTCCGTGGCACAGTTATAGAAATCCCATAGTTGGACTTGGAATTCATCATTGCTCAGAGTAGAGGAAGGAAAGCACCTTTAGTGAAATTTCTTTAAATATTGGGTCGGTAAAATTGATGATAATTGTTAACTTATTGAACCACATATGACAGTATACCACAGATATAAAGACTCTGTCACACTGTCAAAATTGTCCGTTTAAATGCCTCAAATGAAGTTGGCCAAAGAAAGAGTTTGGATAGTTCTGATGTAACTGAACGTTACTATCGCCGCCATGTTTGCCTGGAGAATTTTGACGGCTCTAGTTTGTATCAGACATTTTGAATGCATGGGGCTGGTTATAAAATTTCTTTAATATTTGACGGACTTAGCCAATCAAAATCGTCCGTAAAAACGGTCGTTTCTGACGCCGCGAAACTTTAAAATGGCGAACCATTGCTGGCAACGAAATAAGGTTGCAAAGATAATTGATACAGAATCGCACATTGTACAATAGAATCGCACATTGTACAATAGTATTAAGAACTCAGAGGCATTGTGCAGGAAATGTCTTTGATAACTAACATTTAAATGTAGTAAAGAAGTAGGAATACATTTAGATATTCGTTAGTGAATTGCATGGCAATACTACAGCAATATCTCGCTTTGAAAATAATTCCTAAACCAAAAATCAGACCAGATTTACTTAGTAGAGAAATTTGACGGTGTGATACGTTTTCAAACATACTGAGGATTATTTTACCAACTTTATTTTATGGAAAGATGTGATGCACGTAATCCGTCATCAAATTTTATTTTCAAATATATTTGCAGGCGAAGATTTGATAAGGTGTCGGCGGCTTAGCAGTGAACTTGGAAATCAGTTGACCGCATTTGTAGTTGGCCGAATATCCATCTTCTGTGCCTAATTATTTCTTGTTGTTTATTTCGCTTGGCATGGTTGTTCCACCATGCATCGTGCGCTCATTTCTCTCCTGGGGAGTCCTTGGTTGTCTCGAGGTGGGAGTAGTGTCGCCGGTGCCAGGTAAGGAGAACGTGTTTGCTAGAAAAAAAATGGGGGGGGGGGGGGGCAGAAGCAGGGGGATACCATGATGAATGGTTCCCGCGACAGTCCACGGCAAGTGTGTTTTGCCTCGGGAGTGGACTGGTTTTTGCCCAGGGACCAGCCACTGCAGGCGTTATAGTCCGGTGGGTGGGATTATCTGCATGTTTTGCTAGCACGGAGAAGGAGGGAAGGTGTTTATCCTTCATCTCTCCCCACGTCTTGTGTTAGCTGCAATATTCGGATGATGGCAAGTCGTACAAGATGGCAAGCCTGATATTTTGTGCTCCTCGGTGTGCGAATTGTCGGACGGTTAATTCAGCGTTCCGGAAAATCCCATTCATCTGTTTGCAAAAAAATATCACATAACATACATGTCATTTGATTTTACCTGTGTATTAATATTCTACATGTAACAGGAGTAGTGTGAAATAGTCTGTTCACGCGATCCAGGCTTCAAGCGGCGGACACGCGACGGCCATGTTGGATGTCGTCACGGCCTCCATCTTGAATCCAAATTCGCCAATGTCATTTCGCCAGAGCCAATTCGCCTATGCTAATTCCAGCTGTGATGCCAATGGCACTTGTGAATATGCTAATATCTGTCACATTAATCACGCACACATCAATCACCCACCGCCATCTTTCCCACGTTGTCTACTGGGGGCGGTCATCTTTAATTCTCGTGCCCGCAATCAGAGTGTGAAGTTCTACCGTTCGCAGCTACGAGCATTGGTATCGATGCGGCCATTTTTGTGTGGGTTGGTAATAATGTCGCCTGCAAAGGGCGTGCTAGCATCGGGGAATGGAGTTCAAGTGGTGGCCGATAGGAGTGCTGGGAATATTTTTTTGTTGTTTGTGAACACAAAAAATGCCGGAGTCCTGCGCGATTGTTTCGACCAGCCTTCGGTTGCCAATCCGACGTTTAGACCACATAACCACCATTGCATGAGGAAAGTCAGGAGATGAAATAAAGTAAATACTCGCTTCGACCTAGCACTCCCCAGATAATAAACTTGTCATCGCGAAAAAAAGAGTTTGTATAATGTTGAAATTACATAGAAAAAACTGCAGGCACCACACTTGCATGCACACGCTTTTAATACATGTAAAAGCTACACATAAAAATTAATAGCACATAAAAAAATACTGTCATTCCATCCATTGCCCCGGCCACAGTCCCACATTCAAGTTTTTATATAAGAGCAATAATAATATAAATAAATTACCATAATAAAATTAGCATTAAAGATGCCAACGTATGGCGAAACTCACTCACCATGAAAAATACGTTCGACAAATGTGACTGTACAATTCCGGCTGGAAAACGTGAACATGTACGATCGGTACTTAGTTGGTTATAGACATGCGGTATTTAAACTACAGTTGGAACACGAGCAAGTACGGTTATGTGATGGTGGAAATCATATGTGGGGGTATCATGACATGTATGATACATTCCACAGCCAGATTCTACCACGCTACAAATTCGATAGGTGTGCCATCGTCAGTCTCCGACCAAATAGTTAGTTACCTGCAGGTGGACACATTCTCGCAGTGCACGCCGAATTTGAAGATGTTACCGAACTGCATCACGGGAACAAGAAAGTGGACTTTGTCCTATGCGATGCTGTTTGTGCTATTGGCCGCGGTTCTGAAGTAATAGCTGTGACATCATGTGCTCCCACCACACCTACAACACGAGGACCAGAGAAGACCCTCATTTCCAGCATGGTGGCATCAGTATTTTGGTGAAGATGGCGACCTTTCATTCGGAACGCACACACTATACCAGTATGACGTCTGGACATAGCTGTGTGACGTGCACCTACTGCGAAGGGGACACGCTACGGTTGTACACGAAGGAGTGTGACAGTGTCGTCCATTGCCTGCTGAATATGGTCAACAGCTAATCTCCTGCACAATGTTCGGGTAGTGTGCAGTATTCTATATGCACACAGACACGCCTCTGCCATGCACCGAAGACAAGGTACTGGCCCATGCATATCTGCATGATGCCATCCTCCTGCACGCCCCTGATTACAGCCCTGCAGACATGGCAGCAGATCCTACAGTGACAGCACTTCTGACTCCAGTTCCCATCCTCGATGACGACGATGCCACAGAGCTGTCAGCCGTCGTCTCCACGGCCATTATGTGATCATCAACATCAAGATGTAAGAGGACCGCGAAGATGACGTAGGTCCCGGACGTCACCACCTTGGCTGAGTCGTCGTCACTGCTGGTGCAGCGGAGACACCCCCGAGTCGCCTGCAGACATTGCAAAGACACCGGGACGTCCAGAACCCCTGCAGCGTCATAGCTGTGCCTATCTGTGCCGACATCGACGACGATGCACGAGCCATATGTCCGACTTGTGGTCTGCTTCCACCTGCACAGCCATGTCTGCCAGCAGCAGCAACGACTATTCCAGGCTTCGCGGCAGTGCCCACTTTCAATGTTAAGGAGTACCTGTGCAGACTATGAACTGCCTGATCGACGCCCTCTACTATGTGGTCCGTAGGTTATGTTGTCTTTTATTTCAAGTATTGTAACGGTGCTGAAATTAACACCGCACAAAATCAGCATAATTCGCCTAACCTGCCATTCGCCACCTTGAACGATCAGCAACCAGGGGATATGGAGACTTATCATTTTTCTGGCCCGTTTCGATGGCGAGTGACACAGCTACGGGCAGTGCGCCTGCCTGACACATCTCATCCAGTACTGTGTGGCGCGGCCCGCATACGTGCCCCCTCCCCGCTTCTAGCCGAAGCCTACCATCTTCCAACGCTATTGGCCAGAGCTTAGCAACAGTCCGACGCTTCGATACACATCATCAAGATTTTGAAATAACTGAACTTGTATTTCCTGCTAATTGTTCTGCCGTTATCTGTAATGTTCTTCCACACCCGACAGCATTCTGCATGGACTATAAATGAGGGGTGTTCCCGCCCAAGGGTCCTACAGTAGGACAACACACACGATAGAGATGTGAAGGCACATACAAGAAACTTATTGCAAAACTGGCTTTCAAATGTGAACTGTATATGACGAATTTCTATCGCTGTTTAAATTAATCATGAAAATATTATCTTTCATAAGCCCATCCACGCTGGCTTCACCGCACTTGACCTGTCGAAGACACTCATGTATCACTTCCACTGCGATCTCATGCAGATGCGTTTTTTTCTATGCTGGTGAACAATGCTATGTACGGTAAGTTCATGGAGAATAAGCGAAAACACCAGCGCATGGATCTTGTATGCACCGAACTGAAAAGTTTATTTTCTGGGGAGTGCGTAGGCCGATGCGAGTATTTATTTCATTTCATCTCCTAACTTTGATTCATGCAATGGTGGTCGTGTGGTCTAAACATCGGACTGGCAACCGCTCCTAGCGGCCACCACTTGAACTCCACTCTCCGATGCTAGCGCGCCCCTGCAGGCGACGTGATTATCAACACACACACACACACACACAGATGGCCGCATCGATACCAGCTCTCCTAGCTGTGAACGGTAGAACTTCACACACTCAGGTGGTGGGCGCGAGAATTAAAAATGGCCGCTTACAGAAACTGACGAGGACAAGATCGCGGCGGGTGATTGATGTGTGCGTGATTAATGTGTTAGATATTAGCATATTCACAATTGGCGTTGACATCATTAGCATAGCTGGTCATTAGCATAGCTGGAATTAGGATATGCGAATTGGCATTAGCGAAATTGCATTCAAGATGGCTGCCGTGACTTCATCCAAAAAATTAACATTAGATATTGCTTAGTAATCAATTATACTATTTGAAAAAGTAATTAAAAGTGTAAAATTCGAAAATCACAGACAGACACTTCTGTTTTATTTAGTTGTATTGATTTTGGGCATGGACAAGGCATAGGGCATTGCTTTGCACATGTTCTAAAACATGTATTGGTAGACTGTTGTTGCCAGTTGTAGTCTCTATTACCGCCGCAAGAAAAAATTACTTATTTCTTGGCGTCAGTCACTAGTCAAAAGTAATAAACGCGGAAGAGTTGTAATAATTTTGATAAGCTTTAGAAACTATTATTTATGGCATGTCGTGCGAAGGATTTCGTTAATCATTCTTAAGTGTAAATTATGGCAAAAATAATTAAAATCTAATATGATGGAGCCTGATCCGCCTTAAAAACACTGGTCTCCGAATCATTTGACCTCTTCCAGTCTTTCAGTACCTCGTTGGTGTGCGGCTGGCGTGCCAACCTTTCGCCGCCCCAATAAGGGTTTTTGTTTGGGGTGGATCCGAGTGCGAAATTTTTGAATTTGTCAGTGCAAGTATGTAGAGAAGGGAAAATGCTGAGAAAATAAATTACTAACCCTGTTTCGGGCACGGTATTTTATATTTCTGCAGGGGTTTTTCGAATTGTGTCGTAAATTCACACACATTCAGTTACAGTGGTGTTTGTCGCCCACGGAACAAGACGTGAAGGTTTCGTCGTCTCTGTGTTTGCGGTCTGGTGCGTTGCGATTGCTTTGCTCGGTACACGCCTCGGCCGCCGATGATGAAAACCCTGTGCGGGAAGGGTCGTTGTCGGCCACAGGACCGCCCTGTGCGATGGAGATTGCCAATGGAACTTGGTTAGTTCCGGAGTCGAAAGTTTGTTTATCACATCCCCTGTCACCGACGCACCCCTAGAGGACTCCCTTGGACCGGTGTAACAGAACAGGCCAATATGCAGAAGCACAAAGCTGGGAAGTGAAGCAACGTGGTATGTGGTGCCCTTGGTGTTGTCATATCGCTGATTGGCTTTGCGTGGCCTGTTTGACACCACTTCTTGTCTCTATTGTCTCCGGCGAGTTGTGTATGGTTGGTTTCCTTTTGGTTTGGTGGCGTTCAGCGGGTTCGTCTCTGGGCTTTGATTCGCGGATGACCTCGCGGCATGTTAGGGGCCGCTGTAGTGCAGTGGTCAGACCACTCGCATCCTACAAAGGTGAACCGGATTCGATCCCCGGCGGGGTCGCTCCCGGATTTCCACACGTGGTAATAGTGCCCTACGATACCTACAAATGGTCGGCGGATTTTAACGGGGATCTCCCGTTTCACCCGCCCTTGCACTCTGGCGTTGCTCCATACTTTCCTCACTTCATCCTCATCGACTCTCAAGACCTCGATATTAAGGGCCGCTCAAATATCTCCACTCCACTCCTGGCACGTTGCTAGGACGTCACGTCATTTTGGCGCACTGTTGAAGTGTGCGACACGTTTAACAAATTTGCATCTGTATTTTAGGGTATTCTGCGACAAAAGCTACAGGATGTGTGTGTGTGTGTGTAGGTGACTTTGACGTAAACGTACTAAAAATTCTTTTGGCTGTGTGTTATTATCGAATAGGTCGCGAGTCAGATTGTTTGCCGTTAACTTAACACACGTTTGAAAACAGTTCCCTGTCACTGCACACATTTTACACATTTTAATGGAATCAGGAATTCGCGAATACTACTGCCTTGTCTTCGTGCGCTCAATTTATTTCATTTAGTTAATATTAATACATGGTGTTATAGTAATATACGTAAGTTTATGAGAATTTCGTAGCATCACTTGCCGACGGATGCGAGACCTCAGGTTCATTGCACTGTTAATATACACCCATGGCGGAAGGATATACAGTGGACTGAAAGAAGACAGTTAACTGGTTTACGTACATAACTACTCAGTTGCCTGTGAACGAACTAGACCATCGTGTACAGTTTCCTGTTGACTTTGCTAGCGTCCAGCGGGCGCTGATTAGCAGCGGCAGTTAACCCAATGCCATCGTGTAAGGGAGATGGAGTCTGTAACGGGGTTAACACAATCGAAAAGCAGTAAGATATATAATTTGGCAGTGAGCAGTAACCCAACAAAAATTAAGTACACAGTAAAAACGCATCTTTAAAGTATGTTGTTTGCAATCGAATTGGAAATAGGCTTTTATTTAGTTGAGTATTGGTTTCCAAATCGTTTTTACTAGCAGGCAAATACAAATTAATCGTTTCTGTGTATACTAACTTTTTGTGAGGTCACCTTCATGTCGTACTGCTTACCTCTTAAGTTTTCGATCGTGTAAACCTCTTGTCACACGCATTGACGTCACTTTCTCTTCTGTATGCATTCTGACAAACTGTTTATGCAGGGAGTATCTGCCTCCCCTGTTTATGTAGAATCGTAGGGGAGAAGGCATCTGATGACATTTTTTTTCTAAAACGTTCAAATCAACTTGGTAGCATGAAAAAGCTGTTTTGTAAACACCGTACCTTTATTACGCACTGCCGCTGGTCGGCGGGTTTTCTCGGGGACCACCCTTTCATTCCGACGTCGCTACATACTCACCTCGCTTCACCCTCATCGGCTCTTAAGATCCGCTTAAATCAATGCATTCCACTCGGCACGCCAAACAGTTGACTTTATCTCTCCATTCGTGAATGATAGCAAATAAAGGAATGGCATGTGTTGTAAGCAAGGGTGTCAGTGCAGTCTCGACAAAAATAAGAGTTGTGACCTGGAATACAGCAACTAGAGATATCTACTGTTCTTGCATTGGATATTGCACGTAACCAACCCATGTTGGATCACATATGTAATGAAGATTAAAAAAAAAAACTCTCAGCTTGTAAATTCCGAAAAAGACACTTGGAAAGTAGTTGCTGTATAGATGCCAAAATTTTAAATTTTGTGAAAATTAGGATTAATTACTTAGAGAATATGTGTTACTCACTTCAGCGACTTTTTTCAGCCCACCACTTTAATTTTAACAGCAGTTACCATCATTCTTAAAAAAACTTGTAACCACTTAATATTCTTTGTGCGGTATATACTGTAGGAAGCCAATATCACTACAGCCAGTGCTTTCCTGTGAAAGATGCTGCTGGTACGCTGAAAATTTATTATTAGTGACTGTTTGTGTGATGAATCAACAGAAATTCTCCTCATAGACTACACTGTGTAAGTTACTATTGTGTGTTGTAACTTCTAGTAAAAAAAAAAATGCCTGTCACAATAGTTAAGATAAAAATGTAAGTCGTTTAAATTAATTCAATTCATTCCAGGAGAGCCTTTACCAGTGAACTCAACGACACTCTGGACAGGTTGCATGCCCAGAAATGGTGATTGAAATAATTTTTTTTTTTACTGAATCGTTGTAACAACACAAACCGAACTGTTTAGCATTTATCATTTGTTAGAGCACTAATGTACCGAGCAAATTGGATTGTAGATATACAAAATGTGATCTTATGACTGTAAAAGTCTGTTGTAATTACAGTATACAATAATACGTCACTTCTATGGGACAACGTATCTTTTTCCCTGTGCAACCTTTTAATGTATCGGCATTTTACGGTTTAAAAAAAAACGCCGTATTTCGAGGTGTTCGACTTCAATATTGGACTTCGAGTACGACGTATTGGATTTCCGTTTCCAGCGAAATTTATCGGACTTCTGCAGTAAAACGGGAAAACCTGTTTTTAAAAACGCCGTATTTCGAGGTGTTCGACTTCAATATTGGACTTCGAGTACGACGTATTGGATTTCCGTTTCCAGCGAAATTTATCGGACTTCTGCAGTAAAACGGGAAACCTGTTTTAAAAAAAAAAGGCGGTGCCCGCTCCGATTTGGCGTTAATAAGAATAAATTCCTAGCATATAAATCCTTGTGGGACGAACTGTAGTTTGGCGATAACTGTCGTAACAGAAGTGAAAAAATAGTTCAGGACGCCGATGAATTCAGCTCGTTCTTTATTCGTGTTGATGGGTGTAGTGGAATAGTTAGAAATGGAGTGCAGACTAGACGTTCGATCGCCTGTTAAGATAGATTCATATCGCAGCGGAACTTACCCGAATGGCAATTCGTGCACTAATGAAGCGCCAAACACGACATTGACGTTGACCGGGTCCCTTGCGTCTGCACGGACCTATAATAGACAAGTGTACAGAAGCGACGTGACGTATCGGTGTATCTGATGCAATCGTACTCGCTAGCTTATTGGCTGCCTGTTGTTTATGATTGTGCAGTTTGTCTGATTGGGCCGTGCAGTATGAGACAAGATAATACGGTTTGCAGGTACAACCACTTTGTACTTGTGGGTGAATAAAGCGGCTCTTAACAGCGAGGTCTTGAGAGTCGGCGAGGGTGAAGTGAGGTAAGTATGGAGCAGCGCCGGAATATAAAGGGCGGGGGAGACGTGATATCCCCGAGAAAACCCGCTGACCAGTGGCATCGTCCGGCACGATTTCCACATGCGAAAATCCGAAGTGAACCGGCCGGGGATTGAATCCGGTTCGCCTTGGTGAGAGGCGAACAGTCTAACCGCTCTGTTTCTTATCATAAGAAACAGAAATTTCAGTATATATTGAAGTTTCGCAGAATATCAGTGGGGGAGAATAATTGAAAAGCTCCAAACACGAAAAAATTATAAAGAAGAACACAGGATCTGACATGAATGCAAGAAGAATTGAAGCTAATATGGAGAAAAATAGAAAAACAAGGAGGAAGAGAAGAGAAAGAAGAGGAAAGAAAATGGGGAATATAACAGAGAAGGAAAGTAAAAGAACAACAGAAAAGAGAAAAAGAGGAGAAGCAGCAAGAAAGAGAAGAAGAGAGACAGATCTGAAACGGACGAAAGAAGAACGGAAGGAACTGCGGAGAAGAAAATCTAAATGAGGGAAAAATGTGATTTGTGATAATATGTTGGTTGATGTCTGTGTATGTGTCTGTGTAAAAAAAAAAGGGGGGGGGGCGTAGGAGCGTATCTCCATTACCTCGTCCGCCGGGAAACGAAGGCCTGGGTATCCAGAAGGGGTACTTCGATGTCCTGGACGATGCTTAGGTTGGAGCAGAACGGTGGGCGAGGGGAAAAATAAAAAGAAGAAAATAGAATAGTACAGATAGGGAGGGAGTGGGGCCCTTCGGGTTCGTGGGTGGCGCCATTCGACCGTCGAGTGCCATGATGGACTGGCCGAAAGACTAGTTAGCTGTGTGCGGGCCCGATGGCGTCTGGTCGCGCGGGCGGATTCGTGGGAATCGCTGTGCCTGGTCTGTTCCGGCGGGGGCGGCCCGTCGGAGAGCTGTCTCAGTCGGGGCAGAATAGCTCACCACCTTTCTAGGAAGTGTGGATGGTGCTTTTGGGTAGAAATAGAATTTGTAGCTTAAATTACGGGCGTCCAGACGAACAGCCGCCCTCCCATAAAAAAAAATTGTGAATCTATATAACTATTATACTGTTTGTTAAATTGTAGTAGTCATGATAGAATTGAACACCCTGGATGGCTGTACTGCTAAGTAAGGTTAGTGAAATAAATATAAAAAAAAGTCTAACTGCTCGGCCACGTGGCCCCCCACTTTGTACGACGTCGCTCTCAAGTGTTGCGGTATATTTCCTTTAAGCGAGCACACTTGTGGGGTTGCTATGACAATTGTCCATTCCCCATAGGAAGCAACTTCTCGGAGCCTTGCTAAATATCTACTTACAGGCCCGTTTCGTATCCTTCCGCCAAATGTAAACAACCATTGGCATGTGACTGCCATGTAGCATCTGTCAAAATCAATGTTTACATTCCATTGTGTGTGTACATATGTTCGTATACTTTCGGTTCATCTGAAAATAAACATTGAAATGTGACTTCTACTTTTATACCTGCCAAATGTGTAGTTTACTGTTTACAGCTTTTCAAAGAATTCTGTCATATTCCAAAAACCATTTCGTAAGTATATTCACAGTTTTGGCCTCTTAACATTTTTTTTAGGTTAGCTTTATGACGTTTTAAAAATTCCTGGATTTACGACAGTTCTTACGGTTATTTTACATTAACATATTTGTTTTCCACAACATAGCTCAATACATGTAAAGCACGTTAATATTTTGCACCGAATGTGTTTAATACTGTTTCAACTGCGAGGTAAAGGGTTGTACTAATTATCCTTCTGTTATTGATATGTGTTGGGCCATTTCTTTAAAAGGACGGCCTCAGTTGGAATAAATATTTAAACGAAGGAACAACCAGTCAAACGAAAAAGGCACATTGAATTCAAGCACGCAACTCGTGTTTCTCATTTTTGTCATACAAACTTTAAAAGATAGCGGTGAACATCCACACAAATAAGCCTACGATTACTTTTATTCCGCTCATATTTATATGTATTGCTACGTACTATTTATTAGGTTTATTGAAATTTATTGGGACTGGGCTTAGATATTTGGTTGGAATTGGTGATAAATCATGTCACACCACTGTGTTTCATACACCCAGGGCAACGGTACAACATTGTGATAAATAAACCGACGTGGGTGTAAATAAATAACTTCGTCATAAAAACAGTTCACAGTTAAAACGTGTAAATAGTGCTGATCAAATATTTGAAATCACACACACACACGCACACAGGGCCAGCGTATCGAGCACGATGCACAAAGGAACGCCATTTCACAGACACAATAATTAAAGAAACACACGTCACAGTATATTTATTACTGCCGTGGAAACACAGATTTATCACAACATCGTAACTTGCTAAGGTAGGTTTAAAAAACACAACGCCTACAAACGTGATGTGGTAATTTGAAGTATTTTTCGGAGTAATGATAGTTTCCGTTTCGTTTGGCAAAAAGCAACACGCCATGTCATGGCTCGCCACGTCTGCTAACTTCACTTGGTAACTGCCCCGCCATCATATCTCAATATTTAAAATAAGTATTCAAACATTAAAATCTCTTTTCAGTTGAAAATTACAAATTCAAAAATAATTATTTTGCTGTAATAAGTATGAAATATGCTATAACTGAAAACATGTACAATTTGACCGTGTACTAGCGAAGTTAAACTTCCCGAGTGTGAAAGAGACAAAGATAGAGAGAGAGGGGGAAAGAGAGAGAGACAGACGGAGAAAGAGAGAGAGCCAAGCCTCGCTCAGCAGACAGTTGCTTCAAAATTGCTCTCGCTCGATAAAACAACAACGTATCATTACGGCCTGCTCACGACATTTTCCGCTGTTATTTTAACTGTAAAACTGAAGTATGTTGCCATCGGGGCTACCTAAATATTTCAATAGGCACCGTTTAATTTACAAATAGTATTTTAAAAAACTAGGTTAAAACAATATTTCTACTGTGAACTATTTCTCACCGGTCGTTGCCAACACGTCGCTGCTCTCGCTGTTGTAAATTCATATTTAAAAATAAATAAATATTACAAGTTATAGAAGATATTAAGGTAAAGTTTCATTTATTCAATAATACAGTACTTTAAAGCTAACCACAGTGTTATATACTTGTGGAATACAGGTTATTGAAAAAACAAGTTGACTGTGTATTTTCAAAGGTTGATTTCCATAAGTCTCATCCAATCGGAAATGGACTATACGTGTAGGTTTTATGGTACCTCATTATCCGCACGAGGCTTTGCAAAGCGAAGTGTATGTACATGATCGGAGTATGTTTAATTTTTTAATACTTTGCAATTATTGTAAACTTGTGAATGCAGTACCCATGCATCATTAGTGAACAAAAGGAAAAACCCTTCGGATATTTTTAGGTAAAATAATTCTTAAAACTGCTTTTCCTCACTCTGCTCGTGTAGTTACGTTTATTCTGAGTTCTACCATTTTCTAGTTAATTTTAAAATAAAAAACCAAGAATAAGTAATACTTAGAATGCTTTTATTTCTTGCATATTTTATGACAGGGTGCTTTTTGCATGTAGGCTTTTCCCCTGTATTACAGTTTACTGCCTTTGTCCAGCGCATCGGCACAGAATAGGCGAGTATGTAGAAGTGAAATACCGTGGCGCTTGTTTTGATGTGGACGTATCGTCCATTCGTGGTTACTTCCAACTTTCCTGAAGCTCTGCTTATGTTATACTTTCAGAATATTCGTCCGCCTCATGAAAAAACAGAGCTTAACCAAGTCTAGAAAATTGCAGCAAAGCGACGACACACCTTATTTCAGCGCACTCGGTTGTAATGATATTCTGCATGAGAACAATTTCTTACTAGGTATTACCAATATACCTATTTTCTCCCTGTTTTTATTTTATTATTTATAAATGAAATATTATAAGTTAGTAATTTATAAATAAAATGTAATTTAAAGTTCAGTATATCAAAACAAATGAGATACTTTTATGTTAAGGGAAGAATAAAACGCTTATGATACATGTCATATTTAGGAAACAACCAAACACGTCATACATGGGGTGATTTTTCTAAGGTTTGGTTAAAAAATTGTGAAGACGCTAAGGCAAGACCACGGCCGTAGAAGACAGGTCTGGACACTAGCTTTAAAAGTTGACGTCCTTATTGACCCATTTAGTTCATGAACCCAACCACAGAGCGCTGCTACCGAAGTAGTGCATTTTGACGTGGCTAGCATAGGGAGAGGAATTGCAATTTTTTCTTAAAATGGGAAAATGACCTTCATATCTCAAATGTGTTATCCCTATACCAGCAACGCTAGCCACACTAGTTTGCTTGCAGTGCTCTGCGGTTACTGCATGAACTAAATCAGTCAATAAGGGGATCAGTTCACTAACATCCTATATAATGAGACGGTCGCTGTCTGTCTATCCGTCTTTAATACTTCTAAGTAGCTTTGAAACTCAACAGAATTTCTTCAAATTTTGCAGAGCGAATCCTCAGGGCCAAATACAGGTCAAGTTCGAATTTAAGCAAGATCAGATTATGCAATCATTACCTTTTACCCAAAAAAACTCATTTTTAAATTATTTTTTTCCAATATGAAATTGTTGTATTAATACGTAGAGATTATTGGATAGAGATATGAAGGTAATGGAATATCATTTTTGTTTACCCTAAGTGTCTCGCTTAAATGTTGAGTTAATTTCCAAGTGGGGCCACAGTGGCTCAGTGAATAGAGCGATTCTAAGTGGGGCCACAGTGGATAGAGCGATTTCAAGTGGGGCCGCAGTGGCCCAGTGGATAGAACTTTATCAAATGGGGCCACAGTGACCCAGTGGATAGTTATATATCAAATTGGGCCTTACTGGCTCAGTAGATAGAGAGATTCCAAGTGGAGCCGCAATGACTCAGTGGATAGAGAATTATGAAATGGGGCCACGGTCACTTCATCAATGTTGAGTTAATTTCACATAATTTCATTATTACCTACATATATCAATGCAGTTTTTTTTTTCTTCAATCTTTGTATGATAACCAAAATTTGTAACATTGTAACTATTCTAGGCACGTGACAATACTAAAAAAAAGTCACGGGCTGAGCCCCTAGTTGCTAGATAGGCGAATGTCCAGACCTAGTTTTCTACGGCCTTGGGCAAGACTATACCTGTGTGCTGATTGACCTGCCACGAGTGGCTCTGCGCGTGCCTTAAATCCGATTGGTTATTATATGCTGCGGAAGATTCCTGTTGGTCTGGTTACCGCCTGCCAAGTTAGTCTGCATGCGTAGATTGGCAAATGATAAGGTTATTACAGGTTGGGAAGATAGGTGTCAAAAGTTTGCCAAAGGCAAGATTTTCGCCTATAGTTAAGCGCCATTGTCGCACGTGTAATATATTTTCTCTATTTTATACTTTAAAGAACAAGATAATTCCATTAATCGCAAATAAGGAACAAAATAACTTCGTAACTTAGTAAAATCATTCTTTTATTATTTGCACAGCTTAGAATTGTAATTAAAAGTTAGCTTTTGGAACAGTGCGCACCTAGCAGCGGATATTCTACCTATGCCAAACTCTCCCATAATAAATGTTATTTTATTCCCCTCCCTGAGTAGAATAAACCTTACTAACGACTTTCCGCCATATTGCTGGACAGTAAGGCCATGTTGCTGACGTATGTGGCTGCATTTTGTGATACCTGCCATCGTTTCGCTTCTGCATTGCTCTAATATCCTGTATAATTGGAATAAACTTAGCGAGGGGATTTGTGTTAAACCCCACCTCACAATATCTGAAGTTATGTAAGTCCTTATCTGCTTTACCCTATTCACAGACAATTTGGTTTCTCTAACATAATTACGGCAATTTAGGAAAAACCTCGAAATACATTTCTAGCTGCGCCACTGATGAAATGAAAAAAGAAAGGTATTACTGTTTGGTTGATATAGGCCAGTGTTATTTGTATAGACTAAAGAAGATCTATTGACGTGATCCAGTTTCTTCCGTCCGTGTGTATTTCATCTATAATTTACAGTTTGGTTAGTTTTCGCGTGTGTTAGCACTTATATGTGCGACGCCCAGCACTGCAATTTTTTTTATTCTCTGTCCGTGAGTTCATCTTTCATTATTTTGCTTTTTATGATATTTTCTATGCCTATAGCAGTGTTTATTTTCGACGATTTGGTTACTTGTATTCAGTATTTGTTTGTTCAGTTTTTGTAATCGATTTGCAATGTTATTATTTGATTTTAAGAATATTTTCTCCATTTGCGGTAGTATTTTTCCTATCCTTGTTTCGTAGTGTATGTATGCAAAGCAGGATGTACTGTTAAACCAAGGATTTAATTCCATCGCACCTTTGCCTTATAAACAGACTGTGTTTAGTCAAACGGTAGCATGCCTGACTTGTATTCGGTAGGTCGTGGGTTTGGTCCCGACCGGCTGTTCACGGTAAAGTGAGCACTTTTGAGGCCCTATAGTTACATTTTGATTTCTGCCATTTTTTTATCATTTAACCACGTTTTAAAATATATATTGCAATGCAAGTACTAAACACAGTGCGTAAGTTCCACCGCGCTCAGAAGTTACGCCTAAGGAAAAAAATAAAATATATTTATTGACTATTATTCAAAATTAGAGGGCTTTCAAAAGTGCTCACTTTACCGCGAATAGCCTATATTCTGTGGTACCATTGTCATCGAACTTGTAAAGCTACAATAACTAGTCGGCGGTTGATACGCAGATACGCACAAAGCCTTGATGAAAGGGCTGTGTTTACCACGAGCGACCAGTAGAAGGGAAAACGCCAGAGTGCTGAAACTCGCACTATAGTACAGGCGCTCGACCAATGGAAAGGCACGAAAACAGGTGGTGATGGTGGGGACAGGGTGGGGGAGGGTCCGGACATGATTTATGCTCGCCCGAAACAGTATTTCAGCCGCCGTCCGCCAGGGGCGCTGCTGTCCTCGCCCGCACGCCCGCACGCGCGCGCGCGCTCGCTCGCTCGCTCGTTTGTCGCGATTAATCATCCCGGTTCTTGCCACGCAGTTGGCGCGGGTTGAAAACAAAGTTTGCGCCCGAGTTGTGCGATGCCGTGCCGCGGGAGGGGGACACACAGAAGGGATGAAAGTAATTAGTTGGAAGATGTTCCCTCCTGGGTAGTTTGCGAGCGGTTTCTGAGAGGTGCGAAGCGGTGCTGGGGAGTAGCGAATGTGAGCGCCCGTCGTCTTCTCGTTAGCAGCGACTATCCGCCCACCGTTCGCGATACGGGGCTGCGTGATAGTTATTAAGAACGGCATAAATCATCCTCAATCACAGTTCCCGGAGAACGGTGCCTCAGGAGGGAAGCGCGCTTCGTCTTTCGTCCCCTCCCCCTCCATCACCTTCTTCCATCGCCAACGCCATCGAAGGTTCCGCGACCAGCGTTGGCGGAGATAAATAGGAACGGCGTTAACAAGAGGGTCTTTTTTCGAATTGTCAAGTTCGTAATTTTATGGCATTTAAAATGTTTCAGCTTGTATCGGACTGGTGACATGCCCGTGTGGTATTACCTTTCTCCCGTGTCGTGTTTCGTTGGGATGCTAAACTACGGTGCGAGATGTTCCTATTTAAGATCCGGGGTAACGTGTGGAAATGCGTGCTGCTTGTAGCTGTAGGTTTAGGTTTTAATTTCGAGTGTGAACCGCGCGGATTAGGTAACTGGTACAAACAAACGCTTAAATAATAAACTTTTTTTTTCAAAGTAAGCAATTCTTAAAACGTCACTATTTCAACCTAGACGTAATTTTTATACGCGCATCCTAAAAATGTCTCGGATGTCAATAGATTATAAAACTGTATTTGATGCACTCAGAGTTTAAGAAAATAATTATTGCATTTAATACAGGCAAATAATCATTGCCGCTTTCGGCTTAAAACATCTGTTATGCCCATCACTAAAGCATTATTTTTATTTTCAAGGTACTACTCACTGTTTTCTGGTATGTTGCATGGAATAAAGTGAATACATATCAACAATAGTGGGAAATATTATGAGTTTACTTACTGTAATAAAAACAGCAGCATTACACAAAATAATCTTCACAGGCACGTCTTAAACAGCATCTGACTGCAAAAATGTAGCTTTGACGAAACACTTCATTGTTGGATATTAAAATGCCAAGGCTTATCACGGTAAAGTGAGCACTTTTGAAAGCCTAAAGATACACTTGTATTTAGATTCCGTATACTTCCGCCATATGTGAAATTAATATTGCCGTGCGTCTGGTTACATTATTCATGCGTCGGTCAAGTAAAACTACGCTATTATTAGAAAAGTAAATAATTTACTATTATGCTTGCTCATATCACTCATATGCATTAAAAATATAGAAAGTAGATCTAATTATTTCAGTTTTCTCAAATGTTTTCCTGAAACTTTTTATTCAGTGCTAAGAAAGAGAACTACTTTCTCTTCGTCGTTATCAACTTTCGAGGGTGCATGCCAGTCATTGTACCCGTGAAAATACATGCAGGAAGGGGCAGCGACTTTTTTCAAAGTATGATTTCAAAAGTGCTCACTTTATCGTGAAAGCCTATATGAAAGGAAACATAAGTTGTCCTGCTATGTCTTTCACATTCGTTCATCGTTAACCAAATATGTGATAAAAGGAAGCTAATGCTGCATAGAATAGCGCAACTACAGTCAGAGAATGTCAAATCCTCCCACTCCCTCCATATTCTACGACCATGCCCTTACCGCGCCCGCGCTCTTTGCCACGGACGCAGTGGTAAGCCGCCCCTGAGCAGATCGTCCGGGAGACGGATATGTGGGGGTGCCATGTGTGGGGCGGCATGCTGACTTCTCGGAGCACACCCTGCGAACTTGTGAGAAAAGGGTGTTTGTGTTTCTTGCCCCCGAGGGGTGGGGGTGGGTGGTAAGGTGGGCGACTCCTCGGGAGTGCTCTTTCCTGTTCTCGTCCCCAATCGAATTCGGTCGAGTATTCGCGTGGTCTGGCCCGGAGAAGGAATCGACGACGTCTCGTCTTTTATACGCGCGGCCTCGCGCTCCTTCTAACTCTCTTTTTCTCCTCTCGCCTGTCGACGACGGTCCTAATGGTGCGCCACAATGCGTCCTTCCCCCCCCCCCCCCCCGCTTCTACATACCCCGGCCACTTTGGCCTGTCACGAACCGGGCCGTAGTTCCCTTGCACGTCACAGAGACCTGGTTCCGCGTCCCTGCCTGTTCCGGCCGTATCTCATTCGCTTCCTCGACCAAGCGAGAGCCAAGGGAGAGGTTAGCGGGAGCAGCCATATACACTGGCGGTCTGTAATCCATTCACGGTTACTTCAGCCTTTTCTGAAGCCCTGCTAAAATTCTACTTCCAGGATATTCCTCCGCCTCGTGCAAACTAAGCTTAACTAAGCCTGGAAAATTACACCAGAGGACGACGCACCACACTCGTGCACACTCAGTTGTAACTATATTTTGTATAAGAACTATTTCTCACCAGGCTCTACCAACGTATCTATTTTCTCCCTGTTTTTTAATTCAAATTATTTATAAATGAAGCATTATAATTTATAGATAAAATATGAATAACATATCAATTTAGCAGAAACAAAAGAACTTTTTATGAGCACAAATATGAAACGCTTGTGATATATCGCATATGTTGGAAATAACTAAACACGTCATACATCGAGAAATTTTTCAAAGGTTTGATTCAAAAAGGCCAAAGAAATCGTGAATATACTCTATAGTCCATTACACCAAAGGGACATTCATGCACTCAGTGTAATAATATTCCGCATAAGAACTATTTCCTATTAGGCATTACGAACACTTATCTTCTCACTGTTTTATTTATGTTAATAATGAATTAAATATTATAATTTATAGATAAAATATAAATGTCCAATTTAATAAAAAATAATGCACTTTTATGTTTACACAAGTACAGAACACTTGTGATACACGGTATATTCAGGAATGCGTGGGGTGATTTTTCAAAGGTTTGATTTAAACATGTGCTAAACCGGGAATAGACTATAGCCGGTC
Source organism: Dryococelus australis (assembly GCA_029891345.1). NCBI lineage: Eukaryota > Metazoa > Arthropoda > Insecta > Phasmatodea > Phasmatidae > Dryococelus > Dryococelus australis. The sequence continues at coordinate 319,601,854 of CM056995.1, forward strand.
ACTGCGGAAGTGATATTCCCTACGCGGGCATCGTGACCTGCTTAGGGCGCCGCCACGTTCGTCGTCAGATATGCAGAGTTCCAGTAAAAGAGATTCCGTTGAAAAAATTGTAATGGTTTTAAGTCGCGTATGTTATTGACCAGCGCGTAAAGACCGGCCTCGTACATGTTGAGATACTGGTTCCTGGCTTATTTCAGTTGTTCAGGGACATTTATTTGGAATCTATACCTCTCTGGCAATGTGTGTACATTACGCTGTAGAACAAACAAAAATTTTTCAACTTTTGTCAACTTGCCAGACATCCCATTTCATGTTACAGGCACCGAGGGGTGAATGAGAGAACGAGAGAGGCAAAATAATGTCGTGTGTATTGTATGTTTTTAGGAAGAGATGACCTGCAAACATTTTATTATTAAGTGGCATGTATTGTAGAATATACTGTAGTTGTAAACTTTTAATACGAGGAGTAGAAACTTCGTGTCAGTAATAAATCATTTAATTAGCGGACTGGACCACATCGTCATAATCACCCATTCGAATAATGACTGGGTTTTGGTCACCTGACATGTTTACGGCGCAATGCCTGATAGACACGCACATTTAAAACACGTTGTTTTTGGTGTTAAACACGCTAATAATGTCTTAAATCTATTGAATTACTAACCTGTAATGTACTAGCCATATTCACGTTACCTTAAAAAGACGCTTGAAGACCTTGGGTAACGAAAAACGTGTGTAAACGTAAGAAACATTTTTCCATGTGCCATAACGTCCAGCCATGGCATACAACTGTAGCGGTTCGCCACTTGATGGCAGCACCAGAGGCGACCAGCCCGGCAGACTGCTCGCCACCTGTGCGCGCGCAGTGCAAAATTATGACGTTTGGTTACACAAGTTCCTGCAACCTGGTCAAGATGCCGGAAGTGTGATGGCGTATTTCAATATTATTGGTGGTTTATTTTTCAATTGTGTAGACCCCTCTAAGGGAAATAGGTGACCGCTGCGTCGGCTCGCCTTATTTGGTAACGTCAACCACCATTGGTCCAGAATCCCATGACTCTAAGGTGTATTGTAAACACCACGTGATTTTGAAATCACGTTATTTTCTGAGGAATGTAACGTATCGTTGCTGTGATTGGTGGCGCCATTTGGCGGAACTGTAAATAATCCCTGTACATGCTTCGTTCGGGGTCAGTCAGCGACCTCGAGGGGGCATACTTCTACAAGATAAGAAGTATTCTGGATTTAATATATAAATGTAGGCTCATCAAGCTGTAGGACCTTTTACGTCATTTTGACGTTAGGCGAGGGCCATGATGGCCGAATTTTTAAGACTTTTTAAATGATCGCGAAATGTTGGTTTCTCATCGGAGATTTTATAAGGGGTAATGTTAACTTCTGTAACCAGTTTGTGACTCCCTTATAAACAAACTGTTACCAAGTCATTAATGCAGGTATTTTGGTCGTAAACATTTGTAACCCAGACCATAATGGTGAGAGTTGGTCTTACACTTTTGCAACCAAGTCACGCCTTATTGAGGTTGTGCTGTTAACTTTTGTTTGTAACCAAGTAATGTCAGTTGCGGCTATTGTAATCTATGCTCGTGACTTTTGTGGTATTTAATATTTGTTAAATAATGAAAAACTTTACGAAGTTTTAGAAACTCCTTGAAAATAGTATTTGCTTGCGGGAGTTAGGGCTGGGAATTGTTCAGCAGTTGCTCCTGTCCACTTGGGATCGCGAGCAGATTATATAGGCCTATATGGGGAAAATACTGTGTAATATTTTGAAGTTACAATTTTCACGTAATAAGCGGTATATTAAATAAGATTAGTTTATTGGGATTATTAATTGTAATTGTGAGCATATATATTAGTTACAAGATAAGTAGCAGTTTTAGTAATATCCAGATGACCCTTAAATACTGTAGGCCTATATAGGCCTTTGGCAATGTTAATTTCATTAACCTCTGAAGAATCCGAAGGACCATTAAAACGAATCATTGTGCTTGAGTTTCTCTCGAAAAAAACTATCGACCTGCCGCCATCTTGTGAAAACACTGATCTTCCTTTTTTGAGTCGGGCTTGCCCACTGTCGCAGCACATAATTTAATGATGAAGTCACATAGTACTATTTACAATCCAAACAAACACAAACATCCCCCCGACCAAAACGAAGTTTTCATTACTGGGAAGGAAGGGGACACAACTTTCGGGTGGGACGCTGGAGAACACCTTGTTCTGTGTGAATGGAAGCTACTCGAACGATTCCATCTGTTCCTGGGTTAACTTCAGTAACCCATCCCAACTTCCACTTGGTAGGAGGTAACTGGTCGTCCTTAACCAGCACGAGGGTGCCCACAGTGATGGACGGCTGTTGATCTGTCCACTTGGACGTCTGCTGCAGAGTATGTAGATAGTCTTGACTCCACCGTTTCCAGTAAGTTTGGTGCATTTGTTGGATTAGTTGCCAACAATTCAAGCATGAAAGAGGGGTGTTTGTCAAATCAGGTTCTGGAATTGCTGTCAAATGTTCCATTTCCAGGAAATGTGAAGGAGTGAAAGCTGTAAAGTCCTTAGGATTGTCGCTAACAGAAAAGAGAGGATGAGAATTCAAAATTGTCTCAACCTGAACAAACAAGGTATTCAGTTCTTCATAGGTCAAAATTTGGTTGCCAACAGCCTGTGATAAGTGCTTTTTCACCATTTTCACTCCCGTCTCCCATAGTCCTCCGAAATGTGGTGCTGCTGAAGGATTCAGGTGCCAATGGATACCTTCAGATGCCAAGTTTGTAAACATTTGTTGGTGATGTGCTTTAGAGGTTACAAAACTGCACAACTCTCTCAGTGCTGTCTTTGCCCCGACAGAATTGGTGCCTTGGTCTGAGTACACATGAGCACAGATTCCCCAACTGCCTGTCATTCTCTTGAGTGCGGCTAGGAATTGCATTGTGGACAGTCCTGTCACAAGTTCCAGGTCCAGTGCCTTTGTACTCATGCACACAAAAAGGCGGAGATATGCCTTGTAGGATTTTGCACCTCTCAATCTTCCCATGGTGACCATAAATGGGCCAGCATAATCAACCTCAACATGCTCGAAGGCTCGAGTTTGTTGCACTGTGCAGTTAGGCAAGTTACCCATTTAAGGAGCACATGGTTGTGGCGAATGGTGGAAACATTGATTACATTGTTTCAGCCTATGTCTTATGGTGCGACGAGCCCCTAGTATCCAATAATTCGTCGGGGCAATGAATGTATAAACAGAGGGCCTGCATGAAGATATTTTTGTGATCAGAACCAATGAGCAATAAACTAAAATTATGTTTGGCAGGAAGTAAAAATGGATGCTTTTTTTTGGTAACTTTGGGAAGAATGTTGGAGGCGGCCTCCCACTTGCAAAAATCCTTCTCCATCCACAAATGGATTTAGGCTCCACAACTGGTTGGTGAGTTGTTTCCTTGTTTGCATATTTTCAATTTCCCTGCTGAAGCTTGTTACGTGCACAATCTTCACCAAAGCAAGAAGAGCATGCTGTAGTTCGACAGTGGTGAGCGGCTCTCAGCTGGGATGACTTGAACGACAATTGTTCACAAATCTAAAACAATATGCGATAATCCTTTGTAACTGAGCTGAGTCTGAGAAGAGTAATTAGTGAAAGGAAAAGAAACCATTTTTATTACTCTATCTGCAAATACCTCTTGCTGTCTTTCTGATTCCAACTCTTCTTGATTTATTAGATTTTTACTGAATTCACTACCATTAGTGGTAGGGGCGAACTGAGATAGCCAGGGAGGCCCTTTCCACCAAAGAGGATGGTCGAGAAGATGCAAGGGTAACAAGCCCCTGGAAGCACAATCCGCTGGGTTTTCCTCAGCTCGAACATGCGCCCAGTGCATGGTTGGCACAAGAGATTGGATCTCACCAACTCGATTACGAACAAATGTCTTCCATTCCTTGCTTTCTGATTTAATCCAAGCTAAGGCCACCATGGAATCCGACCAAGCGAACAGCTCCAGCCCTGGCAAAATGGCGTAGACTTCAACAACAACCTTTATCAGCTTGGCAAGTAATTGAGCAGCACACATTTTGAGTCTTGGTAAGGTGGGAGCCTTAAGAGGCGCTACTTTAGATTTGGCACAGACCAGAGATACTACAACCTTATCGGTCGCTTCCACGCGAAGTTATATTACAGCAGTATATCCTCTTTCTGAAGCATCTGCAAATCCATGCAACTCAAACCTTTTAGCTCCCAACAGGACTACACAGCATGGGAGTGTCACCTTTGAAAGATCATCCAGCTCTTTCTGAAACAGACACCATTTCATCAACAATATCTCTGGAGGTGAATCATCCCAACCTAATTGCAGTGACCAGAGTTGTTGGATAGTCTGTTTAGCAAACAAAACTACTGCTGTTATCAGACCCAAGGGGTCAAAGATTCTCGCCAACATTTGAAAATACTGACCGTTAGGTACATTTGATACCTGCAGCAGGTTGTAACAAGAACGAGAAACAATCAGATTTCGAATTCCACAACAAACCAAGAACCTTTATAGAGTTATTTTCAGGGCATGAGAATGAACGAGATCTGGAAGAATTATCTGGTGGAAAAACCTGACTCATTACAATTGAATCATTAGAAGCCCACTTGTGATGAGTAAAAACACCTGATTCAAAGATGCCTGTAAGCTATTGCTGAAGAGCAATGGCTTCCTCAAGATAACTAACGCCAGTCAGGATGTCATCCATGTAAACATCTTGCATGATTTTTTGAGTCACAGTGGGGAAATTATCCTTTTCATCTAGAGCCAACTTCTGAGTGACTTTTATCGCTTGGTAAGGTGATGACGAAAGCCCGAATGTCACTGTGTTGAGAATCTAGTTTCAAGGTACTTAAAACAAATTTCGAGTTTCCAACAGCCTTAGTAGATTGTATACTCTCCCACGACCTTCCATTATTATTGGCACACTCGGATACTTGTGACTGTCTTTCCAAAAACGACATAAATTTTTGAAAACAAGTTTACACACTAATAAGTGCAGCGGTATTGCATCCCAATTATTTGTAGGTAGTCCTAATACCTTCAAGGCGCCCATATTTTCCGTAACTATATTAAGCAACGCTTTAATAGATTGTACAGAATCTGCACTTACCATAGATGCATCGAAGATGGCATCTAATTTCGTAATTGGCATTCATCACTGGCAAGGTGCATACCAAGGCACTGGCTTCCCCTTGCAGCGATGATTTCAGGTACAAGAATTTTTCCACTGCATGCAACTGGTCATTGTTATGCACCAGTATAAGAAATAAGTCATAAAAGGATTGCCACAGTGTCACATCCCCATTAAATATTGGCAGTTGTATAGCTGGCATTTTTAGGGCCGACGCCGTGTCTTTATCTGCCCTTACAGCACTATGCCTAGGACTCAAATCGTTTTACAGAGTATCCTTTATAGAGTCAATTTCAAAACATACTGTGTCAAATTTATCCCACAACGACTTAGATTCGACCGGTTTTGGGGGTTCATAACCACAACAAAGTATCTCCAAGCCCAAGATATCGGCTTCAAATTTGTTTTTGGTTTTTTTCGATTTCCTTTCACATCGATCGAAAGAAAGCACATTTTTCACCCTCTTCAGGGTTTGCTAGCGCTTTTCTTTCACCTTCCAAAATTAAATTCTACCTTCGTTGGTGCGACTGCAGTTTTGTGTTCAAAACATGTTCACTTTTGAAATTTTAACGGGAATATTCTTTGTGTACGCATTCACTTAACCTAACTTTGCAATTTTTACCCATCACGAATTAATTTTTGCTAGAGAATGTGCTAAAATTTTCACATATGAACGCAATCAACTCAAGAAGAAAATAACTGATGAGGCCGACACGATCTGATGCCACCAAAATTCTTGCCACAGCGCATGCCCGCCTTTCACGAGTGTACTTCACCATTTGTCACTTGAACACATACAACGAAACGTAAACTTGGTCGCGGTTTGCGCAATTCGGCCCGGCATTGACCATGTTGATTTCATTAACCTCTAAAGAATCTCGAGGACCATTAAAACGAAACATTATGCTTGAGTTTCTCTCGACAAAAACTATCGACCCGCCGCCATCTTGCGACAACACTTATCTTCTTTTTTGTGTCGGACTTGCCAACTATCGCAGAACATAATTTAATGATTTAGTCGCATAGTACTAATTACAATCCAAACAACACTGTTTATAACACAAACAGGCGATATAGCTCCGTTTTGTATTCATTTAGTATGTTTTCCATCCAAAGTGTTTATTACTGTTAACGCTAAGAATTCTTTGTAAATTGAGAAACGCATGTATGTAGCTTAAACTTTTTTTTTTTTTTTTTTTTTTTTTTTTTTGGTGGCGCTAGCCCTTATCAATTCTTTCGTAGTAAAATTATATTTGCACATTTTTTCCACACAATTTTCGGAACATATGCATTGCAGGTACACTGTATTAAATATGGATCACTTATTAGGCTCGGTGTTTTGGCATTTCTTGTGTGATTAATTTACACAAAAGATTAACTCGCTCCAGAATTCTGTGCGCACTATGCGGTTTATGCTGTGCATTTACAGGCGATAGAGCATTAGGTTTGCCAATATCAACCATATATATAATTCTATTTTTTTTAATCTTGAAAATTTTCTTTTTGTTTACGTCAACATGTTTATCACCTTAGTGGATCCAGCTCCCGTCCAGGTCTGAGCTAGCTTCCATTTTGACCGGAATAGGCCAGCAAACTAGGTAACATAGTAGACGGCTACCTTGTGGACCAGTGTTCGATCCATATTTCATTAGCATCACGGCAGCTAATAGTACCTTAGAAGCTGAATTATAGGCTGATTCCGATCCGATTTCAAAACTAGCTAAAAAAGAAAAAAAAAACCTTCTGGACTTGTGAATGAATTAATGGTTCTTAAATAGTACACAGCCTAAGGCTGACGTATTTTTTACTAGCAGGCCGCCATCGCTTCGCTCAGGTTTTATGGAGCTATTAAAATACATATATATGCAGCGTGTTTAAGAAACATGTGTACAAACTCGGGCACGTGATTCGTGATCGGAAAAGAAGAAAATTGATATAGGACACCCATGGTTCATCTCAAGTAATAGGGGTTGTAGAAGCTCCTAAAGCCGGAGGGCGATAAGCATATTATTTGGAATATTAAGCAAAGTACTTGGCGTTAGAGGAACACAAATTGGTATACGGATTAATTAAACCCATACATTGGATAAAAGGAAGGCATGGTCCGTCGTACACACCCCTATCACGTAAATAATAGGGGTTGGCATCCTTTGATTGCATGCGACATTTACACCCTGAGGTTAAAGTGGTTGTGTATACCATTGGATGAAGCAGGTCGTGTAATTAGCTAATAAGCCTCTTAGTTGCAACTCTCTAGGACCCACCGTTTCCGGTTAAATCGCTAACGAAGGGTACAGTGGTAGCAATGCCATGGCCTAGTGAGTAGGCAACCCTTCCTGCACACGGAGGAATTCAGCGGGCATTCCCCGCCGAATGAATGAAGAGATTTTGCTCGGCTCGTAACAGCGAGGTATTGAGAGCCGATGAGGGTGATTGAGGTGAGTATGGAGCAGTGCCGGAATGAAAGGGCGGGGCAAACGGTAGATCCCCGAGAAAACCCGCGACCAGCGACATCGTCCGGCACGACGTGTTACATCGTGCATCATACCACCAACATGTGCTTAGGACTGGTGCAGTACGACCAAGTCATAGACGTTTTTAGATTTAAGTTTAGGTTATTTTGTATCGGCCTTCTCGCAATCGACCTCCCGGCATAAAAACGAAGAGGTTAAAAAGCATTCTTGAAAATAAAAACTGGCACAGAGGAGATGGAGTCTCCTACTGATCGTCCAACGACACTCCTTGGCTTGCCGCGTATTAGATGTCGTGTCGAGTCCCGCAGCTTTCTGGCGCCTACCATGGACGCAAGCCGCAAGGCTACGCGACGCCCAGACACGCACCTACCCTCTTACTGCGCTTTGTCACGCCACTGTTCACCGCGCCGATTGCCATTCATGGAGGCTTTCACTTTCGGCGTTGCACTTGGCGAAGCTGGCAATTTAGAAAATACACTTGTGGTTAGTGGAACGACACTGCATTGCGAACGTAAAAGGAAGTCATTCACATAAAGGCTGTTCACGATAAAGTTGGCACTTTTGAAATCAACCTTAGAAAAAAGTCAGTGCTCCTAGTTGCAAATATTTTAATCGGCGCACTCAGTGACATGCGCCCAGTAAAAGTTGGTAACGATGGATAGGAAGATTTCCATATCTTAACGCCGAATAAAAAGTGTTAAGTAACCATTCGTGATAACTGAAATAATTTCTATAGCTTTCTTTTGTTTTTATTGCTTCGAAGTGTAACAGTTAGCAGATTTTTAATACTTACTTTTATAATAATTTTACAGTTTCACTTGACCGACGCATGACGAAAACGACGAGGCCCATGGCAATTATAATTTTACATAAGGCGAAAGAACATACAACGTGCATACAAACAGATCTTATGCAGGGCTTTCAAAAGTGTTCATTTTACCGTGAACAGCCTAAATTGCTGTGACGGCCTTCGTGCAGTGGACAAGTTGGTTTCCTCTCATCCGCGTATCCCAAGTCTTCAAACAGTTGGCTGGTCTAGCTCAGTTGCATACTTTCGGGAGGCATCGTCGAACACAGAATCATCCTTCGTAGTCGCTTCGCGCGCGACACGGTTTTCATGTCCTACAATCCTTCAGGCTGCCCATTCATCGTCATGATTACCACGAACTTGCATAAAAAATCGAGCCTATCGGATAATGATTTGTTCTGTCAGTCTTATGATGCCGTACTGAACTGGGCGTCGAGTTAAGGGGATATATTTATGTCTGGCATTGGTTTATTCGCCTTTTAGCCTACGTTCCTTGGAAAGGTAGGCTCATGCAATTATACAAATGTCTGTCTGGGATCTATATCTTTCCCTTAATAACTTTTATTTACTACAGAACAGACTGCAATAAAATTCTATAGGAATATGTCTTCACGAACTACTTTTTCGGCGCTACTTTTTTTATAAAGCAATAATTCTGTATTTCTAAAACTATTTAAAATTACTAAGTACACCAGTATATAAGTATCAATCTGCAATGTATCGATCCGCATGATTTACGTTCATGGCAATGTAACAAGCGTAAACTATCGTATCAACACTTGAGTGAAATCATTTAACCTCAGTTATTACTAATTATGGACTTGTACTGTGCACAGTGTAAGTAGCAATGGTTCAGTTAGAGACTATAACCACATATATTTAAAAAAAAACTCGTATTACATTAGTAACAAAATATATAAACTTTATACCATATTTGACCTCAAATACTTTTATACACTAGAGAAAAACAACGCACATTTTTCCATTTATGTGAGAATGCCTGGCAGTGTCATTTCTTGCGAACTTCTGCTGTTTTGTAATGCATTTAGTTGCAATAAAATACTGAATACCAACATAATTTACGTGTTACTTTGGTTTACTCTTCGATATTATACTCTTGTATGAATGATTGCCACGCTCAGGATTGGTCATTACTCAATAAAATACAATTTTTACATAATCAGCAATGATTTTAATGCGATTTTTGTTCTACTAATTAATACTTTGGTGGGCCATGTTAACATCTGAGATTTAAATGAACGAGACGCTTATTTTCAATGTGGCAGCCATGTTAATACTTTAAGTTAATTTGTTATGCTATACCATACCGTTTGACCCATTTCGACCAAACTTTGTATGCTGAAAGTACAAACTACAAACATGAAATATGCTGTTACACTTTGGGTATCATTTTGTAAGATAGCGCCACATTAAAAGTAAAGATTTTGTCATATTTCGGGAAAAAATCAACTAATTCCGGACAAATTTGTCAAACAAAAAAAACTACGGCACATCATGTAAACCGATATGTTTTAAGTGGTTCAGGCACTTAGTTTAAAAGTAGCGTACATATACAGGTCGTCAAGTAATTCGCGGATACGGACTGTCGCGGATACGGACTGCACCACACGAATCTATGGTCAAAACTAAGTAGAAAATACTTATACGAAAAAATACATTAGACGCTTTATTTACGAGAAAACCACCATGAAAGTTCCAAAAACCATTGTAGCAAACACTCGGTATGCCAATTAGATAAAGGTGAGGAGATGTGGCGATGCTGCAATTAATGTGTCGTCGTAAGACATGCGGCAAGGGAACGAGCCGAACTCAGTAGTGCCGAGGAGGCCATGGAGCTCACATGCAGTGTGTACTGGGACATGGAAATGGCCATGGGTGCATCCGGCGGCCAAGCTCCATGCATGCAGCGTGCATACAACGTTCAGAAAAGTGCATTGCTATGGGCAGAGCAAATTTCAAACATCTGTTATGACGTTTCTACGCTTTGTATGCTGATTTTGTACACTGTGCCTAACACGAAGTAGAGTCATTTTATCTATTTTAATGTTGTTTTTCTCGTAAACTAAGGCCCTTATGCAATTTTACCAAAGAATACTTTATAGGTAGACCTATGCCATTTGAACACATATTATTTAAGTGTATAACACATTTATTTAATTTGATATGGCGGCAAAATAAATATTTTAGTTTAATTTGGTATTCATACCATACAATTTGACCAATTTCGATCAAACTTAGTATGCGAAAGAATCGATTACAGGCGTGAAATTTGCTGGTATATTCGTCTTTTCCCCGCTATTTTGTAAGATAGAATCACATAAAGTGTTTGTATCATATCTCGGGAAACGATCAGTCGATTCCCTACCAAGTTTTGCAGGCCAAAAAATACTACGGTACGCCTTGTTAAGTACCTAATGTGATTTAAGTAGGTGTGGTACCTATTTCTTTAAATAACTGTAATATAAACATTTTTTATTATTCTGCTCTATCTACGAAATTATGTAAACCAGGTTCAACCAAACTGTGTATGCTGGCAGTAGCCCATATTAGAACAATAAAATGTGTGTGTACAGAACCTATTTTGTCCACAATTATGATATCGCTTCTTTTATGTCATTCTCGGGAAACAATCGACCAACTACCACGAAATTCGACAAACAAGTATTACTGCACAAGGCCACATATACTGATATGTTTCTAAGTAAATCATGCACCTATTTTCAAAATATTAGCTAAAAAAAAAATTTGTTTTAATACATACACGTTTCTTTTATCTCGGTCTTAGAGTAGGGCTTACTAAATCAAATTTACTTGCAAGCTCGTAGGAAAGTAGACTGATTACTTAACTTCCTGTTTTATCGCAAATTCTATCGCAGAAAGTTTATGGAAAATTTTTGATAAGACTAGGTAAATATAATAAATAATTATCTTTGCTTTAGCTTAGCTAGTATTGTTTTTTTTTTTAACCAGTTTTTGCTAATAGTAAAATACTACCATTTGCGGGCCAAAGAATCGCAACAATACCGACTTCGGAAAACACCTTGTGGATTCGTAGTGAGTAGTGCAAAATACGTTCTGTAATTATGTGGTATACAATAATTCCAATGGCCGGGATCAGTCCATTTTGTGTGGATAGAAAGAGAAGTTGAGATGTCCTGGTGTAAACATTTCGTAGTGCAATACGCCATTTTTAGCGGTCGTGACCCTTAGATTATGGTTTCTTGTATTAGGATGAGCACTTAAGCCATATTTCGCAATTCGTAAAAATTGTCCTAGTAGTTGTTTTACTTACTGAAGTGAAAGTTGAAATTCACATGTTAATGTCTGTGGCAAGGTCGATGAGAGGATAGTAGTATGGTGCCAAAACCAATCTAAATTCGAATCAGTTGAAAACCACTGATTCGCAGTGAAATTCGGCTACTTGAATCAGTGAAAATGGCTCCTCTCAGAATCAGTGGAAAACCACTGGCTGTTTTGGTGAAAAAATTTCACTGATTGAATAAGTGACGGCCGACTGCAGTGGCAAATTAAATATTGATTCTATTGAATTCAGCCAAATGAGTACGTGAAATAAACATATTTACGACTACTATTTATATTGCGCAATATACCGCAATTGAAAAACGTTAAAAAAAAATTCGGAGGTAGCCGGTATTGAACTCACACGCCTTTTCCACTTCATTTTTAGACCATTGCCGTACTATGTGCGGTGCGAAGTCATGTTGAAAAGTAAGAGGGAAAAAAAAATGCTATAATTCTTAACGAAATCGTGAAGATTTAAATTGTATGCCCTAACTTTTCGTTTTTGGTAAAATTGGTACTGTTAAATTGTTAAAACTAATAATATATATGAGAACACACTCTTCGCTACATTACATGCAGTTTAAACCTTCAAACAGAGCACTGTGATGACTACGTGGAAACGAAATGAAAGACATGAAAACGTAATGAATGGCTGAATGTTTATATTACCTCTTAAAATGGTGTTTTGAAAGATGAAATCTATTTTAGAACGTATTTTGTATTGGTTTTATTAGTTAATTAGTTATCTCACTTGATACACGTTGTTTAATGGCAATTTATAAATGTTGTTTCGACGGCCATTTTGACACTCTTGCTGTTTCACTGATCCATTAGTCAAAAAACAAACCACTCAAAAACAGTGGGGGAAAAAAAAATAAAAGACTAATGAATCAGTGGAAAACGTCACTAAATCAATAAGTGAAGGAAATGTGGCATTTTTTCACTGATTTATCAGTTAAATTCACTGAAGTGACTGTTGAATCAATCAGATACTGTTGACTGATTGAAACAGTGAAATACTAACCGATTCATATTTAGAGAGCAGATCAAGATGGCCTACCCTAGGCACACACCAGTCGTTTCCAGCCAAACTTAAGGATGCACGAGGTTCGATGAGGTAAAGGAAGGGGAATTAGCTGTTTAATCAAGTATATAAGACAGTGATATGCATCAGACGAAACGCAATAGAGTATTGGGGGACAGTTCTGTGACCTGGGGACACGAGTGGAAAGTGGAGATTGTTTCATTCATGCTAAGGCGGACTTCCAACTCCCTGAGGAAGATCTCAGATCATCGCTGAGAACACTTATTGCTCCCCTCTGCTTTCTGAACCTACCGCCAAGACCGCCGGTGGCCGTGCTCGAGCCCAAGAACCGCCTGTCGAAAGTTTCGGCTCGGGGGAATACAGACGAGGCTCAGACGGCCCGGGATGGGCTATGTCGCAGTCCGTTGATCAAAGGTCTTCGGTAGCTGTGTTCATTTAGTCGCTATGCTAGTGTGGTGAGGAACATTCAGTGCCGACCTTCGTATCGTCATGGTATGTTATGACTGGCTGGAAGTATTCTATGTGCTGCGAGGCCTAAATTCCTGGGAGCGCTAAAGACAACGTAGGCGTTTACATCCAATTATAGGTCGCCTTTATGTGCAAGGCACTGTAGTGCAGTATTTCTTTCGTTAACCTGCCTGTATTGGATTTTCAGTAGTAACTATAATTATATAATGTAATAATAATTATAAATTTGTGCTACATATCCGTACGTTATGTGCAGTAACCTGTACCAGAACTGTCATTTCTAAAACTGATCATGAAATACTCGTATTAACCCCATTTCACTTAAAAAATACATATTTTATATGGAGATAATAAAATGGAAACTAACAGTCGGTGATGAAAATTTTCTCAAATGCTATTCATACCTATACAGACACCGCACAGAAATATTGAACAGTTTTCAAATGGCACTATATGACTGTCACTCTGCACTCTGTGTAGGGGCTTGGACATTGTTTCCTTAAAGAAGCCTAACCTGGCCTCACCACGACCTCCTCCCAGAACCAATCCCGAATGGGGTATACTGGGATCACTACTTTAATTCTTAAACCATTCATCTATTGGATGTTTCAGTGTTATAGGTACAACCTGCAGGGGTGTGTGCAGGACAATGAAATATTGACAAATGCACTAAAAATTTGGTCCGGAAACCTATAGTTTCCGACATATGACATACAAACATTTGCAACCATTGCATTCTTACAACCCTTTTCATGCCTTTATGTTTCAGGTACCAGCCCTCACATTGAATGGTAACAGCTGTGTGCTTTCGTAGCAGCATTCGTAGTAGTTGTCATGGCTGCATACACATTTTCTAACGAAGAGATGGCCAATATCTATTTCATGTATGTACCTGCTAATAGCAATGCACAGGAGGCCTCACTATTGTATCACGAAGCATTCCCTCAAAAATGATGGAACCTCGTGAAAACTCGGCTGTCTGGTATTCTTCTGTGAGGAAACACTTCATAGTACAATGGTGCTGCCTCCCATGCGTTGTCATTAGTACGTACATACATGAAAGGACTGTTGGCCATCTCTTCGTTAGGAAATATGCATAGAGCCATTGCAACCCCTTTAAGGGTAATGTAGCACGAACATCGTATATTTACATAGGTTTTCTCACAATTTGTTTTACAGAGGATTTCTCGAAATTTTTGGTTCAACAAGACGTAAATAACAATTTTGAACATCTTATTACATCATTAAAAATTCTCTGCATTCGTTATTCTCAGATTTCTGATTGAAGACAGAAAAAAATTAATTTCCTTTCTTCCATCAGTGCTCCGAGAATAATGATGGTAGTGAGAATCTAACAACGTAAAAAGGCGTTGAAAATTATTATTTACGTCTTGTGGCGCCAAAAATTTCGATAAACTCTTTGGAAAACGACTTATATCGATAATTGGGTAACTATGCTACTTTCATGCACCATTCCCCTTAAGGCTGCTACAAGTGCACGCAGCTGTTGACATTCAATCTAAGGGTTGGTGCTTGGAACATAAGGTATGAACAATAATGTAATAATGAAATGGTTCCACATACGCATGTATGTTTTCAAAGACTTTTGTCATTATTTCATTGTCACCTACACACCTCTGCAAGTTGTATCTATAATATTGAAACATCCTGCATATATCATGCAGATTTTACTAGGCCAACAGTTTCCTCAGGAAAATATTGTCAATAGTCGATGTGCCCCATAAATCATAACACCCTGCTGCAAAACATTTTCAAACATGCGCTGTGATGTTCATTGGGTGAATGTGTCCAAAATATCAATATAATCTGGGATTCACCTATCATTCCCCAATAATTCCATACCATGGCTATTGCCACCTCTACCACCCAAACCATCTTTTGTCGCAGTCATATGATTTTGGTCTATCCTATTAGTGATTACTCTTAGTTGGAAATTTTTCGTCATCGTATGGCAAATCATCCAGCTAAGCAACAGAGGAAATCAGATACGGGTTTTCTTGGTTCATGGCACCCTGCACATTCCAACTTTGGTCAGTTTCCAGTCAGTAGTGAAGTGTCAATTTACAGTTGTGCATCCCTTGTGACCTCAGACTACCTCAGCCATCAAATGTATAACATCTCTACCAATTTCACCTCCGCCAAGTCATCTGTTTAAATCTTTGTCAGGCATGTGCAGTCGTACAGAAGAACTGGTGTCGTGGCTACCCGCTCTTGTCGTCAGTGACAGGCCCAGCATGTAGGACCAGCTCTCTCCAGCAGTAAAACCCCAGACTAGCCTTAGGGATGCTCCCTCTTCCCCAATCCTGCCGGAATCAGGCTCAAACTAACAGGAGCCACGAGTCTACGCAGCTCATCCTGTCATCGGCAGATAGTGGATATTTGAGCCATTACCATCTTATGTTTCAATTCCTTTGCCACCAAACGCGGGGAAGCGACGGCTATGACATCCATTACGTGCAGCCCAGCTGCTGAGCAGAATAGAGCAGAGGGAACAAATTGGCATTGTTTTTGCATGTTTCCATGCCATCCCGGTCTGAGCGCCCAATCATTATGCACCTGACCTCCAATAGTGCCACTATTCCATCCCACCTTACACAAGCAAACCCCTCTATGCCTACTAACGACCATCTCAGAATAGGTGGCCATAATATTATTGTGTTCATTGTCATCATCAGTGGCCCCTGACCAAGTGGTATGCCATTAATTAAACTCGTCTAACCATCGCCCAAGATGAACGACTTAGTCCGGCCAGACTCGGTAACCCGACCTGGAATGAACCAGCGAGAACACTTGTGATATAATTTCTCAGTTTACCCATTTTATGCAGGCGTTCTGTGCATATGCCGTTTAACCTTCACGCTCTCTGCCAATACATGACCTGCAACGTCTTAAATCTGACACACTGGGCAGAATGGTGTGTATGTAACATTTTAAATTTATGGAATTTTCCTTTATAATTCTCATGCCTTCTCAGGTACAGAGCTTGATAATGGCCTATCTCTCATTATTCTCAGATTTACGCTCTTCATTAGTACAGGTTTTCTACCTTGGCAGTTAACCCAAAGGAGTCCTCCCGCTTGTACTCCCACTTGTACTCGCAGATAGACAGTAATGGCCCCCGTAAATAAATGACATGCATCATTGTGACTGTCTTATAGGCCTTTACTACAACCAGAAAGGCTACTCTCTGTGCTTTTAGCAATTTCCTCATGTGGAACTGAGCAGAGACAGTATATCATGATGCTGCGCCATACATTATTATGGAAACAAAAACACTCTTGTAGATCGCCATGCTTGCGCTTGGGCATACGGCACTCTCGTCATCTCGTGGACAGCAATATAATTACAAAGGGAACCAGGTTGTTTTTGACGATCAGTATCGGGGGTGGGAAGCGGCCGTGGGTTGTGTTTAGAAAACATCCCGCCATTACCATAAAATGATTTCGGAAAGTCACCGAAAACCGAAGTCTGGATGGCTGGACTGAGAATCTCGGCCGATTCCACCCAGTGTGTTATCACTGCCGCGTGCGTCATTTCGTTCGGAACTTTCTTATCACTTCAGTTTACTCTGTGAGGACTCCAGAGTTGTGATCTGAAACAAGGATTGGACATGCACTCCTTAAGCTACGTATAATTAGCACACAGGCTCCGCCGTTTAGGTAAAATGCATAGGCGCATAGTAAGCAACAATTAAATAACAAACTGAGCACTATTACATAAATGACTTGAGGTCATCCTGCCATAATCAGGCTCTACGCTTCAAGTATTTTCTTTCGACGTGGAACTTAGCACTGCGCGATGTTACACGAGTAAGGGCGAGGAGGGGGAAGATGAGCCGCACGCCTGCCCCTGGCAATTCTCTTATCTCATTGTTTTGTTCCGGTGGCGCCGGCAGAAAATTCCTTAATTAAGCGCGTGGAAACGGAGTTAGAAACATCCTCCGCAGGATACGTCTGCCGGCACAGAAGCGGCCAAGCGCCCGCCTGCAGGCGCGTAGACTATAATTATCATCAAGTATGTGAATTAGAGATATTCTTTCAGTGGCACGCTAATACTTCGCGCGTGTATATTCTAGTGTTCTATAATCGAACCACTGTTATTTTGACGCGCCCATTCATATCTTAAGCCAGTAATAAACCAGAAATAATATGTCCATATCAGGTGCAACCAAGTTGAATGAAACAATAAGTTACTGATTTAACTAATGGGCCTACTTTCCTCAACGAGGGTTCCATTCATTTCCAAATAATTCTTAAAATCTGAGTTGGTAGGAAGGACTTCACTTCTCTTTGAAAGCAATAACTTTAGAAATTAAACCACAAACTTATGCAACAGTAGTGAGACTATTGCAAATACACACATGCCTTACTTGGGGACTTGAACCCAGAAAACCTCGTACTATAAGCTAGCGTGCAATCCATTACATAACTGAGGTCAGATTCGGAGTATCAACTTCGGATTTATTCAGCCTAATGTTTAGAATAATAAGGTTTACTAACCTAAAATATTTACAGGGCCTTTATTTTGAAAATAGGTGACCGAGGCACATAAAACATGTAAGATTACATAGCCTACCATATTGCTACTTGTGTAAAGAATTTGTTGAATGTCAGTTGTTTCATCCCTGAGATGAAATAAAAGTCTTTATTTTATTATTTGATGCAATTGTACAAAATTTCCAAAAGAAAGAGGCTCTATATACTACACTTCTAATGTATACTATCTACATAGACATTTTGGTTCAATTTGGTTAATTTATTAAATATGTATGTCAAACTTACCTAAATGTGTTATGAAGCTGTCATTTTGAGCTTCGTTGCCTGATGATCCATTTAAATAATGAAAGTTTACATGGTCTTCTGTAGCATTTGTGGTGTGCACAATTTGGTACAAATTTATTTGAAATGTTCCAGTGTAACATTTCGTGGGAATCGGTTGATTTATCCTCGAGACATGGTATAAAACCTCCATAATTTTCATGTGCCGAACTTCATAAATCGAGGACAAAGACGTAATGTAGCAATTTCGATGATTGTAAACTGCCAATATACAAAGTTAAGTTAAAGTATATTTCATAGTTTTGTAAATATTGCCCACAAAACTAAAATGATTTTATAGCCACCATTCTGAAAATAAGCTTGTTCTACTTTTAAAAAATACATTTATTATTATGACCTACCCCAGTACATCATTTTCGCCAAATTTTGTAAGAAACAGTTGATTGTTTCCCGAGATACGAGATAAAATCAATATTTTTTATTGCTAGGGCTAGCTTACAAAACGGCAGAGAAATGACGCACTCTATAGAAAAATTTGATTGTTTTAAAATAGGTACTGCCAGCATACAAAGTTCAGTTGGAATTTGTTTTGTTACTAAAATACTGTAAGCTATATTTATATAGCCACCATTCTGAATATAAGTGCCTGACCGACTTAAACATACCAGTTTACACCACCTGCTGCAGTACTATTTGTTTGCCAAATTTGGAAGGAATCTGTCAATTATTTCCCGAGATATGACAAACAATGTACTCGCATGGCTCTATCTTACAAAATGACGGACAAAAGATGCTTTATGTACATACAGTTGATGGTTGTAATATTTACTGCCTATATACAAAGTTTACTTGAAATTTATTATGTGGTTTTGACAATATATCATTCAAAGCTAAAAATAGCTATATGACCGCCATTTTGAGAATGAGTGTCTGACATACTTAAACTAATCATGTGACATCATCTGCATCAGTGCTACTTATTTGCCAAATTTGGTAGGAATCGGTTAATTTGCCAAATTTGATAGGAATCTGTTAATTATCTACCGAGTTATGAGATAGTAACTTTATTTATTCGTATTGTGCTATCTTCCAAAATAGCTGACATGCTGTAGATACTTTTAGTATTAAAATATTTTGTCGAAATTGGGTAATGGTATTGCAGATATACTAAATAAACTTAAAATATTTGTATTGCCACCATTTTGAAAATTAGTTATCAAGTTTGATATTTTACGTTTACATGGCCTATTATAGTATTACTTACATGCAAATATAGTGAGAATTGGTTCAATAGTTTTCGAGATATCATTTTAAATCTCTGTTTTTTCTGTGGGTGATTACGCAATGGTCAGCCAGTGTACAAAATTTGGTTTATATCGGTTGAATTGTTCCCGAGATTACGAACATATCCATAATAATTACATGGCCGCCATTTTGAAAGTAAGTTCCCGACGTGGTTGAACACTATTGAAGTCTGGTGTCCGTACTAAGTATCACTTGTGTACCAAGTTTGTTAAATTCGGTTAAAGCATTCAACAATTGAAAAGGAGGGACACATACACGCACATGCGCTCATGCATACACACAAATAAACATACACAAGTAGTAGGAGCATGTATGTTCTGGGACACTTTGCACAAGAGTGGCCTAAGTTGCATTTGGTGCAAAAATAGACTAAGTGTCTAATTGTCATATGCAAATTAGATTAATTAATTGTTTGTTTAACTGAATAATTAATTCGATTAATTAAATTGATTAATTCGTTTAATCGTTTCATTAAAATGTTTTGATATAATTTAATTTAAAGTTATATAATGATTTGATATCAAATAGTGTTTATTAATTTATTCATCTCATAAGGGTCATATTGACAGAGCAGGTTCTATGTTGACTCTGTGGGTTCCTGGGGCTGATTGACCAGAGGAGCAGGTTATAATTATTTATATAAGAGTTAATGTTGGTGTAAGAGTGGTATAAAGGACATTTTTATTTTTATTGTCTGTGACTGATATGCAGAGAGGGCTACACGGCTAGGTCGAATGTACAGAGGCATACTGAGGATTTAACTAGTTTAGATACAGGTGAAATGTTTTCTTTTCGGCGAAGTAAATATTTTTTAATTAAAACAGACGTTTAAATAGGTTACCGAACAAATTACTTTAATCGCACCTCGAATAGCATAAAAGTAACGAACTATTCCGGCGAAGCAAATGAAATAAGTACGAATCATTAACCAAAATACTTGAAACAAATTCTTCAAACTTATTTTAATCATACTATGAAACTGTTTTTCTTAGCAAAGTAACTGATCTTCGCTTTAATCACATAACATAAAATCGACAGACATGTATTTATGCGATTACTGAATGGAACTATAAAATTAAACTAAATGCCCAGCTAATATAAAATTACAACTTCCCACACATACTCGTATGTCACCCTCTTTGGCTCTCTAAATACACAACATAAACCAAACGAACTGATTGATTACACTAACTTACCTCAAGATTGCAGTGCTATGTGAGGTGCTATTTGAAGTGCTATGTGAGGTTCTAAGTGAGGAGCCTGTGGAGCTAACTGGGGAGCAGATTGCGATGCCAATTGCGGTGCTAGTATGGTGCCACAGGGTGCCATGTGGTGGTAGTGTGGTGCTATGTGGATGAGGGGAAGGAGGCGAATGTGGAGGGTGAGCAGGAGTAGGAGGAGGACCAGTCTTGCAAATTATATAATGTTTATTTAAAGTGTTGTTGAAAAAAATATTATGTAAGCACATGTTTGAAGAATAATATATCTTCGCAGTAAATAACAACATCAGTCGTAGTAATTATTTCTTTAGTATGTTAAAGTAAAAATCATATGTTTGCATTTTCTTGGAAACTTGTTAAAATTAATTTTTTTTTTTTGTTTACCAGCTATTCACTCTTTATCCTTGCTCTCCGGGGCAAGAGTCCATCTACCTGAAGTTGCGCAACCATTAGTAATAGTGTAGCTTGTCTCACCATTGCAGTACCTTCAGAGTTCATTCACAAGATTTTCTCGAGATTCTTGTTCATTCCATTATTTTTCAGAGTTCATTCATTCAGTTTCATACATTCATTTCCTTATTTGTTAGTGTAAAAAACATTGCAAAACACCCACAATTTACCCATAGTTAAAATTTATTGAAAATGTGACAAAAGGGAATCAAACTACTAAATAACAAGTCACAGTGTTCCCTTTTACTATTTAATTTTTTTTTTTCCAAAATCATCCTGAAAAACTATAAAACTATATTTAAAACTTTTCACAAAATAACATAAATATTTACACCTTAACAAACATCTACAAAAACATTCCTTAATACTATATTTACATATGAAAACACTTTTAAAAATTTTGCTCAAAAATTCATACACACATTTTACTTCATACAAATTAACATCATAGACATATAAACAAAGACATTTACAAGCATTTAAACTAAAAAAACATATACAAAAGGTGATTTGGTGCGTTGTCCTTGTAACTCACAGCCATGGTATTAAAACTCAAAATATACATTACATATATATGTAAAATGGTGATTCTGGTTGTCGTCCATTGCAGTGTTAGGGTTTAACGTCCGACATTTAACATCTGGGTTAAAATTTGTCAGACACACCAACACCTACAATGACTCCATGCATACACTCACAACAACAATCGCTTCAAGATTTAAAATGATGTAATCCCATGCTGTGTAGTGTAATTCCTGAATGACACAAAATACAACAGGGGTTATTGATTATATTTTAAATGTCATGCACTTATGGCAAAGAAGCAGCTTTGAAGAGGAGTATGGCATTGATGCATTATGTTTGAAGACAGCTCTGATGCAGATTGCAGTACTGAGCTGGGTATAGTGTGGAGTAGGGTGTTGGTTGCTGGCGATGGCGGCCGTATATTTAAAATGGTGCTAAAATTATTGTGTTAAGAAAAGAAAAATATTTACGTGCGAATCCTTTAGTGCCCCCAGGGTAAAGTCGATACTCCATCTGGCTCAATGAAGCGCTTATAGTCTAAACCTGACAACACTACTTTGGTCACACATTCGATGTAAACCTCGTAACCATGCGAACGGATCTGGTATTGGGTCCCCAGGACCCTGGTGCAATTATCGATGCAATCTCGGTAATCCTTGTATCAGAGGGATTGCAGCACGTTAGGTTTTCACACCCTTCGCCTTATGTATACACTGTTCAATCAAGACAATATATGTGCAAAGATGGGGACGTAAACCTACAAGTGTGTGATGATGCGGCCAGCACATTTATCCTTCATCACTCCGGTACGGCCTTTGTTCTCTGTCGAGAATCCTTGCGGGTTATCGAGCGCATAGTTGGATGTATCAAACCACATATTTAAATCTGGGGAAATTACTTTGTAAATATCTATATAGGCAATTTCGTAGATGAGGATGTTGATGTCGCAATATAAAAGCTGCAAGGTTGTCGGAGGAAATTTATCACACATGTACTTATAATGAAATTTGTAAAGGGTTAATTTGGAAAGATCAAGAATGGCAACACCATTATACAAAGGCTTGTTAAACATAACGGAGCTCTTTGACATTTCGACAAGGACAAGATTCTCATCGATGATATGTTGTGCCTGGAATATAGGATGCCCAATCAGTTCTGAAGCTACATATATAGTGTCATATCTGGTGACGACTCTTTGTACCTTTCCCGGGATACATTCTGCAACATTTTTCCATACATATTATTCATTGATTTAAAAAACGATTTCTCAAAGTTATTCGCAGCCTCGGCAAATCTGTCAATATTAAACTCATTATACAGAGCCATCCAAGCCTTCTGATCAAATCTCAAAATGCAATGAACAGAGTCATGTCTGCCTCCATACATCATGTACTGTGTCAGTGTTTCCCTGTGAATAACATAATTCTTTCGCAGCGTGAGTGTCAAAAGGAGTGTTTCATGCGAGCTGCTAGGTGGTATGCCATTTACTGGATCCAAAGGCAGAACTGGTAGCACCTTGTTGCATTTGTCTGAAATGACAAATCCACTTCCGCGAGAAAGCATGTGTCCCCATCATTCATGGTGTTTCCAAAATCCCACGATGAAAACATTTCAGCCTCAACATACTCGAAATTATCAAAAGGGAGTTTTCTTTTCATAGTGTGAATGTACAGTCCATTTACTTCGAAATAAAAGATTTATTTCTATGCTACACAGCGGTCGTACTTTTCACCCATGTAAATTTTATTGTCTTCTGCACGCCTTCTGTAAACCTGGGTAATGCCGCCCCTCACCCAAAGAGGTACATATCAGGGTCGGTCAACAGCTCTGGTTGCGCATCTGTCATCGACAATAATGCGTACCATGCAAGAGACGGAGCTGTGATGTACATGGTGCGGTCAAGAATGTAATGTTCCAAACATACAGTCCTTAAATTTTCAAACTCAACTGCCAGCAAACAGATATTCCAGGCGTAAGTACTGAATGGTGTACTGCAGCTGGTTTACACAGTGGAATGCATCCCATGCGATTTGGGCATAAGCATAATCCTCATGCTAATGCCTTCGCCTTTCATGACATTGTGAAATGCAACCTTTGGTGGGAGTGATGTGGACATCAGATTGTCTTCAGACTTAACAATGTCATAGGGGAACACGCCCTTCCTTTTTGCCAATTCAAAAGGGTGTTGTCTGGAAACATCGAGCAGGTGATACTCAATTGTGCAGTTTTCAAATTACCTGTCAAAGTTTCTAGCGAGGCGCTCATAAACTGAAAAGAATCAATGAAACGTAATTTGAAATATTGTGCCTTTCCTTATGAGTCAGTCCCATTGAGAATATGTTTTGTGATGGATTTGTATTTCTCTAGGGTCATTCCAATCATTCAGAACTAATTGGGCATCCTACATTCCAGGCACAACAGATCATCGATGAGAATCTTGTCCTTGTCGAAATGTCAAAGAGCTCTGTTACGTTTAACAAGTCTTTGTATACTGGTGTTGCTATTCTTGATCTTTCCAAATTAACCCTTTACAAATTTCATTATAAATGCATGTGTGATAAATTTCCTCCGACAGCCTTGCAGCTTTTATATTGCGACACTGACAGCCTCATCTATAAAATTGCCTGTATAGATATTTACAACGTGATTTCCCCAGATTTAAATATGCGGTTTGATACATCCAACAATGTGCTCGATAACCCGCAAGGATTCTCGACCGAGAACAAAGGCCGTACCAGAGTGATGAAGGATGAATGTGCTGGCCGCATTATCACACACTTTGTAGGTTTATGTCCCAAGCTTTACGCATACATTGTTTCGAATGAGCTGTGTATACGTAAGGCAAAGGGTGTAAAACCTAATGCGCTGCAAGCCCTCTGATACAAGGATTACTGAGATTGCATCGATAATTGCACCAGGGTTCTGGGGACACTATGCCAGTTACATTCGCATGGTCACGAGATTTACACCGAATGCATGACCAAAGTAGTGTTGTCAGGTTTAGACTATAAGCGTTTCATTGAGCCAGATGGAGTATCGACTTTACCCTGGGGGCCCTAAAGGATTCACGAGTAAATATATTTCTTTCCTCAACACAATAATTTCAACACCATTTTAAATATACTGCTGTCATCGCCAACACCCAACACCCTGCTCCGTACCATACCCTGCTCTGCACTGTAATCTGCATCAGAGCTATCTTCAAACATAATGCATCGATTCCATATTCATCTTCAAAGCTGCTGCTTTGCCATAAGTGCATGGCATTTAAAATCGACTCAATAAACCCTGTTGTCCTTTGTGTCATCCAGGAATTACTGTTTGCAGCATGGGATTACATCATTTTAAATCTTGAAATGATTGTGTGTGTGTATGCATGGAGTCATTGTAGGTGTTGGTGTGTCTGGCAAATTTTAATCCAGATGTTACATGTCGGACAACCAGAATTACACATATATAGTTTCATCACCATGGCTGTGAGTTACAAGGACGACACTCTGAATCACCTTTTGTATATATCTTTTAGTTTTAATGTTTGTAAATATCTCTGTAATGTTAATTATTAGAACGAATGTGTGTATGATTGTTTGCGTAAAGATTTTTTATGTGTTTTCATATGTAAATATAGTATTAAGGAATGTTTTTGTAGATAATTGTGCAGTTGTTGAAATATTTGTAAATATTGAGGAATGTTTTTGTAGATGTTCGTGAAGTTGTTGAAATGTTTGTGAAGTTGTAAATATTTTTTGTTGGTGTGTGAAAAGTTGTAAATATAATTATATTTAGTAGTTTGATTTCCTTTTGTCACGTTTGTAATAATTAACTTTGAGTAATTTGTGGGTGATTTGCAATGTTTTTTACACTACCAAATATGGAAATGGATGTATGAAAATGAATGAATGAACTCTGAAAGGTAATGGAATGAGGGATAATCTCGATAAAATCTTGTGAATGAACTCTGAACATATTGTAATGGTGAGACAAGCTATACTTTTGCTAATGGTTGGAAACTTGAGGTAAATGGACTCTTGTCCTACAGAGCAAGGATAAAGAGTGAATAGCTGGTAACAAACAAAAATATTAATTTTAACAAATATCCAAGGAAATACAAACCTGTGATTTTTACATTAACATACTAAAGAAATAATAACTATGGTTGATGTCATTGAGGTTTGCTGTGAAGAGATATTAGTCTTCAAATATGTGTTTAAATAATTTTTTTTTCAACAACCCTTTAAAGAAACATTATAAAATGATCAAGATTGGTCCTTCTTCTACTTCTCCTCCTCCACATTCGCCTCTTCCTATTCATCCACATAGCACCACGCTACCACCACATGGCACCACACTAGCACTGCATTTGACAATGCAATCTGCTCCTCAGTTAGCTCCTCACATAACACCTCACATAGCACCTCACCCAGTACCTCACAGAGCACCACAATTTTGGGGTTAGTTAATGTAATCAATCAGTTCGCTGTGTTTATTTTGCATATTTAGAGAGTCGATGAGAGAGTCTTACGTGTAAGTATGTGTGGGTAGTTATTATTTTTAATTAGCTGGGTGTTTCGTTTAATTTTATTTGTTCCATTCGGTAACTGCATGAATATGTGTCAGTAGAAGCAATGTTAGATGCTTAGAATGGAGATCAGTAACTTTACTTAGGAAAACATATTCATTGCATAGTTAAAATCAATTTGACGAATTTGTTTCAAGTATTTTGGTTAATGATTCGTATTTGTTTCATTTGCTTCGCCGAAATAGTTCATTACTTTTATGCTATTCAAGGTGTAACTAAAGTAATTCGTTCGGTAACCTATTTCAACATCTCATTTAATTAAAAAAATATTTACTTTGCCGAAAAGAAAACATTCCTCCCTTATCTAAACTAGTTAAATCCTCAGTATGTGCCTCCAGACAGTCGACCTAGCCGTGTAGCCCTCTCTGCATATCAGTCACAGACAATAAAAATTAAAATGTCCTTTATACCACTCTTACACCAACTTAACTCCTATATAAATAATTATAACCCGCTCCTATGGTCAGTCGGCCTCAGAACCTCACAGAGTCAACACCAAACCTGCTCTGTCAATATGACCCTTATGACGTGAATAAATTAATATGCATTCTTTGATGTCAAATTATTATATAAAATTTTAAAAAATTGACATCAAAACATTTATAATTAATTGAATAATCGAATTAAGCAATTTAATTAATATGGTAACTAATTCAATTAATTAATCTCATTTGCATATGCTTATTAGACACTTGTCTACTCTCACACCAAATGCGACTTAGGCCACTCTTGCTCACATTGTCCCAGAACACACATTCTCTTACTACTCACACAGACAGTAAAGTGATCTCATAAACCTTTCTATTCTTCGGAAAGTAGGATAAAATAAAGCATCGCACCATGGCAGCAGTTAGGGAACAAACAATTTTGGCCTGAGGGTTTAAGGCACTAATGAATTTAGGTTTGCTGTCATATAATTCGCAAACTTCACTCACCTTTATTCATCATCCTTATCAGAGCTTAGCCCGACCTGCTGTGGCGCAGTCGGTTGTTGAGACACCGATCTGGGGTGCGGGAGGCTATGGGTTCGGAACTCGAGTAATGCATGGGTGTTGATTTAAATTATGTTATAAGTTAGTGTGTAAGCCGTCCCCTGCTAACCTTGCAAGCATAAAACCAGGGGACGTTAAAAATCCCTTTACATTTACAATTGCCAGTGCTTGCTTATTTTGATAGCATTTTACACTTTTAAAATATTAAAGGAGAAAAATTTGCCCAAACTTTTCAGACCTACATTAAAATAATGGGTTCAGACATTGGAAATAAGAAACTTTTTGATGTGTGCTGTACTTCAGCAGACATAGCAATTGTCTGGTTATCATAACCAATGAGCTGTAGGCTTTGCATTCGCGACAGGAATATGGACTAGTCGTAACCCACAACCGTATAGGCTGTCCACAGTAAACTGAGCAGTTTTGAAAGCCCTGCTTTAGATCTACTTGTATGCACGTTGTGTACTCCTCCGCCTTATGTAAAATTAACACTGCCATGGGTCTCATCAGTTTATTAATGCGTCGGTCAAATGAAACCGCGAAATTATTAGAAAAGTAAATATTTTACAAATCTGCTAATTTTATACTTTGATGTATTAAATAACAGAAATTTAAATATGTAGTTTAAGTTTTCACAGATGGTTACCTGACATTTTTAATTCGACGTTAAGAGGTGGAACTACTTTCCCCTTAATCTTTACCAACTTTAATGGGCGCATGTGATTCAGTGCGCCCGTTAAAATATATGCAGGTATAGGCTGTTCACGGTAATGTGAGCACTTTTGAAATCCACTTACGTTACTCGAATGAATGTATTGTCACCTCCACAATTTCCTCTACAATTGTAGTGCTGCCGCTCGTAGCTGCAAGCACTCTTAACACACTCAACGTTGCCCTTAGAGCGTCAAATACACGCAGTTTAATCAGATTGTATTTGATTGATTTACTGTTATTGAATTACAAAGCGTGTAAACATTAATTTGGGAGAGTCAGTATTTTGTGCTCTTAAAATGCAAACATATTTATGTAGTATCAGTGCGTTATTATTTCGATTGTGACTTCATGCATCTTCAGTGTTTATCCTCGGGTTTCATTTGAATGCCCGTGCATGTTGCCCCGAAGTCTCACAACAGATTTTGATCTCACAGTTTTGTACGCTATCATATAGCGTACGCGGACTTCATCATGACAACCACAATTCCAAAAGTGGTTACGTTTATTAACCTGGCGGCAAGCCACGAGTACTCAGCTGAAAACATCCCCGACACCAAAGCCCATGTTATAACAGGGCGGACTGGGCAAATGCCCAGGGGGCCAGGAAGGATCGTTAGCAGACCTCACTCGGATACGTTGGGGTGTTTTTAATGAAATATTTTCTGGTGGAGCTTTGCACACCGTTCGGCGGCCTACCCAGGCGGCCACCTTAAATTTATGTCGACAGGTGTACACGCGCTCGCGCAGAAATTCCCTTACGCATCGTTGTTCTTCCTCTGTCAAGAGTGGCGTTACCACCAAGAGTCCTCTCAGGCTGCACACCATATGAGGTCGATGTCCAGCTACAGCGTGCATTCGTTCATCACGCATTCTCGGCGTGGAAACCTGCGGAAGAAACAAGGGTCGTTCCTCCAGGGTCACTGCACGCACTGGTAGGAGTGGTAGAGCATGGAGGGGGGGGGGGGGGCACCATGACGCCGGCCTCTTGACGGCCGCTTACTAATTCACGAGCAACCCACCAGCAAGGTGCTACAGCCGCCCTCGCAGTCCTCGCGGGAGCCGTCACAGCCAGTGGGCCGGCCACACCCTTCCCTCCGACCTCAAGCGCACCTCGGGGGCGAACTGTTGCGCGACGACGCCCTCCGAGGACGACGATGGACGCCTGCTGCCACCACAGCCTGTGGACAGACTTGGCCGCCATTACTGCGCATGCGGAAGTGCATGTTTAACGGCTCTGCCTACCAATCAGGCAGCCGCTAACTTCAAATGGGGGGTCAATATTAAACTTAATTTCTTCTCATTGCGTCGATTTTCAAGATGACTATTTCAAACAATAAACATTTTGACGCGACTTTATAAAATATATATATATATATATATATATATATATATATATTGCTACATAAAATTATTATTTTTAAAATATTTATTCAACAATTTTTTGTTATGTGTAGATTTCAATATTACATTTTAGAAGAAATGTATATTATACAAAACAATCGGCATAATGTATTAACGTAGCAACATTCCTTAAGAAATTGCACTCAGAATACTTTTTGTTTGAAACAGTTAGCTTTAAAATAGACGCAATGAGAACGAATTTCGTTTTAACATTGATACGCCATTTGAAGTTCGCGGCTGCCCTCTTTCATAGAAATTGTTCGTTTTCGTCTCATAATTTTGGATTCAGAGTAATTACTGACAATGTACGATTACGGAAAATTTACATTTTATGAGTTGTTAATATTTTGTGCTTAACTTTTATCGTATGTTATCTGCTAGTTGTAAACAGTCAGGAAAATGTTTATATTTTATCAATACCTATCTGCCTTTTTGCAAGTAGGAAATAACCCACAGTGTAAATTAGATACAAACGTATTAAACAACACTAGTAAATTGTAAAGTTTCTGTAATCAAACGTTTCCAACAATTCCTCTTAAACTGAAAGTATGACGCGAAAACAAAGAATTTCTGCATAATTGGTGAAGCCGAGCCTAAAGTAAAATTATTTTAGTAAAATACAGTAAGAAAAAATGAACTTTTACTAAAAAAAAAAGTGTTTAAGTCAAATATTGCCTGTAAAATGAGCGTTTGCGCCTAAACCCATATCTCAGCAAATTAAATGGTTTGGGAATCCCCCCCCCCCCCCCCGCCCACAAAGGTTAAATATTATCTACAGCCGTCACTTTTTATTTTCAAGTCAACAGTATTTTGCCCGTGTTGTCTTTGTTGCATCTGTAACTGTAACAAAGGATAACTCATTTATTAATTTTTTTTTTGTCTTGCGAGAGAAAAAAAACACATTGAAATAAGTTCATTCTGGTTTCAAGAATTCTGTAAAGTAGCTCTGTATGTTTGAATTTTAATATTAAATTTTAATGGAAGTTATAAAGGAAGATAAAAACCACAAGATGACAAGGAACTACCACCTTAAGAAACGAAATGATATTTAACTGTCTTATGGAACAATCTGTATTTTCTTCCATAATTTATTTTTTTACACAATACACCAACCTAACTAGTCTACCTAAACCAAGCATTCACAACGGATATGACGTGGCACTTTTGCTGCGAAATTTTGTCCTTCAATTAACGTGCCTTTGCAAACGATAATTCATCATTGTGACTTGATGTAACAGCCATTAGATTTAATTGCCCCGAAACAAACCTAGAATAGCAGATTTTTAATGTTTACTCTAACGTTAACACAGTTTTTTTTTATTATTGACGACTAGATTAGTTGTCTTTAGACATATACTATTCTTTGATATAAATGTGTTGGTAAAAGATTTTGTTCTATCATTTTGTTGTCAATTTTGCGTGTATATGTTATATAAAATTCTCTCCTTTCGTTGTGCAGTTCCTCTGTGGTTCGATTTTGTGTTACGCATAGGCAGTGGAGAAACTCCTATTAAATGCGTAACGTTTTTAATCTGAACGATTGCCATTATAACAAAAAAATACTGCGATACTCTTTAATTGTTTGCAGTTTTCTATAGAGCGTATCACTCATAGATTGCAATGTGCGGTGTAATGGACATTCACTCTCTCTTTCCAACACATTGTTTCTGTCGTTAACTCCGTCCTTGTTCCTGCGTGCACTGTTGCCTGATGTGTTATCTTTTTCCAGCGTAAAAATAATGCCATTTTCGTTGCGTGCGCGCCATGCACTACAATGATAGGGTTTCTCACAGGCGTCACTTTCAAAGGAGCCGCTTAGCTTTGCGTCGAAGTATTGGATTATCAGAGTTGTCAGGGGGGCAAACAGATAAAAACCTCTTAATCAGTCATTTCCTTCGCCACCCATTTGTTACTCAGCCTGCCAGTCACGTTGCAAAGCTGGAGTAATCTGGCAACAGTGCGCGCTATTCACTCTGTACTGCAATCTAAGAGTGGGACGCACTATAGTGCACCCACAGTCCAGCGGGCGTATTATGACCCAGTGAAAATAGCTTGCTCTTTTACGCAACTTTGCGTTGCACTGTGTTTCAAGCAGCGCTTTAATGATTCCGACCACTCTTCCTTCCGACAGTGATCGATATCTTCGGCTTCAAAGCAAACGTTTAGCGTCAACACAGGCAATACTCCGACTGTAAAATATCTCTCTGTTGAATACAATCGAGGCACGTTTCTGTCTCCAGAGTTTCCCCCTAAAGCCAATCGTTTCGTCACTGAAATGAACTACACGTGGTATTTCATATTTTGTATCTACTCTCCCATGCATTCTTCTTGTGTACTGATAATCATAGCTTATAAATGTTGGCATTCCTAGTCTATTCATTGAAGTGTAGGTAAAATTCAGAAGTTATAGAATAGAGTTGGTGTTTTGAGACGACAAAACTTTTGGAATCGTTGATTTTACTCAAACGTGCAACCTTACGAACAGAAACGTTTTCTCGTTAAGTAAAATTTCGTAATAAATATTTCATACCTTGAACGACATTTAATTTCGTTCATTGTAATTTTTATCTCATGATGTTGTTACGTTAAGCCTGATGGGCTTACCAAACAGCTTTGGGGCGCGTAACTCAAGAATGGCAGGCGACACGATATCATTTCACTGCGTCATAGTTTAAAATAATTACTCATGTAATTTACAATGCGTTAATTGCATCACTTTACAACAAGTTACTTTACGTTAAAACCGGGGGAGTTCGATATAATAATTATTATTAAACTACTGAATTACTTTAAGTTTATGTACGCCATTATCTAGACTTTTTGAACCCTACATGATCCGCTGGACTGATATCACCTTGTTTGTTTTGAAGGCGGCTTTACATCTCGACTACGGCGGTTCACGGTACGCCCTGCGTCGTTCCATCTCCTTGGTTGGCGGCTGGTGCAGGAAACCCCCGCTTCTTGGTCCTGGCGGCGTTTACGTATTCCCGCACGGTTTACTAACTTAACAATACTGCTGTTTTCCAAACCTCTCGCTGTGCGTGGACGCGCCCTAAATACTGCCGTTTGTCGCCTCTGCGTGGGGTGTGTCCCTGGCAAGCGTTAAATATATTGCTTGCCTACACCGTAACATTGCGTAGACTTATGTAGGTAAAAATTTGAGATATTTAAAATAAATATATATCATAATTTATGTGTATGGTGAGAATAAAATTCAAAAAAACTAGTTAGCGAAAGCACAAAAGAATAACTTCGCAAAAAAAATTGTTTAGAGTGGAATTGAACTTGGATTTCCCTTCCCCCCCCCTCGAAATTTCCCTTTTTTCCCCTCCTGCCCCATAATTCCTTCCAAGCTCTTCATGCTCTTACATTCCTCTTCTTTTATCTCACGCTGTGACCTTCCTTCCGGCCGTTCTCTCTCTCTCTCTCTCTCTCTCTCTCTCTCTCTCTCTCTCTCTCTCTCTCTCTCTCTCTCCCCCCCCCTCCCTCTTCCCACCGCGTCTTATCTTTAAAGTTAACGCACTGGGGCGAAATTTCCTTAACATGGGATTTCCTATTTAAATTTTGCAGCTGCCAGCTGGTAGGCAGTGCCCGTTAAAAAGTGTTCACTTTACCGTGAATAGCCTATACAAACCGTTAAGCACGATAAAGTGAGCACGTTTGAAATTTACCTTTCAAAAATATTACTTCTCCTATCTGCATACGCCCAAAAGTTGGTAACGATAGAGGGACAGTATTGCCATAGCTTATCGTCGAGTAAAAGTGTTAGGTAAACATTTGTGAAAATTGAAAGTATGATTTTTGCTTTGCAGCTTTCAAATGCATCAAAGTGTGTAAGAGTTAGCAGACCTGTAAAATATTTATTTTTATAATATCTTCTAAGTTTCACCGACGCACGAATAAAGTGATCAGGCCCATGAAAATGCCAGTTTTACATGTGGCGGAAGAATACTCAATGTTCATACACGTAGATCTTAAGCGGGGCTTTCAAAAGTGCTCAGTTTACCGCACATGGTATTCAGGAATGGATCCCGGGATCGCCTGGGTCAGGAGGTCGATGCGCTGGCCAAGCGAACACTGCGGCTCTTTGGAAACGTGACGGGACTGTAGGTGTCGGGTTGACGTGTTGTAGACGGCGGTGGCGGGCCCCCCAGGGGCCAGAGTGTGTGCTGGGCCTCGGGCGGGCGCCGTCGACACCCCCTGTCGCTGCTAACGAGGTTATCCGCGCGGAGAATGCGGCGATCCAACGTGTCGGCACCCCGGCTTCATTCAATTACCGCGCGGAGCCGCTGTGCTGATAGCTCCTCGCCTACCTCCACAATCCTCTCAACTCTGCTTGTTTACTTTTACTCCCGCCCAGTTTCTTTGCCCGACGCTGCCTTCTCGATGCACGCTCGGTATACGCTGTTCACGGTAAACTGAGCACTTTGGAAAGCCCTGCTGAAGATCTACTTATATGCACATGGGTAAAATTTAATTTGCCGTGGAGCTGATATAGGCTGTTCAAGTTAAAGTGAGCATTTTTGAAAGCCCTCTCGTTTGGAATGATAGTCAAGAAATATATTTTAGTTTATCTTTAGACGTTAACATCTGAGTGCTGTGGAATATATACATTATGTTTATTACTTACGTGACAATATTCATTTTAAAATGTGGTTAAAGGATTAAATATGGTTGAAATAAAAAAGTAACTAGGTCCCAAAAGTGCTCACTTTGCCGTGAATGGCCTATAAATAAATATTTCCGTGTAAGAAATAAACGCAGTGTTTATATTCCACCACATTCGGAAGTTAACGTCTAGTTCTAAAATATAGTATTTTTATTGACTCTTATTTCAAGTGAGAGGGCTTTCAGAAGTGCTCACTTTACCGTAAATAGCCTATAACTTTATTCATGAGTCGCTAAAGTGAAACTGTATAATTACTATATAAATACAAATTTACACATATTTTACTAGTTCGTACACTTACAAGCATTGAAAAAAAGGATGAAGAAATTATTCCAGCATTCACAAATGTTTTTCTAATACGTTTAATTCAAGGTTAAGACTAGGGACTTCTTTCCCTCCCTCGTTTATCAACTTTACTGGGCGCACGCCAATCAGTGTGCCCGTTAAAATATACTATATATGTAAGTAGGAGCACTGACATTTTTCAAAGGTCGATTTCAGAAGTACATTATGTATTCTTCCACCATATGTGAAGATAACATGAACAAGGGTCTGATTACTTTATTCATACGTTGTTCAAGTGGATACTGTGAAATTATTAGGAAAGTAAATATTTTCCAAATTTGCTTATTCTAGAATTTTATTCATTAGAACTACAGAAAGCAAAAGGTGTATGTAATTCCAATATTCACACATGTTCACCTAACACTTTTAATTCAACCGTACGTCCCAACTTTACTTGTTTATGTTAGTCAATATGCCCGTTATAATATGTGCAAGTATAGGCTGTTCACCGTAAACTGAGCACTTTGGAAAGCCCTGCCGAAGATCTACTTGTTTGCACACTGTGTATTCTTCCACCATATGTAAAATTAACATGGTCATGGGACTGGTCACTTTAACTAGTGCATCATCCAAGCGAAATTGTAAAATTATTAGGAAAGAAGATATTTTACAAATTCACTAATTTGTACACCGGATATTTGTAGAAAAACTAAATATATAGCTTAATTTTAGTATTCTCAAATGTTTTCCCAACACTTTTAACTAAACGTTAAGACATGGAACCACATTCCCTCCGTCACCAATTTTACTGGGCGTATGTCACTGTGGGCTCGTTAAATACATGTAGGTAGGGATCAGTAACATTTTTCAAAGGTAGATTTAAAAAAATGCGTAAATAACCATGAACAGCGCATATAATCCATTCACGGTTACTTCAAACTTTTTTGAAGCCCTGCTAAAGTTCTACTGCCAGGATATTCCTCCGCCTCATGCTTGCCAAGCTAAACTAAGTCTACAAAATTATACCAGAGACAACGCACGGAATTCGTGCGCACTCAGTTGTAATAATATTTTGCATGATAACTATTTCTTACTAGGCGCTACCATCACACAAGTTTTCTCACTGTTTTTTATTCAAATTATTTATAAAGGAAGCATTATAGTTTAAAGATAAAATTTTAATAACATTTCAATTTAACAGAAAAATATATATAAAACGCTTGTTCGAGCAACCGCGTTTTAAGGCGCAGGTCTTTCCTTCCTCTACCTCTTCGTCTTGCTCCCTCAGTCCGGGACTACCCGATAATGATTTCTCCACTTGCCCTTACTCCGACGTGCCTTGGAAGCCACCCTTCTAATTGCATCGCGTTCCCGGCGACATTCCTCCACACTCGTTTGCATCTCCTTCCTTCCTTCCTGTCTCCTCCTTCGCGCCTTGCGAATGCTACTCCACGGATATCCTTTTTAACTTCCTGGCTTCGTTTAAAACATGCGCCGTTTGGAAGAGGGCAGGAGCATTACTTCGTCGTACTTGGAACCTGTCTCGTTGCCCCGTTTTATGGGCTCTGCACTTTCTTGCTACTTTCCGGCTAAAGAACGCCATCTCTGCGATCGCTCGTCTAGTTACGGTTCGTAATTAGCCTTCAGATGTGTTTTAAGGTGGCCGCCTGGGTCGGCCGCCGAGCGGTGTGCAGAGCTCCAGGAGAAAAAGTTTTATTAAAAAACCGTCCAACGTGTCTGAGTGAGGTCTGCTTACGAATAGCATTTCAGAAACGTTCGGTGTCTGTATACATTTTTAAGTTACTCCAGCTTCTCTCTAAAGCATGTTTTTGTGAAGTTAAATGTCTCAAAAAGGCGTTTTCGTGGTAATTTTAGGTATGACCATTACGGTACAAAACGTTTAAAAAGGAATAGGGACGTACATCAAACCTTTATTTGTACTATTACGTCATAAAATGGTAGGGTCTCCGCTTAAAAGTCTCTTAGAGGCGCATTATCGATGGCAAAACTGCACGCCAGTTCTGTGCTTTGCGCGTAAAGGCGATGAGATAGTTAATGCATATGTCTCGGTCGCCCCTAGCGCGCCCACTCTTTTAGGCCTCAGACGTGCAAAATTCCTTCAGCCAGGCGGCCACTTTAAGGATGCAACTCACCCAAATATGCATTATTTTATTTCGTACGAAATATTGTTCAATTTGTCGACATTACTCGCAAGTACTGTTTCTTCGCATTAAAAATTTGAGACAGCATATCATTTTGCTTAGTGGCATGTCAGAATCACAGTTTTAGTTTGTGGCATACAAAAAATAAACAAGAAGTTACTGATACTTACGAGTCTACTTTCCTCTACATGGGTGCAAATCTGAGTAAATTTCTTGAAAGTTCGCATGGTAGGTAGGCATTGACGTCTCATTGACAGCAATATCATTAGAGATGAATCCAAAAACATGTGAAACTTACCCCGGATTTGAATTGAGAAAAACATGGAGACATGCATCGACGTAACTTTAGCCACAGCTACGACAGAGCGGAAAATCACTACATAGGAGGTCGTGTTAGAGATCACCAGCGACTATCGGCTGATCCTGTTTGAGATTGTACTGAAGGAAATAGATGCCTGAGCACAAGACAGCAGTGCTGAGACCAAGGTACGCCCACAGGGAAGCGAACTGGAAGAAGTTCGACGAACTTCTACTAGCCAAAACAGAGGTACTTAGAGAAATAGCTTATCTCCAGGAGAGAGCTGAAAAGACCACCACAGCTATACAAGACACCTGCGACCCGGCGCTCAAGAAAGTGACATTCTAAACTCCCACCTGCAGGTGGTGGGATGAGGAACTAGAACTTCAAAGAAACTGTGTTCATCAAACAAGATAAAGAATGAAGAAAGAGAGGGTACCAGAAATAATACAGCGCCTGGTGGAGGATTCCAAAGTCAAGAGAAAGAAGTACTTCTGTGAGATTAGGAAGAAGAAGTCAGAATCCTGGAGTAAAATCATAGAAGAAATTAATGAAGACCCCTGGGGGTTTGTGCCCTTAATGAAGAATTTTGCAGAATATTCTACCGAAGTACTGGACAAGGTGATCAAGGAGCTGACATTGGAAAGGGCACTTGGATACGACAATGTCACCGTGGAGATCTTGACAAGATCATTCCAGGTTAAGGTAGCTTCTCCTTGACACTTATAATGAGCTGCTGAGGGAGAGGAAATTCCCAAGAATACGGAAGTATCATGAAAGGAACCTAAAGCCGCACACTTTTGCAAGTGATAGGCAAAGTGTACGAAAAGTTGATCAACGAAAGACTGATGCAATATCTAGACAGTATGGGAGGCATCAACGAGCAGCAGTACGGCTTCAGACACATATACCTGGGGAATTTTCCTCGGCATCGCATGAGCTTTCGATAATGCATGGTGGCTAGAGATTGCTGTGTACTTTATGAGCTGTTGGAGCAAGAACTTCTAGACTGATGCTGCGTTCATGGATACACTGGTGATGGGCTTGTGTTGACAATGGCGAACACAAGGAAATAACTAGAAAGTAAAGCAGAGAGCATCATTACAGGAATTCAGCAATGGGCGCGATCCACTAAACTGCAGTTTTCCATCGAGGAGATGGTTTGCATGATGCTTAAGGGAGATCTCAGGAGATTATGGTCAACAGTGAGATTCCAAGAACGGTCCTTGGACTTTGTCACATAGTCATGCTGGGCAGTGGGCTGGCATTCCTGAGCCAAATCAAGTATATCTGTGGCGAAGCTTTGGTTCCCTTTTCAAGGATGAGAGCAGCTGTCCCAGTGTATATAGGCCTGCACTTCGGGACAATGATAATGATCTATAAGGCTGTATTTCACGCCATAATGATGTATTATGCATCAGTGCAGTACCAGAGGTCCTCGCAAGTAATGTTGAGAGGCCAAAGCTCAAAGAGCAGTTGTTGCTGACTGTGACCAAGGCATATCGAACTGTGTCAACAGATGCACTTGCAGTCCTGTCAGGAGTGTTACCAATAGACATGCTTGTGAGAGAAAGGGGTAAGATAGTGGAGGAATTCCGAGGCAGAAAACCATTTCCTTTACAAAAGGAGTACAGAGACAGGTTGCTGAGAGAATGGCATGAGTAATGGTACTGCTCGGTAAAAGGAAGAGAGTTATATCGAATATTCCCTGATGCGAAGCAACGGAATAAAAAAGTTGATAAAAATAACACACTACCTCACCCAACTATTAACTGGACATGGAAATTACAAGTACAAACTGCATCAGTTCCAACTGATTATGTCACCATTATGCCATGTGTATCAGTGGAGGACAGTGCAACACATACTGTATGAATGTGGTAAAGTCGTGGACCTAAGGACAGCTATACTGGGGTGGCTGTTGGAATATAGTATAGAATGGATAGACCAACACTTGACTGTGAAATTAAGCAGCTCGGTGCAGATCTTCGGGACCTTCGCCCACGACATAGGAGGAAGACTCGAGGAATTCGATGTATGGATTGAAGATCAAGTCCAAGATGCCAAAGGCAAACTACACAGTGCAGATAATTCAGACAACAGTGATGGGTGACTCACACAGAACACTAGCAGTAGATTGCCGTTCTTATGACGTCCGGTTATCTACATAAGTGTCAAAGTGGCGAAAATGTACGAGAATTGTACACACACTCAGTGGCGGCAACTGGAAAGAAACAGCTGTCGCCAGATGTTGCACAAGATGGAGGTAATGGAAAACGAATATTTGGCAGAACCACAAGAGGAGTTGCGGGTGCAAGTTCTGAGACCAGATAGATCCAGTGAAGATATATGGAGACTAGTCAGCCGGGAATGTGGGAAACTCGTCTTCATTCTTGAAGAAGAGCTGGCAACAAGTATCTGTATGGAATCAGAGCCTGTGCCAGTGCACCATCCCAGATAGAAACTCGAAGTGGAAGACCCAACAGCTACGTACAAGGAATTTGAGATCCAGATGAGACTAGCAAAGCTCTAGGACATTAATTAGTTCTCAGCAGCAATGGCCATACTGATCGGAAATATGGATGGAGGGCATCACATAATGTTCCCTTATCCGGAGTATAAA
Source organism: Dryococelus australis (assembly GCA_029891345.1). Taxonomy (NCBI): domain Eukaryota; kingdom Metazoa; phylum Arthropoda; class Insecta; order Phasmatodea; family Phasmatidae; genus Dryococelus; species Dryococelus australis. Next base: position 319,641,170 of record CM056995.1, read on the forward strand.
TACCGAATGTTGTTGGCCAGAGATATCCCCAGGTGAACTGACTAGACTGTTGGCCTTATTGCACGAGACCAGACAAAACTGTTTGACATTTACAAGGTCGTCAACTACACGAAACCTGGCGCAAAGGAGATTTGTAACAAAGGCACAGAACACAGAAAGAGATACCTCCTCTCGGGGTGGCAAGGGAGGACTGTAGAATGATGGTCAAACACATTCTCTGGAAGCCCCTTGCTGATATTCCCCTATAAAAACGACAATTTCCAGTGATTCATTTTTAATAGTTCGGGTAAGGCCTTGAACATCCAGGGATGAGCTTATTCAAAATTGTGAGGAGGGCAGGTCTTTACTTGAGAGAAAACCTGTATAACAGGGTTAAAGGCACCTGACACAGGCAGAAGACAAGACTAGAAGAGGAGGAATTGTCGTGCACTGACTTTCTCATCAGAGTAGTACAGTCTCAGTGCGGGCAGATGGAGGGTGTGCCGGCCTTCGGGCCGCTAAAATCTGCGGTTTTTTATCTGATGTTTAATGTGATGTAATTGTAACATCCAGATGTTTCTCGCTTGATATCTTGCTTATATGTTGCCAGAAACAGTTATGCATCCATGTTGTACTTTGCTGGTTGCAATCCATTGTGTTTTTGACACTGTCTGCAAACAACTGACAGTTCAAATTTATGTCGGCCTGATTCCAGCATAAAATGCCGTCTTGCTTTTACCAGCCCTCATGTGTCGTGTTTGTTATGATAGTACCCAGCAAACACGAAATATATGGGTCAGAATCGGACCAGTAACAGCTAGCCGACGCCAAGAGTGGGCCGATATAAATATGAACTGTCGACTAACTGTTTGCTGACCACGTAAATAACACACTGAATTATGACCGGTATGATAAAAAATGGACACCTAACTGTTGTCAGGTCTGTGGCGGTTGGATGTTGTCAAGATTCTGTGTCTGCGATGACTGGATGTCGCCACGATCAGAAACTGCGACAACTTGATGTCGCCAAGATCCCAAGTCTGCAATGGTTGGATGTCGCCACGATACCGGGTCTGCGACGACTGGATGTCGCCTATATTTTCATAGAAAGAGACAGAAAATAATAAATTAAAGTTTACTTATACTAACGTGTGTTAGGTCTCGAATAGGCATTAACAAATAAATATAATCCAAAATAATGGCCAAAATAAAACTGTAGTGCAGTAATTAGTGATTTCAACGATTCATTGCTCAAAATGCCTTTTTAATATATATATATATTTTTACCTCTCAGGTTTCCAGTTATTGAAGCCGTTGCAGGCGACGTCAGTGAAGGTGAACACAGGCAGTGATGGAGTGTTGGTACCTTGTTGTACTTACTCATGAGAAAATAACGTGAATAGCAGCTTAATTACTGCACTTTAGCGTGTTGGTGCGTGATTTATAAGCGCTCTTGAATTTTGTATGAGAAAGCAGCAGCGGCAGGAATGTGTGGGGGTAGATTCTTCCCCTTTGTAGACACAACTGCCTGAAAAAAAAAAAACTGCTTTTTTTCTACCCCTGGAATGGTTCGGACTGCAGTTCGCAATAGCGGCATTAATATAATGTGCTGTGTATGGCTAGTCCGTAGACATTAGATAATGCAAACATCAGCATTACTATTTCATTAAAAATTAAGAGAGGTTTTCACTAGTGAAAAATAAAAATATATCGCTCTCGCATCATTGAAAAAAAAGGGCAATCAGATTCTTAATAATGCTGAGAGTCGGCATCTCGGGGGCAAGGGAAATGGTTAATTTAGCCGTTTGACTCCATCATCCTCGTGAATGTAAATTAGGCTGGCGAACCCTCATTCCGGGCCATTTCGTAACTGCTCCCTTGAGGGGACTTTTTATGCCGTTGGCATTAACGATTCCCTCTGTTTGTGGTCTGCCCCCTCTCACTTTACTTTCTTGTGTCCTTCTCCACATTTTCTCTGTTCTCCTTTTTCCACGCCCTTCACAACATCGTGACAATCCTTCCTCCCCCGCCCCCTCCATCGCCCTCTGTCAGGTCCCACCGCCTTCTACCTCACACTAATTCTCAATGGCTCCTTATGTACGTCTGTTGCGTAATAATGGCACCGAAGTTAATTGTTAAACGTTGCCTTCAGGGGCCCTTCCTTAATAGTCTTAAATACATTAAACTGGGAACATAAACAAATGGTCGTAGCAGTCTTAAGCATGTCTGGCTGGAACGCTGCGAATCCGTTAGTAAAATCCATCGGCCATTATCATGACAGACGGTAGACGGCTTATAATTTCGATTTAAAGAATTTGACTCAGAAGAAGAAAACAGTGTGTGTAATATTCATCATGTTGTTCATTCCCTCCCGCCCCTTTTGTCCCTCCCAGTGTTATATCCCGGTGGCTGGATGCTTGTTCGGAATAACATTTTGATGTACAAGCGGCATGTATACATCTACAATTTGGTGTTTCCTTTCGGGTGCTAATTTCATATTAGAAGAACATCAACGCCTGTGAAATACGAATACGGCAACAAAGGTGAACTAATTTCTTCAACTTCGAAACTATTTTGAATTGCCAACGACGCCACAGTGTTATCAAATCTTAATTCAGCTTGCCTCGCAATTGGAAACGGCAAGCCCGTAGTACGTGTTTTACAGTTAAGCGAATACTAGCTTTTTTTCCTTTCCTGGTCCAGACGTGTAGGAAATGTTGCAGCTGAAGACATCACAACCTGCAACGGCTGCTCTGAATTAACGTTCCAGACAGTGCAGCATTACCGGAGAATAGATCTTGTGAGGAATGCTTACGTAAAATAAAATGCTCCTAAGCGAGGCCACTATATCTCGTTTAAGGGCGTTATTTTCCAGTTCATATAAGTGGGGCAAATCTTGGTAATATGGCCAATCTTCACAGTCTGTTAAACATTTTTTGTTTCCGCAGTCGTTTTTTCTCTGTCGTGTTGTGACAGTGTCACGTCTAGCCACGAGTGCCTGTTACAAAAAGTAACGCCCTACGATTTTTTTTTTTACCTGAGTGAAACTATATGATGTTCACGATAAAGTGAGCACTTTTGAAATCAACCTTACGAAGAAGTCACTATCCCTGTCGGCGTATATTTTAACAGGGTCAGTGAGTGACATGTGCTCAGTATTATTGCTAAAGATGGACGGAAAGTAGTTCCGTATCGTAACGTCGAATAAAAAGTTTTAGGTTACCATTTGTGGTAACTTAAATTATTTCTTGCGCTGTCTGTTGTTGTTGTTGTTGGTTTTTTTTTTTTTTTTTTTTTTTTTTTATCGAAAAGTAAAATTTGGCACATTTGTGAAATATTTACTTGTCTAATAATTTCACAGTTTCACTTGACCGACCCATGAATAAAGTGATGAGGCCAATGGCAATGTTAATTTTACGTAAGACGGAAGAATACACAACGTGCATACAAGTAGATCATAGGCAGGGCTTTCAAAAGTGCTCACTTTACCGTGAACAGCCTATACGTGGGAGCTGGAGGTGTCGGGGACGTCAACCTCAACTGGATGCGCGGCAGCCCGTAGTACTGTTACTGCTGGGGCGAGAGCCGTCAAGGGAGTGCGTGCAAAGCGCCTTGCTTACCGTGTAGTCGAGTCGCGCCCCCCCCCCCCCCAAACGTCATGTTTTCTCGACTTTCAAGGAGCATACGTGCCACGTGTGACGTCACAGACGAGTGCCAGTTTGAATTTGTTCTGGAGAGTACGAAGAAGGAAATATAAGGAGTGTCTTCCTGCCTTGGGGGCGCAGAAGCGGAGAGGGACTCTTTAACAACATACAGTAAAACTCTGTTTAAAGACGTTTCTGAAGGGACTGAAAAAATAATGCTTATTAACCAGGAAAACTTCCTAAAAGGGTTAAATTTCACACGTGCATATAGACAAGGTGCAAAATTATACAGTGTATTAAGCAGGAAAACTTCTTAAGTGGGAACCAGAGTTTCACTGTATTTAGAATGGGGAACCTTATTTCGACTGAGCAGCCGGGCCGGAGGATGGGCGAGTAGAGGTGGCAGGAGCTTTTACCCATCATGTACTAAGTTAAGTATAATTTTCACGGGGATTTTTAGTATTATATTCATATTGAATAATGTAAATTGCACCTGTAATTTGAAGGGTTCTTTAAAATATAATTTTATAATATTTCCAACTTGTACCTTTTGTGACCATTGTGGCCTTTTGCGATTGTTAGAACACCGAGTGTTTCGCGAATTCATTCGGGGCCGAGGTGGAGTTCAAACACTTTGTCTTTTCTCCAATTACTGTTGTTGGATAGTAGTTGTTTAGACACGCTCCGTTTGGCTGTGAGCCAGTAGTGAGCAGGAAGCAGTAGAGTGCGGGTGAGTGTTCATCAGTCCTTTACAAAGGCCTCACTTGATCGCAGTAACCAATAAGCAAACGATAGAGTCTCGAGTGTATATTGCCATGTCTAGCCTGCCGCCACAACAATCCACGAAATACTCGGGGCTCTAGCTACTGTACTTCTTAATTTGTAAATATTTTATTGGAAAAAGCTTGGAAAAGAGGAAAAATATGAGATTATTCCCCTTTTATATGTGAGAAGGCTAAGCGGCGAGTAGCGACTTTCACAAACCCTATCACTTTACTGCTTTCACTACACTTTACAAGGGGGAGGGGGGTGTCTGGTTTTTGGGAAATTTATCACTGAAGGAAGGAGAGTCGAAGTGCTGTTTCGATATGTCGGAAAACTACCGGCACATTTAGAGTGTGTATACCAAATTTGTTTGAATTTATTGCTTACTGCTTGCTGCTTAAATTTAAAATTGTGTAAACACCTTAAGCGTTGCGTTGTTTTTACGGGCGTGAACTTAGCCACCATTTAGATGCCGTAAGAGGATTGATACTTCGGCCACTAGGAAAGTGAACTTTTTTGTCTACGGTTGGTAGCCCTGTCATGTACTACGCGTGTTAACATTATTTTCGGCTCCAGAAATGAGCAACCGTTTTAAACGTAAACTAATGCAGGAATAATATACATAGTCTATTGTACAAGTAATTTGTACATATTCTTGGGTCCTAAATATATTCAAAATTAAATGCATAAGATATGTGTGTGATGTGTGCCATGAACGAATTATTTACTATTTTAGGTAGGTGAGTCAGAGGAATCATAAACTTTAGTAACTAACCAGACATACACTGGACAGTGATAGTGACATATATATATATATATATATCACTAAGATTAAAATATTCATTAAACAAGCAGCTACACTACACAGAAAAGCAACATGGATAAGAATAGACGGTGCAATTTTAATGAAGACATTTAAACAAATCACGGCTCTCTTAACGAACAACTGATACACCTAAATTATGTTATGAAGAATAGAAAACCTAAACAAACATACGATCACTTTACTTAAAATTAAAGAATAACACAAAACCCTGCTGTCAGATATTTCATGGTACTCTAACAACTCAGTCAAATTTCAACTTAAGTAATATTGACCCTGTCAACACCAGATATATCATGAACTCGAGAACTGATTTAATTATGTGCTCAACTGGTTGACTCAGTTTGATAATATAACTTGTAATTTTAATTAGTCCTGATAGCTGTTCGTCGGAAGCTCTACTTCTTATATCCTTAAACGGCTCGGGAACCACTGGTTAGTCCTAAAAGCAAGATTCTACAATAAATAAAACTTTGATGTTTTCAAGTTCTCGAGCTCTATATCTGTGTACTTCTTAATCAAAATTCAGGGTGTCTTCATATACTGACATGAAATTAAACTTGCAGGGAAAAAAAGTTGTACTGGAGAAGCAAATTTACTGTGACGCTGGCTTACTTCATCCTTCGATGAGGCGATGCAGGAATTTCAGTTGTTTTTGCACCTCGGAATCAGAGTACCTCGAATACGTCAGTTGTTCTCGGATCACCTGATCAAGCACTTTGCCGTCGTACATCCCGTGGGCAGCTCTCGGATCTCCTCGACATCTCCTCGAAGTTCGGCGAAAATCATTTCCTGCAGCTCCAAACTCATCTAGAAGTCGTCATGGAATTTTTGTTCAACAGTCCTTCCTTAAACGTTCTATCGAACATTCCTTCCACTAACTTTCTTTTTCAACAGCCCCCACATTCAAAAGTTTGCTTTTCCAGTACATGTATTTACCGAAGTTTAACACATAGAGGTAGTTGTAATAAAACGTTTAAGTTTCCTTCAGAAAAGATAGCTATTACGTTTACTATGGAAACAGTTTTGAAATTACAAACTTATTCAAAATTATCGTTCCACCTGGAGTGCATATATGTCGTGCAAATTGACGATTATAAGTGCATAAAATGGTATGCAAGTTCATAGCTTTGAATGTCAGTAAACATATGTAAAATTTCCGAACTTTACACTATATATATATATGCGGTCATTAAGAGCGGTTGTTGGAATACAGTCAAACTCGGAACACTTAGTAGATGCATAGACTAACTGAATGACGTAGACAAACAACCTGTAACTGCAAGTTCGTAAAAAAAATAGCGGAACACACATAATTCAAGTAAATGTCTAATGCTATTCCTAAGGACAATAAAAAATTTTAAAATTAGGAGGCGCGCACATTTTTTCTATATATTACACGAAGTATTTGAAAGAGAATACCGAGTATCTAGTAATTAAATACGAATAAAGAATGGAGCACATAAGAGTTAGGAAAGCAGTCGCTCTCGGAGATTATTATAATTTCACTTGCCACTAGTACTTTGCATTAAATTCAGTGCCGTGAAAGCGTAATTGGTTTTTCAACGCCGAATTATCAATCAACACGTGAGTAATAATGAAACAGGTTGTTCATGTTTCCTCTAAACCTCATTTTTTCCTCCGTGGAATACATCAAGTGGCCAACATGCATTACAGTACAGGTCATATTTGGGCTTATATTATACTTATACGTATTCGCAAAGATCTTCTTTCTGTTTCTCTAGCGTTCATAGATAATTATGCGTTATAGTTCCTCATCTCCTTCACATTATTAAGGTAAAAAGATAACTTAACATCCATTCCCCAAATTTTCCCAACCAAAAAAATCCCGGGACAGACCATAAATTAAAGCTAAAAACGCTAATAAATCAACCTGGTGTGATTGCAGGTATGACAATAACAGCATTCAAAAACAAACCCACAATTAGGGAGTGGTTACTTAACGAAGTTAAATAATTCGTATGTTGATTGTGATCATGTATTGCAAATGTGAAGTCTTGAACTCATAAGTACAGTCATTTGATGTAACTTTGGTTCATCAGGGCAATTTTGTACCACCTACTTATTTTAATTTTGAGTGGAGGCTCGAATAATTCCGTCATATTACCATGTTCCTTACAAATAAAAGAGTTAGCAGTGCGCTATACAAAATGGGGGACAGTAAATTCTTTGTTATAAACAAAAATGTGTGGTTAATTGGTACACAGTTACCCCAAATGACTGTAGAGACATAGAATTAAACGGTGTAGCGCTCCCTTTGATGTAAGCACTTGCACTCGCTCATTGGCTGCGTGGTTACACGGAATGCGGAGAGTCAACGTTCTTACTATGGAATGTTCTGCATTGGTTTGGCCAACGTCTGAAAAGTTCGTTTGAATGACACTGAGTGTCTAGTGACATTCCAAAATTTTTGGCTCGTACAGTTGGAAATTTGTATAGATGCCGCAGTTTCACTGCTTTACGTATTATTAGTCTGTCTCTTAGTCATCTCGCGTAGAGGAGATAAATTGGCGTAAAGTGTACGTCGTTTTCACAACTAGTTTTTGATACCGTACGGACACGCCGTTTTGTTGAGGTGGAAAGGGGTGGATTCCACTTTGCAGCGTTGTGAAAGCTGCGTCGATGTCATTAATCAGCATGATCGCAAACCCGGTCGTTGTCATGTGCAGACTTGTAATTAAACAGTGCGCCTCGCCTCTGTCGAGGCGGAAAGTTGTATATTGATTGTGCGATGCCCCCTGGTGTTTGGACTGCAGCGCGTCCAGTGTTCGTCGTGCGGGCGTGTGCTTGGGCGTCATCAGTCAAGTTACTTCGAGTGGGATTGTCCGGGGCGGCAGGAGTGGAAATTAGCGCACCGACGACCATGTCGGAGAAAACTGCGGTCTTCCAGTCTCGCCGTGTTGACACCGGCGTCATTCTCTTCGCCGCTATTATCAGAGTGTCAAGGACTTTCGGGAGAAGTGGCTGGTTTTGTGTGTGGCCCCGGAGTAGATGTGTTTGGCCGATTCTGGAACACGGATTGCGTAAGTGTAGTGTGGAGCGGGTCAGTGACCTTGGGCGGCTGTTATGTGGGTGTACACGACCTTGAAAGGGGTGACATCGATAGTGACGCGGGACATAGCTAGAAATTTAAAAAATTGAGAGAAATCTAGACGTTGGAGGGATGGGTCGAGAAGGGGTGAGGGGGCTATTCCAAGAATAAATCTTTTAGAAATATCAAAAAAAGCTAAATGAATACAAGACAAATTTAAACAAAAACAATTAAAAATGGCCAGGAACCAGTGAAACACATCTACAGCCGGATTTCCACCCTTCCTGCCATCCCAGAGATAAGCTGATGATCACTCATTTTGGCCATAGCATTAATTGCGCCACCTTCTTGGCCAGGAAGAGTTGGAGGAGGTTTGCGACAAGAATCTCGTCGACAACGAGCTCATTACAGAAGTATCAATTGTCTCAAACAATAAGGATCGGCGAAATAGACGGCCATCATCTGTGGCGAGGAATCGTAGGGGCGATTTCGGGAAATCCCAGAAAACCGCAATCAGCAGTCTGAATCGGACTCGGGTCCTCCGGGATGCGAGTCCAGTGCATTGCCACTGTGCCACCTCGCTCGCCTGCCACTGAATGGTCGCTGCACTCGGCGCCGTGGGGGCAGTGCTGCTGTTGCTGAAACACTGGACAGTTCATGGCTTCGTCCGTTCTCCCACACACCACACGCTTGTATGTTGTATGAGAAGGGCGGGTCTTGCATTGGCAGCTACCATAAGCGCTTTGTTACCACGGATTATTTGCAGCCCTTTCCCGAGAAGTTCCATTTATGTGATGAGGATCTTTACACGTGAGCTATTTTGCAGTGGAATATTGTTTTGATGTATAAACACGCTTCCTTGACACAGGAAAAAAAAAAAAAAACCCCGCCTAGAAATTTAGTAATGCATTTCGATAGCAAACCCTTGTAAGTCATTTGTCAAAGAGAAAATTTGTCTAATTACTAAAATCGTCTGCGATATGCACAAAAAAGATAAATATATCAGAATTGTATTAGTGCTATAAATACCATTTCCGGAATAATGCACTTTAAATAGGGTTCGTGATGTTTGCTGCCTTGTTTGCTTTAAGTCGACTCGAGAATGCTCAGCAGTACTCAGATTGTTGACAAATAGTCCTTCTTGAGCATATGAGGAGGTTCCTCAAGTGTTTTCGCCATTGCAATTAAATTTATTTTTGGCTGAGCCCATTTACAATCGGGGAAAAGATCAGATAGTTCAGATCGGAAAGTCCTGCTGCATGTTTTTCGAGGAAGAAATCGTCACATCAGCTTGGGTCAACACTGTTCAAGTGTTCCAGCCCCATATTTTTTTTTGTCATCCCTCTCCATGGTTTCCTGTTATGACATGAACTAACAATTTCTTACTATTTTTTATTTTATTATAGTCGTATTCCTTTACCTATCCTTAAAAATATTTCTCAACATTTTACATTTTCTCGAAGGAACTATCAGATTTTGTGCAATTTTTATGGAAAAATGTATTTATTTAATCTTTTCCTTATTATAACTGAAGTTCTTACAGTATGCTTCACCATTGAGTATCACTTGAAACGTAATTTCACGCATGTACAAGTGCGTAAATGGTCCGAAAATCGTATACATCTCTGAAAAGGTTTCGCAACTCGGAGTAGGCTTTCCAAGTGTGAACCTCAGTTCTCACTCTAGCCTTTTTTATTTATCGTCTACAACGTTTCTCTATTCTTATTTCTACTTTACAAAAATCATTTACTTCATAAATTTGATTCCCTAATTTTACCTTGGATGTCTTTTGTGTGATTCTTCAATAGGCGATCAGAAATTTTCTTTCTGGGCTAGGCTCTAACAGACGAGGAGGCACGGAGTAGGTTAGTGATCTTTGGTGACTTTTAACTTTTGATGGTAGCCATGTTGAATGGTGCTATGTTCGCTATGCGGTGGTCTTGCGACGACCTTTGCGATAAACGCTGAATGCAAAGCTTTAAAATGTTTGTTAAATTTTGTATTTAAATTTCGTAATAATTTTGGTAGTTTGAACTTTTTATTTTTATTTTTGGAAAATTTAGATATTTTAGGAAAATGTTGAACTTTGTAAAATTCTTTTCTAACAAATTTTGCAAATTTATGGGAAAAAATTCGTTGGCAGTTATTTCGATGTCACCTGAATCAATCCAGAGCCCGACGTCAAGGCCACTGGGAAGGTCAAATTAGCACCACGAACACTCTTAAATGCCTGTTCCCGAAATCTCTGTTTTATACTACTGAGATTGTAAAGTAATGTTTAGAACGATTGTTGGAGAAATGTGACAAAAATAACCGTTATTGGCCACTCGTAAGGGGCATAAAACTGGGGGAGTGACCGGCGAAGCCATTTATGGTAGTGCCCGAAGTGAGTGAGTGAGTGAAGAGATTTTAGTGGCTCTTAACATCGAGATCTTGAGCGCCGATGAGGATGAAGCGGAGTGAGTATTGAGCTGTGCCGGAATGCAAGTGGCTGGGAAACGGGAAAACTCCGAGAAAACCCTCCTACTAGCGGCATCGTCCGGCACGATTCCCACATGCGAAAATCCGGGAGCGACCCCGCCGGTAATCGAACCAGGTCCTCCTTGGTGGGAGGCGAGTAGTGTAACCACTATACCAGTGCCTAAAGCATTAAAGAAAGCAACGTATTATTTCGGACCAGAGTACAGGTAATGTGTAGTTATGAGTAATGTGCGTTTGTGCGTGCGCTAGAGTGGAAACTCTTGTAACCTGTCGCATTTGCGTGGGTTTTCTCGGAGTGCGTCCATTTGAACATCAAAGATTGCTGTCAGCCTGAAGCACAATGCCAGAGCGTAGATCATGAATTAAGGGGCTGATTAATTACATACGGATTGGCGAAACGTATCAGAAGACTGTTAGTTAAACTGTGATTATTTGTATAGTAAATCTCTATCTACGTAGTAAATTATTGTTAATTTATTTTGTTGCTATTGCCGAACATTGTTATTTATCTTCCCTAAGTAAAAATGAAATTACATGACAAATATATCTACTTATTTTACTGATTTAATTATAAAAGGTTAAATTTATTGAATAATCTCGTACGCCCGAACTAAATACAGCGATTTGAAGCATTAAAAAATAATCTTAATTTTTGCTTACAAAAAATAATTTAGTGCTCTAAATTTAGCGTACAATTAAATAAATTTGCCGTAGAAAGTCTTGCCGTAAGTTTAGCAGTAGAAGCCATCGAAGATGATGGGACTCTATTTCCCCACATGTCTGCTTTCCTGGAGGCATAACATGAAATATGAGCCCATGTGTTTGAGAAGCGACATGCAATGGCGGAAGAAACGATAGTTACTGCACTGATAAAATTCAAAGCCATCGGCAACCTCTGTCGAGTTCTTCCTATGAGAAAAATCTGAGGCCGGAAGCATGGTGGATCTCCGCGATAAAATATCCCTCCTTTTAATTAAAATGTTTCCCAGGGCAGTTATTAAAGAATTCTTCGCATACTCCGTGTTTAATAGATGTTTTATAATAAATGACATTCTTGCTGGGCACTATTCGCTAATTGCAATTTTTTGGCATAGATTGGCTATTATATTATGTTATAATTACTGAAAGAGTCGTGTCTTTGTCGGTAACTTTCACTCAGTCTTGTGGAAATGAAACTTCCATGTTTAATTAACATCATGACAATTTAAACCAACCATCGTGGATAAAACGAAGGTATTATAACATAAGATAATTGGCAGTCCTTGTGGAACGAGATACTTGCATGTTTGAATTAAAGTATGTCGCCATTTTGGTTTGTAATTAAGACTAGATGCCCTTTGTCCTATTTTAATTATGCCCTCTAGGACTAATTATCATGTGCGTTACACTCGCATTTTTGTAAACTGTTAAAAGCGATTAATTACCGCACAGAATTTTAGAAAACGTTACCGAATGCTTTATAACTTCTTAAAATACGCATAGTGCAGTAATGTAAATGATAAATTTATTGAGAATTTAACCCTCTTACTGTGAACTTGGTGGTTTCAGCAGTTTTCACAGTTTTATTTGCAGATTTAATTTTTCATCAGTGATACGGTCAAAGGATATATATCTAATGGTTCGAAGTGAAACGATTGAATTCCGTACACCTCAATAGGAAAAAAATGGTCATGTAAACAGGGCGGTGTTAACATTCATACCCAACGTTGCTAAGGCGTTAACTTATAGTCACGAGGTTCTGAGTTCGAGTCCCCTGTAAACCATGAAGTGTGCGGTTTTGGTGTTACATTTAGGCTTTTGCGTGTAATCATCTCGCTGATCAGCCTGTTACAACTAAAGGGTGACGATAATAAAGAAATGCAACTCAAAATCGCGTTATTGCAAGTGTTTCGTTAGGCCGGCCGTTGAAAAAAAGGGGGAGGGGGGAGGCATGCCTTACTGCCGTTAAGGCTGATTCACGTTGAGTTCGCATGGAGCACGTTGCGTCAACTTAGCTCTGTCGTGTTCAAGTATATATTGCGCAGCAGTTAATTCACATTGAATTAAGAGTGTTGCAAAGGTAAATTTCTCATGCCAGAAGTTGACACAACTTCAAAATAATGCATAGGTAGCGTACCAATAATATTCAAGGGACATTTTTTTTTCCTGTACATACGTTTTTATTCATACCTGCTTCGTACTGGACTATCTGTTATTTGATATTCTTCGATTTAATCAGACTTTGAAGAGACAGTTTCGTGTGTGTGTATTTTAACGATGAAGAAATTAACAATTTGAAAAACTTTGGAATTAAATTAAAATATTGGGGTGCAAACAGATGTAAATTTATGTCATAATGAGGTTATTATTGGCATATAGAGGTAAAGGTTTTAGATGTTATAAGAATTATTTATACTGACTTTTAATTGCAATATACACGTATAAGACACCAACCCTTTTTTCTGATCCCAGATACAGCATATTTTATAGTAGCCCACTGAATTACAACTTATCAAAGACAAACCTTTCTAACTCCATTGTGAGCATAGGAACGAGTTTATTAAACATTTTGATACAAAGTTAACGCAAAGGTAACATAGGGCCTCATATGAACTTAATGTGAATCGACGTTTTAACATGGTCGTGTACATTGTTGTCAACCAGGTTTCCCCCCCCCCCCCCCGAAAACAAGAAATCCTGACTATTACTGTTCATGTGCATACATTCGTGTTGCAAACTTAATGTCGTTAGAAACAAGCCTTTGAAATACTGCCTCCACCCGTACTAAGAACTACAATTCGGCATTTTAAGAATTAAATGTAGGATAATTCAGCCCAGGTATCGTATGATTTTTCTTATGGAGATTTTTGTACGACTGCTCTTTCTTAGTTTTACCACATTGACTTTGTAGTGCTTTGCATCATAACTGTCAGGCTGAGCCGCACTCTTCATGTTGAATTTCTGGCTTCTAGCTTAAGTCAGTTGTTTAGGGGCCCTTATTTAGCAACTACAACTATACCTCGAACGTTTGTAATTTAATATGACGTAACTAGTGAACCATCATTTTAAAATTATGAATAGATTCTGGCCATTTCGCATTTAACAGATAACGCGTGCATAGAATTTCGCGACTACGTTTGAAAGCATTTATAAAGTGTGAATACGTCAATAATATATATTCTGCTATTTAATTGGAAATAGTTATGGTACGTGAATGGAAAAGAAAATATGGCTAGTGAGAACGAACCTCAGGCGTGCCCATGTTTGCCAAGCCATGAAAGAGCACAGGCGGGGGAGGTATTGAATGGGATAAGGGATGAAACGGGAACACCTAAAAAAAATTGCGACTTCACATTAGTCTTTGCTGTGTTACTCGCATGGCATTCTTCAAGCGATAATTTTTCCAGCTTGAGAACCAGTGCAAATCATTGGTAGTAACACTTCAGTGTGAGTGCATCTGTGCTTCATTATTAAAAATGGATGTTTCAATTCGAAAGGCTTGTTTCCGGGTAGTTAAAATATCTTTTATGCACTATGTTCTAGTAAAGAAATCGATTTTAATGTTTCCTGTGTAAAATCTGCTGGGGAATGGACATTATTAGTATGGCTGTAATGCAGGAGGCCCAGATTTAAACGTAGCACCATTCGTTTGAGGGTAAATCACATTTTACTTTGAAACAGCTGTACAGAACTACGGGAGAAATGCAAATTTACAATCGATATTTACAAATAAAAATGTGGGCTTTATCCGTTACACTATTCTTGGGGATAGCTTATAAAAATTTGTTGTTTTATATTAATATATTTTTGTGAGATTTTCAACAATATACAAACCATATACATGGAAAAAAGTGTTAAATATAAAGAAATTTTCGCATATTTAAACTTTTTTTTAAATGTATGAACTGTTATTTGATAATTACATATCTGTCAAGCGGTAGCCCACGGCATTAGTTTATCTTGTGAATTTTATTCTGTACAACTTAGTTAGTATTTGTTATTATGGCTGCAAAAAAAAAAAACAGAAGCATTTTATATTTACTATCAAATTGATCAAAAATAAAAGTGTAAAAATGTTTATTTGAGGAAAATGCCTTCATATACATTGCGTACGAGTTGACCAATGTTTGGTACATATATAAAATAATTAACTTTTTTTGGGGGAGCCAACACTGTTAATGTATTTGCAGGAGAGCGAGTCAGGCTTTCCAGGCGTTCTGTACATGAAATTAACTTCCTTGGCGATTTTTTCTCTACTTTCCGCCAAGTTGTTTGTATAGCCTACTTTCGCCTCCTCTGTACCTCCTTCCTGCGAGAAATATTTGTACCTCGCTAAATCGGGGACTTTAAAACTAGAGCTAGAAATTTCCGCGACGTGACTTGGAATTAAATTAAAATTAAACCCTCTGTCGCCGGCTCCTTTCGCAGCGAGGGAAGTCGGGAACCGGTGTGTGTGTGTTCCTACTCGAACGGTTGGAGGAACGAAATAGGAAGCAAAAAAAAGTTCTGTAAGATACGACTTTTATCGTTTATCTTCAGTAATCCGTTACTTTCTCTGCTTTCCAGTTTTTCTTGATGTGCTCTCTCTCTCTCTCTCTCTCTCTCTCACACACACACACACACACACACACACACACACACACAACCACCTGCTTCGCAAACGTCAGCAATATAAGGATTGATTCCTCCACCTCTCCCCCCCTCGAACCCATTTGTTGTATGGTCTGACAGTGGAGTTGAACCCAGTACCCAGTTGATATCTACGCTTAAGTCCTGAGGTTGTGTTTTGCGGCTCGCAGATTATCAGCACCATTTGCAGTATTTATGCAACTTCCGTTGATGACTGAATAATCCGAGTCGTGTTAATCGGATGATAGCGGCGCAAATTTGCATATCGGATGGGATACTTGCTGTAGCCGTTGCGAATGATCAGTTTGTATCGTTGCTGTTAATATCTTACTATCAGTGTATGCAGTAGGCCCATGCCAGTTTCGGTTGAATAAGTTAAAACGATACATTTCGAGAACATGAATTTTTAATAGACGTCCGAAAGTGTGTGCAAAATTTCTGGTCTCGCAATTTTTCACGCAGATTTCATTATATGAGGTCGATAGTTAACTAACCACTTTTTAAATCAACCTTTAAAAAAACATGCCCTAATTGCATAAACACTGTATAAACACTGTCTTACAAAACTGTGGTACCTTTGGCAATGAATCATAAAAAGGAGTTCTTATCGAAAAATTGATTTGTTTATCGGTAGCCATTGAAAGAAATCTTCTTTTAATTTGTACGTGCTGAATTGCACATTTTCGCGGCAGTAACAATTGGGTTTATAAAATTACCTTTGAACCGATCATGTCACTTATTAATTAATAGATTCCTCGTAACGCTAACAAATTCACTATCTACCAAAACGTAATTGGACACCCGTGAAGATAGGTAATTCAGTACGTCAGTTGACTTGTGTTTCGGGGCCTTCGGCGTAGGACCGCTGGTGTTTGTCCGTGGTAGTATGAACACAGAAGCCTATTGTAACATTCTGGATAATGAACTGCTCCCAACATTGTGGCGTTTTTATGGAATGGACCCGTCTTACTTCCAGGATGACAATGCCAGGTGCCATGTTTCAAGAGCTTCTATACATTGGTACGTCTACAACAATGTTCGTCGATTGGACTGGCCCGCCCAGAGCCCCGACCTCAACCCTATAGAACGTCTTTGGGACGAATTGGATCACCGGGTGAGGGCTCGTCAGGCGCGGCCAAAATCCATTGCTCAACTCATGGAATGGTTGCAAGAGGAATGGCTGCTGTTATAGTCGCAAGAGGTGGCCCTACGAGATTCTAACGGGGTGACAACCACCTAGCAAACATTGTGGACAGGTGCCTAATTACTTTTTAGTAGATAGTGTATATCTGTCAGTTATGAAAAACTTTTAAGTCCCTGTGTCATCGAATGTAATATGTCCATGACCTATATTCGAGGGATTTTAGTGTGATTTCAATGAGTATTGCAACTAGAGTAAATAATATCAGAAAATATTATGGACATAAGTCATTTCAAAGCTATTTCTTCGCAGAAAACCTACAGTGTTACAGGCAAGACCGAAAATAGGCGAGTGTAGTTGGGTTTTAGTATGTTTGTAAATACACGATAATACATAGATAATTTTCCAGAAGAATATGTTAGTGGTTACAAATTAAATGAGACCAAATAAGCAGAAGGAAAATATCAAACTAATGAACAGTGGGGAACGTAAATGCAGGTATATATGCAGACAACTATGGACGACGGAAGAAAGAGAGACGAATGAAGAGGTGAATGCGGACATTGATCATTTGTCTGCCTGAATACGGGGATAGACATAAGTTCCCGAAACATCGCGACTGTTTTATTTTCTTTCTTTTTTTGTTTCGTAGAAATGTAATTTGCTCATATGCATTGTTTACTTAGTGTCTCCCAGTTTTCGTGTTTCTTTATCTGCCTCTGTGCTGGCCTGTGGTGTCTTCGACGTGTCGTGCAGTATTATTTGCATTAAGTATTTACTGTTTCCTTGTCCGTCCTATTACTTCTTCTGTTCATTTTTTTTTTTTTTTTTTTGCTTAACTCTTCCTGTGGAATTAACTGTGTATTATTTATGTGCCTACTACGTGGCAAAATGTCACCCGACACATATTTATGTTGGTTGCAAAGGCACCAGTCTTATAAATAATAGGTTGACTGTAACATCGCTAACAGTGGACTGGCGCCCAAGGATAGGCTTCTCACCTTTTGTAGATGTTCTTCGTTTTCGCGTAATAATTTCGGATTCATAGTAATTACTGACAATGTACGATTGTAGAAAATTTACATTTTATGAGTTGTTCAATATTTTTGTGCGTTATTTTAATTGTGTGTTATCAGCTTGCTCTAAAAAGTCAGGAACATATTTATTTTTATCAGTAAGTTCCTGCCTTTTTGCAAGCAGTAAATAACACACAGTGAAAATAAGATACAAACACATTACACAACTAGTAAATTGTAAATTTTCTATAATCAAAAATGTTCCATAATACCTCTGAAACTGAAACTATGACACGAAAACGAAGAATTTCTGTAAAGGGGTTGAAGCGAGCCTTAACTGCTGCAAAATCTTTCTAACGGAATGCCAGGATTTATCAGCCCTTACAGCTATGCTCCTTTCTAACAGACACAACCCTCTCCGTTGACTAAACATGTATGACGTTCAAGCAATTTATACATGCCTATTGAGCGCCCTGCTGTGCAAGTTTACTGGGAGCAATGTTGTGTAAGATGATTCTTGGCGTCATAAGTCTTTTGATGTCAGGGTTCCCATACATACAGTATATATGAAAGGAGCTCGTTTTTTCCCGTCCCTTATTTCTATTTAGACTCGCTATTGACTGTGAAGTCGGTCACAAGATCCTCCCATCTAAGTAGTCACGGATCGATCTCAGGTAGGTTACTCTACTGTCAGTGGCGTGTGGTGAAGTGTTGCAAGGTAAGCTGGTGTTTGCTCAGTGCTGTACACACTCGGCGTACGCAGCAGGAACCAGTAACCAGAGTGGAGCAGGAATAAATTGAATGTGCTGCGGCCACTCACGATAGAGCGCCAAGGCACCCATTACGCACTTGTTGTGACTTTAACCCTATCACTGCGTTGAAGTGGCGAATGTGTAAACTATACAGCAAACGATTAGGTTTAGCACAGAGCAAAACACAGCTTCCCTTGCAACAGTTCACCACACGCCGCGGTCTGCTGTGGTGTGCCTGTTTTCTGCCCCAGTTTTTCCCTTCGTATTTATTCCACCGCTGCTTCTGCTCCATTTCAGTCTTGCATTATTCAGGATGGCCAAGTACGGCAGATGTGTCCTCAGGTAAGCTCTGCTAGGCGCCATCGTCTTCTTATCGCATCCATGCTACTCCTCGCTCAAAAGTGGCAACACTAGGGTCACCACCTCCCCCTTCATACACAACACCGCCTCCCCCCCCCCCCTTCCACGATCACACTCACATATATATATTGTAACTTCTAAAATGTCAAACAAAAACTAAAACGAACAATATTGTTACAATTTCTGTCTCTAGAAATTTGAGTGGGCTATACCAAGTTCGTTAAGGGATGGAGGTCTTAATAAAATAAAATAATTATTTATAATTTTCTAATTTTATTTACAATAATTACAGAAAAAATTCTTTCAAGTCAACTTCTCACAAGGGATGGATATCACTAACTGTTCACAATTGACACCAATTAATAAAATTTATAATTTCAACAGACATCAAAGAAATTAAATAATTAAATATCAGTCCCAATAGACAGTGTATTAACCATTATTTTATAATTTATGCATCAATATTTGACAGTTCGAATATTTACAATAAAATCAGTACTACGCCTCCATTTAGTCCCACCTCAGTTCAATCCATGTAATGCATCCAGTGTAATGAAGCATTATCAGTTCATTCATGTAATGCATCCAGTGTAATGAAGCATTATAAGTTCTTAGGATGAAATGTCTGCCATAAAGATATGGATGAAAATGTGCAATTGCCTTCACCACTGCCAAAAGCTCCCAGCACATCACACAGTAGTTCCTGTCGGGCTTGTGTAGCACCTTACTGAAGTATTCATATGTCCACTCTTTTCCATCCTGGATCTGGGATAACACAGCCCCAATTCCAGCATTGCTAGCATCAGTATCCAGAATGAATTCACCCTCTCTACTCGGGAAACCCAGTACTGTGGAAGATATCATTACTTCCTTTAGTCTATTGAAAGCAATTTCGCACTCTCGGGTCCAACAAAATTTTATTTTTGCCTCAGTCAATTCATGCAGAGGTTTGGCGATAGTGGCGAACCCAGGCACAAATCGACAGTAGTAAGCACATAAGCCCAGAAAACTTCGAATTTCAGTTTTATCTTTAGTAGAGGCCAGTCTCTTATTGCTCTGGTCTTCTTAGGGTCTGTTTCAACCCCATGGGCTGATACAACATGGCCCAAGAAATTGATTTTCTTTTGGAAAAGGCGGCATTTATTGGGAACCAATTTCAGATTGGCCACAGTCACTTTCTGAAACACAGAATCTAAGCATGCCAGGTGCTCTTCAAAAGTTCTACCTGTGACCATAATGTCGTCTAGGTACACCTTCCAAATATCTAAGGGCAGAACCTTTTCCATTAGTCATTCGAAGGTGGCAGGGGCATTGCAAAGCCCAAAGGGCATAACCTTTAATAGCCAGGTTCATTTCCTTTGGACACTATAGGCAGTTTTTACTTGTCTTCCTGGCCACCTCGCACTGCCAATACCCGCTCTTCATGTCTAGAGTAGAAAACCACTGTGAACTTGCTAGGCTATTCAGGGTGTCGTTTATCATAGAGAGTGGGTAAGAATCTTTCTTGGTCACATTAGTAAGTTGGCAGTAATCAACACAAATCTAATATAGCCATCTTTCTTTTTAACAAGTACGATGGGAGAAGACCATGGACTGACTGATGGCTCTTATCATATCTAAATCCCTCAGCTCTTTCAGAGTACCATCAATGACCTCATATGAAGCTAGTGGTAGTCGCCTTGGTGGCTGTTTTATGGGTCTGGCATCCCCTGTGTCGATGTGGTGTTATGCAACATTAGTTCTGCCGTGGCCATTGGGCTCGCAGAAGAAAGCACCTCTATTTCTCTGTAACAATTCTGAAACCGCCCTCTCCTGTCGCCAGTTGAGGTTTTCCTTTGTTCTTGTCAGCCGTTTCCCCAGAGCATCTGGAAGCGAACATTCAGTAGGTTGGGACAGCGAAACTTCTGGAACATTTGGAAGTACCTGTGAGACCTGCTTGCAAAACCTTATTGTAACCCCATCTTCAAGACAGATAGCACGGTCAGACAAATTAACCATCCTAACAGACAAGCTGTCCGATTTTGAAGAGATCAATGTCCTGGCTACAATGACACCATCTGGTAAAATGCCACCTTTCTGGGCTGGTTCTATTATGCCCAATCGCCTGACAAATTTTCCCCGGCATGTGCCTGGAGTAACAACTTCGTTAGAGGCAGGGGGCACAGTTGACTGATTACACACTACTGGACAGCTCATTGGCGAAGATAAATCTCGTCGTGTTGACACTACCAACTCGATATTACCTACACGTAACACCCCCAAGTCGAGTATCAATACAGCATCCCAGCTTACGTAAACATCAAGACCCAAACTGCATTCGTACTCTATTTCTGCTATGTATATATCATGCTCTATCTCAAGGTTACCGAGCTGTAAGAGTACCCTTCTCTTGCCTTTGACTGGCGTGGTCTCGCCTGTTACTGTAGTTAAATAGCTGTGATCCATTCTCTTATCTGAAGATTGCTGGAGGGAAGGCCCAAGAATGTTAGGCCTTACTGCTGTTATAGTCGCTCGTGTGTCAACGACAATCTGGCAAGAAACATCATCTAGGCTCCCCTACACCAATATGGCATTGAAGTCTTGTTTCATTGAGCGCACTTGCAAAATCATTGGGTCCTTCTCTTCAGCAATCACCGATCTTTGCCCCTCAAGTCCGGTGTTTACAAGTTTCCTGAAGACATTGCACTTTCAGATGCCTCTTGGCACCTGCTCCCTGGCTGTTGTTGCTGCTGCTTCTGATGCTGTTGCTGAGGAGAGATGGCTCTCAGGTGCCCCGGCTGTCAACATATCCAACATTCCAGCCGTTTGGGGGGGGGGCGAGTCTCTGTAGTGTGCACCCTGGAGGCGATGTCCCTCATGGTAGTTTGCAAGTCCTTCAACATCCCCTTGATGCTGTCGTCCTCCCCTTCATCAAGCATCACTGCCCGCACTGGACGTCGGGGCACTGATGACTGCCGTGCTGACTCCACTTCCAGTGCTCCGGCCAAGGCATCCTGCATTGTGTGAGGCGCAGCTAACCTTACAGCTTGCTGCACATCGGTGTCAGGGATAGCGTCGACTAAGAAGCCGACGACGATGACATCTCGTGCCTCTTCTGATTATCCCTCCATAGATAGGTGAGACAGCCTCACGATGTCGTGCCACAGCTCTTGCAGTGGTTCGTCGGGTCGCTGGATGCGGCTTCACAGTTGGGAATGGTGGGCGTGGCGCAGGTACCAGTCGCAGAATAGAAGCTCCAAAGCCTACACCAGCGTGGAGTATTCTAGACGATGTCGTTCCGGTAGCGACTGCAGTATGCGTAATGCTGGGCCCCTCAGTACAACTGCCAGATAGTACGCCCGCTGCTCTTCAGTCCAGCCATTCAGGGTGTCCACGATCTCTATTTGGTGCCGGCACTCGCGCCAAGGTGTCTGTTCATCGTAGGGGGCGGATTCAATTGTGACGCCTTTACCCACCCCTGACTGGGGCATTCCCACACTTCAGAATGGCTGCGCCTCTTCTGCGATAGCTCCACTGGCAGCGACCTTTACCTTCTTCTCGCTGCCCGCACTCGTCGTCTCAATGGTGACCAATTTTGGTTCTCTTCCGCCCCTGCATGCCGTTTCTCCTGCTACTGCAAGAACTCCTGCCACTCCTTCTTGAGAGCGCTCAGTTCATGTTTCATTTCTTGCGAAACACTGTCCATTCTCACGCTCACACTGTCGACCTTCTTGTCCACACAAACTATTTTATTGTTCACCAACTCGCCTACACCTTCAATCGTTCTGTTCACATTCTCATTCATACTGTATATTTTTCAATCTACATTTTCGTTTACACTGTCTATTTTCTTGTTTACTACTTCGCTAACACTATCTATTTTCTTGTCTACTAGTTCACCAATACAAATAATTTGGCTGTTTACAGTTTCACTATCACTACTAATTTGACTATTTACATTTTCATTTACATTACTAACAGATTCCCTAACACTACTAATCTGACTATTTACATTTTCATTAATATTATCTACAACACTATTTATTCTACTACTTACAGTATCTATTTAGCTATTTATCTGGCCACTCAAACTTTCGATTAAAGAGTGGAGTGCTTCCATGTCTGCCGACATTTTTCTAGTTGGCATTCAAGAAATTCAAAACAATTCCTCGGCCTGTTGCTGAAATATAGTGATATTTACAAATACTAATTACAATTGTTTAATTATTTTATTTAATAAAATGCCTCCATCCCACTTCTGACACCAGTGTTACAATTTCTGTCTCTATAAATTTGAGAGGGCTATATCAAGTTCGTTAAGGGATGAAGGTCTTAATTAAATAAAAGAATGATTTATAATGTTCTGATTTTATTTACAATAACTACATCAATAAATCCTCTCAACTCAACTTCTCACAAGGCATGGATATCACTAACTGTTCACAATTGACACCAATTAATAAAATTTATAATTTCAACAGACATCAAAGATATTAATTAATCAAATATCAGTCCCAATAGACAGTATATCAACCATTATTTTATGATTTATGCATCTATATTTGACAGTTCGAATATTAACAATAAAATCAATATTACACCTCCATTCAGTCCCACCTCAGTTCAATCCATGTCCTGCCAGTTGCAATGTTCTAGGGTCCTCCAAGCGCCCTCACGCACAGTAGGCTTCACTCGTCGGTTTCACACCCTCTTGTTCCTTCACGCCACGAACAACTCGCCCGATGTCGTCCCGCAATCTCCTGTTGTCGTCAACAATTTTTACTTCGCTCGCGCACACTCGCCAGACTACCTCCGCCAAAGACTGCTGGCCGCTGGGTTGCTGCAGTATAGGGGAGACCAGTGCTAGTTGTCACAAAATTCACTTTTAATTTTTTTCTTTTAACATGGTGCAATTTTATTACAAATGCTATTTTTTTTTATAATTTATTACATACATTTGTCTGTCACATAATATTTTTTTTTACAATTGAATACCACAGTGTTAAAATACAGTTATTCGCTTTCAAAAGCAAGTCGACAAGTGTGACAACTTACCCCATCGTCGGGGCAAGTTGTCACTTAAGATGGGGTTAATTGTCACATACAAAACATACAAACATTCATAGTATAAACTAAAACGTCTTAATTTTTACACACTTCCTAAGTTATACAAAACTTTAAAAAATATATAAGATGGAAAACGTCTTGAAAAAAGCACTATTAAGGCTTCTGTAGGAATTTAAGGTGGACATAGCTAGCACGCGATACAACTTGTTAATTTGTCTCGTGACATGGAGGCTGCTGTAAACTGTTCTGCAGACACTTAACAAATCTCGTTTAAACTTTGATAATTAAACACACAAATCTTGAACTATAGTTTAGTCTGAAGAATCAGAGTCGCAAAATAAAACAGCTGTGATCCACTTTACTGTGTGCACTTTTCATGAAACCATGAGTGATACTGAACACACCTCACCCATTTTTCTCCTCGAACACTCAGTCCAAACGTCTCTTCACACACTAAACACAATGCGTCTTCAACTTCAGATGATGCATACGGCTGAGTAGAGCTTTCAGGCCTTTTCTCTGATTTCAAATACTTTCCACGGAGATCTAAATGTGAAACTTTTCTTCTCTCTTTCTCTGCAGCTAACGCATCTTTTACTGGCGTGTCTGTCGGGATAGCCGATTTTCTTGTTTTCCTTTTGGGGGCCATCTCTTTTCTTTCGGCAGCCTTGAGAAATTGTCTGATATCTTGTGGTGAATCATGGGAAGTAGAAAGTTTCGTGCTTAAATCCTGCTGTGAACTTGTAAGAGCATCGGTAGAAGGATGCAAATCAGAACTGTCTTTTTGTAATGCAAGAACTGATGAAGAAGGATCTAATCTATATGTCACATAACTTGGCAGAAAGTCTACTTCAGAAAAAAATGTTTGGATTAAGAGGGCAGCTTTTGCAGCTCTTAGTAATAAATCAGGGGATGATGTTTTTATACCCGTTTTCGGTTTGTATGTCCTCACTACCTGCAAAGCAGAATACGTTGCTTGGTTATATATATATATATATATATATATATATATATATATATATATATATATATATATATATATAGTATTTTCTATAAAATAAAATTTATAATTACTATATTTTCCTATTAAATGATGAGCTGAACTATTAGGTATGCCTTATATTATCATTATGAATGCAAGCTCACCCTACTGATATAATCATCAAACAAACCTAGTCTACGTGAAACCTTGCTTTGGACATTGTTGCCGACATAGCATTCGGTAGTTCGTGCTATTTAAATAATTGCGCCACCGTTACCATTTATTTTCGTAATTCGACTAAACTATAAAAAAAATACTGAAGTACATTACCCCGGTACCTATATATTTTTTCCTTTTAGAAAAAAAAAAGGGTGAATTTTATAGTGAAATCACGAGCTTTATTTAAGTATATGCGCACCAAGACAGAAATAGGTGGTTCGGAGTACCTCTTTTTATGAGGTCCCATGTTTACATTTTTGCCCATAGTTAGATTATCTCAGCCGAAACGTACATATTTCAAACACAAAAAGTATTTATTTTCTACACAATTGCGAATAAAAATTTTCTCCGGGGTATACGGGGCATGTTGTCACAGTGACAATTAACCCCTTGTTTTTTGTGACAATGTACCCCATAGTGTCACATTTCACTTGTTATTTGAAGCTTTCTACAAAAATGTTAAACATGAAAGGTGAGCTACGTGTCTTCAAAGCTAAAAGTACGTAGAATACGATAATGTAATTTAATATCGTACCATTTTGCAGCAAAGTTGTCAGACACACACACGAAACATGCACAGTATTTTTACTAACACATTACTAATCCAAACAAATGTCCCTTCTGAAGTAGCTAGAGCAGTAAGTGGCAAGTTGTTAATATTCTGCCCGTTAGATGGTGACTTGTTACGTCCGCACAAGACTTCATAGATATAACCATTCAGAAACGGTAGATTTTACAATTTGACAACTTGCCCCTGTGACAACTAGCCCCGGTCTCCCCTATGTAGGTCTTAGGCCGCCGCCTAGAATCTTCCCCAACTCGAGTGGTGCGTCGTGGAGGGCTGAGGCGCCGGCCAGTTTCACCAGAACATTCTTGCGTCGTCGCTAAACATATCGGAAACTCTAGCAGGTGAGAGGAGGCCTGTGGCGCCAGCAAGTCCCGCCGCTGTCGGCATTAACGGAATTCCCAGAAGGGTGAATCAGGAGACCCCGAAGAGGGGAGGGCGAGGTGGGTCTCCCATTACAGCGTGGGGAAATGGAGTCGGCGCCAGCTGCAGCATGTACTGTCCGCGCGCCACCTCTGAAACATTGGCAGGAATGCGACCTCGGAACGATAAGCCGGCTACGCTATACGACTGTACTATCGTACAAAGAAAACATTCACTCGCCTCAAGGCAGCGGAGTCGCTAATGGTGAACTCGGATTTTCTTGTTCACTGCTTGAACTGCACGCGCCTGATGCACTGGAGGAATCACTACTGTCGTCAAGACGTACAACGATACTGTCAGTTACATCTGACACAACACCGTCTTTTTTCCCAGTATTCAGTTTCAAGCTTCTGTACCTGACCACAGTACTCTTCCCAGTCGGTCTTAGTGACAATGTCCTACAGATGACTGCGGGAGGTTAGGAGCAAGCTTCTCGGTAACCCACTTTATGAAATTAACACTGTTCATTTGGCCGTGATAGTCGCCACTGGCAGTGCCGGCTTTGTAAATAAGGAGAGCATTTTCGATAAATCCGTTAATCCCCAGCGTGTACTACAATTAATCGGTTATAAGCTGTTCAAGGTAAAGTGAGCACTTTTGAGGCCCTAGTTACATTTTTCTTTCGGCCATATTTCATCCTTTAAACACAATTCTAAATAAATATTACAATGCAAGTAATAAACAGTGAATGTATTTTCCACTGCACTCGGAAGTTTACGTCTAAGGCTAAAATAAAACACATTTTTTGTCCATTATTCCAATTGAGAGGGTTTTCAAAAGTGCTCACTTAATGTGAACCGCCTATGCCCGAATTCACATTAGCTTGTATGCCAAACACTTCTTTATGTTGCCAACGTTTACCAAATGGTAAATTACCATCTATCCATGTCTCGTCTATGTAGATAATTTGTTTCCCTCCGTGTCTGTGTTGTTTCATTGCAACTAGATAGTCGTGGCGTCAAGTTACTATGTGAGGTCTCTCAATTAGTATCTTCCTGTGGCTTTGTGATTTTTTCCACCGAAAACCTAGTTATTTTACCACCTTAGTCAACGAACTATGCGACCACGGAAAGTCTATTTTCTCCTTTACCACGGGAAGTAATTTTGCAATGGTAAGGACACGTTTTTCCTGAATATAAAAATCCTAAACCGTCCGCCGAATTACACACAGAACAAAGTCATCAATATTCACGACAGTATGTTCCGGCATATTTTTCCGTCGTTTACCCGGCGTGTGCAAGCTACCGCCCTCCCCACTGTTATCTAGTTCTTTCTGTTCCTTCCGGATCTTTTAAATTAACGTCTCCGACACTCTAACGTAGTCTGCAGCTCTTGCTATCACCTGGTTTACTGTGAAAGTATAAAGTTTTTGTTTCGCCTCTTCATCGCACTTTGCAAATATATTGCTTACGATTCTCCGGCCCTCAGAGTGCACGGCAGTGTTTTTCTTCCGGACAGACATAACACTCGCAGCGGCGATGTTCACGACACTTCGGAGCTAAATGCGTGACCACACCAGAAAGCACATACCCGAGAATCGTGTAGTGTCAGCTGTGTGTGAGCGAACGCTCAGTAACACGTATGTTGTTGATGTTCCTCTATTTCTTTTTGTTGTGTTTACCCCTCTTCTTCTCGTCACCTCTTCTTCTAGGTCAAAATATTCTGCATTCGTTCGGTTTGCGCTAACATGTATTTGTATTCCTCACGTGAGCCTTCATTCACACACGGCGACAGTTTGTATGCAGCGTTCACTTTTTTTAAAAATACTGCTTGAGGTTTGAGAGACGATCACATAAACGTGTTATTCGGTGCTGTTTATCATCGTGAATTGTAAATATGCTTCTTAGAATGTCAGTGTATGGGCTTATGTTTGTGGCGTGTGTAGACAGAGGTAACCTCTCCGTGTCCGAGATCGTTACTTTGGCTCATGGAAGTTCTGAGAGTGAATCCCAGCTATGCCATGCTGCGTGCTTACCGTTGTTAGCAGTTTGTTTAAGTTTAAGAGCTGCGTGTAGGCCGTTTCTTCAGGTTACCCGAAAGACGTAATAGCGGTAGTATTTGCAAGCACCAATTACAGTTTAAAACAAAAACTAGACCTAAGCAAATGTTTCATGTATGCAGTCGACCTTTTCCTGTGCATTCTTGTCGTTACAACAACCGTGCACAACGAATAAGATACGCCGTAGAATTGAATTTAGTAAACCCTTATGTAATGGCATATTGTGTACATTAACTGCGTGATATATCTACTAGAGTGAGTGAAGAGATTTGGACGGCTCTTTACATCCAGGTCTTAAGCCTATGTGGATGAAGCGAGGTGAGTATGAAGCAGCGCCGAAATGAAAATGGACGGGGAAAACGGCAGATCCCCGAGAAAACCCGCCGACCAGCGGCATTGTCCCTGCACGATTCCCACTTCCGAAAATGCGGAGAGACCCGGCCGGGAATTGAACCCGGTTCGCCTCGGTGGGAAGCGAGTTGTCTAATCGCTCAGCCACCTTAGCCTCTTTTCATGGCAATGAGATTTGTCCTTAACACAGAAGGAAGTTACATTTGCATGTTTTTAATAACTTTAGCTCCATTTCGTCTTTCATTGTTACAATATAAATCCAAAATAGACTACAAAATAAGACGTTATTTATACCAGACGGTTTGCGAATGATTATTTGGGAAATAGGATAAAAGTAACAACTGGCGCTCGCCCTTAATGCTTCGTCGATGGTGAATGTCATGCAGATTATAATGTCTAAGTTCTCATGGCAGTTTGGCCTATTGTGGGAAAGCGTAACCGAACAGCGGATTCGAGATCCGTGAATTGGGCAGAGGCGAGGGTGTGATGGTGTGTGGCGTAAGTAGCAAGGGTAGGCGGGACGAGTCTACAAAAAAGGGGAGGAGGGGGTGCTAATGAGACCCGGATTCCAGCAGACCGCGTGTCAACGAATCCGGAGCTCAATTTGCGACTCCGCCATCCATTCCGAACGGGGACAACATTTCCAATATTTTAAAAAGGCGCTCGCAGGAACTTCGAAGGCGCTGGCGTCCCGGCTGAATTAAAACCTATGAATTAAATTATCGCTGAAGGTTGTGGTGAGGCGAGGGGGAAAAGGATGGGGGAGGGGGTTATACGAAAAGCGAGTCGTTAGCGACCATGCGGTAAAAAATACGATTTCCTTTAATTCAATGTGAGTTTTCTTTCCTCGGAATAAAAAGAAATTGGGGTAAAAAGGGATTGCTGAGAGGTAAATCCGTTCTTGCATGCACAACTCGTCTTTGCGAGAAGGAGAGGAATGGGCTAGGAGGGGGTGGAGGTGGGCAATACGAACAGTTGGTGAACCTCGACGGAAAGTACAAAAAAAAAATGCCCACCAGAAAACGTCAAACTTTCCTCGTGTGGCGTGAAAAGTATTCTGCTTCGGAGTCTTTACTAAGGGTAAAAAAAAATTTTTTAAATTATATTGTGGTCGTTTTGGAAAACCAAACAGCTTCGTAAAACTCGCGTAAAAACAAAACGATAAGGTCAGCTTGGCATGTCACCGGGGCGATATCTGCAAGCCGGATAGTGTGGTATTGTCTTTTCGCGGTTTCTCACACTTTGGAATCAAACCTTTGAAAATTCACCCCATGTATGACGTGCTTGGTTGTTTGCTTATTATGTCACAGTATGTAACAAAAGCGTGTTATACTTGTGTTAACATAAATCTACATTATTTTTGTTTAAACTGAACTTTTACTTATATTTTATATATAAATTATAATATTTGATTTATAATTAATAGCAGCCCGCTATCGCTTCGCTCAGGCTTTATGGAGTTATTGAAATGCATATATATATATATATATATATATATATATATATATATATATATATATATATATATATATATATATACACACACACACACATACACGACTACCCGTGACTACTGGCGACTTTCTTTTAAATTGAACACACCCTATGCCATCTGAAAGAATGTAACTTCCTAACAGTGAATCAATTATAAGAATTCGCTCTATAGTTATGTTAGCGCATGCTTAGAAAGCAGCCAAGTAGCTCATTTTTCTCCTACTTGGTTTACAAATTTTTAAATTTCTCAAGTTTTAAAAAAAAAATTATATTTATTTTATTAAACATAGCCCATGTTCATCTGTAAGAATGCAACTTCCTGACAGTGAAACCATTATAAGAATCGGTCCTGCAGTTTTGGTAGAGCATGCTTAGATATCAGCCTAGTAGCCCATTTTTCTCCGACTTTGTTTACAAATTTTGAAATTTTTGAAAGGGGTTTTTTTTTTCTTCAATTAAACGTAACCTATGACCATCTGGAAGAGTGTAACTTCGTAACAGTGGAAGAATTGTATGAATCGGCCTTGTAGTTTCTGATATTAGGCATTGAAAACAAATAAACAAACAAACATTACTTCTTTATTATATTAGTATAGATATGAATTAAGTCAGTGAGAAAATAGGTATGTTGGTAATGCGTAGGGAGAAGTAGTTCTTATGCAAAATATTATTACAGTGAGTGCGCACGAATGCGGTGCGCTTTCCGTTTGGTGTATTTTTCTAGACTCAGTTAAGCTTTGTTTACCTAATGTGGGAGGAATATCGTGGAAGTAGAACTTAAGCAGGGCTTCAGAGAAGTTGGAGGTAATCGTAAATGAACTATACTACCAAGCAGTGCCACGTATCCTCAAAAGACAGATTGAGATTTTGCTTTGATGTCACAGTTCTGTGCGGTGAAGCGTGCCGTGGGTAGCGCACCTCTTCGATAAGGGATAATTCCCGATTCTTGCGTGTGGGGAACGTAACTGACGTTGCCGTTGGCCATCTGGTTTTCTGACTGATGGATCAGGTAAACAGCGTGTAAAAATAGACGTTAAACGTGTACCGAGTGAAACAACAACAACGAATAAACCATTTAAACCAATACAAAATACTTTCTAAAATGTGTTTCGTCTTTCAAAACGCCATTTTATGAGATATCATAAACACTCAGCCTTTCATTCAATTTTGCGCCTTTCATTTCGTTCTCATGTAATCGTCACAGCTCGATGTTTGAAGGCTTAAACTGCATATAATGTGATGAAGAGAGTTCACTCATATATACTATTCGTTTTAACAATCCCAACGGTACCAATTAAACGAAAACCGAAAAGGAAGAACATAAAATTTAAATATTCGTGATTTCGAGGAGATGCTATAGCACCGATATTTTCCTCTTATTATTTCAACTTGGCGTGGTAGCGCAGATGGCAAGGCAACGGCCGAAAACCGACGTGAAAAGACTGTGTGAGTTCGAGCATGGCTACCTTCAGAAATTTTTACTTTTTAAATTACGGTAAATTGCACGACATGAATAGTAAACTATCGTAAATATGTTCATTTCACTTTATTATTTGGTTATATTCATTTAAAACAATATTTAGTTCGCCACTGCAGTCGGCCGTTACTTATGCAATCAGTGAAATTGTTTCACTTCACTAATTCAATGAGTGAATTTTTTTCACTGAAATAAGCAGTGGTTTTCCGCTGATTCTAAATGGAGCCATTTTCACTTATTCAAGTAGTTGAATTTCACTGAGTTAAGTGAGACATCTGAAGAGTTAAGACTGCTGTAGCCTAGTTGTTGTTTTTTCTTTTTTTTATGATACAATTTTTTTTATTCCTGTATTCTGTTGTTTTCATTAGCTAATTAAGGCAGATTCATTTATGTATTATGCTATCTTTCAATGTGACTTAATTTTGTCTACCAATTATGAACTTATTTATAATTTTATTACATCCTCTCATTTACTGTTTTTTATTCAAGATCTGTGTTATAATAAGACTTTATCATCTTTATGTTGGACATGTTTCCTCAGTTTATCAAGGTCCTTTTACGTGTAGCCCATATTTTGACCCGGGTTTCAGAGTGGATGATTATGTATATTTTCATCAAATGTTATGTGGATGAAGTATGGTTACTTTATAATATATTTTTACACGCATATTTTGAAGTAAATATGTTTCGTGTGTATGTGCATGCATTACACACTGAGAAAAATGTATGTCAAAATATAATGGAATTTGTTTGAAACAACCAAATTGTATATTTGTCTAGTAGCAATCAAGATCATTGCTTGGCGCAACAAAATTATTTATTTTATATTATTTAGTTGTTTTTAACAATGTTATATTGCTGTAATAATAACCAATATACATTGCTGAATCAAGTCAGTTCACATGTTTGGCAGAACCACGACAGTAGTTTCTTTTAACCAAATAATTCTGTTGAACTTCAACATATCTGTGTTAAAACAACCAAGCAGCTGTTTGGCTTGATTAATAAGACAATTAATTTTAACCAAATCATTTTGTCGTAAAAACCCTGTGTTAAAACAAACGTACATTTATTTGATTTGGCTATTAAGTTGTTATATATTCTCTCTCTCTCTCTCTCTCTCTCTCTCTCTCTCTCTCTCTCTCTCTCTCTCTCTTTTTTTTCATTTATTACTTCTTTTAATCACACTAAAAAGATAATATACGGTACATTGTATAATATAATTATTTTAAAAAAAATGCACGGGATATTATTACTGTTATTTTTACTGTTGTCAACTATATCCTCTGACGAATAGTAACAGAAATCTTAACACCAAAATCCGCGACACTTGCCGGAGGACGGGCGCGAACCACGGACCTTTATTACGTTAAGCCATCCGCTACCCATTACACCCATGACGACTTCGTGATGTATGAAGTGAATATTAGGGTGTTATGGATCGTTTCTTCTGCCCGTCCTCCCACTTAGCTGTTACTCATACTTGTTTCTGGGCGCTGTTATTTCGAAACACACCTCGGAAACGTACCTAATAAAAGTAATTTCATTACTTTAAATCTAGGTTATGTTTATAACAAGGGCAGTATAGCACGAACGTTTTGAAACACTGTGAAAAGTAATCCATATTGACAATAGGAATGTAAAAGATAGAAACAAAACTTCCACTTATCTTCAAAAACAGGTGTAAATTTTTCAAATCCCCATGAAGTTACGAGCATTCTTGTTTCTTGGTCTGCCATCTTGCACTCGCTCACTACCAACCAAGCTCGTTGTTCAGACGGACGTATCCAAATGGTTAAATTTACCATGTCAAAATAGTTTGGCATATATATAAGTTGAGCACACCATACATGAAAAATATGGTAGTCAGCAAAACATTCGTTTAATTTGAAAAAATACACCAACAAAATTATTTGTTCAAAGCAAAAAATCGCTATATTTACTTCAACAATCCACTGTTTGATTTAACAATAGTTGGTTTGAAACTGCAAAATTACTGTCAACATTATTTATTTGGTTGTTTAGACAATTCCTTTTTTCAGTGTAACCTTCAAATGCTGCAACCCATTTGCAATAAAAGGCGTCAAAAAAAGTAGTGACCCATATTTGGGCCTTCTACTCTATTTATTCGAACTGAGGCCGTCCTTTTACGAAATAACCCAAAACATATCAATAACATGAGATTAAATACTACAGGTTTTCCCTCCACAGTTGTAACAGGGTTAAACACAGTCACTGCAAAATATTAACGTGTATTATGTGTAATCTGCTATATCGTGTATAACACATATGTTAACAATGTGTAAACTAATTACCGTAAGAACTACCTATCGTCAATACGTACATTATTAAAAAGTCATAATGCTGACCTAAATATGGTTATAGGCCTAAATTGTGAACATTCGTACGTAATGGTTTTTGATACCATATATGACAATGACAATTCTTTGAACAGCTGAAAACAGTAAACAAAGCTTTTGACAGTTAAAACGTATAAGTCACATGACAGTATTACTGTTTACACGTAGCGGAAGGATACGTAATCGGCAACCAAAAGTAGAATTTTAGCAAGGCCTCAGAAAAGTGTGAAGTAACCGTGAATGGCCTATATTATTTTTTCCTTCGCATATTACGTACTACTTATCCTACAAGCAGCCCCATTTTTCTTTTTTTGTAATTTGTATGCAGGATGTTTCACGCCACTGAAAGGGCGTATTCCTCAAGTCGTTTGGGGCAAATTATGTAATACAAATGTGGGCCATGTTGGTAATATTTACAGATTAACTCGAAATATTGTAAAAGCGTTACAGCGAACAGTTCGCGCCATTTTGCTGCCTGTTTTATTGCTGTGAGCAGCACGTGACCTTGACCATCGGGACGTGTGATTGTTCCACTGTGCACTGCGTGAACACGGCGCGTTCCTGCGCATTTATTGTGGTTGTAGCCGTTGGTTATGAGATGTAGAGTTGTAATTGTGTTAAAATACCACGTATATTTTCCACAGAATATTATGCCGTCATGGCGTTTGATGCTCAACTGTTAGTTTTTTTTTTTTTTTCTTCTTCTGAAAGGGTTATTATTTTTCCTTCATCTTATAAATGTTTCGAATTCCTCTATGAATATTGGGAATAGGATCCACATTAATATGGCATATTTTGCTCCAAATGACCTAAGGAATAAGCCCTGAGTGGCAATAACACGTCGTGACTCATTCCTGCATGTCCAAAAAACTTAGCAGTGTACAAGCTGGTATGAATACCAAAGGTAGATATAGGCTGTTCACGGTCAAGTGAGCACTTTCGAAATCCACCTCTGTAAAATGTCACTGCCCCTACCTACGTATATTTTAATGGGCAAAATGACTGACATTAGTCCAGTTAAATTGGTAACGATGGAGGGAAAGTAGTTCCACGCCTTGCACGGTAAAGTGAGCACTTTTTAAGGCCATCCAAATAGGCTTTAGCCACTAATAACTATATCTTATTGCAAGCCTTAGGCATTACATTTTAAGGATGGTGAAATGTATACACTGTATTTATTGGTCACATTGCAATGTTTATATTAAAAACACCAGGAAGATGGAGATTGTATGAAAGGAAAAATTAGAAGAGCCTTAAAAAGTTAGCATTGTACCGTGAACATCCTATAGGTAAATATTAGTTAATACTGGAATGATTTCTTTGGATGTATATTATTTTTTTATGCAAATAAGTGTAAGAATGAGAAAATATGAAAAATACATACTTTTCTAATATTTTTACAGTTTCACTTTACTGTCGCATGAATAAAGTCATCAGGCCAATGGCAATGTTAATGTTCCACATGTTGGAAGAATAGAGAATGTGCACACAAGTAGATCGTAAGCAGGGCTTTCGAAAGTGTTCAGTTTACCGTGAGCATTCGCCCGTGCGTATTTTTTTTTTCGTTTGAGGCTCAGAAGTGCGGGAACGATAAGGGCTAAACTGACATTCACATCAAGTGCGACTTCGCCGTAACGCCGAGGGTTCTGGTGACCGTGTCAGTATATTTGTTGAAAGTCTGTAGCAAAGTTCAATACAGACTCCTATCGTTGTTTCGCTCAAGTCCGGGTAGTATGTTTTAAAATACAAAAGTCTGAAAAGTTTTTATTTTTAACGATGTTGAAGGACTCCAAAATAATGCCCATAGCTTTTGTGATGTTTTGAGAGTCACCGCGTCCTCGTGGTAGGTATATTTTCTTTATGAAGTAAACATGTCACATTGCAGTTCAACCAACACTGGCTGTCTTACTCACAGACCGTGTTTGAATTGGCTTTTTTAGTGTACTTAATAGTCGCGTGACCCGAATTAGTCGACTAAAATGGTGCTATACTTGGTATTTTAGTATTCAGTTTTTAGTATTTAACGAAATTGTCTAAAATACTAAATTGCAACCGTCGTCGTTCGGATTGAACGCTAATAAATACAAAAATTCTAACACACTAAATGTAAATTCGAACACAGCCTCAATAAAGTATAGATGTTACTTTTAACGATGAATTAGTGCTAGTGACCAAGCCCGTTGCTGTGTTTATTTTTACGTTGTTATTAATAACATACAGTGTTTAGTGGATATTGGATAGGCTGATGCAAAGTGCTTTAGACACATCCTGTAGGACTGGACTATCACAAGCAGGAATCAAGGTATACATACGTAGATATAGAGGTGCTTGAATCTAGTCCGCCTATAGCCTTCGATAATTGGATTTCGAAACTTGCCGTACTACAACATAATCGATCGCAATTGCGACGTGAACGATGACGTCATTCAAGCGAGACCGCAAGTTACGTGCAGAGCCATCCAGCGTCGCACGATAAACGAACGCGTTCCCGAACCCGAGGAAACGGGTCTTTAGCGATAAAATGCCCCTTTCCAGGTTTTCCATTGGTTACGATGAAGTGGGAAGGGGGCAGATGGAAGCATGTCCGGGAGCTATTACGCGGCGTTTTGTCGAAAGGAAAAATGTTTGTGGCGTGTAGATAAATTTCCCTCTGCTTCTGTCTGCGCACGACAGGCATGGCAAGTCACGCCATGCCGTCTGCCTCGTGGTGGGTTGTTGGCAGCATTGCGCCGCTTGGAAACATGCGTTTAAAAAAACCGCGCTAACCGTATTACTGACATTTTGTTTGGTTTTAAACTTATTCAGCTTTACGAGAATTATTCCCCTGCAGTACAAATTGTTTAGTTTAACAGCTTATGTGTGATAATTTCAAAGTACAAGAAAGCGAGCATCAAATTTGCGAAGATCCGTCGCGTCATTTTGCAATCTGTACGTATGGCTTAACGTCTCGTCGATATTGGGATCACAGGAGAAGGAACTAGTGAGTGAAGAGATTTGGGCGGCTCTTAACAGCGAGGTCTTGAGAGCCGATATGGGTGATTGAGGTGAGTATGGAGCGGCGTCGGATTGAAGGGAAGGAGGAAACGGGAGATCCCCGAAAAAAACCGCCGACCAACGTCATCGTCCGGCATGATTCCCACTTGCGAAAATCCGATGACTCGGCCGGGGATTAAACGGAACAAGTGGTACCCTGAATCAGGAACGGTGAAGTAAGCGCCCATGGCCTGTACCAAAGAACCTCTGGCTCCCTTTTCTTTTACTAGTTCACTAGAGACATTTCGAGAATAAAACAAGGTAAAGTCACCCAGGAAGGTCGTAGAGGAATCGAACCCGAGCCCTTCCTAATTCGACTCCATTGTTTTATAACAGCACCACCTCATTCGCTATTTAGTGATTAGATCATAGTCAAATCGTTAATTAAAAATTTGTGTTTGCATCTGAATAAAATGTGGAATGAATGCAGGTGGAAATCGTAGACGATTAACTAAAGATAATAAAAATGGTTTCATAATCACAATAGTTAACAGTTTTGGTTACGTTGTTTCTTGTCGCGCCCTCCTACCTGATGCAGTGAACTACATTGCAGAGTTTTCGAAATGCAGGTTTTTAAAAGAAACTACTAAACACACTGACAGCCTGCTTGTGTATAAAAGAACACACATATTACGCAACGCAAGACAAGAACTTTTTGAACATCGTAAATATTACGAACATTATTTTAGAACTCTTTAACTTATGGAAAAGAGCATTTCTGACAGATACATATGAAAACGTACCATTGAGCGTTTGCGAAACTTGTTTGAACGATTGCACAAAGCAATTTTTGTCTTTCCAGTATCAAAATGGTAGAGTGGTTGCTTGTAGTCCCATGATTGCATGCAGCATGAAATTTCAGTACGTAGATGCAATGGGGCCTTTTAAGTGTGCCAGTATCAACCGTGTGCTTCCTTGCTGCTATTCCTGGTAAACGGAAATGACTTTCATTTCCAATTATTAAGTGTAATTTGTCAGCGTGTCGGACGATGCTTCATTGATTTTCTTGTTGGTGTTCGTCTGCTGTAAAAATACAGTTATCACAAACGTTATCTTCATTATAATGGATTTAATTACTTCCTACCACTTTGTGCAAGTTATAAATTGATAAAAGCTAATAGGTTCTAACTCCATTAGGTCATTTATTTAGGTGTGCGTATTGTCGTGATGGAACTAGACTTTACGAAACAAAGTGAGTGTATTATTTCCCTCGTCATTAGCCTCTATGTATAAATGACTTGAAATTTTTTTAATACCCCGAACGGGGTATTAAACGGGGACGGGTGTCTACCAGACAATCTTAAGATCCTATTTACGTTTTGTTGAAAGGGGCGAAGAGGAAATGGTGTGTCTGTCTTAAATAAGGGAATAAACTGTTGTTTGCTCGCAAATTTAATACTTCCATCCCTCTTCCCCAGAAACCTGGCGTTCTCTGTTTCGTAATACGGATACTAGGAACATCCCCATGGAATTATTTTTAAAGGAAGTGAAAGAGCCTCGTTCTTAGTGCTCCTTTTTGTGAGGCAGTATTCTTGTAAGCTCGTAACTGTCAGATAAAATCTTTCATTGGTGGTGGGGCTTTCGCAGAAATCTTCTTGTTAGTATTTTAGGTGAAAGAGGTATCTGCAGGGGGAAAAAAAATATATTACAGAGTTTCCTCCATGGGCTTAATTTTTGGAGTCAGTTTGGCTCACTGATTTAAAATTGAGCAGTCAGGCGATAGAAATTATGAGTCAGAGAAAGAGTACCAACATGTTATATCATCATTATTTCATCATTACTAAAATTTGGCTACTGTAAAATTCGTGTTAGTTATATAGGTAACGTATTTGGTTACTTTCTATATACACGCTCACGTATCACAAGCGTTTTATACTTGTGTTAACATAAAACTACCTTATTTTTTGTTTAGTTGAACTTTTGTTTATATTTTGTTTATGAATTATAATACTTAATTGGTAATGCCAAGTAAGAAATAGTTCTTATGTAAGATATGATTACACTGCGAGTGCGCACGAATGTGGTGCGCTGTCCCTTTGGCATAATTTTTTAGACTTGGCTTAACTTTGTTTGAATGAGGCGGAGGAATATCCTGAAAGTAGAATTGCAGCAGGGCTTCAGAAACGTTGGAAGTAATCGTGCATGGACTATACCACATTTTCCTTCTGCGGTCCGCACAGCGCAAAATTGCCAGGTCCTAGCCGCTACCCGGAAACTTATTTCAGTTGACACACTTATTGCGGTAGATCGTTGGGAGGCTAGGAACGTTTTCTTCATTCCTGGGAATCCTGTCGCACAGGTCAAACGTTATTCATAGAACATGGCTATACGCAAGTATTGAACAAATTTCCTCGGAGGATTGTCTCCTACGGCGACCTGTCGCTATCGACCTCTTCTGATTGGCTTAACTGATGAGCAGTTATTGTTATTTTTTCGGTTAGTGGCCTCGCGCGTTTTTTTGTCTCGATTTGCTGAAAAGTCTTTCCAAGTTATTATTAAGCTTCTACCCATCATCCATGTTGAGATTACCTTGGTTTTTTATTGCTGGTCGGTGGTTGGTTGAAAATTTCTGAAATAAAACCTTTAAAAATAAATCCTTGCTGTTGAATCACGTGTTATGGCGTACAGTGGGCGGCAGACGTCTGGCTACGCATGTTCCTTTATGCCCTTCAGTGTGGAGCCCGTCACGGACGCTATGCAGCTGGGCGACTCCAGAACGGCCCAGCAGTTTATTGTGCCATCCTACAAACACCCGGTCTTCAGTCTACGGTAACAGCAGTAGGACGTACCGCCTCATATTTGTGAGAGCTGATAGTATAGCCAGCGCTGCGCGTGAAAATTGCAATGTTCACCCCTCCGAGACCTGTCCAGATACCTGTCGTTAGCACTAAATATTAAGTGGCTTGTTTGCTGTAACGTTGACAGGGATTTATGAACTAAAGACGTGTGTTTTTGATAATTTATATTTCGTTTAAAAATGCAATGATTAAATTTGTACGTGCTGAAATTAGTCAACTTTTCTTTTTGCGCATACTAGAGTAAGAGAGTATTTAACGTTTTAAACAATTTTACAGCGTAACTTGATAGACGCATGGATTAAAGTCGTTAGTTTCATGGTGGATTCAATTTCCACATGTGGCAGGTGTCTGCACATTGGGCTGGAAGAAGAACTTAGTTAGTAGACCTGAGTTTTTTCTTTTTTTCATTCATTGTTGTTTGGTTACCGATTCCTCAGTAAGTAAATATTCTGGGAATACAATTTTTTTGCCAGAAAATATAAAAGAAAAATAACAACG
This sequence comes from Dryococelus australis, assembly GCA_029891345.1. Taxonomy (NCBI): domain Eukaryota; kingdom Metazoa; phylum Arthropoda; class Insecta; order Phasmatodea; family Phasmatidae; genus Dryococelus; species Dryococelus australis. The sequence continues at coordinate 319,681,036 of CM056995.1, forward strand.
CTTTTATCATATTAAGTGTATCAAAAGAGAAATAAAGTCCATGCAAATTGTTTAAAAAAACTGCATTTTCAGAGATATGTGCAACATTTGGACGTAGTTTAATCGGCGGGCTTTCATCGCGTGTAGTAAATTATTACTTTTACAGACATAATTTGCATAGTGCAGGGCATCTAAGGAAACTCTGCATGCATAGCGCGTAGGAGTGATTATGATGAGGCACTAGGCATGCTTATTACTGTCGCTGGTATCGCTGCTTTGCTTCTGTGTTTTGAACGTGTAAAGTGTTCCCACCGCCCATGTGCTCTTTAAGGAGGGCATTAAAAGTGTTAGAGTAAAAAATGTGCACCAACCTTGGCACTCCTCAAACGTGGTCTGTTATTGCTGGGAAATTCAGCGCGCGTCTCACTATTTCATGGTAAACGACGCGTCATTTGTAGGTTAGACTGTGCTTAGTTTCCTCTACACCCCCTTCTACATCTTTATTTCTGTCATCGGCCAGAATCTGTCGTCGTGTAATGGCCAAGCCACATCCCACATTACGGACCACCAAAATTTTACCGCCAGGGAGTTCGGGCGTGACCATAGTGTTCGGTGTCCCTGGATCGCTAGGGACTGCGAACGCGACGGCGGGGGATCTCCCCCCCCCCCCCCCTCTCGCAGCTGACCGCCATGCCTAAATCTCCTACCAGACACCGTCCTGGTTAGACATGACGGCAAGGTTCGGAAAACAATTCCAGTCTCAGAATTAATTTCATACAAGTCAGAGCAGGAAACCCCCTTCCTCCAGGAAGTTCAAGGAATGGAAACTGGAGACACTAGACTCTTGGAAGGGGGATCGCCAGAATGGAACGAAGTTCTTTCGCGTCTGAGCAAGCGCCAGGCGGAAATGAACTTGGAACTTGAAAGAGAAACTACACTCTAAATTAGAATCAGTGGAAAACCACTGTTTTGCAGTGAAAATGGCTCCAATTTGAATCAGTGAAATTTTTCACATCACTAATTCAATCAGCGTTAATTTTTGCACTGAAACAATCAGTATTTATTTTCACTGATTCTAAGTGGTGCCATTTTCACTGCGAATCAGTGGGAATTTAGAGTGTAGGCAACAACAACTGGGTGGACCAGACAAACAACCAAGAAACGCCTCAACTCTCTCCCAGAGGAAGTGCAGTCCGGCGTACTGGTTTCAAACCTGCTCGACGTCCTGCGAGATTTCCAAGACACCGTAAATGCTTCCGGCCCTTCAGACCAGCCTCCCACAAGAACACACATGCGCTCCGCCACAAACAACAAGCGAAAATCTTACAGACTTGTAGTTCGGGAAACAAACTTTTACAGCTTCCGTGTCACCAAACTTCGAGTGATCAACGCAACATGTTTCCCCATTTCCATGGTCCGCAGCGGCCTTCACATCTTTGCTGCAGATATGCATGAATAAAAATGGAGAAGGCAGAAGTTGCCGAGAATACTGGCTACCTATTTCCCGAAGACCCGAATGAACTTGTTGATAGACTCAGATATTTTAATTGACCTTCAAAATTTTCAGTCCTTAGTTAACTGAAGGAACGGGGATATATCACATAATGTGATGAACTGCTTTCTTCTGAAATTTGTAATTACAAAATAATAAATTATTATTATTATATGATCATTGTTTTTTTCCTTAATTTTTGTGTGTTGTGTCCATTTATCTCTGACAGCTTTAAAGAGGTGCTATTAGCACTTGACTATTAATGGAAAGATCTGCATATAGAATTACAAGAGATACTTAAGTACAAAAATGCATGAATAGTTGACTGCATAAAAAACATTAATTCTGTCGACATGTATACATTTTGGAGACAGTTGGTGAATCGTTTTTTTTAATATGTACGGATAGAGACAGACTACAAACCCATAGATTGAATTTGAATTGACATTGGGGAAAGATTGTAGGAAATATTGCAAAAGACTGATGGGAAGATTGATAGAAAGATTGAAAGATTGTGGTACTGATTGCGGTGCACATTCATGAAAAGGTTTCGAGATTGATATAAAGATTGATAAAAAACAAGTCTTTCATTAATTTTTTCATTTAATTTTTTAATTTTTTTTTAATTTTTTGAGTTTTCCATGTCATGTGCACGGGGTCAAGGTCACAGATGTGAGGTGAATGTTAAGGTAATCCAGATGTAATATGTTGGTTGGAGTCATGAGTGCCACCTATGTGTTGAAAATGTAAACAAGTGATAAACGAAAAACGAATATGGCGGGGGGAGTGCATTCCACAGAATGGACAAAGGTGAGGTGAATTTTAATACTATTTGATTGATTGGATGGGATGTCGGTTGTTTGCTGGATGTGATGCTGTGGGAAACCTAAGGAATTGTAAGTTTTTAAAAATAATGAAATAAAAATATTTCTAATGATATTTTGTAATATTTTTTTTATAAATTGTTAGGTAAATTTGGATTTTGACGAATTTTAGGTTTCAAGGTCGAAGGCCAGCGGGTTAAGGTCAAAGGTCAAGGTCACATGGACTAAGATGTCGTTAGTAGTCAGTAATGCAATATGCATGCTGACTTATGAATTTACTCAATTTTTACAATTTTTTCTTTAATTTTTTTCAAGGTGTTGGATGACCTTGTGGTTATAGGATCAAGGTCAAGTTTACCTGTATCTAACATGGTGGTTGGGTGACGTCATAACATGGTGGCTGGTCGATTCCAGTCCGTCGTCCCCTCTAAGCCGAAACATTCGAATTATAATATTTTATAAAAGTTTTTAATTAAATTTCCATTAAAATATATTTTTTTTATAATTTTGTTTTTTATTTTATTTTTTTATATGAATTTTATAACACTATGGCAAATTTTTGGGTTCAGGATCATCAGAGGTCATGGTAGTGGGGTTAAGGTCTAAGGTCAATAGCACCGACATCCAACAAGGCGGTCGTATAATGTTACAACTTTGGCAGCTGGTCAGCTCTGGCTCCCCGTACTTTCTGACCACAACCATTAGAAATTTTAATTTTATAAGTTTTTCGAATACAATTTTAAATATTTTTTATAAATTCTTAATACAATTTTAAATCGATTTTTTTAAATAAATTTTTGGGGATTTTTTTGGAATTATTATTATTATTTTTTTAATTTTTAAGGTTAAAGATGACTGGAGTCAAGATAAAAGTTCAAGGTCACCGACATCCAACATGTAGTACAAGATGGACGCCTGGGGATCCGAATGACAGTGCATGAACAGCTCCGGCACCCCACGCCCTTGCGCCAAAACGAACTTTCTCCTTCTAATATTATTTACAATAAATATGAATAAAAATTGGGAGAAAATATGTGTGTTTGTAATGCTTAGTAAGAAAAAGTTCTCATGTCAATTATTATTAGACCAAGAGCGCACGAATGCGGTGCATTGTCCCTCTGGTGTAAATTTCTAAAGTTGGTTAAGCTTAGTTTGCATGAGACTGAGGAATATCCTGGAAGTAGAACTTCAGCAGGACTTCAGAAAAGGTGGAAGTAACCGTGAATGGACTACAGTATAGTGCTCGGAAAAGACGACTCACTTCTAGTTTGTCTTTAAAATATCTGTACATCTCTGTCGACCACAAAGTGTTCACTTGCTAGTGCAAGAAGTGCATTGCGGTGGTTTGGTAGAAAATATGTGATTCAGAAAATAGTTGGCTAGTGTGTAGTCGTGTATGAACACAACACGGTAAGCACTTAAGAAACGTTCCGTGTCCAGACAAGTTTGAAGTTCTCATTTAAACACCAAGGATATTTTTTTTATAATCGTGCGAAATGCTCAACTTTTTTTTCTTCCAGAATTTGTTTTAGCTCCTAAATTTTTTGCATGCAAAAGTTCAGAGTTGTTTCTAGTCACGCGTCATCCTGTTATCTTTATTAGCGTGTCGTACAAACATAGGGTTGCCGCTTAAAGTTACGTTCAGGCGTCTACCTGGGCGCCTTGCTCGTAGAGGCGACGAGGCAAGGGGTGAGTTAGCATGAATAAGCTTTGCAGCTCTCGTGAGTGGAGAGATTTGGGCTGCTCTTAACATCGAGGCCGATGATGGTGAAGCGAGAAGGGTATGGAACACCGCCGGAATGCAAGGGCGGGGGGAAATGGGAGACCCACGAGAAAAATTCGCAGACCACACACGAAAATCCAGGTGCGACCCCGCCGGGAATCGAACCTGGTTTGCCTTGTTGGGAGGCGAGTAGTGTAATCATTACACCACCGCGGCCCCTTATAGCTCACACACAACATAGTTGCAGACCTGTTATAGGCCGTTCACTGTAAAGTGAGCACTTTTAAGGCCCTAGTTACTTTTCCTGTCGGCTATTATTTTTCCTTTAACTGTCTTTCTAAATAAATATTTCTATGTAAGTAATAAATACAGCGAGTACATTCCACCGCAATTCGAAGTTAAGGTCTAAAGCTAAAATAAAATATATTTATTGAATATAATTTCAAATGAGGGGGCTTTCAAAAGTGTTAACTTTACCGTGAATAGCCTATAATATAAGTGTATTCAGAACAGTTTAGAAAGAACGGCGTGCATTTTTGAAGTCTGGGATGATTTTCAAAATGCCGTGATTCATCGTGCCGCTGCGCTGCGGTATGCAAAGTGTATCGGGGTCGCTCGAGGCAGGAGGTATTCGTCGTCTCGTAAAAAGCCGGTGTCACGAGTATTCGATATCCGGCCACCCCCACCCCCCTCTGACGACCCACAACCCCGTTCCTCCCTCGACTGGCAAGGTTTTATTGCATCGTCGCTTGTGCCTCGTCGTCCGCCCTAGGGGCTCCCCCTGAGAAGCTGACGTTTTTATGACTGGCCGATGTGGGCACGCCCAGAAAGCAAAGACGCCGATGGAGCGTCGCTTTCCGGCTGTGAGGCGCAGCACTCCCCACCCCTAAGATACTTGCGTCTCTATTATCCCCATTCCTCTCCGTGAAGCTCTGTCCGCGTCATGCGAGCACCAGTTTCCTTAGGCCATATTTCCAACTATAGGTTTCATGGTAAAATGAGCACTTTTGAAACCCTGCTTAAGATCTACTTGTATAGGCTGTTCACGTTAAAGTGAGTACTTTTTAAGGCCCTTCCAAATGGCATTAACTCCTTATAAATATACTTTGTCAGTCTCAGACGTTAACATTTCAGAGTGAAGGATTGTATACACTGTGTTCATTAGTCATAATACAATGTTTACATTAAAAAGTGGCAGAAAGATAGAAATTAATTGAAATGAAAAATTTAGCAGGGCCTTAAAAAGTGCTCACTTTACCGTGAACAACCTATAACCGCATTGTGTATCCTTCCGCCATATTCATAATAAACATTGCCGTGTACCGGATCACTTTATTCATGCGTTACTAAAGGGAAACTGTAAAATTATTATAAAAGTGAATATTTTACCAATTTTATAATCCTTACATTTATATGCATTAAAAAAATCAGAAAGAAAAATAAATCAATGTAATATTGACAAATGTTAACCGAAAACTTTTAATTCAACGTTGAGATATGGAACTACTTTCCCTCCACTAGTAACTATAAAATAGCCGATTCTGACCCACCTGGCATCTGGGGTGAAGCCATGGACCCAATTAGCATATTAATGTTCCTGCCCATTAAAAATTTCAAAAATTATCCTCTCTTCCCGTGGAAAATTCTAGAACGTATCATTCCATCCCGACAGCGGTCATTTTGGCAGCCAGTGAAAAAAAATTCCTTCACCGAAATCGATTTCCTATTACCCGAATGAGCGCATATGTCGACGGCGTGGCCAGGAAAAGTCGCCCGAAAACGATGGCGGCCATGTTGGCAGCCAGGCCCCACCGTTTGTCAAAACCGATTTCCTATTACCCGAATGAGCGCATACTTTGATGATGGCCATTTTGGTAGCCAGTCGGAATGATTGCTGCAGTACTGGCGGCCATATTGGCAGCCAGTGTGGACTGAAGCTCACATTTACCACAGCCAAAATGGCGCCTGCACACACCGATGCCCGTCCGCTATGAGGTCCCATCCAGCACTGACCCCTTCCCCGAGGGGTCCTCAGGACGAAGCTCCACAGTGGCCATCTTGGACATGCAGGATAAAACCCGCCCAGAATAATAATGAGCCAGCCGAGACAGGTGGATGAGAACGTGAAACGTAGCTGGGCCTGCTTGGAATATGTTAATAAGGAGAGAGATAAATGCCAGCACACAATGAAATGTGACAAAAGGAATAATGACTCGCCCAACAAGGAGGATGTGAACAGGATATGTACCCCTGCGGGAATGGAATACTAATAGACAACCCCACCACCCTCGCTCAGACATGAGATGTATTATCGTGACCCAAATGCAGTAACAATAAAGGAAGTAACAAAAAAACCAAGTTCCCACACACACCAGACCACTGCCTCTCGTGCGGTAGGATGCATGCAGAGGTAACAAAGGAGACACATACACAGTCAAGAGCAATGATAGTTACGTACAAAACTGTACAGCGACAAGAAGCAGTACATGCATTACACAGTCGTAAGGTGATGATTTGGACAACCATTGGTTGATAAGCAGAAATCGAAGCCCAACCACTTCACGAGAACCTGGTCGCCACGTCTATGGATCACTCGCTCCACTAAATAGTCATGAGAATACTTCGTTGCATATATTTTGTAGTCATAGAATGAACCACTGATCTCTTGGCCGTTCATATCAGTTAGCATATATGTGTGTGGTGTAATGTCTCTCGCCTTGGTGAGGCGGAGCACTTCGACACTCCAGTTCAGATAGTATGTCTTATCAAAGACACCTCTGCTTCTGGAGGTACGAACATAGTCGACCACCTTGACCCGTGGTCGGCGCGGATCCACCATCTTGGAGTGCCGGTACACTGTCTGCAGTAGAGAAGCAGCGTTTGCAGCTGTAGTCACAGGCGGGCGAAGATCAGTCGTTCTATGATTACATGCATTGTACTGATTAAGCAATCGAGGAAGCAGATCCAACCACCAGTAGCTACCCTGTGCCGAGAGCGACTTTCATATCAGATCCTTAAGCATCCGATTGAAACGTTTGATGTTCGAAGCCTTGAGGTCGCTGAAAATAGAGTAGTGATGAATCTGCGGTCATAAGTGCACGGAACACAGAGTTGTAGAACTCCTTCCCACTGTCCATCTGGACGTTCTTCGGTGGGACCATCTTGTCCAAAACCAAATCATTGCAGCCACAACATCGTCACCATGCTTCCGGCACACAGGGACAGCCCAACCATACTTGGAGAAACAGTTGATAATCATCAGGATGTAGCAAAAGCTCTTATTGATGTGGCCATAAGGAATCATTTCCACCAAGTCGGCCTGGACAGATCATGAAGTCTGAAGAGAAGCACCTTACACCTGGGGAAGTTCCGATGTACAGGGCGATGCAACTCGGTGGCGATCTGTGCTTTCGACACAGTAACAGGCCAGGCAATTGCAACAATTGCAACAACTCACAGGATATGACCAGCTTCGTAGAGCTCTTCCAAGATATTCACTTTCATTCTTGTGAGATGTATTGCCGGCTTGGCAGGATGCAATGAGGAGACATAGACGGTCCACAAGCTCGTTCACGTCTTCCCAATACACATACTCCAACTGGCTACCACCATCAAGCTTCAGACCCGATCCGCTGACACCGATGTTCGGAAATAGATCTCCAATAATAACAAATTTAGGGTTGGTTCTCGTCCTTATATGTTTGACAGCTAGCATAATTGTCCACCAAATATGTGTGTGTGTGTGCTGCAACAACTGTCGTTACTGTCGAAGCACAGCACAGGAATGATCCCTGGGCACATGTTTAAACATTGTTGGGTAGAAAGAGAACTTGTTTAATACCAAGGAATCACTTATTCCCATGCCTGTACACACCATAAGTAGAATCGTGCAGACGAGACGTGTACGAAGTGAGATAATTACGAATAACCGTAGAGCATGTAGTGGATCGTACCTTTTTTTATGTTTCAAAGATGCCAGTGGCACATCATCATCATCAGTGATTGCCTCCACCTCCTCTGCTGCAGTTTTGTGTTTCGGTGTGAAGCATGGCTCAGCCTTCAGAGCAGGGGGAACAGGTGATGGTGGTGGTGGCTGCAACATTTCGAGCAGCGATGTGATTGGCTGGAAGACCTCCGACAATACCACATCATGTTCCATACATGCCCTCTTGGCGAGCAGATACTTTTTGCGAATGCTTGCAACAACACGACTCAGATCCTCGGTGGGGGTAGCCATAGCACTGATACATACTGCCAAATGTGCATAGTGTGTATATATATCTAGTGGTGACTGCTCGATCAACGTGGTAAAACTGTCTTCTGCTTTGCCAGTGCGTCGTATGACAGCATCCCGTACATGGTTGCAATGACCCCACTTGTTCTCACCGACATATGTGTCAGATAGAAGGTTTGAAAGCATGCAATGTACAATATCTTCCAATGTCACAAGCTGTACACTCAAAGCATTGATGCAGGATGTGAGCTTGGTGGCAATGTCGCCAATTATTTTGGTAGTCACCCCTGACATGACATTGCCGATCTACGCATCCAGGGTGGCCACAGCTGTCTGCTGGGTACCCCCGCCAATACAACGACCATCTAACATCGCATAGAGAGAGTGCTGAGTCGTGCCTTCACAGCGGAGAGCTTGGCCATGAGGTCGGGGTTCGTGACCACGCCAGAGACGTGCTCTCTGCGTACACAGAGCAGCCAGTTTGCTCAAATTGTGCTTGCCTCAAGTAAATGATCTTTCAGATTAGCACCGAGGTCTTCCAGCATCCTGGTGTCAATATGAGAGCCCAGGTCATCCATCTTCTTTGCGACACCGGAAAGTGTACCGCCCAAACCGCCGAGGTTCTGAACATCGGACATGAGGGTCGGTATCTGACTAGACAATTGACCAGATGACCTACATACAGCATCGACGTTCGATTCCAGGTCGAACAGCTTCTTTGTGAATGTTGCAAGCACACCCTCAGTCTTGGAGGGTAGGCCACCGACATGCACACCTACATCATCCAGTTTCGTCTTCATCATTGCAAAGCCTGATTCCAGACCGGTTAGCTGTGTAATCAAATTAAGGACCCTGACGATTTTCACAGTCAGGTCGGTAGGACCGCTGGTAGTAACTTGAGCGCCCACAACATCAAGTTTCTTCTCCAAAGCTTCAAGCTGTCAACCAAGGGTGGTGGTAAGTGTTTCCACATCAGTAGAAGTCAATGAGCGAATCTGGTCCTCCATCTTGGAAGACAGGGCATTCGTGTTGGTCAATATCCGCCCTTCCACGTCCCAGAGCGCATTGTCGAAGGCAAAATCGGTGAGACTAGACACAGACTTGACCAGCCCGACAAGGTGCTGACCATACCCGTGACCAGTACATTGGTAGCATAAATGTGGTATTCCAGGGTGGTCATCTTCGCATCTAAGCTGGACAGTTTGCATACATCGGTGGTCAATGTCTAAGCCAGTGGTCAACGTTTTGACAAGCTTCTCGCCCACACCGCTAAGCTTTGGTTCTAAGGCCACGATCCAAGACACATTGAACTTGAGTGAGCGAAGATGAGACTCAGTTGTGGTACATGTGGTCTCTAGAACTTCCATAGCAGTGGAAGTTAACGCTGCACCTCATCACCATCGTGCTTAAGTCCTTCGAGATGCTTGGCCTGCTTCCTACCAAAACTACAGTTCCCATCATTAGTAGAATATTATACAAATATCCGGTGCACGCTTAAGGCCGCTATGACCAAACTTGGACACTGCATAGCTCATAGTTCACCGTTGCACAATAATGAACTGATTGAAGCTGCGCCGAAATCAGACCGTATGAGGTGGAAAGTCCTTGGCCATCACAAGAAACCCATGTGGGACATGCCAGGAACACAAGCAAATATTTGAAATACTATCGAAAGTCATATTGGTGTTCATATGATTGGAGTACAAATTATGGAGATTCAGGTCATCCATATGAAACAGAACGAGGAAATTAGCATTGTCACACGGAAGTTGCTTCGACGTACGGGAGTACGTCTGACAGGTAAATCATGTCCATGCCGACATTGCGACCCATGCTGAAGTACTGTTGCATCGTGTTCTGCTTCTCACACGCAACATAATCTAATACGAACACAGAGTTAGGCCTAGCACTGCTTGGCAGAACGATGTCAGCATTGTCGCTAAATGAGAAATAATCAAGTCCAGCCACGGCCTGTAGAACCTGTGCCAGGCGAAGGTATTTCGGCTGTTGGAGAGACTTCATGTAGAGATATATGTTCTCAAATCAGAGACCATTGGGATGCTCCAGAAGGCTGAGGAGCACACACGTCTTTCCACAGTTGCTCGGACCGGCGATAATAGCATGAACAGTGTTCGGTAGAATATTCCCATGGCATGATTCCTGGGTTGTAGATTCGTTTTCAGTAGCGATGCTAACAGGAAGCATGGTAGTCTGGAGCACAATCTCCATCATACTGAGACGTGACCGCTAAACTACATGTACTTATGGTAGTGCAAAATGTATAAATGATGCACATGGCAACTGCATAGCATTAGTATGCAGTAATTCATCATGGGAGCAAGATCAAGAGGGGACATGGGTTGGTGAATATGCTGAACAACAACCTACTGTTCGAAGCACATATTCCTGGCTACGAATTCTGTGAGCCTGGTACCAGCTAGCGAAGAGATTGAAGAGAGGTGATGTTCTAATCAACCTCCTCGACAAGGTATACCAGGTGCACAACATTGTATACGCAACAAGTAGCAGGTTGGAGGATACACACAGTAGACAGGATCCTTGCAGACAAAGTCCACATGGTAGGCATTTCGCCCGCATGTAAGCTATGTGAATGGCTGGCGGCATGGGGAGTGACCAAAATAATGTGAGCGAAGATGAAGCATGGAATGGGCCTGGCATTTGGGAGGGAGAAGTAGACAATCACCCATAGGAAACTGCACCGTCGACTTAAGCACAGTGGGATCTTGCCATTTATCCTACCGGCCATCGGACTACTCGGTAGTTTTATCAGAGGGGAAACTGGTATAGTGAGAGTGGTGAACAGTGCTAAAGGAGAAACCCAACGACTCTCGGAAGCGATCCAATATAATAGGAAAATTGGAAGCTCTCGCCTAGGGAGCTAAAAATGTCGAGGCTTGTACTTCCAACCTTACAAGTAAATGAAGGGCAAAGGGCAATGGCAGGGCGACGATGGAGGAAATGATCCTAAGAACTCTGCCAGATGCCCCACTCTCGAACATTGATATACACACATGCACTCTGAAACTCCGAATACCCAACTTCAGGGGCATCATCAAGCAGGACCACCTACTGCACCACCCATGGCGAGCAGAGAGATGGGTTATATACCTAGATACCAGTCATGGGCCTGGGACACACTGGACTGCATATGTGAACAAGGATGTAGGGTCGACTATTACATACATGGGAGGTGCTAGGATCTATTACAACCACGGGGCTGAGCAGCAGCCGTGGGAATGGAACTGTGAGCATCTATCTCTTATATTCCTACTTAACATGAGATGCGCAGTAAATACCAATCAATAATGTCCATAATGCTGATCATGTCGGGAAAGTAAAGGAGGCATGGAAAATCGCACTACTTTCTAACGTACTCCTCTGTACCAAACATTGACGAACCCAACTGCATGTTTCGATGCATCAAGGATAAAGGGAAGAGAGGTGAGGTGTACATACCCACTGGATCATACGAGGTACAGTATATTAAAGAGTATCTCAAGCGAGAACTGGGACAGGATGTTGCGGTGAAGCTGCATGGCAACACCAACATGCTACACAGTGAAATGTCCAGTACCGCCCACATAGACTTCACACAAAACGACATGCTCGCAGCAGTGAAGGGGTTTGGGAACGCAGTGTACGAAGCCAATGACCTACACAAATCGTCCCTATGAGTAAACATATTCCCTTTGAACATGATACGAATAAACTGCAATTTAGTGACTGGCTTGTACCTTAATGGTCTACCAAGCAAAAAACTGCACGAGTTCACAGCCATGGTGCTGCCGGAGTTTAAACTAGTGGACCTGCCGATGATGCCCATTTACGTCCCGGACATCATGGAGAGTCGAGTTTACAGGAAGTGCTCGTGTCTATCGTCGACCAGGACAGCTGTCTGATCAACTTCCGAGGTGAAGAAATCACAGTCCGACTGCATCTATGCAAAGATTGGGCTGAACTTTAAGCTTGGGAAAGTAATAAAAGCAGCTTACCGTACGAAACCAGATGTCAGTACAGAGCGAACGTCCAGCATGCCGACTTCAGCAAATGTGAGTTTTCTGCACAGATTAGGACTATCCGTGAAGCAGTATCGATGGAGAGATTCTAAATGATACAGAGCCAGCGGAGTTCGCAGACTCGATCGCCAAGGCGGAACTCCACGCATACATGCCTTATCTGCATCCGAAGTGCAGATACTGGTTCAAAGCCAAATTATCTGCAGCATACCCTGTAATTCCTATTTGCGGTTTTGGGGACGATACTGAAAGTCAGAAACACAAGAATTGGTAGGAATGGGATTCTCAACAGGAGTGAAGTAGATGTGCCGCGGAATGTAGGAATCACACCAACCATCAAAGAATTACCTCTCGCTGACACCAGCTTCCCCATTGCGAAAATGGCCGGCTGGGGTATCGAGAAGGACTACAAGGTCCCTGTCTACACACAGGGAAAATTCGAAGTTTGGATTCTGCTGGCCATGCTGCTGGGCTTTGCCAAGGACTACAAACACGTGATCATCAATGCGAAGCAGGAACTGATTATTCGCATGGCCATTATGCAAGCTAATGCCTTGCTGGATACTTTGGCGGCACCGGAATTCCTCAACACTGGCTATCCAGGCAATTGAATGGCTTCTGCCGCACGTGCAGGTGAAAATATTGGAACAGGTGAAACTGTTGAAATATGCCGAGAAGGGTAAGAACATCGACATGGCGTTGTGTATGTGTAGTTTAGAAACGTATCTGGCCATCCCATAGGCCACGAGTGTCAACTGGAATCTAAAAACCAGCTTCCCAAGCAAAATGCCATGCTACATAATCATCGCATTCCAGGTGGGAAAACAAATGCTCTCTGTGCAGACCGCTCGAAATTGGACTATGCAAGTATCAAAAACATGACGGTATACCTCAACTCAGAGTGCTATCCCTACGGTGTCTAAATGCCGATTTCAAGAATGGGATGTACATGGTACCATACCAGATGTACACCGACTTTCAGTGAGCCTACTATGGCCATGCACAGTCACCAATGCTACCCCCCCCCCCCCACTGACAAGTTCGTGACCAAAGCCACTCTGTTTGTGTTCGATGTTAATAAGCAGGATGACAGAATACATAGCAGAGTCATGGACTGTAGATTCGAAATGACCACCATGGCTAATTTCTCTGCAAACACCAAGGCCTATGCGCTGATACTTAATTACTGGCTCTTAACATACAATGTGTGTGACAGCATATTTCACGTATTGATGTAAAGGATACTTATAGATTGCTCACAAAAACTCCCATCCATCACAATGTCCACAAATGTCCAGGGTTGCATCTCACAGAGTGGCTTCACAGTTAAACGTATCTGCATAGCTTATGAGGACAGTGGTTTGGCATCATGTTCCTTCCTACCACCCTTCCCATGGCACGTACTCGACGAGAAGAGTAAGGTGACAAATACATGGCTGGAGAAACATTACCACAGCATATATTGGGACGATTGCAATGTAGCCTACGATAAGATAAGTGATGTACTCACCTGTGTGTTGCCCGAGGGCACCATCTTTGTTGCCGGACGAGAATACAAGCAGTGGATAAGTATCCATTGTAGCAGCAGTACAAGGGTGTGCGATGTACAGTGTGTGACTGCCTCTCATTGTGGATACTGAGGTCTCAGTACACACCGAGCCACTCATGCTGTGAGTGTGGGCAGGGCTGGGTATGTTCAGACATGAACGTACTACTAATGCCCTCGTGGTCTCTGGGCACTGGAGGGGGCAAAGCAATTACTGTCAGACGAAGTATGTCTACATATAGGTACAAAGGTTCGGTACACCACGTCGGGCGCAAGTGTGCATGGCCACAGCTACGTACAAGGGAGGAGGACACCATGTGGCTAGTGCTCGATGGTGTATAAAACCCTGGCCCAATGGATAGGACAGACCACTGTATCGTACACACTCGTGGAACAATGCTGGCTCTGTTAGCAGAATTGAATGGCAACACCCAGTTCATGGCATTGGTCGACCTAACATTGGGCAAATAGTATGCGGCAGAGGACTTCCAGTAGCCCAAATCAGCATATGGCTCGTGCATCACATGGCTATTGCAAGGCACAGTCCGGGTGCTACTATTGACGTGGTACGCACAGCCCATCAACGACAGCGACATAGCGGCGATGAACAACAGTAACATGCTCATTACATACCGCAGAATCAAGCCCATAGGCAATGACAAGGCGATGCATGTCGTCGAGTTTTCATAAATGCAACCTCATGGGCTCTCCATCTTAACATAAAATGTATATTCCCTTTAGCCTGCTGGATGTGGACAAGTACGAGAGCATTGCAGTTGGCTACCGCAGAGTGCACTTCAAACTGCCAGGACGGCTGGAGCACGTGGAATGCTGCACCAGGCTCGAACATTGGCTGAGTCACAGCGACGGAGACTGTCTCATTCTCTATCCAACACCATGCAGAATTGTCGCCTGTTCAGTCTACTACTTAAAACCGAACTCCAGAGCCACCGTGTACCACAGCAGCCCTGTTGGAACATGCAAATCAAGGTGATGTACACTAGGTATGGTTACAGCTTATAATTGCATATAGGCTGCACCAACCAACCGGACTTATGTGCTGGACTGTGTCTTGCACCGGCAAACAGAATGCGACTATCATGAACCATGGCATAGTGACATGGACGATGTATGCCGCTCACCTGTGAGGTGTTTCATGCAGCCAAGTACGTATAAGTGGCAATGAGAGCTACATTGCATGTGGAGTCAGTGTACGTGCATCGCCCAAGAGAGACATAAGTTTCTAGCTGCAGTTCTTGGTGGTGCAGCTTCCTGGAGAGTCGACCACCACCACCACCACCACTGCCATGGGCTTCGACAAACATGATTGTGTGCAGTTCCAGCCAGAAGATGCTAATCTCTACGAATGCTATTACGTTGGCTACCAATGCATCGTGTTAAAAACTGAGCTCAGGTTTGAGCAGGTCCAAGTGTCCATGGTACCAACCACATGAGGGGCCATCAGGATGCCTGAGATGAATTCCACAGTGCAATACACCTGTGAGGCAAGTACGTTGGATATCTTGTCCTCCATTTGCCACTGGGAACATCCCTAAGGCTCATGCAGACTTTGAAGACATGGAACACCAGTGTACATGCAGGTAAGTCGACTTTGCACTGCGCTAGGGGGACGGCAAGACATGTCGCTGCAGCAAGGGGACATATACATACTGTGTCGATGGGGGACTGCAAATGATACCTACCCTGTAGTGCACATGTGTGTTGCATTTACAAGTAAGCACAAGTACTTCATTTGAACAGTATGGAGGGCGAAGACGCATGGACCACTGAGGGCGAGCTGATATGTAACAGCAAGTCTAGGTGCTGGGAAGTTGTGTTGTGCCCTTGTTGCACGCCTGCTGCTATGCCAGTCTTGACGAGCCTATGAAGGAGAGAGCAGTGGGTGGCCCTTAGGGAGCCCTATAAGACAGGTGCGGCTGGCCTGGCCACCTTCAGTCCAGCATCATGAGCATCCCATTCTCACCCAAAGTCAGCTATGCCAGTGTGGTGCCGTGTTGGGGCACAGTGGCATACACCATTGTCCAGGGGAGAAGGAGCGGAGCCATGTGGAAGAGTACAATAGGGTCGCACACTGACTGTTTGCACAAACCCTGGCGCCATTTGAGGGGTGCCAACAGCAGCTGGAATGCACCCACCAGAGTGCTGTGCAATAAATCACATGTGCCCCAATATGCCTCTGCCCTGCAGCACAGACATGGTTCGGGTGTACACCCTCCTGCACAACACCCTGCACGCCACCACAGCAAATCCACCGCCATTGGTGCTGCCGACCATCGAGGACATGAAGAGCAACCCCCTCCATAAGGT
Organism: Dryococelus australis; assembly: GCA_029891345.1. Classification (NCBI taxonomy): domain Eukaryota; kingdom Metazoa; phylum Arthropoda; class Insecta; order Phasmatodea; family Phasmatidae; genus Dryococelus; species Dryococelus australis. The sequence continues at coordinate 319,697,199 of CM056995.1, forward strand.
CACCCGACCACCACCACCGGTCGTCATCACACTGTATGACAAGAGGGCAGAAACTCCTGGACAGTGCACGCCGACCGAGCAGGGCATCGCAAATGATGGTGGAATTGTTGGAGCTGCTATACCTTTTCACCAGCAAGCCACCACCACCATCATTGAACAGATGCCGCCCAACAGAGTCGGCAGCAACAACACCAACATAAACTGCAGTGGCCATGTCCCTGGTGCTTGCTCCGAGGCGAAAGTGGCAGGCGGATGCCACCACTACAACCACCACCCCCACACTGGTCGATGCAGGCACCTCCGCCGAGGGAATTGGTATTGGTGGATGCTGCCACCTCCATCCACCCTGCGAGCAGGAGGTCCACAGTCATGCAGATGCTTGCCCAATGCCCTTGGCAGAGGCCAGCAGTAGCACTCCCAGAAGTCCACCTCTTGCAGGATGACTGGGAGGTGGTGGTGCTGCTGTGATGACTGTTCGAGACTGTGCTGGCCTCTATGTAGGGGTTGTGTGTGTCGACGGTGCTGAGCGGCTAGGACCTGGGCCTTATGTGTATATGTACAATCATTATTTTGGTTTTGTGGGAGAGAGATATGTATGTGTGTAGATGTGTTTAAATAAATTGTATTTTATATATGATATGTATTTTATTTTGTGTGTGTCCTTTCACCCGTACTACGTGTTACTGTCTCCAATAGAGTGGGTGTATATGACATATGGGCACAAACTAGAGACATGATGAGAAGGTAACAAGTTAAGGTTTACAATCACCACTGACCACCATCACCCCACACACTCATATTGTGCACAAACTCACAGATGTTCTTGGCGACCAACCAATGGCAGCAGTAGAAGGAGGAGCTGTGGTAAACCTACGCATGAAGCCACCGAGGTCCACAGGGTACTTACTGCCTCATCACTTGGATGGCTCCATCATCACCCCTGCATTCTTGCCGCCAGAACAAGACCACCACCTGTAACACACACTGCCTTTCATGCATTCTGCTTGGGTTTACCATCCCCACACAACAAACACTAAGGCATGTGGCAGGGGCACGGCCTCGACTTGCGACCAGCTACACCAATAAACCATCAGCACCACCATCAAGTAATCATATGTACACAGAATGTATATATGTAAAACACAAATAACATACCTGAGGGTAATACAAGTGGATTATGTGGGATAGGTACTCTCAGAATGAAGGAAAGAAAAAATTACCAGTATGAAATTGTAAATAATAGTGAAACAACAACATTGAGGTGGAAACACAACAAAGAAAGATGACAGCACAGAGTAAAAGGGGTACAGGTAAAGGCTAGAAAATATATAAGAAGTCATGCAGCTTTGGTATGGGCGACCAGACCCTTCAGTCGTAAACAAACTATACATGTACCGACCTTCACACTCATGTCACTCCAATTGGGATATGTGCTGTGTCCCCTGGGAAGGGTGAAAAAAACAGTTTCCCGGGTCAGAGACCCAACATATATGGCATATCCCCCGGGTAGATATTGTCTGTGTGTGCAAAATGCTGATGAGTATAACCAAATATGTCGATATGTGAGTAACAATGAACAGTACATATAAATTACTAGCAGTAGATATATAGATAGATACATAGAAGCCATAGTGAGCAAATATGAAACTGTATATGTAATGCATATGCTAGTACCACACGCTCATCAAAGGATGAATGTGACATCCCATGCAGTAAGTGCCGACATGATATTACCACTATCTTCATTAAACAGCAGCAACATATCTGATAGCATGATTATACAGCTACTATATGTACTCGAGTGTGCCTCCAATTGCTAAACGTGCACCAGGGCACTAGTCGTACACCTGTGCAAGACTTAGACTGCTCCCCGCATGTTCTCCAGTGCACGACCAGCCAGCATGTGGGACAGGGCAGATCAAGCCCCCCATATGTGTTCCAATATGCCGAACAAAGCCATAAAGTATACAGGATGCGCTGAAGATATCTTGCGTGCGGGATATTGGGAGGAGAATTATCTGAAGTGGGGGAACCAGAGTACAGAGGATAAGATCTGATTGTACGTAAGGCACCATAGCGTACAACCAGCCAGCACGCCTGACCAACTGTAGTATGTTCTACAATGTGCTGTAAATTCTCACAGCACAGACACAATTACACACACTGGTGACAGTCTTGGCAAGAATATTATACAACTCCTGTACATACTCGAGCGTGCTGTCCAGGCAAGCCAACACACCTGATAGGATAGATATGACTACTACATTCACTACAGTGTGTTGGAACTGGAGCAGAAGAATGCCAGCATCCCTGGCAGGATTCCTATACAGCTCCTGCGTGAAGCTCCAGCATGCTGAGGAAAATCCACTTGCACACACAGGTGGGAGAGGGGAGCGGAAGCACTTCAGCTTCGACTGTCCCAGTGTGAGGAACTGCCTCCTACTATGCATCTCGACCTAGTTTCTCTCCCAAGAGCAGACACATATATGATGATATGTGCCTGCCCTGGCATGTGCATGCCAAGATTCACCCAACATAGCCATAGGGATAGGTTTGTATTCCATTGTCCAAGAACTGATGGTTGTTGTTCATCCATGACAATGCAAGTTTATTGCTGCATTCTATGTAGACATGGTGGTGCGACCTAATGCTATGGACCTCCACTCTCATGAGCTGTCTATCCATAACAATGCGCTTGTAGTCCTCAATGGTAATGACTCTATGGACAATACTCTTCTGAACCCCCTTGGCCTGCTTTCCTACCTTGTCCCTGCATATGTAAGCATACAATTTGACCCTTAGCCCGACGAACTCCATCATGTCGTTCCCCCCACACTCATCCTTAAACTTGCTGATGACCTTCGTATTGGCATTGGAGTAGCAATGATGAGTGGGAGGGTAGCCTCTAAAATCGAACTCTGCCATGAAAGCCGGGTCATGTTAGAAATCCTGGCATGACACGGCCATGATGAAGGAATCGGTATCCATGTATACCAACCCCTTGTCAGGGCCATACCGTACCATTATTACATCGTAATGGAAGCGGTATATTAGAGTCTTCGACATGTCGTATAGCAATGCCAGCATACACTGGTTTGTCGAACAATAAATGCTCATGAGCGAGTATGACAATAGATAATGTTTTGCTTTATATTTTCTGACAAGGGAATGCTGGCTTGGAGATGAGCTTCCTTGCCTGCTCCTTGGTGCCGATGAGCTCGATGAGCTCCATCCGCTGCCCGTTGCGCTTGTTCTCCATCAGCTTGCTGTATGTAGCATTGTTCTTCAGCTTGAAGTTGCTCAAAGTTGTTTGTTACAGCCAGATGTTTGGTGGTGTTCATCTCTGTGTATGGGTTCAGCCATGCCTTCTATTGGAACTTCAAGACCTGGTGGTCATCCTTTAGCAAAAGCCCATGAGTCAATGCATGCTTGAGGGTGATATCGTGGATGATGTAGTGCATCTCCCCCACAACAGTGGTCATCAGCTTGAGCTTTCTGGACCCAGGGACACTCATGATGGGCAGGAACAGCAGGTCGCGATGGTCCTCGTGTAACACAGCAGGGTAGTCTATGCCCACCTCCAGTATTGTATACAATTGGTCCATTATCCGGCACCATCACCATGTAAATATTGGTTACAGTTCATTCTAACCCTCCACAGGGCAGGAGTAGGGACATTGCCCATCTGCACATGTTATTAACATCGATATACTGGGGGTAGGTAGACAGCCGAGTGCCATCGTATGTGGTGGGAAAGTCCTTGTTGTTCGCCATCATGTGATGTGTGATGCACTGGGCCACCTCTTCCCAGATACCAGCCTCGATGGACAGGTGGGCATCATAGTCGATGAGGAGTTTCAACTCTGTGCCCATCCTGCGCAACATTGCATTGAAAATGAGAATTCTGGGCCACTCACGTACTGGGCACAGTACAGTCTGAACATCGCCAGAGTGCCCTATAGTTCTCGAAGATGTCTTAGAAGATGAGGATGTCGGTCGTGAGGTACAGCTCTGTGCATGGCAGTATCATTCCTTGCTGATGATGGTGTCAGTGAGCCTGTTGGCGAAGGACGCGACGCCTGGCAGCTGTGGCTTGGTAAGCGTCCCAAAACGACATTATGTAGTCGTAGGGGAACACACCCTTCTGCATCACCAACTTAAAAGACTGAGGATCAGTGAAGATCAACGCTGTGGTCCAGAAGTCTGCAGACAGTAGGTTCTGGACAAGCTTTGTGAGGCTGGCAGATATGAACATTTAGGTGTCGATTAACTGTGTGGTAAACTTGTCATTGAGCATTTACTAAAGGTTATCAGTTTTCCCTCTGTGATCGGGATGATGAATATGTCCTCTGGGATGTATCCAAGCTTTGTGATGATAAAATGTGCATTGTATGTAAGGGTGTGGAATAGGATCGGCAGGCATTTGGGGCAGTGTCGGAGCTTGTCGCAGTTGTTAGAGATAACAGGTGGTGGTTTTATTATAGCTAGCCCATTTTCCTGGTATCAGTGGTTCAATTTGCTCATATGGCTATATATATCCTTCACCAGAGTGCTGATCCTCACAACTTCTGCCATAAAGTATTTGTTGGTATCCTCCCCATGTGTAGATCTTCATGCCAGTGGGGAGGCCAGTGGTCTTGGCTGGCAGTATGATGCTATTGTCCACCTTCATGTACACCCCATAGCTATAGGTCCTGTGCTGTTGGTACCTAGAGGTGTATGAGTTTGTTGTGTCCTGTTGACATGTCTGGACATGTTCCAGGCATGCCTCGAAATACATACACACAAATAGGTACCTTTTCGACATGGTGGAAGTTCTGATACTTGAGCAGAGGAGGCTGCCCATTCTCCATGGTGGGCATGTCGGCATGGATGGTGGTGTGGTCATTGAAGTAATTCCTGTCCTCTGCCAGAGTCTTGGCACCATTAAGACCTGACACCCACATCTGATTGTTGTATGCCTACATACATTGCTTGCAGACATAGATTTTGTGTCTGGTTGCTCACCTGCAAGCATATGAGGTGTTTTGTGGTTTGATGATTGCCTTCTTGGCCTTCATCATAGCAGGCAGGGCGATGTAGGAGGAGGCTCGAAGGGGTCAAGCTTATTGATGTATAGCTGGAGCCTTTTTACCACTGTAAGCATCCAGACACTGCTCTTCCCAATGTAGTTCACCTCCTCCTGGCATGTCTTCACTATGGCAGTCGTCACAGTGTCTTCTACTTCGGCTGTGTTGTAGAGCAGCACGTTCTTTGTCTTGAATGCTCGTTGATCAGACTCATCCTCGTGCAGCTAGAGTATACCATATATACACTCCAGGCAGATGTTATATTTTGTGGCAGCCTGTACAAATACGTCCTGCTCCAGTAGGCACCTCTCGTCAACATGTCAAACCGTTTGCATGCACACATGACCATGGTCATTCTGCATTGAAACTATGGTAAATTTACCATCCTCGATGAGTCCCGTCATTATAATTAGCACAAACAAATGTTATGGTAATACCTGTTGCTATGTGCTATTGTTCACTAACCACATAGATGGAGATGCAGATCAGTCGTGCTCTATGTGTCTCAATATGCAAGGCGACAGTGCAGCTGGTCAGCTAGATGATTACACTGCGGACACTGAGAGATGATTAAACGAGTATCCTTGATGGGGGGGGGTGTATTTATATGCTACAGCATGTGTGCCCTCCTCCCACGCTGCTGCCAACCCTTTCCTTCCGTACACACTGGCCCAGCCAGCCAGCATCTTCCGGCAGACAGTGAACGGTGCATATATTATCTTCTTCGGGCTGGTTGGTGCTTGCAGGGATGACAATTTCATACTACATGTTCCTCTCTTTTAAGGCGAATTGACATTAACGCATACACCACTCCGATCATGCATACTCTGTCACAGTAGTAGTGTGTACATGCGGGCTGTGCCACAGAGAGAGCGCTTCGATGGATTTGTGTCACTGTTTTTTTCCGCTCTCTCCCACCCTCTTCTTACATACATAATCCCAGGACGGCTTATGTTCGTGACCACTCAATTGCATGGCTCATTATTATTCTGGGTGGGTTTTATCCTGCGCGTCCAAGATGACAGCGACAGGGCTTCGTCCTGAGGTCACCTTAGGGAAAGGTCAGTGCTGACTGGGGCCTCTTCGCGGACGGACATCGGTGTGTGTGAGTGCCATTTTGTCAGTGGTAAATACGTACTTCAGTCCATGCTGGCTGCCAATATGGCCGGCAGCAATCGAAGTATGCACTCATTCGGGTAATAGGAAATCGGTTTTGACAAACTGTTGAGAAATTTTTTCCCCCCTGGCTGCCAACATGATAGCCATCGGTTTTGAGCGACTTTTCTTGGCCGCCATCGACATATGTGCTCATTCGGGTAATAAGAAATAGATTTCGGGGAAATTTTTTTCACTGGCTGTCAAAATGGCCTATGTAGTTCTCGGCCGCCGTCGGGATGGAATGATACATTCTAGAATTTTCCGCGGGAAGAGAGGATAATTTTTGAAATTTTTAATGGGCATGGACCTTAATATGCCAATTGGGTCCACGGATCCACCGCCAGACGCCAGGTGGGTCAGAATCAGCTATTTTATACTACTTTCGTCGTTATCAACTTTACTGGCCGCATGCCACTACGTGTGCTTGTTCATATGTATGCAGGTAAGAACAGTAACATTTTTCAAGGGTTGATTTCAAAAGTGCTCACTTTACTGTGAACAGCCTTTAGCAAGTCTGTATATTGCTCACCAGAAATGTTTTAGGCGCCAATGTATCACTCTCTGTTGCCATTCCTCCCCACTGCCGCTGCCTCAGCACCTCCGCCCCCCCCCCTCCCCCCCATGGTGGGATTTCCACTCCAAGACAACCTGCATTGTGGGGCTCGCGCTAACTGTCTTTTCAACACGTCACAGTCGAGATATGTGTGTGCTGGCCAGCTCAGTTATTGCGTCAAGCGGATTAGTCACTGCCGTAATGATCGGCCAACAATCTACGCTACAAACTCTTTAAAAAATACGGAAAATTAAGTGTGTAATTTTTATTTAAATTGTGACTAAACTGAAAAGATTATTGGGACTGTGTTATTTATTTTCATCTAAAGCAATATACCAAGTATCTAATGCATTCTCGTTACAAACACAACCACGTAAAAATTGGAACACTTCCAACAACTGTTACGACTATTTGCTATTATCACGTTAGTGGTGGAAAACAGTGTACACTTTTGTTACAACTTTACAGAGGTGCAATCTTCCAGTTGCACTTCCTAATTGGAACCATGACAGACTCCAAATATGTTGGAAATAGTGGTGGGAAATGTATGCGACTGCCTCAGTACAAGCGAAAATACAGTATTATTGACCTATCTGCCGAAATATTTTTGAATTGCTGTGACTCGTCTGCCAAGCCTGCTTGTGCATTATAATATTATTTTTTGGGTTTTATGTTGCAAATATTCGTTCTCGACTGACTGTAATATGCCATGAATGTACGCCATATTGCTGTTTTTTTGGAGACGTGTTATCTCGAAATATTTAGTATTACGAATAAAGTTTAAATATTTTCCCATTACTAGAAACGTGTTGCTTATGCGTCTTGTTGTGAAGTGATCAGGCTTCAGCTGAACGGCCTCTCTGATCACACATTCAAACATTGAACCAGGGCACGACCGTAATCACAGTAACGCCTTGCGAAAGACGGTTACAGAAACTTTCTCCACCAACCAGTAAACGGGGCCGAAAATATTAAACAATGCGCCCGACATAGGCCAACGTTACACTGGGAGCGGAGTCTTTTGTCATTGGGGCAGCGGACTAAGAAGATGGAGATGGGGATGTCCGGCCGTCGTTAACCGCCTCTTGGAATCAGCCTCCGGCAACTTGAACAAGGTGGTTACTTTCCAATTAGATTGCAATTGTAGCGACGTGCGATAGTAAAACTTAATATAATTAATTGGTTTCTTATCATGCCCTTTAACCTCCCCCCAATCAATTGTCACGTAAATAGTTATTGTGTAATCATTCTGTTCCATAAACCGCATCTTGTATTGTTGTGCTCTACCTATCATGACTCATTATTTAGTGATGCCCATAGCCCCTTTCAGGTATGAATTTACTTAAAAGCTAATTCGTTACAATCGGTATTCGATTAGACGTCGTATCAATTAACCGACGAATAGTTGATTTAATGTATATTTTAGTGAAAATATTGCTTCATTCCCATGCTCACAGTATTGAGTTATATTTAGGCGTCAGTATATTTGCCATAAGAAAATCGTTCATCGGCTTCATAGAAAAAGGGAAAAAAATAATTGGGGCTTCATTCATTACCCACCGTGAAATGACTTCATTTCGGGGTTGTTGCTGCAGGTTTTCGTAATATATGAAGAAAGTAATAGGTATTTATTTGGCAATTATGTAGACCCAAATAATATAAAAGTATCAAGTATTGAAAAGACTGGACAGATATGTGCAATGTCAAACAATGAAGTTAGCAATACATTTTCACATAACTATGACGATTTTGTTACATTACCGCATAATGTATGAACAATGGTGTATGATGTTGCTAACATATTACCTAAGATACATTCTACCAGTTGTACTACCTGATTGGTGAGTATTATACAGTACGTAGGCCTATGTCAAATGTGCCAAGTCGGAAATGAGTGTCTTTTAATAGCTCCTCTTAAAAAAGTGGACTAATTCTAACATGGCTAACTCCAAAGATATTTATATTTGTGATTTTCAAATGGCTTGAATGTAACCGAGACCTAAATAGACTTTAAAAATTTCAGATTACGAATTTCGTTCAGACTTCAGAGGTTTCAAACTGTGAAATTGTAGATTTAAAGGAAAAGTTGTAGTAAACATTGATGCATTATCAACCGAAAATTGGAGATTTTTGTTTTTTCTATGAATTAAAACATTTAATTCCAAATAATTTAATGTGGATATTTGTCTTCCAAATAGCGTTTTCTCAGTCAAAAATTTATATGTTTTTATGCCAATTTTTTTCTTGGCATTTCTTGGTGAAAAACTGTGTAGGGCACTTACGTACAATACAGTCAATTTGATAGTTCCGCATTTGTCACATACAATATAGCCTGCACAGACATTTCTTATATAATTCACCACTAAGGAATGACTGCTTTGAAAGTAAAGGTATAGTTACCGTGAAAATACAAATCACTATGTCGCACAATGACATTTAAAAGCGTGATAGATTCTCATGCTGAAAAAATATTTACTTCAGTTCCAAATTTCTACCTTTTAGCGATTCCTTCTCTTGAAGAATTAATGTTTTAAATATACTTTCAAACAATTTAACGAATTCAAAATCCGGAGAAATAAATTCCAACATACAACGTGTGTAATTGTGTCAGTAGTACTTACCATACTTCCTATACAAAAACATTTTCTATATTGTGCATTAACCCGATTAATGTAAGGCATCACATTATACTCAACCTTCTGGAATAATACCAGGCACTTACGACGAAAAATTTATTCTTCATTAAAACAGCAGTTTATTGCTCCTGATATTTCAGTTACAAGATTTCATTTCTCCACTTATTATGTAATACATAGGCTATAGTATGTTCTATTTACATTACCCTATAAAACAACTCATTGCCATTATTTCACTTACCCGTCTTTTTTTTTTTTTTGTGCTTTCAACAGGTATTCTGGATTCCTACATTTCATTTTATTTTTATGCGGCTATCAATTATTTTTGGCAACATACGTTCTAAGTAAAGCCTTTTCAGTTTAGGGAGCATTGTGTTTTGCCAAAAATATTCATCTTTCATAATTATTTAATCAAAGAAGTCATCGCTGCTGTAGGCAACAAAATCACAGTACTTCTGTCCTGAAATATTAAGATGTCCCTTTATTTGATCGTAGTAGGAGGGATTTTTTTTTAATTGTACCATCCTTCCTCTCAAAACATTTCATGCGCCTTTCTTTTTCAGCATTTCAGCAAATTTGTTTTCTCATATGGATGAAAAACATTTTGCCTTTACGATGCCATCACAGCCTACGATAGCACCTGGGGAAGCACCAAGGTAGTGCACTGTCTCAAACAAAAATTCCACATTTATCTGTTTTTATTCCACCAATGTCTTCGTACTTTTGAAGTGCAGTTCTTTCGTGCATCCTTGATACGCAAACAACATTAACTATTGTTAATAGTGTCGCGCGAAGTGAAGATGTTTCGTTTAAAACTTATATTAGTAATTTTTTAAATAAAATTTCCCATGTTATATATCAACGTCTTCCAATATGGGTGTTGTGACGTCGGATTTTCACTACAGGATGCGAGACCCGATATTTTCTTGATTATCCTTGCATGATATTTCAGAAAATATACAATACATGTTGAATACACAAGTCGTTTAATGTAAGACTTGGGTGAAATAAAGTAATTATTTAAAAAAATTGTGATAGGTAATATCGCCAGGTATTTACACGTCCGGTTGTGTAGAGAGGGTGTGTTATGTTTCCATCTCAGCGAAGTTACAGAGCAATGACCGTATTGTCTGATTTGGATGCGTTCCTACCCATTAAGATTTGCAGTGACTTGCTCGATGGGCCAGCAGCTTTCGCCTTCGGAATTGCATGATGTATATCGGAGCGGGGTAAATTCTAAAAATATTTGCGAATCTCAGGTCAATGTCGAGTGTACAGTTCTAGTGAAAGGTTGTATAATTCGTCTGACACCTGTAAAAAAAAGTAATAATGCAAGTGTGTATTTATTATTAATTTTTTATATTATTATTTTATTTGCACGATTAAATAAATCAACGCGCGTAATGTTACGCTAGCTGAAGGGAAAATATGTGTAATTAATAGCATTTATGTAACTATGCCTAATTGCACAAATAATATCTTATTACATGGGTTCGCCACTCACTTGGTACATACTATGCATCTCCGAGATCCGAAGTCGACAGCTTCCAGACTTTTACTGACAATTTTCTAAATACTTTTCCCAGCTTATATATTAAACACGATCCAATATTGCGGACGGTATCGGTGTGGGTTATAATGGTTCATATAAGCAAATTGAGGTCAGTTGAGTTTGGGGCTGATCTGGGGAGAACAGGTGTAGTTAGACTTTGTAATTATGATGTGTACTCTCTCTGCACATGCAATTGCGCGATTAAATATTCAATACGCATAGACAGTAATTGCATGATTAAATAATCTAATTAAATTATTCTAATTATTTATTCAATGTGCGATTCAATTATCTATTTACATGTCCTAGCAATACGCAACTGCATTCCCCCTCCCCTCGTCCCTTCCTCACTTGTCATCTAACTGCTCTGCATCATGCTGCGATGTCAGTTATGGTCAAGGCAACAGGCTAGCAGAGTGTTAAGCCAACACAGTGTCTGGAGTTGGGAGTATGCATGCGTGCTATATATTTTTACAACACAAATACCATTTACTAAAATATACAACAGAGCATTTCTTTTGAATAATACTTTACTGTAATGGTGTGAATAAAGTATGGGATTGTATAATATGTATGTAACAATGGGGGGCGGGTAGCAGATTTCGTGCTGGGATTGCTGCGAGCGGTTGCAGTAGGGCTGTTTTGAGCCTGCTTGTCCGTATTTTATCCTGGCTGGGAGTATAAGCTGTTGATACTGGTGACTGGAGGTTATTCGTGAGCGAACAGTGGTAGTGAGTGGATGTGTAAATAGGGCCTCAGTACGCATACTTGTGTAATTGGTAATTACTCTCTCGGTACATGCAAGTCATCGGTTAAATAATCAATGCATTATTCATTGCTGCATACGCAAGGATACAAGTGCATGAAAAAATAATATATTTAAGTAATCTAATTATTTATTCATTGCCCAATTCAATTATATATTTACACATCCTATCACTATACGACTGCATCCCCCCTCCCTACCCCTCTACCAGCTCCTGCACACCTAAATGTATTTCCCTTCCCATCCTCGTCATCTGTCTACGGCCCGCGACCAGACAACACCTAAATGCATTTCCCCCCCTCCATTCTTCTTAGTCTGCTTCCAGCTCCCGACGAGACAACACTTAACCACCCCTTCCATCCTCCTAATCTGCCCCCAGCTCCCGACCAGACAATATGTATACTTATTCTCATTACATCATTGCTAATTGCACAAGTGCGCAAATAAATTATAAGTTCCCTCCCTAACCAAGCACAAGTCGCTGCAAGTCCAGTCTGGCAGGCACCGACCCCACAACGACCTACTAAAACACCCCCTCAAATCTCCGACACTCACACGGGCGGGGGGGGGGGAGGTTGGGTATGTGCATATTCAAATGCAGGTGCAACACTGGCAGAGTGCTGCGGTATATCTCCATGGAGGCGGGAGGGGGCGGAGTAATGTAACCAGTTATGCAAGAACTCCAGGAGGTAGGGGGCAGGAGAACTGCTTCAATGGAAACTAGGTCACTGGGTGGTTGGCGGAAGAGAAAAGGGGGGGGGGGGTTTCACCGCCTAGTGTCCTCCCTCTCTGAGACCTGTCCCAGGTTAAACAAATGCACCCGCCGCCATTTTGAATAAAATTAGACGCCAGGACCCATGCCCTGCCCCTACTCGTGTTGATGCGTCTCGCCCGTAGCAGTCTTTCGTCGCACTCGTGTTGTATAATTCCAATCACCTAGTGACAAGATACGTGTGCAAATTCTTCGTATTGTTTGCCGTGAGATGGGCGCCCAATTAGGATACCTTTCACCATACATTTCGATGGCTTGCTTGGCATTTCTGCCACACTCGCCGTAAATAAATAGATCATCCAGTTTTTCATTATTCGTGAACTTCAGTGCTTACTTACAGCCACACACTACAATACCACTTACCATAACAGATAACTGGGATTGGTGCTGCACTGCTATTAGGAAGCGGTCCCGCCAGGATGAGTCACGGCGCGTGCTGCTTGCTTGCAGCTGTGAGTACGGTTCACTGCAGCGTGCTACCATCCCAACTAACTTAACTATATTTGCGCAGTATTTCTTGGCGTTACTGTGTTACTTTCCTATGTATATGCTATAGCACTGAATTCCTCTTTGCATGCCCTTTCAGGTGCAGTTTAAATAAATGTGTGTTTCCAGGGGAAAAATTACACCTGGCTTAATTATTTCTGTCCATATAATGTTACGAATAGTCGCAAATCACTTGCTCCCGTACGCAATTTCATTTAGTGATAACCGAATTTCGCGATCTGTAACCGTTCCGGAAATGTTGGTGGTGTTCGCATTGGGTGACCATCCCGTATATTTTTAAGGGGTGAGAGAGAAATTACTGAAGTATTATTAGATTTTAAGTCATAAATTGTATTCAACATTCATTATTGAAATTTATTCTTTGACAAGGCATAGTATATCACTCGTAATTTAATCACAAATATTGGTGGAGCAGTTTTCTTTGTATGCCTTTACGAACTTACTTTATCTAAAATGTATCACAAACACAAGTAATTGCAAAAAGTGTAGAAATCCAAGATGGTCTCCAACTCCCTCCTAACTCTTTCAGACCCATTTTAATTTACGATTTCAGGTGTTGCGAACAAAAAAAATATTATGTGTGCTGTACTTAAAGTCTACATTAATTGTTTCGTTGCCACAGCCGACGAGCTGTAGGCTATATGTTCGGCTACAGCTGTATGAAAGATTGTGATTTAAACCAACAAGACGATTTACGAATCATTTACCAGCTGGTAAGATCATTGGTCATTGAGTTTCGCAATGTGCAGTACAGACCAAAAATTACCTACACGCGAGTACCTTACATAATTGTTTACACTGGGTCTGAAGGGATTAAAGTAGTAATGCAAAATGTGCACTAATTCCTTCATTTTCAGTTGATTTCTTTTCATGGACAAACTAACTTTATTTGACGATTTCAAATCTGGTGTTATCAATTTATTTTTAGTCGTCGAATAACTCTTCGAGTGTTGATAATTCCGAGTACGATTCCTAGTACGTTATGTTTCCGGGTAATTGCAGTTCTAGCTGAGCCATATGGTACTAGTACGCGATAAAAATTATTCCAACTGTTAAAAACAAATTGTCTATATCGTGTTTATGTGAAAGTTAAATTGGCAGTAATAATTTTAAAAAGGAGAGAAGTGACATAAAAACGCCCAAAAGTAGAGGTAAAAAAATTTCTAAATAGGATTCAATTTTTCGCATAATATTTTATCGTTTTGAAATTTAATAGAGTTCGTTGTTGTGATTCCTGTTAAGAAAATGGTGATGTGGAAACCGCATTTGATTTAAAGAGGTGATAACAATTTTGAGTACCTGATGATATGATCGACCAAGCTGGCTCCTGCGCTTGGCTGGAAACCACCCCAACCACGACAGTATTCTGGACGAGGCCACGAGCAGCGAGATATTATTAAAACAGACATTCATAACAATCCGTTGCCGCGTATTTAGCGCGAACGGAGGACTGAAGGGGGGACCTTTCGCTGACCTGCCACCAGACAGCCTGCCACCCAGAGAGGGCGTTCCGTTGCCGCCAATTACGAGACTTCTGCAAGCAGCCTTCGGCATTATTAACGAGCCGATATCGTTCCAGTGAGTTACTGCAGAGACTTTATTAGAAATTGCTATCGTGGCTGATAGTAATTGAGTTAATTATATCAGTCAACTTCCCTGCTTTAAAGTAAAGTAAAGATTGTTCAAGTTGTGTCAATTGTATTTTGATTGTGTTCTATATAAAGAGCTTAGACACAACATTGCTTTTAATTTACAGCTACATCTTATAAGAGTGCTTCACCGTCTTTCTACGCATTACCCCATTTTTAATGAGTGCCCTTCCCCCTTTAGGAAGGGTCGCAGCACTGGTGTTCTTTAATATAATTCAAAGAAATTATATTTCGATTTTTTTTTTTTTTGTTGTAGGCTAAGTTTTTGTGCTGAGTGTCGTAAATAAAGACGAGGCTTCAATTTCCTTGCAGCATGCCCGAGTAGAAACAGTTGATGGTGGCTGGATGAAGGGAAAGGTCGCGACATTTGTAGGGAGGTGTTATAGGTTGGGACTGTCTTGACATTTCCTTGGCTGTTTCTGGCGGCATCTTATCCGGAAAAGTGCAGGACATGTGTTACGGCAAGCAATCGTTTGTGGTCATTCTCCACATATGGAATTTATCTTAGTAATGCCATTGCTGATGTACTTCTGCGGGAGGAGTTATTGTTTTTACGACCTTTTCGGCTGTAAACTTTCAACACACTTACGACGTCCGCGTAACTGGCGCATTACCTGCGTGGTACTGTTGAAATACACGTTTATTACTGAAACTGCAGTACTTGTTTGCAATATATTTTCGGTCTAGAAAAAATCAGACACCGTGTCAGTTCAGTATATTATGCATAGAGACGGCAGGATCCTTGATGTGTGTGTCACTGCTATCCTTATTGCCGCCGCTGTGCTTGTTTGCCTTCGAGTAGGCGTTGAAGATAGTCGAATCAATAGTTTTAACTAATGAAATGAATAGAATGATTTGGTATGTCCGAGCGCACATGGATCCTGGATGTGGACCAGTAGACTAGCCGCCCATCTTGGATCCATCATCTTGGATGGCCTTGACCTCCGCCCGCCATCTTTGTGAATGATCTTGACCTCCATCCAGTAGGTACTTCATGCTCTGTCCTTCCATGCCGCCATCTTGTTTGAAGAATGTTACGGTTAATGCTCTGTCATTCTGCTGTGATACTTCATGCTCTGTCATTTCATGCCACCATCTTGTTTCAAGAATGTTACAGTTCATGCTCTGTCATTCTGCGGTGGTACTTCATGCTCTGTCATTCCATGCTGCCACAATCTTGTTTCTAGAATTTTCAGTTTTCCCTTTCTGTATTTCCACCTTGGTATTTCCTGCTCTGTCATTCCTTCTCACCTGCTCTCTTTCACTCCAACTGCCATCTTGGATATCATCTGATGTTTAATGCCATCATAAATGTCTATAGGCCGCCATCTTATTTCGTCTTCTGCCATCTCGGTTCTCATATCATCTGCTAGGTGGTGCTTGTATCGATCGCCATCTTGGAAGCGTTTTTCATTGACCACCAGGGGTATCATATTGGTTGTGTTCCCCACTGTCTGCAACGCAGCACTAGTGTAGCTTAATGTCGACATTGGTTGCTAGGTGTGCAGATTTCGGCTGGAGGTTAAGGGCGATGTTCCGTGTGATGTATGAAGACACTGCCTCTATCGGTGTGGTATGGTTTAATACACTATAAAAAGGTGACAGTCTCCATGGCATGGCTGCCAGTACGTGTATTAATTATGTATATAGAAAAATAACAATTTTATAAGGAAGGGTTTAAATATTGTTTGTATAAAAAGTGTGGAGATGAAGTTTTTGTAAGAATAGTATATTAATGAGGAGGGTATGTCTATTCGAGAAGTAATATTATGTGCGAGATGATCAAAAGTGTTATGACAATATGCGGCTGATGACTTTGTATGGAAGATAAATTTGTTCCTGTTATAGGCATGAGTTCGAGAAGTATATATGTTATATATGACCATTACGTTAATTTATACAACAGTCATGTTGACAAGGCACTGAAATGTATAGTTTTATTAACATGAGGTAAACTTTTAAAATTTCAATAATGTGTATCGAGTGATCTGTCTTTGAATTTATATTTTCAAAAATAATTTGATTATGATGTAACACCCATCAATTATATAAAAAATAATTTAATAGATGAAACTTATTTCTTTAATGTAATATATTGTATTTCACGTTTGAAACTTACAGAAAAGATTATGCCGATCAATGTGTCTGTGGATTCAAATTTATAAGACAGATTTGTAGTATATGATGCCGCAACCATAGATTATGAAAAGCATATTTTTTTTATAAAAGAATTCTATTTAATTAAATAATTTTTAATTTAACTTTTAAATTAGTATATCGAGTAGCATGTCTACGGATTCGTACTTTCAAAGATAATTCAAATGTTATGTCAGAAAATGGTGTTTTGAGGCAATGATCAGCACCATATTGAATTTTATAAGCATAGAATTGTGTACATAAATATACTAAGAGCTATGTATTTTCCGCCTTGTGTTTTCGAGTCGAATACTAATGTGACACTGTAAACTTTGATTATTCGATTGCATTCGTTTGCCATATTGACTTCAGTAGGCATAGGCATGATCTTAGGTTTTATAAGTAATTATGTAATGAGCCTGAGCCACGAATACAGAACAATAGTTGCCTTAAGCAAGGTCGTGTTTTAAGTGCATTATGTTTGTGTCGGAAACGCACGAACTAATAGGCACGTGTGGACATCGTTCAACGACTACTGGATTTAGACATATTGAAATTGGAAGATATCAGACCAGAACAAGTCTAACCAAAATGAAAATTGAATTATGCCTTAAGCCTTTTTACAAGCATAAATTGCCACCATTTTCCATCCGTCGAAGTTATAGACATAAAATTTAGATTAGAACCATATGGTCAATTATGCCCTAATAAGCTTCCTTATAAACATAGCTGACTACCATTTTCTATCCATTGAAGCTATAGTCATCAAATGCATATCATAGGTACTTATCATGACCTAGACCAAAGTGTTATTGCCCATTATGCACTAATCCTTCTTATAAACATATTTTACTGCCATTTTCCATCTATTGAATCTATACACATCAAATTCATACTATAGATACCACTAGTGGCCTAGATTAAGGTGATAATGCCAGTTATGCCTTAAGCTTTATTATCGTAGTTGGCCGCCATTTTCGAACAATTTAAGTTATAGCTGTCAAATATGTATCACGGGTACAGCTCCTGAAATCAGTAAGTTGATGTGGTCAGTTATGCCGTAAATCTTCTTATAAGCATAGTAGACAGCCATTCTACACACATTCAATATATATTCGACAAATTCACACCACAGGTATTACTCCTTGACTTCGATCAAGGTGATGTTGGCAATTAAGCCATAAGCCTTTCATGAAAGGTTTTTAAAGTTAACTATAGCTTTCGTTTTGCCGTGAAGTCCATTACAGGAAGAAATGTAAAGAATATTGTAATTTATTTTCGTTTCTTTACTAAACTAAGATTTTTATTTATAATATGTGTGCCCTGCACAAGAAATTTAATGCATCTGAGTTTGTAATATCATGTGCAATATTCACTTAAAATAGCATTCACGCCCAGACAACATCTGCATAAATTAATTATCGTCATAACTTACTTCCTATCCAGCAATTGTACGTTATTTTAAGTTTCTTGGCATCCATTTTTGTCGTGCACGATTCTGATTGGCCGAGACCCTCAAACATCAAAAAAATTTTAGAACCAGTCCAATTTTCAAATGTTTGATGGAAACTGAAGCCATCCAACTTTTTCAGACAAATATGGCGGCGTTTATGACGTTTCGATGAGATCATAACTATCCAACTTTATTTGACCAAATTTATTGGAAACTTCTTGACGGAAAAATTTGACAGTGTGACAGGGGTTTTAACTACTCAGCCAATCCGAATGAATTAGAGTTCTGAGTTATTATTACTGCAAATGTTTTATTAGTGAACACGTTTTAAATGTACGCATCGCATTAAATCGTCAAAAATTCCCAAGTTCATATCTTTAGCTGAGATACTTGCTATGCATTTTTCCCAGTTCAAACTAGTGCAAGTGGATTTATTCTAATATCAGTATTGTATGTGACGTGCGTATTTGTTAAATCAATATCCACAGGGGATATACAGAATTTGTAGAATCCTTTAAGGTATTTAATTTTACGTGATTGAAAGTTTGCTATACTTCATACCGTCTAGAGACCAATGAATAATAACAATAGCAATAACCTCTAAATAATTTCTACATCAACAAACTCGTGGCGTAACCAAACTTACACTGCACTTCGCTTACATCATATAATAGATCTTAATTTGTAAACTATGTTAATTAATTGTCACCATAACCAAATGGTCTGAAACCAAAGACAAATATAATATCTGGAGAACCGCAATGTTACAATCGTACCTCATTTCGTTTGACACGTCCTGAAGTACTTTGAGCAAGAAGCGAAAACAGGTCACCTGGAGTGTAGGGGTTTGTGGAGTGTTTCCGAATGCAAAACGAATTTGCCAATTTTACGGAGCTCTGTTCTTGTATATGAATTCCTCGCCTTAATTTTGTCATCCGTGTTATCGCATGCCTTATCTTGCACGGGTACATTCGTACAACTTGAACAGTCGTAGGGGTCGCGCTAATTTGCATCAGAATGTCGCTCTCAGTATGTTCCTCGTTGAAAAAAAAAACGTTAATCACCAATAGAAAGGTAAACAAAGCAAGCTTACAACATGATTTTGAGGATTTAAAATCACAGCGTTTGCAGTTTACTTACTATCAGACTCCAAAGCTGATGCACTTCATCCTCCCCCCTACACACACACCTTCGCACACGCATACACACACACACACACCAACGCACACGCGTACACAAACAACTAGTCTCACAGTTCTGATTCTGGCAAGCTTTGACGTTCCAAAGAGACTTGGCACTAAGAGCCCACCATATTTAATTTTTTTTTTCTTCCTAATCCAAATTTAGGGGGATTTATTGAAAAAAAATGAGGCAATATTAGCTTAGTTGCCTTACCCATCATTACAACAATGAACTTAATACAAAATTCTGTATTTCAATTTATTCTCAACTTATAATGACAACCAGGAAACACCTATTAACAATCGTGTGGGAAAATTTGCACGCAACTACGAAATATAATGCTTTTATAATGAAACATTTTCAGTAATGACCCTGACACTTGTTTCGAAGTGGCGTCCACTGCGCAGTATGTGTGAACATTCCCTTAAGGCCCTCGCCTACCTGGAGAGGTTGAGATCGTGAAGAGTGGGAGCGATAAGGGCGGCACTGCCAAGCGTACAAAGTGCCCCATCACCGCTAAGTGCAAGGCTCTCAACTGGCGTGCAGTGTTCCCGTCATGCAGCTTATACGTAAGAAATTTTCTACGTTGACCCTATTATTTTATTGTTGTAAAGCTCGTAGGAAGGTTCATTGCAGGGCCCTGGGGTAGTTTCTTAGGTATCTGGCGCGTATATTCTGAGATACAGAGCTTTGAAAAATACGTTTGTTTTGCAATTTTGGCGTACTCTGAAATTGTGTTTCTAATGTGCGTGGCACTTGAAAAGCACTCAAGAGCCCTCGTGTGAAGAGTTTTCTCTTTTAGTAGATCAGCACATTGGTCGCACGTTCAATAGGTCAGTGTGGAAACGTGTATTTCAAACACACTGCAACGCAGTTCAAGTGCCAGCCAGCTAGGCGGGCCCCTTAAGGGCCAATCAAAAGAACCTTATTCGCGGCACATGTTAATCGTCGAATTCAGCTTGAGGATATTGGAGAGAACAATTTTCACGTCTACGTTGTTTCATTGCACAGTGTCGTCCTGGTACAAAACGGAAGTGAGTCAAATATCGTGGTTTTTGATTGATGAATTCAATTTTCTAGAAATTCATTTCATGCTTAAGGAAACACATTATAAGCTGTTAACGGTAAAGTGATCCTTTCTAAGGCCCTCCCAAAAGGCATTAACCCCCTAATAAATACATTTCACTGCAGTCTCAGTCGTTAACTTTTGAAACTAATGAAATGTGTACATTGGTCATATTGCAATGTTTGCTTTAAGAAGTGGCGGAAAGGTAGAAATTAATTGAAAGGAAAAATTTAGCATGGCCTTAAAAAGTGCTCACTTTACCGTGAATAGCCTATATCTAAATGTACAGAGAATTTTATGAAATCACTTATATTGTTTTCAATGCAAAGACATGACTTACTTTCTTCGCCAGTATAGTTCTTTACCATGTTGCCCAGGTAGGGTGCAGTAGTATAAACGAGCTCGTGCGCCTTCACAAGTTGGAAGCTATTCCAACCGTCTTCCATTTTCGTTACCTGTTAGAGAGTATTGTTCACAAGTATGAACTACTGCATTTTTTTGGGTGGTATTCAACTCGTTTAACCTCTCCAATCTAAAGTTTCCGCTTCCCGCCGAGAAAGTGCATAGTATAAAAAAGAAAGAGAGAGATTCTCGTTACGTCATGAATAATGCCGAACTCTGCGAGCAGAGCGCCTGTGTGATCCGGGTGGGCGAAGCACTTCAATATTGCTGAATTACAGCTGGAGAAATGGCGCTTGAGAGACCACTTTTATCGCCCTCCCCACCCCCCCCCCCAATCCTACTTAAAAAAAAAAAATGGGCAGTGGCGGGGTAAAAAGAGAGGAAAATGCCTGGCTAGTTAACCGCCCGGCGCGGCGGACATTCGCTGGGGTGTTGTCCTGTCCGTTAAACACGTTGTCTGCGCGGCCGTGGGGAATTCTCTTGTAATGTAAAAATATGATAATATCGCGGGCCGGGCGGGGTAATTAGGTTTAACAACCCCGGGCGCCTCCCCTTTATCCAACCTCTTCTGTCACGCACTTAGAGGGTGTTGGGGGAAGTCCGTGTGGTCGGTTGGTGGCATACAAGCACACATGACTGTCTCTCCAGTCACGCTGCTTTTTAACTGTGCTTAAAATTTTCTTTTGCGTGCCTCGTAACGTGTGTTAGTAAAGCGGAATAGTCAACCGCAGATACTTTTGTTTATCACAAGCGCTCGTTTTTCGCCGAGATTATCATGCTGGGAATCTTGTGGGTTTGGGGCCTTCTCGGTTTGCTTAATTTTGACCACCATTTGTTTACAGTGAACGACTGCTCGCCTTCGACGAGCTGGACTTGGTAGTATTAGTTTTGTAGCCGAATTTAATTTGACTCTCCTGCTGTCATTTGTTCAAATATCGTATTTGCTCCCTGGGAGGGAAGGTGGCAAAGCGGTTATAGTTTGTTCGCGGCTTCTTCAAACATTTTGAATCACACCTTTGAAAAATCACCCCATGTGTGACGTTTTTGGTTGTTTGATAATATGTCGTGTAGGCTATCACAAGCGCTTTGTACTTGCTTTAACATAAAAGTACCATATTTTCGGTTGAATTGAACTTTTATTTATATTTTATGTATAAATTATAGTATTTTATTTATAGCTAACATGAGTACAAATGTTGAGAAAATAGGTGTGTTTGTATTGCATAAAGGCTGTTCACGATAAAGTGAGCACTTTTGAGGCCCTAGTTACTGTTTTCCTTTCAGCCATAGTTTATCCTTTAACCACATTTTAAATAAACATTGGCAAGTAAGTAATACACACAGTGTGTATATGTTACTGCACTCGGAAGTCAACATCTAATGCTAAATTTTTTTATTATTATTATTCCAAATGAGAGGGCTTTCAAAAGTGCTATAAAAGTACCTCTCTGACTTGACACTGTACTGATAGTGTAGTATGTCAATGTAGGGCTACCAAAGTCGGTTTTAGTTTTATACACAGTAAGAGCACGAATTCGCATATTAACACGTTTATTTTCATGGATATTTTACGGTTTCTTCTTGGATTTCGAGCGAATGTAGTTAGACGGCCCGTGGCAATGGAAATAAACGTAGATCATAAGCAAGGCTTTCAAAAGTGATCGACTAACCGTTAGGTTAAGGTTGTTGCCTGGTTTGAAAAATGTGAGAATTTGCTCTAGTGAAATACATGTTAATGAAATTCGATTTTTTGGCGTTCCTCATATATATATATATATATATATATATATATATATATATATATATATATATATATATATATATATATATATATATATACATACACACACACACACGCACGCGCGCGCGCGTGCTTATTTGCTATCGACACCTTTGGTAACATTGATGTATTGTCTGTTTCGTGGAAAGATCATAAAACTCAATAATTAAATAAACAAGTACTGAAAAGCAAGTTGTAATATTTGCCTCGATACAGAGCGCGAGAGTATGTTTTGTCACACTTAGGTTGTTCTTTCAAGTTTATATTTTCAAAATAGCCTTTAAAAAAACCGAATTTCATGGACATTCATTTTTCCTACACTAAATTCCCAATTATTTCAAACCATGTAATGGCTTTAAGAGTGGGATGGACCCGCGCGTCTAAGGTCAAGAAGTGAAGGAGCGATACGGGCGACATTAATAGGCACTTTCAGCGCCTCACCGCTCCTACGCGCACGGCGTGCAATGTTTCCTTCGTGACGCTGTACTGTGCAAATTAGATCTCTAACAGTGGAGTTTTATTACACGCGATGAAAGCCCACAGATTAATATACGCTCTTATCTTTGTACTTTTCTCTTGCCGCTTAAGGAAACTGCATAGGCAAGTTTTAAAAATAGTATATTTAACCATTTTCACGATTTTTTTCTCCAAGAATACACTTAATATGGAAAAATTTTAAAAATGTAATATATAATTTTTTCTTTTTTTATCTTTTCTGACAAAAAGTCGTTCTTGCAGAACAGTTATTTTCCGAGATACGTGTATTCGCGCAAACAATTATTTCACAAAAAAACGTGGAAGTCCATCCCATTATTAAGTGTCACGTGTTCGTCACCCGTGGGAACCGCCATTTCACCTCCACGCGCCTGTAGTTCGTTCGCAAATCTGCAGACAAGCGTAGTGGCCGAGGTGGTCGCGTGGGTAGCGCACTGTCCAGTGTCCTCCCACCGAGGCGATTCGGAATAGAGTCGCGACGGAGTCACGCTGCAAAATTTTTTCTTTGTACTTTAATAGCAGAATTTTTGGAAACCCGGTTGCTAAGAAAATCTTCTGTAGAACTACAGACAGTTTTCTTCTAAAATCTGCAAAACGCGCGCGCGCGCGCGTGTGTGTGTGTGCGTGTGTGTATATATATACACACACACATATATAATATTACAACTTACATTAATTATTGAAAAGTTGACATAAAATAATTTTTTCTTATACAAAACAAACGTGATGAATTAATAATAGAGAATAATCAAAGTTACTTCAAATTATATTTCACAAAAAAAAAAAAAAAAAAAAAAGTTGCACCGTGTTGTGCCCTACGACTTTGGCCACAAAAATAAATCAATTCACAGACTTTAAAATTAGTTTTGTACTGAATATAGCAGTAAATAACTACAAAATATTAGTGAAGCTATTTGGTTTAGAAGAACGCATTTATTTAATCTAAGAGTTGTGTGTAGATATGAAACATTGACATTAACAGTTAATGGGTAATAGCGTCACGCGTTTTTTAAATTATAGTCTGAATAGTACGATAATTTTAATAGTTTCAAGCGCTTTAGGTTTTTTAAACTTGCCACACATTTCTTTTTGCGTGCAACTACACTTCATATCTCCCCTACTTTTTGTATAAACTGCCATATAGGGCTAGTATGTATTTACGTTATTGTCCGTCATTCTGCTTCAGCTTGTGGTTCCGGGCCAATATAGTGCAAACATTTTTTGAGGTCTATTGCAAACACGGCTCTTGTAGTTTTACCAACGAGTAACTTTTGTACTGTTACAAACATTTTTAAAATTGCGAACAATTTTTCAGCAAAAATTCCAACTATTCTCTTTACAGTACATGTAGGAAACGTGGCGGACACTGTTTTGGCCATGCGTGCAGAAGGTGAAATATGAATTGGAATTCACAGCTCCCGTGTTGCGTATAACTATGGCGTATTTAATCAAATATCCAATTAAATTAGCCGATAGCGAAGATACGCGAGTTTAATGACCTGTCGGCCAGAATTCACATGCTCGTGTGCAATAATACAAAAAAACCTTGTCCAATTTCTGAAAACAAGAAGTCGGCGCCTGTGGATGGGAGGCTGAGTGTTTCGTCTGCATTCCGCCGATACTTTATTCCCTGCTCACCTCATTCATTCTTTGGACTGTACGGAACGACCTGCTGTGTCCCTCGCCCATGTTGTTGACTTTGGCTAAAGGCAGGAGCAGCATGACAATCTACATTTCCATCCCATAAATCTGAATGATTAGTGCTCGAAAATTAAGTCCACCGTGAATTTCGCAAATTCTTTCGACGGCAGACTAAATAAACTCCCGAGTACGTATACTCTGACGTTCCTCTTGAGACTGGACCATAGCGGTTTTGATACGCCCTGTTTAACTCTTCAGCCGTTAATAAATAGGAAGAAAAATGACCATGTCACTAGAGAACCCTGAGCCGAAATGAAATGCTTGTCCAGTAGTCGTATTCCGCTGTTAGTACGAACAACCAGTAAGCACGGATAGTGGTTTTGTGCAGCTAGTTGAACAACTCTTACTCCGTATTCACTTTACGCAGCGGTAGGAGACAAGTGAACCAAATCCTATATGTTTTAAAGATTATGTTGCAAAAGCCGGGGAAACTGGCTCGCGTTCAGGTCTGCATACAGAAAAACATTTAAAACTAGGTCCATGTAAATATATATTATCAGCTGAAATGGTTGTCACAATGCATTTATGTTATCCAATAACTTTTGCGTATCGTTATATATATATACCTAGACGTGGCCAGGTTCGAGAATGGATGTCTAATTTTATCACAGTGCTACATAAATCTATACAGCTCCACGCTTTCACAGTGCAACTACATAATAGTCTTCTGTGGAAATAAGGAAACCATACTCTGTATCTTACTACATAGTTTTTTTTCCCGGATGGCTCATAATGATTCACCGCAGTCGATGCAGGCAAATTACCTTCCACTTTTAACATTCGTGAAAAATAAATTTTCTAATATATATATATTGGTAGGATTGTGGCATTGTGTACGTATTGTACGTACTGTATCTACTTAATTTTAACTCTTGTATTTATATAAGTTTAGCGAATGATTTGGAGAGTTTTACTTTTGTTTCTGCAGACTTATGTAGGCGTGAGTTCAGAGCGCATACCCACCTACCTACCTACTGCTGCTGCTTACCCACCCACGTAACTGGAAATTGTCGGTGATGTTCGATGTATATTATTTTATTATAGCTATCAATACAACGAACACTAAAATGATAAAATAAAGTTTCGCTGGGGGGGGGGGGGGATACTTGTATCAGATACATGCTTCCAGGTGTTAGACGCTATGTTCCACCAAAATATACTTACTTTTTTTTTTTTAAGTCTGTTGATAACGAACATTTTTGAGGACCACTGAACCTCTTTTCCGGCTGCGATTACAAAGGTACTCGTCCTCCCCATGCTCGTTCAATACTGTCTCACGTGATTTTGTTGCATGTAAAGGCTGAATTACTTGCTTATAACAATAGAGAGTACGTATAAAAATGTTTTGTATGTTATTATAAAACTTATTTTTTTTTCTAAAATATTTCAGCAGTAGAGTTCTGCCTTTCGCGTCGGTGTTCAATGATGATGGATGAGGAACAGAAAAGAGACAGGTTATTAGCTCGGTGCGGTACCAAGATATGTGCGATGACAAAGGAGGAGAATCCTCTGTTAGTGTGACTTCTTTCATACCATTTCCCTGTCGTAGCCTTGGCTCAGTTCTTTCGTCCAGATGTACGGTCTTAGCTCGTCTTTTCGAGCAGAACGATCCTTTACAATTTTCCTCATTTCTTTGACATATTGAAAATTTATCTTTCGTCTCACCTTCCTTATACATCCTCTTCAAAAAAAAAGTTTTGGGCTTTACATTGCGCGGTTATGCGCAAGTGCCGAACATGGCGGCATACCATTATGGTGGGCTCCGAACCACTGGTGGATACGTGCTCAGAAATTTTTTGTCGTTTATGGCATCGTATACATCCTCTTTGACTACCTCTGCAATTAGGACATTTATCCGCTCTTTCTCTGTATTTTTACAGCAATTCTCTCAGCTAGTGAAGCGCATATTGATATCTTGAAAATGATGCAATACACAATGAAAGTGAAAACGAAATTTTAGAAAATTTTAACCTAGTGCACGTCTTTAAATACATCGGAAGTATTGTAGATCCAAGCTCAGATAACCATTAATCATTTAACGATTTATTACAGAATGGTGTTTTTGCGTCAAGCGTGTTAGCAAACTGTTACGGATATAACTAAGTCATATCCGTAACAAAACGTTTCTTTGCCAAATGGCACCGTAACAAAAGTTCTGAGTGGTGCTAAGTTACCTCAGTAGGTGCAAAGTAACCACCCCAGTTTACGGTATATTTCGGGCTTTCGTCTATCTTTTATATAAAATGCCCTTCAACACCCACGTACACCTCTAATGCCCGCGTGGCTCACGTAGCACAGGACATATAGACATTATTCAATAAATTGTAGATGCTCAAACAGATAACAAATGTATAATAATCGCATTAATTAAATACTAAATGTGATAAGACAATACTCGCAGTCGTTTTTACTAAATTAAAATACAAAATGTGGTTTCAAAAATATTTTAAAAAAAAGTACTCTAGCAGTGACACAACAAAAGGTAGGTAGGTAGGTAGGTAGTTGGGCTTAACGTCTTGTCGACGGCGAGGTCATTAGAGGAATGGGGGAAGGAATGGGAAGGAATCGGTCATGGCCTTTGTTAGGGACCTATCTCAGCATTCGCCGTGAGGGATTTTGGAAAACCTGGGATAACCGAAATTAGGACTGCCGTACCGGGAATTCAACCCGGGACCTCCCGAATGCGAGTCCAGTGTGTTACCACTGCGCCACCTCGACCGGTGATACAATAGTAAAAATAGTCGTGACGTATTTTTAAAACCGCACATGATGTAGTGGTCATACTATTCGCCCCCCGCCTAAGCAACCGAGTTAGATTCCTGGTGGGGTCCCTTCGGGATTTGTCGCACGCGAGACTCGTGCCGGTCGATGCTGCTGCTGGCCGGCGAATTTTCTCGGGGATCGCCCGTTTCCCCCGCCCTAGCATCCCGACGCTGCCCCATGCTCGCCAGTGTCAAGAGAAGACCTCGATGTTAAGAGCCACACAAATTCCTCCACTCCACTCCCAAGCATGGCTTTCAAAATAGTAAAATTGCTCGAATGACCCTTAACCGTCTGCAGCCTGCGACATGCTAGATTACGTGTTTTTTTCTTTCTTTTTTTTTTTTTTCTTTCGTGGTAGCAGATCCCGTGGAAAGAACACCATGCAAACTTGCGCGTGCGTGCAGGCCGTGGAAAATGAACAGTTAGGGTTATTTTGACGGGGGGGGGGGGGGGGGCGGGCACTTGGTTACCTCGTGATAAACCGAGCGCGGCCCGTTCGCGCGCGGCGTAATTTCTAAACTTTGCACAACACTCGGCTCGGCATGGCTTTGTCGGCACGGCTCCATTGTTCCTCACACGCAGGACAAAGGTGTTGCCCCAGGGCGGGGCGGGGAGCTGGGCGCGCACCATCGCTACCGCCCCCAAACACTTCAGAACTGCAGTCCGCGCACGCATGGTTGTAGTAACACTTCGCAATGCCGCCGCCTTGTACATTTCATGGCCCGGTACACAGTGCTTGTTCTTCTTCGTCTTGCACCAACCACCATCTGCATCCTCGATACTCCAGCTCATCGTTCTCTCCCTACCTCTTCTTCATCTCTCTCATGAAGAACGACTCTCGAGAGCTGGCTTCAGATGCACAGCCACGTTCGCTGATCTAGTAAAAATAAAGGTAGTGTCGAATTTTCGAGCTACAGCGCGCGTTTTCAGCTGTTTTTTGTGTGTGCGTGTGCGTGCGTGTGTGTGTGTGTTTTTTATTATATATGTCGCTCTTCTAACAAGTTGTATAAAAAAGGGGGTTTGTAGCATGGAGTTAGGTTTTGCACAACGATAAAGTTGGAGTGAGTGAATAGATTTGGGTGGCTCGTAACATCGAGGTCTTGAGAGCCGATGAGGGTAGAGCGAGGTGAGTGCGAAGCAGCGCCGGAAAGAAATGCCGTGCGAGACGGCAGATCCCCGAGGAAACCCGCCGACAAGTGGCATCGTCCGGCACGATTCCCACATGCGAAAATCTGAGTGACCCCGCCGGGAATCGAGCCTGGTTCGCTTAGTTGGGAGGCGAGTAGTCTAAGCACTACACCACCGCGGCTCCGGTAAAGTGGGAGGTTTATATTAAACATTTAACGTTGTACAACAATTCAGGGGGGAGCTTTAAGCAAAATATCAGGATGTTAGATCATTTTATTAAAGGCTTATTATTACTAAGTCACTTTTTTATCAGTATAGACTATTGGAGAGTCGTCGGACACAACCATCTGTAGATGGTTCGATGCTCCAGTGACAAAATATATATGATAGGCAGTGGCGTGTGGTGAAGTTTTGCAAGGTAAGCTGGTGTTTGCTCAGTGCTGTACACATCCGGCGCGCGCAGCAGGAACCAGTAACCAGAGTGGAGCAGGGAGAAACTGGAAGTATTTCAGTCACTTACGAGAGGGCACACTTTACACACGTGTTGTGACGTTAACTGCAATACAACATTTAAGTGGCCGTTGTGTAAATTATCAAAGATTATGTATATCGCAGAGCAAAACACAGCTTACCTTGCAACAGTTGACTACACCACTGATGATATGTGCATACTAGACAGTTTCTAATCTTCAGCGTAGACGTTTTTGGCCTTAAAATACCTATGAAAGGGGCTGTGCCTGAGTTTGTGCATTTTCCTTCCCGCTGCCTTCTCCGCCAATAAAACTTTTTACTATTCCACCGATTCAAACCAAACGTGACTTTCGTCTACCCAATTCGATGCGTGCCATCAAACTTGACAATAAGGTCTCTGCGTTTAATTTCGACATTATGGCAGGTCCAGAAAATTCATTTAACATAAGCAACCCTTTTTTACCTATAGATAAGGCAACAAAAATTTAAAAAAATTAGTTCTTTAAAAAGTGTATACCCGGCAGATTGGCATTCTTTTTCAAGTTTGATTAAACATCTAGACTCTTCCCTCGCCTTACACTGTACGACGGCTCAAGGTCTCTTTCCCAAAGCCCCACGACCAACTGTCGTATATCAAACGCTTCAAATTGAAGCAGTAAATGGTTATCAAAACTACCAAACACACACACCTTCTTTGAAGAAGGATCACTATATTTTATAATCAACGCTACAATCCTTATGCTCAATTCAGAGTACAAAGCCAATCTACATATACTACATTCCACTTTGCAATAGTTAGGTACATTTTGATCAAAATATGTCTGAAAAGACACGTTATAATCCTTAGGATTCGCAATAGATATTCAAACATTTCCTTTAAAAGCCTGATAATTTTTAAATACAATTTTGAACAGAGCAGCTTTAAGAGTTTGGCATTTTTTAAACCCTATTATGCCACTATTCTTTTAAAAAATCAAAATTCCCAAGGACATTTTTTTGTGAAAATTGTCTTGACATTGCGAGGTACATGAAAATTCTATAAACTGGGTTTTTTCACCTAAACAATTTTCTAAATTTCGCATTTGCGTTCAAAAATTACAGGCTGTAAAACAAAGAGACTTTCAACAGCCCTAATTTGACAATTTCTCAAAATGTGTTGTTTTTTTTTATATTCCGCAATACGTCAGGTACATTATGAATACTCATACTTGAAAATTTTATGACTTTCTTTCATTAAAAAAACATGTGATGTTATTAACTTTCCTAATTTAAAATTCAACCTTTTTTTACAATTTGGAGTTTTCTCCGGTCTAACTTAAAAATCCAAGTATAAAGACAAAATTACTACTACATGTAATTTTGGACAACAATGTCCACTTCTACATACTGGCCTTACGAGCCCTTAATTTTCTTTCTTTTTTTTTTTCTTGTGTCAGGAATGGTCTCGTCCCTAGCAGCCACCAGTCTCTGCTGACCCAAGCTGCTGCGTGGACTTAAATACTGAATCAAAACTAGGGGTTAAGCAAGAGAGGTGGTGACATGTTAACCCTAACCAGTCATATATCGTGGCAAGTTCCCCGAGTCGTGTAATTCTCAGAATTTGTGAGTTAAACGCCATCTATTTTATTTAAAATTACGGCGCCCACTTCCTATGAGCTCGGCGACGCAAGTTTTTCAGATGTAACTCTTGTAATAATTATTCGCCGTGAAACGATGATTTTGCGTCGTGTACTTTGGCAAGCCGGCGGGCTGGTGGCTGACGCAACAGGGCGACGTCGGGGCAAAGGCAGTCAGTCAACTAGAGACGTGTGCCCAGGCTGGTACTTTCTTTGCGTGCATAATGAGACGTCGCCGTCTCAACATTATTCAGTTTTTAGGCCTACAGAAACATAACAAGGAAACAACGCATTGTATCCGTTTGTCGGTTACGCAGCTTGTTATAGCCCGTGAAATCCCAAAATGTTTTAGCGGGACATTCAATAAGACAAACTGCTTTGGAGAACTGAAATAATTTTTTTTTTTTTTCGCAACAGTTACTATAAATTCTTCACACACTTCCTTTCATGTCACGAACTGTAGATTTAGTTAGAGTGAAAATAACGAAGTACATATTTTGTGGTGATAGCAATAAAGCTTTAATTACTGCAAATAATTTCACCAGCAGTCTTTTTTTTTTCTGCTTGGTCTAACTGGCTAGAAGTTAAAAATGTTACGTGTGTGTGTGATGTGTGTGCGTTTGTACAACCTTGTTGATTTGATACATTTGAGTTCAGAGTTTGCCGTACTGTGGCTCGCGGCGCTATGTTTTGCGAGTCACATTAAATTGATGAAAACATCATTTTGTAACCGTGGAAAACGAGAAGTTAGTTGACGCGCGTTGACAGTGATGCCATTAGCGTCGTTACTGATACGTCCACACAAATTAATTTTTTAAGAATTACAGAGTTGATGGAATTCCAATTTATAAATAATTACTGAAACGAAAATAAAACTTATTTTGGCTAACATTTAACACGAACGTTAAAATTCTAGGTAGGACCTTTAGTTAAATATATTGATAAAAATAAAAATAAAATGTAAATTATAAATTAATTAATTGGATTATATGCCCAAAATACTTTGCACGCATATGGAAATCTCGGTTTATGTTAAAATAAATCTCGTTTTAAGGTTAACCGTTTAGTTGAAGCTAGGGATTTTAACTATATAAAAATGATAGCATAAAGTAAAGTATAGGGCTTATATCATGTTCATTGCACCTATATGGGCATGCACAGTTTAGTACTCATCATGCAATGTTCAAAAATCATAATAATATGGATTTCAAATTGCCACATACAGTGTCATCGTTATTGTCATCAGCAGAGTGTGAACTGTTGCAAGGTAAGCTGTGTGTTCATCTGTGCTATACCTGCTCGTTTGCACATCAGACACTTAAACGTAGTAGTGCATTTGACGTCACAGCACATGTGTAATGGGTGCCTCGCCACTTTCTCGTGAGTGGCAGCAGTATATTCAGTTTCTCCCGGCTCCACTCTGGTTACTGGTTCCTGCTACGTGCGCCGAGTATGTACAGCACTGAACAAGTACCAGCTTACCTTGTAACACTTCTCAACGTGCCATTGATAGTCATTAATGTTGCTGGCTTGCTCTGCTCACTTGCATATTTTATTCCACAGACAATTGTAGGTGCGAATGTTTCGTGCGCCTTTTCTACTTTGGTAGTCTTCCTATAGACTGTTCATGGTAAAGTGAGCACTTTTTAAGGCCATTCTAAATTTTTCCTTCCATCCAATTCCCATCATCCTGCTGCTTTTTAATATAAACATTCCAATGTGACCAATAACCACTGTATACATTTCCCCACCCTCAAAATGTAACGCCTGAGGCTGCGATAAGATATATTTATTAATGTTTAAAGCCAGAAGGGTGGGCCTTAAAAGTAGTAGGAGCATGTCACGTCTGGCCCACAAAGTGAAAGAGTGACCTAAGTCGCATTTAGGGAAAGAGTGGACAAAGTGTCAAATTTTGATATGCAAATGAGATTAAATAATGGTTTGATTAATCGAATAGTTAATTAGAATAATTAACTGATTAATTAAATTGATTAATTCGATTAATCGATTAGTAAAATAATGTTTTGATATAAATTTTATATTAAAGAATTGTTTGATATTAAAGAATTATTTCATTTATTGGCATAGCAGGATCGACATGTTCTCTGTGATGTTCTGGAGCCGACTAACCAGAGGAGTGGTTTGTAATTGCTTATATAGGAGATGATGTTGGTGTAAGAGTAGTATAAGGGTCATTTTTATATATTTTTGTTTGGTGACATATGCAAATAATGGGCAGGTTTGGAGGCATACTGAGGGTTTAAATAAATGTTTTCAGCGAAGTAAATATTTTTTTATGAAAAGAGACGTTCAAATAGGTTACCGAACGACTTTCTTTAATCACTCCTGGAACAGTATAAAAGGAACGAACTATTTCAGCGAAGCAAATGAAATAAGTACGAATCATTAACCAAAATACTTGAAACAAATTCGTTAAACCAATTGTAATCATGCGATTGTGGAACGAAACTGTTTCGCTTAGCAAAGTAACTGATCTCTTTAATCACGTAATCGACAGATGCAAAAATGTATTCACTAACCAAAAAAAAAAAACTTTAATAATACGATTATGGAATGAAACACAAAATTAGTATCCACAAAATGTAACTGATGATTAGACAAAATTAATTAAATTAACAAACACCCAGCTAATATAAAATTACAACTCCCCAACACGAATATAAATATTTACTCACCCTGATTGGCTCTCTAAATACGAAATTAAATACAGGTTAAACCAGACGAACGATCTTCCACCCAAAGCATTACAAAACTGAATGAATACGCTAACTTACCCAAAGTGTAAAGAGCAAGGTGTGGAGCACGTGAGGCATGTGGAGCAAGGTATGGAGCCTGCAGAGCCGATTCTCGATGCTATTGTGGTGCCATGTGATGTGCCATGTGGTGCTAATGTGGTGCTAGTGTAGTGTCATGTGAGGTGCTGTGTGGTGCCATGTCTTAAGTGTGGAGGGGGTGCAAGTATAGACTTAGTCTTGCAAATTGTATAAGGTCACTTCAGAGTGTTGTTGAAAAAAAATTCATTTCAGTATTAAAAAATAAGTGTGCTAACCATAAATTTCAGCAGATATTTGAAGATTAATCTCTTCACAGCAGACATCGACCAGCTGATTCAAAGTCGTAGTAAAGTCATAAGTTTTTTTTTTAAATCGAGTTATTTAATAGTTTGTTATAAGACAAAGTCATTACTAGCTAGCGAGGCCCGCCATTCCTTATTCTTGCTCTGTGGGGCAAGAGTCTGTTTACCTGGAGTTGTCCCAACAATTAGCAATAATTCATTCATAAGATTTTCTCAAGATTCTCCCTCATTCCATTACTTTTCAGATTTCTTTCATTTTCATACTTCCATTTTCATACTTCTTGGTGTAATAAACATTACAACTCACCCAAAAATTACTCAAACTGAAAATATATATTTTAAAATGTGACAAAAGGGATTCAGACCATTAAGTAACAAGTCGCACTATTTCCTTATACCATTAAAATTTAATGTTTTTCAAAAATCATCCTTAAAACTAAATTCGCAAATATTTACAAACTCTTAAACAACTTTTCAAAAATATTTACAACTTTATTTACAACTTCATAAACATCTACAAAAACATTCCTTGATATTATATTTACATTTAAAAACACTTAAAAAAATATATGCAAACATTCGTTCACATCATTTTAAAATTATTACTATTTACAAACAGTAAAAACTAAAAGCCATACAGCATAAGGCGATTCGAAACTAAAAATAATACACTATATAACAAAGGGTCTTTCGGGATGTAGTACATTGCAGCGCTAAGTTTGGCATCTGTGTATGGCACATCCAGGTAAGCAGTCCACACACGCACACCTACGATGCCCAACACACACACATAGTACTTTGTAGATTCTTATTTGATGTAATCCGATGCTGCGAAGAGTAATTCCTGGGTGATATAAAGGACAGCAGGAGTTATTTGGTCAATGTTGAAAGCCATGCATCTAAGGCATAGCAGTAGCTTTGAAGACATATGTGGAATTGATGCAGCAAATGCAGTAGGTTTGAAGACAGCTGTGATGCAGATTGCAGTGCGGATCAGGGTGTGGTGTTGGGTGCGATGCTGGCAGTGCTGATGGCAGCTCTATATTAAAAATGGTGTTGAAACTAAATTTGGGGAAGAGAAATTTGCTTTGGGATCCTGTAGTGCCCCCAGGGTAAAGTCGATACTCTATCCAGGTCAATGAAGCGCTTATCGTCGCCAATGGAACTGGTATTGGGTCCCCAGAACCCTGGTGCAATTATTGATGCAATCTCGAAAATCATCGTATCGGAGGGATTGCAGCACATTAGGTTTTACACCCTTTGTCTTATGTATACACTGTTCATTCGAAACAATGTATGTGTAAAGCTTGGGTCGTAAACCTACAAAGTGTGTGACGATACGGCCGGCACATTCATCCTTCATTACTCCGGTACTGCCTTTGTTCTCGGGCGTGATCCTTTTGGGTTATCGAGCACATAGTTAGATGTATCAAACCGTGTCTTTCAATCTGGAGAAATTACTTCGTAAACATATCTACAGGCAATTTCATAGATGAGGCTGTCTGTATCACAGTATAGAAGGTGCAAGGCAGGTGGAGAAATATTTTGGTTTCCAAGAGCCTTCAGATATAAACCAGCATCTGGCCTGCCTCATAGGGTAACACAAGACATTGAACGTTTCATAGCCAGTATACTTTTCAATTCGTTTATTAATATCTCGCATGATCGGATAAATGCTTCGGTTTTATTTACTTATTCACTTGTTAAGAGTTACGCAGCTATCGGAAAACGTTTGAGGAATTGCCGCAATTTTAACGTGTGGTAAGAAGGAAGCCAATTTCTTGGATAGATGCGTGCATTAAATTAATTTGTTAGCGCATTCATTCAGTTTTGTAAGACTTTAGGTGGAAGATCGTTCGTCTGGTTTCGTTGCGTATTTAGAGATCTGATGAGGGTGAAGTATGTATTTGTATTCGTGTTAGCGAGTTGTAATTTTATATTAGCTGGGTGTTTGTTAATTTAATTAATTTTGTCTAATCATCAGTTACATTTTGTGGATACTAATTTTGTGTTTCATTCCATAATCGCATTAGAAAAGTTTTTTTTTGGTTAGTGAATACATTTTTGCTTCTGTCGATTACGTGATTAAAGAGATCAGTTACTTTGCTAAGGGAAACAGTTTCGTTCCATAATCGCATGATTACAATTGGTTTAACGAATTAGTTTCAAGTCTTTTGGTTAATGATTCGTACTTATTTCATTTGCTTCGCTGAAATAGTTCGTTCCTTTTATACTGTTCCAGGAGTGATTAAAGAAAGTCGTTCGGTAACCTATTTGAACGTCTCTTTTCATAAAAAAATATTTACTTCGCTGAAAACATTTATTTAAACCCTCAGTATGCCTCCAAACCTGCCCATTATTTGCATATGTCACCAAACAAAAATATATAAAAATGACCCTTATACTACTCTTACACCAACATCATCTCCTATATAAGCAATTACAAACCACTCCTCTGGTTAGTCGGCTCCAGAACATCACAGAGAACATGTCGATCCTGCTATGCCAATAAATGAAATAATTCTTTAATATCAAACAATTCTTTAATATAAAATTTATATCAAAACATTATTTTACTAATCGATTAATCGAATTAATCAATTTAATTAATCAGTTAATTATTCTAATTAACTATTCGATTAATCAAACCATTATTTAATCTCATTTTCATATCAAAATTTGACACTTTGTTCACTGTTTCACTAAATGCGACTTAGGTCACTCTTTCACTTTGTGGGCCAGAATTGACATGCTCCTACTACTATTGAAAAGTGCTCACTTTACCGTGAACAGCGTATAGCAGCTATTACGGAGCCCTCCATGGAACACAGTTTGGAAGACATAAATGTGCATGCAGAATAGGCGGTGGCAGTATAATACATATATGGGTTTGGGAATCGAATTTCCAGTTGAAATTATATTAACGTTCCCTTCTTCACACCTTTCCCCCGCTTCAATGTTATTAAAGATCGTATGTCGCGGCGAGTTCATCGCCGTAAATATTGGCTTTCAGTTGTAAAATGTTGGGGAACCACTTCCCCAGGGGACCGCGAAACTAATGAAAAACATTTCAGATTCGTGTAGTTTAATTCCGTGTGGTCAAGTCAGATAGGGAACTTGCTCTCTAATAGTCGAAGAAGATGGTGGAAAAAAACGTGCACAGCGCTGTGAGGTCTTTAACTGTAACATAACGGCCCCATCTGTCAGTTACTTGACCGACAGTTTGTCAAACCCTCTTAAGATTGTTACCTGTCCGATGAAAGCTTGGCAAGGCTTAACTTGTGCGAATGTTTAGAGTTGAGGGCAGCATCGTATCGTCTCGTTGGCTGTACTACGTAGGAGTTAAAAATACAATGAATGTTATTACAATTTTTTTATATGTATTGCGAGTTACAAATTTTCAATGAACTAAATTTAATATAATTTTTGGTATGGAGTTTTATTATAAATTACCACTTTAAAGAGAAAATAGTTTGATCGTTAGGTTTGCATTTTTTTTTTTTTTTGTGAAATTCGCGTTTCGAAAAGATTTGTCGTCTGAAAACACCATGTCTATTCTATAAACTGCTGATTTTTAGGTGAAATTTTATGAATAGACAAGGAATATTAACGTTTATAGGCCATGATTATCAGTAGATACACAAGAATAATGCACGTAAGAGTATACGCAAAATATGAAATATCGCAGTTGCCAACTTCGTGTTAGATGACCACGTATTAATATTTTGCTCCATGTTTGTAATGTGCGCATTTTTGTACTTATTTTATTCTTTGTGCACGTGTTGTTTATTTCCGTGACGTCAAAAATCGCTTTTCGGAAACGTTGAAGACAGAAACTTGCCTCAATTTTATTCAGAAGGGAGATATTTTACACTCTAAGTATTGCCAACTGTCGTCACAAAGTGTGTGTTGGCGCAAAGTGTTTACTTTGAAGCAAAGGATAACGATCGTCGCAATGTGTTTGCAAAGTGTCCTGAATACAGCGGTGTCTACTCTACCTACGGTGCCTTCAGCAAGTATGTTGGTTTAAAGGCAGATTCACGCGAGTGTCCATCATAGCATCGCACTCAGGGAAAATCAGGGAAATAAAAATAGTCATGGAAAGTCAGCTAAATTTTGAAAGTTGGCCTGGGAAATTCAGGGAAATGATAGAGAAATAAATTAGCAAAATCATAGAAAAAATGTACATTTAATTTGGTATCCCGATGAATATGATTCTTAACCAATAGAGAACAAAAATAACACTGACGCAGCAGATGTTAGTCTACTAATAACTTTTTTCCATTACATACATGTATATATATGCAATAATTTCCATTGTCATTTGCCGGAACAGTTTGTTCTGTGAAATATTTCGTGCGTAAGTGAAGCCCCTCATTTGTACTTTTCAATGGAGCAAAGTAAAAATTGTGAATAGCAGGAAAGTGTAAATACAGAGAAAAAATTGAAATTCATGCAAATTACCTTTTCTCCATTAATCTTTATCTTATTTGATAAACACTTCCCATGGTCAACATATTGATGTTGTTTCTGGTTTGTACGCGACGTAAATAACGGGAAAGATATGATTTCTGTAATGTAAATTTGCGGGATAGCAATGCATTCAACTTAAAGGAAAATAAATGGGACCTAGGAAAACAGCAGAAATAACGACAAAACGTAAAGACCGGAAATTTAAATACCGGTAACGCAACAGTGGATTTTCACTGTGCCATATTTTTTAAGGTTATGATGTGAATGTTAGTTTGTGAACAGTTGTTGTGTTTTTTTATGGCGTCTTTCGTTTGTTCTTATTCAGTGTTGATTTACAGTCGTTCATATGCTAGTAACGTGTATTTTCACTGTGCCATATTTTTTAAGGTTATGATGTGAATGTTAGTTTGTGAACAATTGTTGTGTTTTTTTATGGCGTCTTTCATTTGTTCTTATTCAGTGTTGATTTACAGTCGTTCATATGCTAGTAACGTGTATTTTCACTGTGCCATATTTTTTAAGGTTATGATGTGAATGTTAGTTTGTGAACAATTGTTGTGTTTTTTTATGGCGTCTTTCATTTGTTCTTATTCAGTGTTGATTTACAGTCGTTCATATGCTAGTAACGTGTATTTTCACTGTGCCATATTTTTTAAGGTTATGATGTGAATGTTAGTTTGTGAACAATTGTTGTGTTTTTTTATGGCGTTTTTCATTTGTTCTTATTCAGTGTTGATTTACAGTCGTTCATATGCTAGTAACGTGTACTTTCACTGTGCCATATTTTTTAAGGTTATGATGTGAATGTTAGTTTGTGAACAATTGTTGTGTTTTTTTATGGCGTCTTTCATTTGTTCTTATTCAGTGTTGATTTACAGTCGTTCATATGCTAGTAACGTGTATTTTCACTGTGCCATATTTTTTAAGGTTATGATGTGAATGTTAGTTTGTGAACAATTGTTGTGTTTTTTTATGGCGTCTTTCATTTGTTCTTATTCAGTGTTGATTTACAGTCGTTCATATGCTAGTAACGTGTATTTTCACTGTGCCATATTTTTTAAGGTTATGATGTGAATGTTAGTTTGTGAACAATTGTTGTGTTTTTTTATGGCGTCTTTCATTTGTTCTTATTCAGTGTTGATTTACAGTCGTTCATATGCTAGTAACGTGTATTTTCACTGTGCCATATTTTTTAAGGTTATGATGTGAATGTTAGTTTGTGAACAATTGTTGTGTTTTTTTATGGCGTCTTTCATTTGTTCTTATTCAGTGTTGATTTACAGTCGTTTATATGCTAGTAACGTGTATTCAGGTAAACAAATGAAGTTGTGTGATGGTGTTCTTAATTTGTGATGCACTGAGTTATTATTATTAAAAGTGCTTTATGTGACTAACAAATCACTTCTGGTTAGAAATTTCTCGGAGCCATTACTTGTATTTCAAAGCTTTACATACGATTCTGTAAAAAACTACAGAGGAGTTTATCGTGTCCCAATAAGGCCTGTGTGGAAAGTTGTTGCTGTCTGTAAGATGTGCAAGGAAATTGTATCAATACTTCCTTGAGGAAAAGAATCTACAATAGGCATAAAAAAAGAAGAATTTCTGATGAGTGGAGATAATTGGCAGCAAAAACGCATACAAAGATCGGAACGAGATTTGGAATATTCAGTACTAAATGTAAAACCTTGTATAAACTGAAGAGGAAAAAATTGGGATTTTAATTATGTATGGAAAAAATATTGACAAAAAATTGAAATTGAAATGTTTTTCAATTTATTTTACGTATTTGCTTAACTGGAACTTTCATTTTTTTTTTGTATTAAAATAGTTTTCTTATTTCATGCTGTTTGTGGGAAACTGCATTAACAGGTAAGTAAGAAAAATTACATAAGTTTTTTAAGTATAGATAGATATGCATTATTTTTGTAAAAGTTAAACAGTCTTATTGTGAACGTTATAAGTAATTTGAGAAACATTTTCTTCTCCATTGTTTGTGAAGTTTTATAATAAATTGTTGTATTTGAATATGTATATAAACGTTGTTTTTGTAAACACCAACATTTTATAAACGTCAAGGAATAGCAAGACGTATGTTGGCTTGCTGTTGGAATGGTCAGGGAATGTATGTTAAACTGGCCAGGGAAAGTCAGGGACATTGAAAATTATTATTCTGTGGGTAATTCGCCTCGTTTACACATGCTAGCTCTATTAACATGTGGGTGTATGAATACATTTGTGAGTCACTGTAACTGCTAAATACCTTTTTGTTGCAATAGTCAGCCAAATGCAAGCGTATTTCGATAGTTATGTTTTTGAGTATCTCGTTTTTCAGGAGCATCGATAAACAAAAAAATTTCGCTGTACGCAATAAACTGCTACAGTTGTTTGCTATACCCGGTACGCGTTTGCTCAATCCATGTCAGGGTCTACCTTACAACTTTGAAGAGCTTCTTGAGCTCCGAAATTAAGATATATTTTTAAAAATTACAACTTTTTAAATCTAAATTTTACAACCACGATACTGTATGCGATTAGAGCGTACTGAATGTGTATTCATAAACGAAGAAACACGAATCGAAACCTTGCGATACGACAGCCCGTGCAGGAAGTTAAGGTTCATTACATTTGGCATCCAAAACGTATTAGTTGAGCATGAAGAGAATAGTGAAAAGTGGCCATCTTTCCAGGAAACACGCCGTCTTTCGGTTACACTTTTAGTAATTAGTATATGTTCATTTTAAAATGGCGTGATTATCCACCGTAGTAGCAACGAGCATTATTTTAAAGCGTGTCCGTTGCAATTTTTATGTAAGTACGTAATTTACATAAAATAAAGTAGTACTTTCATTGTTAAGCTACATTTTCATGTGAAAGGAAATTTTAGAGGTAGAGAGGAGCTTTTGTTTGGGGGCCCTTTTTGGCCTCTTGTAAATCTGGGAATGTCAATATTTTCCTGGCTGTTGTCGTTGGTTTACCGTCGTCTGCATTCACTCGCCTTTTAATACAGGCTTTAAAGTGCGGTGTTTCACAAAGTGCTGCAAATTATATTTCCAAGCTTTATTTGATCCCGTAGCTTACATGACATTTTTCATCGGATCG
This sequence comes from Dryococelus australis, assembly GCA_029891345.1. NCBI lineage: Eukaryota > Metazoa > Arthropoda > Insecta > Phasmatodea > Phasmatidae > Dryococelus > Dryococelus australis. The sequence continues at coordinate 319,738,723 of CM056995.1, forward strand.
TTTCCGACTCTTTCTTGTAAAGACACAGTAGCAACAGTGGAGTCTATGATACTATCTTATTTTGGTTAATTGCGCAAGCAGCAGCCGATTGGACATTCTGGGCGTCTCAGAAACGGCCAGTAGCATCTTCCACATAAAGACTGATGCTATTTCGTTGCTGGTTTCCGACATTGCACAACACAGTCATTGCTGCAGCATATATTGCATTTTCTGGCCAGCCACTCTGCCCTTCAATGAAAAATAATTTGTCATCAAAAATGTTTTGTAAAGACAAACTCTGCCAAATATTTTATGGCAGACACAAAATTGTCTACTACAGAAATAGTGTATTGTGTAATCGATTACAGTTTGTACTGTAGGAACTACGGATTTTTTTTTACTGTCCCCACAAAATACATGCCTGGATCTATTTTAACCAAATATTTTATGGCAGACACAAAATTGTCTACTACAGAAATAGTGTATTGTGTAATCGATTACAGTTTGTACTGTAGGAACTACGGATTTTTTTTACTGTCCCCACAAAATACATGCCTGGATCTATTTTAACCAAATGTTTTATGATGCTTGTAGTTATTATTTTTATTTTACAGCATCGCCGTCCTTGCGTGAAAAATGCTCGCGTGTTGATATCTTACGTCTCCCTGTCACCTTATTCCTTCGCAATAAAGTTACGCAAACGCCATTTTTTTCGTCTTGGCAGAAGTGCGTGCTTCCAGTTCGAAGTGTACTTGTGGAAAGGGTCTACTGTGATTGGCCGTGCAGTGTAAGCTATTCATACCGGGATGGAGTCGGGGAGCTTTTCTCGTAGCGCACGCGCGGGCGCGGGCATTTGAAGCCAAGAGTCGTGTATTTTAAGCACGCAATAAAACGAATCGAACGTAACAAACCTGGAATTTTGGGTGCATCGGCAGATGTCTAGCATCACGTAGGTCCAGTCATTGAAACCCCGTTCGCATGTACACTGCAATATGAAACTTCACGGACAGAGCATCCAAAGGCTTTTGTAACTTTGACATGGTGCGGTATGAAGAATATAATTTCATAGTTTATCCTCTTCTTCTCTCTTTATAGCTTTATTTAAAAGCAATATATTATATATATTTTTATTGAGATGAATACGTCTTTAAATTTGCAACCAGTGGGAGGCAATCCAGAAAATCCGATGATAACCAAATTGGGGGATACAGTTTGGCATTGCAGCTCCGAATCTATCGTCTACATTCAAAATTCAATTACTCCACTTGATTGCCAAAGGATCAAAGAATATGTTACGTTGAGTGAGCACTGCGAGACATCTCACGCAAAAAAAAGGGGGGGGGGCAATTTTGAGTTCGTTTCGCCGCGTCTCATAACTTCCGCGTAGTATAACTTTTGACTAGGAGAAGATACAACACTCGTTTAGGTTTCATTCGACAGTTCTCGTCAAAATCAATCAATTGCGTGAATAAAAACATTTGTGTGACGTGGTTATGGCTAAATTGTATAAGTTTAATGTAAAAAAAATCCAGAAAACTTAACACAATATCGGCCTATACTCGTCAAAAAGCCAAATCGAAATACATAAACTGTATACGGTTGGAAAGAGCATCTCAAAAGCAATCCAGTGATACCCATAAAACCCCATATGATCGAGAGAAGCGGTACCGGAACGTAAAAAAAAAAAAAAAAACATCAAGGCGCCTGAGCGCGTCAAAGTAGACGTATGTACGCAAAACAAACGGCCGTGTCCCCAACACAGCCACACGCCTTTTTTTTTTCAAATGTTTCACCCACGAATTGTTCTTTATTACGTAGCACATTTTTTGGTATCAATTCTACGAATAGTTAATATTTTCATATCCATGTAGAATTTTTAAGGGATTTTAAAACCGATTTATATAAAACTCGGACGCCATAATATGAATATAATATTGGTAGGGACTTATTATTTACGAATTACTACATGTTCTCCTAACTTAGAAGATTCTTCTTGATCTAGATATAGGGTGACGGCAAGGCACCAGTGGGAAGACGGCACGCCAGCTGGGCGCCTTGCACATAGAGGCGATGAGGCAAGGGGTGAGTTGGCAAGAGTCGGCCTTAGAGATGCGTAGGTTGCTGTGGCGTAGTGGTCATCAGCCTCCCGTCACGGCGAAAACCTGGTTTGATTCCTGGTCGGGCCAAACCCAATTTTTCGCTTGCGGGAATCATTGTGGACGTTGGCTTTGGCATGTGGGTTTTCTAAAGGTACTTCGGTTCCCCTACTATTGCATTCCGTCGTTGCTCCATCCTCACCTCACTTCACCGACGTCGGCTCTTAAGACCTCAAGTGTTAAGAGTCCTATGTACTGAAACTGTTTTCTGTGAAATCGTTGTTTGCGAGTAGATCTATAATGGGGATCCTGGCTCCCCCACTAAAACCGATAATTTTCCTTAAAAAAATATAGAACAACACTAACATAACTATTTACAGCTATTTGTAACGAAAGTGAAAGAAAAAATATAAACTCAAAATCTGAAATGTGATGAATAAATGATGAAAATCAAGCAATATTCTAGGTCTTTAGAAGCAGCAATTTTCGAGTCTCAAAAACACGCAAATTTAAGCCAAAATCAAGCAAAATTCTCAATTTTTTCAAAATTGTTGTGCAGGATTTGTGCCAACTAAAAAAACATCAAAATTTAAACAAAAAAACATGCAAATTTCGCGCTTTTCAAGCAATTTTTCACGTTTTTTTAGAATGTCAATTTTGCAAGCGAGCAATCTAAATCAAGCAAATTAAGCTAAAAATCAAATAAAAAGATACAAATTAATAGAGTTCATAAATTTATTCAACAAAAGTAAAACACTAATAAGACTTTTTAAAGTCTAAAAATAAAGAAAAATCATAAGCATAACCATTACTGATTCCATAATCCCAGCCATCACAGCAATCCAAATCAAAATCATCTTCTTTAAAATTAGAAAATTTATCTGATCTTAAATAATTTTTATTGATTTATAAAACAATTTTGAAATGAACAATGTCGAATTCTTTATCAGTGGAAGTTTCTGTTTTTATAATTTCATATCCAATATCCCAACGTCCTAAAAGTTCTATAATTTGATCAGTTTATAATATTAAAAATTTGTATATGTTTTATAAAAAGTGATACTATGAGAAAATTTTAATAAGAATTATGATTTTTTATTTGATCAAATAACTCGTCTATATTTCTAAAAATTCGTAAAACTTTTAAATCTAACCACTCAACTATAAGTCTAAAATATTGTATTAAACTATCGGAACAATTTGTTGATTCCTCCATTTAATAATATAAAAAATTTATAAATATCCAGTAATTCTTTCTTTCAAATAATCGTATGTAAGATTCCTTCGACTAATTAAAAAAACATTACAAATGGTACCTACTTCTCTCAAATTTTTTATTAAAATCACAAATTTTTATATTAATTTTTTCTCTAATTACTTTTGTTTTTTTCTGTATGAACAATCAATAACATATAAAGGCCTTCGCCCTCAAAATTAATAGTAATTAATATCACCAATGTTGTTTACAGTTGATTTTTATTATAATGTTCATTATTTCTAAAGTCGGTATCTAGTTTGATTTTTGAATTTCAAGAATCATTATAAGCAAGAAATTGTGTAAGATAAACACCGTTTTCAATGTCTAGATTCCAGTTTTCTTTAGGAAAAATTTCATTTCTACCGTTTTTAACATAAACGTTTCTCACATTACAATGATTAAACATAGCAGCATGTTTATGCTGTCCAGCACGATTTTTTATATCAATTGAAATCCTACAATTACAAAATCGGGCATGTCAATTTGTAAATTATTAAACTGATATTTTATATCAAAGCTAAAAAAAAAACATTTGTTCCTTTAGGAACTTCTTTTTCTAAAAATTGCCAATAATCAAAACTATTGGGTATTTTTTGGATCTTTTTTTAATGTTAGATTCATATTCAACAATAGGCCACATAATTTCTAATTTTTCAATAACAATTTTACCAGGATCATGACGATGTTCCGTAACTTTATCATCCTTACCTAAAGTTTCATAAAGAAATAAGCAGTTGTTATCAGATGAATTACGAAAAAAATTAATTTTGTAGCCACCTTTCCAATAAACTTCATTTGCTAACACGAATAAAACCAAACAGATATCTAATAGGATACATTTTTAAATTTATTTTATTACTAGAAACAGTTTTAACCTCTTTTGTTATTTTACTAGAAACAGATTTATCTCAATATAAATTATCAACACCAGTAATTTCGAAATAATTTTGTTGGAGGAAAAGTCTACCTCTCAAAACTGTCAATATAACTCATTTATAAGTAAAAAATTTATATATAAATGGCAGAATCAAAGGGAGTTTCTCGAGTTAAATTAATCATTGAAAGATATAAAAAATATATAAGCGCCATGAAAAAGAATATGAAAAATAAGACAGAGCAACCATTAATCGATAAATTACGAAATATTGGCAAAGAAGTAGAAAAAGTAAGTGAAGAAAATAAAAATTAAAAAGCAACACTAGTTCCTGTTGCAGTAAGAAATTTAGATTATCTGCCAACAGCAGAGGAAACATCATTTGAAAAAGAATTATTTGCAGAACAAGAATCTTCTAATTTGGAAGAGCAAATGGGCATTATTCCATTAAAAGATTTGCTACCTATTGCAGGTGTATCTACCATAGATCTCGAAATAGAAATTGCAAAAACAATAAATGTTATTAATGAAAATTTTTGTTTACATGCAGTTGGGCAAGATTTTTACAGTGGTGATACACAAGTAACGATAAATAATGATACACTATTTGTTAAGGATAAAGAATATATATTAACACCAGGACTTTGTAATTTGTTAGCAGAAAATTCACAAGAAGCCCTTGAGGGTAAATATATTGCTAATGACTATGAAACTTACGCAGAAATTGTTCAAACAACAAATGCAGCATTCCAACAATATAATCCTAATGAAAAGGTAGCTTCGAGTGTAGGTTGGAAATACAAAAAATTAATTAAACCGATTTATGATGATTATATAAGATTGGCACCAAACACACCAGAAAATAAGGTTATTCCAAGAACTGGTGATGGCATAAAAAATATACAATAGTTTGCCAAAAGAATATGATTGTATAGATGATGTTAGAAAATTGGTTGATAGATTGTTAGTGGTGGTTTAGCACTTGGTGGTTTAGCTGGAGGAGCTAGTGAAATTTATAATTCTGTTGAACACACTAAATAAAATAAAAATGAATTAGAAGAACAAAAAGGACGTAAGTTAGCAATGGAAATCAAGACTGGGAAAGGATTAGTTGCAAAAAGAGGAAGGCAAAAAATTTAGCTCCAGTATCTAATATTGATATTAAAAAATTTGTTAAACTATTAAATATTAAGCATTTCAGAAGTGTTTATATAATTGATGAATCACCAAAAATAATGCACAAAAATGAATGTGCTGTAGTAAATTTTGACATTTCAGCAAATCTTGGTACTCATTGGGTGTGTTATTTTAAAGAAAATAATGATATTTACTATTTTGATTCATTTGGAGGCAATACTAATTTAATTAATTATTTCAAATATATAAATGTTTATTACAATGATGATAGAATTCAAAATTTTAATTCATGTATCTGTGGGCACGTGTGTGTACTTATTTGCCACCTTTTTTTTTCGAGAATATTTAAGTTTAACAATAAAATATATATATTATTAAATGATGGATCTATTTGGTAAACCATTAATCAAATATTGAGATAAACATTTTTACACTAATGCTTATGCTTTAAAAACATATGTAGATTCACAATGCAATTAGAGTGTTTCTACTTTACAAAGTAAACTAACCACTTGTTTTGATTTTACAAAATCTTATGTTGATGTGAAAGATACTGCAAATAAAAGATTTTTTGATAAACATATAGCAATTTATGCTTTAAATAAGGACGTAGATTCAAAATACAATACCATTATTTCTGATTTAAAAACATGCGTAGAATCAAAATATAATATCATTGTTTCTGCTTTACAAGATCAGATAAGCAAAGTTTTGGTTTATACAACAGCGTATGTTTCTCTCAAAATAGTAGAATCAATAATATGGCTGAAGATGTAGATGAAAAACATGCTGTATATAAAAAATATTTCGATAAAGAAATAGCTGTTAAATTGCAAAATTTAAACAAATCAGCTTTGAATTATTGTGATACACTTGTTACCTTAAAAATTGAAAAACGCCAGAAAGAAGAATCACATATATTTTATTTACCTGCTAATTAGAATAAAAGTAATAATAATTTTCACTTAGACAATAATAAAATTTTCTTTTCTTTTTTATGGATTGTATTATTTATAAAATAATTAGTGTTAATCCCAATTTACCTGATGATACTGTGACTGTTATTAAGGGGTTTTAAAAATTGATTACAGTAAGCCTTTTGATGTTAACATAGGTGATATCAAAAGTTTTCAAATAAAAAAAAAACCAAAATATCTGAATATGATGATGGTTTGATGACTACAATAAGAGTATTCGTAAAATATAAAGATTAATTATTTTTTATTGTTATTAAATGGAGAACACCTGGTGCTTGAAGTGTAAGACCACCAAAATAATAATATAAAGACTGAAAAAACTAAACATGGATGATTAGTTCAGAAAAGAATATGTACAATATGTAATTCTAATAAATCAAAATTTAAAAAAGAATGGTAACTGAGGGAGAGGGAATAATCAATTAATTATATAAACCTGCAAGAGTAAATTTTCCAAGAATAAAACTAATTTCGTATGGTATTGTTGATTTATGGCAAATTGATCTTGTAGATATGAATACTAGTAATTTGAAAGGAATATCACATAAACAATTTATACAAATATATTGTGACGATTATTGATGTTTTTTTAAATATGCATTCACATTACCCATAAAAGATAAAAGTGCTAAAAATGTAGCAAATGTTTTAGAATCTATATTATCGAAAGAAAACCAAATAATTTAAAAAGTGATAATGGCTCGGAATTTTATAATAAAACATTTAAAGAACTTATGAAAAAATATAACATCAATCATTATTCTTCATTTTCTGAATTAAAAGCAAGTATTGTAGAACGATTTAATCACATTTGGAAAACATAATGTAGAAATTTGCTTTGAATGGAAATTACAAATGGATAAATATATAAGATGATTTAGTTAATTAATATAACAACGCAAAACACACAACTATTGGTATGAAGCCAATTGAAGTTAATAATAAAAGTGAAAAAATTTAATTCGATCATATAACATGTTTACTAAACCAAAATATAAAGTTGGTGATGTTTTTCATGTTAGCAAATTTAAACAAATTTTTGAAAAGGGATATACGGCAAATTGGTCAACAGAAATATTTAGTATTTGTAAAATTTTAAATTATGGTGTGCCAACTTACAAATTTAAAGATACTGAAGGAGAAGAAATAATGGGTACTTTTTATGAACATGAAATTATGAAAAAAGACTACCCCAATGAATATTTGCTCGAAAAAGTCTTAAAAACTAAAGGTGATAAAATGTATGTAAAATTGTTAGGTTTTGATAACACACATAATTTGTGAATTAATAAAGTAGCTATTTTGTTATTACTTTTTCATTTTAAATGCAAAAATGCAATGCTAATCATTTTAAAGTTTGTTTCAATGTTTGTTTTAACATCTGTTTTAATGTTCATTTTAACACTTGTTTTAACATTCGTTTTAACGTAAACATGTTTTAAAAATATTTAAAATTTAATAAAAAATTTTAATTATATTTCTGTACTTCCCATCGTAAATTTTTGTACTCAAATGTATTGTAATAAACCCATAATATTCGTCCCAGCATTTTGAGTATATATTTTTCAATTTCTCATAGGGCATGTCCCCACCAACAAAATAATTTTAAATATGCTTTATGTTTGTGTTGTCCTGTCTAAAAATACACAGGAAATTAGTATTATCTCTTACCGATTTTTGGTTTTTTTTAAAATAATTTTGAGGTAAATAAAATACATCTATATTTTTGTCTTTGCCTACTAAAATAATCGTTAATAATGTCCTGATTTTCTAAAATGACATCATCAAATATAACTAGAGAGCCGTCTTCACATTCATTTAACATTTCCATAGTATTATTTTTAAAATATGCAATTTTTTCTTAATTTGTAGTATTTTGGATGCCTCACCCGATATCACTTTTTAACTAAATATATTTGGGCTGGTTTAAACTTTTTATGCAAACGTACAGTTTACTAAAATTTATTATCCTAGCTTAAGCCCGAATATTATTGTTCTAATGATATCAGGTAATAGTTCTCCATTCTTTTTAATTTCAGATAGATCTTTGGACATTAAGACTCCAACACCCCAATAAACTTTAGGCTGCTTTAACTGTTGCTTTGCTTTTTAAATAAGATTATTTTTTATATAAATGGATATAAGTATTCAAGTTAACTGCTAACAGCTCTGTTCTAAAGAAGAAGCTTCATTATATCATTCATAGTGAAAAATCGATTTCTTTGGTCAGTTTTCATACTAATTTTTAGCACCTAATATAAACAAAGATACGATAATGACAATTGAAAAATTGAGTCCTGCTATTGATAAGAATGAAGTTATAACTATTCCCAGAGGTCAATACAATGTTAACTCTTTGAACGAAAATATACATTTAATTGAGCTATTTTCAACAAATAACATTGAATTAAAAGCAGATATAGTAAAAATTGAATATCTATGAAATATTAGTTAAACTTGATGACCAATTATCTGATATTCTTGGGTTTGAAAGAAAATTAACTATTGAAAAAGATAAAAATTGCTGTAAGCTTTTCAATTCTTTCAAAATAATAAATGTCCACTGTAATATAGCATATGGAATATTAATCAAATATACATGTCTAACCATTTAGAAACTGATATAATTGCTAGTTGTCAATTAAAAACCATGTTTGGTTTTGGAGATTATATTATTTATGAACCTGCATATCCTTTTTTCTATCAAATTTTCAATTAACTATTTAATTTCATTGTTTTAGAACTTAGAGACACAGATGGCAAACTGATTGATTATGATGGTGCTGATATCGATATTGTTTTAGAAATTAAAGATGTTTAAGATTCTCTATTTCGATAACCATATGGCACTCTATCTATTTTATTTTCTAGTATAATTTTTTTGTCATTAGAACTTAATGCTATTTTATTAACTTCGATTGTATATATTTCATGTTTTTCGCTTCTTATTAAATTAATTGTTCTATATTGTATTTTTTCGTTAAACAAGCAATTCTTACAATCTCTAAATGATATTTGCTTGTTAACTCAACATTTCTTCACTCCTTTATAATTTTTTGTTTTCTTTATCATCAACTCTAGATGCATACATTTTGCTCATTAACCAACAAATTCTTTCATTATTTTGCCTTCACATTCATATTTCATTTTTCCTAAAACTATTGTTTTATTTATTTGAGGCATGTATATACATTATCTTTTGGGTAACCACTTGTATCAAATTTTTCTATCACTGTTCTCATGTCTTTGTAAAAATCTTCTGTTTTTATGTTATAAATGTACGAATCGGTCTCTTATAACATAATTCAATTTTATTTCTATATTTTGGTTTCATTCATAACTTTATAATGAAAATCATACATTAATTCTTTCAATATGTCTAAAATTTACATGCCAACATTAATTGTCTTATTAAATTTCACACATGTTTTATTAATATGTATAGCTGCAAGGTTTTCATTAAATATAGTACTTTTCTTAAAATTTGGTTTTGCTATTAATTTTTCACATTTTTTCATTTGCTATTAGTTTTATATTCACTGTGTTTCTTATATATTTCCATTGTTTTACACAAAAAATTATTCATGAGCTTATAAAAATCTTTTTGAATATTCATTTTTAGCATTAGTTTCTCCATATCATGATTCAAATCTTAACTTTTTAGCCAACAGACGATTAAACTTTAAATTTATTTTTTTTTTATTAAGTTTTAATCCATTCTTTTGGCATTATTTTAAATTATGATAGTGTATTACATACTTTACTTTTTGTGTAAATTTGTTAATAATTTTTTGAACTACCTTATTTTCTGAGCAAAATGGAAGCTCTTTATGCAAATTACATAGTTTCTTAGGATACTCCAAATCAACTTCTAGTATAAACCATAATTAGAATCATCATCCAAATTTAATATATGTTCATTGTAAAAATGAAGTGCTGTATAATTCTCCCATTCGAAACCACCTTATGGAAAATATTGAGACATTGCCCAACCATATAAATTATTAGCATCAAGATATGCTAAATAGTTGGACTCTTGACTAGAGTCAAAATCATCAAAATATTCATTATATATATATTTTTTTCATTAACATATTGTATGCAACATTGCTATATTCCGCCTTTAATTCCGTTTTCTATCATTGAAATATATGATAATTATATAATCTAGTGGTTTTTCGGCCATTTTTAACATTGTGTCCCAAAATAATCCCGGTTCTGTTAAATACCACGATGGATCTAAATCTTAGGCATTTATACATGTATTTCTAAAATTTTCTAATACATCTGCTAATAATTACATGTCGTTTTTTAAATATAAATTGTGATATTCTCCAACATTCTTAATAATAAATTGATTCCATACAAGTTTTGTGTGCTCAAAATCGGCGTCAGCTATGTCAGATTCGTTTAATTTATTGTAAAATGCACTCTTTGGTGGAAGATCGGTTTCGTTAAAGTTTTTCCCAACTGTCTATATATTTATATGGATAAGCTCCCTTTCTCATAACTAAATCTACTTTATCTTTAGGAAAATGTGCATATGTGTGTTTATTTTATCTTTACTTAAATTTGATGATAACTTAGCTAAACTACTGGCCATAAATTTAAATGTCTATAAGTTTCATTTTTAAAATTTTTGTTTTTTTTTTTTCCCCCAAAAGTAATAAACTTTTCTTTATTATTTACTACTAAATCTATATTTTTTTCATCATACACTACGTGTTTAATAATTAAATGTGCATCAATTCCAGCTAAATTATGAAACTATATTGCTACAAAGTTGAGCAATTTTAATTGTAGGTTACAATTATTGCATACAGCATTAATGGATTTTCCAGTTAATTGATCATGATGATGGACACATTTATTTTGCTCCATGTCTTCACATTCTCATACAGTACATCTTTTTCATTTGCTATATATATTTTTTCTTCTGTTGTTTGTAGATGCATTGGTGGCTTATAATCACCATAAGCAGAAATTTCTCGTTATAAAGGCCCTTACCAATATCATCTTCGGTCAAAACTGTGTATTTTTTGATATGGTTAAATTTACTCAATTGTCTTTGGTTTGGCTCAACTGTTAATAATTTCTTCCAAATTGATACAATATCGGTAATTATTGCGAACAGGACCTTCATTGTATGGCATATTTTTTAAAAATATTTTCTCTCCTCTCTATGGTATATTGACTCTTGTTGTTTCATTTTTAGAGCAGTCTTCTTTGTGTTTACTTAATTTCTCATGAGAATAAAAGAATTGAAGACACATATCACACGTATAAGTTTTATGCTGTTGATTATTTTTTTGTGCTGAAAGCAGTTTCGATAAATCTTTTATCCAACAGTAATGCGAATTTTACGCCGCTGCATCTACTGAAATAACGTAAATTTATGTGCTTATCATTTTTTACTTTTTGTAAGATAAAGTTGATAAACTGTGTAGTACTTACCTTCAATAGATTATACATTTATAGATACATCAATTTGCTGTTCGATTTTTGGTATATTGTCAATGTTAATAGGATATTCTTATTTATCTATTATTTTGTTAATATTGAGGCCTACATTTTTATATTTTGTTACTCTGTCTGAATTGTTGTCTGCTGGAAACAGTGACGATTTTTTGCCCAAAGAAAGTATTTTTGATCATCATTTTTGCATTTATGCATGCTTTCTTATTCTTAATAACTTCTGGTAATTATATATTATTTATAGCTAATTGTATTCCAATTATTCTATCTAATGTCCTGTCTGAACCTCTTCTTTGAAATTCAGATAATTGTGTAGTTATTTAAGGTATTATGAATTTATAAATCCTTTTAATATTTCCTTCATTCAGTACTGTATAATTGGGTGATTGAAATGTAAATAATTCTATTTGATTATTATCTTGCTTACGGTAATTGGTATATAATTTAATACTGGTTTTCAGCCCTCTAAGTGTTCTAAGATTATTGCGTATTATATCAAATACCATATTTTTTATTGAAGTCAAAAAATGTATAGGCTGTACTAAATTAAAGGTATTTTCAATGTTATATGTTCATATCCTACTTTTAAAACCTTTATTAACTAAGTAATTTTTGTTGCTTCTTCTTCTATTTTTTCTGTTAACAAATAAATTATTATAGAGTGGAAATATTTCTTTTAATTCTTTTCTAACTTCGGGATATACTTCGTTGATATCGACGTCAGCTAAAGGCAAATTTGTAAAATTATTCTTTGTTATCCATTCTAATATACTCTTACTTTTATTTCTAGGCTTTTCAAATATGTTGTTAGAGTAAGAGAATATTTCTTTTAATTCCTTTGTCTCTTGTTTTACAAATACATTATTTGAAAATGGGAATATTTCTTTTAATTGCATTTTCTCTTGTTTTGAAAATAAATTATATATAAGAGAATGGAAATATTTTTTTCAATATCTTTCTCTCTTTCTTATATAATTAATTGATATTGGCATAAGAAAATGGCAAATTTGCGAAGTTTCTTCTTTTTTGCCCATAAATAATAAATGTTACAAGAGTTCTAATGAAATCATCTTTCTTTAGCCTGTTTATATATTTTATTCCAAAATCTCTAGCTGTAATTCTCAAATCCCTCACTGTCCTCATATTACTCAACTCAACTGTTAGATTGCTCGTCGTCATAATGATTTATCTATAAGAATAAAAAATTATAAATAAACTATAAAATAAGGATATTTGGAAAACGTGAAAAGTGCCTAAATTATTGGGAAACTGTATTTAACTTCTTGTTTTGATATTTCTTTGTATATTCACTAAAACAAGTTTTGCATATATTTGCGTTTTTGTCCTTAGTAGTTTTATTATAGGTTTTTGATGGATAGTTATCGTGGTGCTTTCGGGTAAATTAACTAATGCACTATTGTGTGATTTACTATTTTTGTACTTTTTGAGAGACGCATTATATACATATTTTCCACATTCACACATTCCTTTCTCTTTTTTAAACTCATAACGACTACTAGTATATTCACTATAATAATTTTTACATATGTAAAAAATTTTATCTTTTGTGTGTTTATGCGGTGCAAAACTTTCTATGTTTGATACTTTGCCACACTTTTTACTTTGATTTCCATTGCGAGCATATTTTCCATTTTATTTATTAAGATAATTATTTAAATAAAGAGTAAATATTTTTCTTGCGTTTCTACTAAATTTGAAATTTGCTTGAAAAGTGCTAAATTTGCATGTTTTTGCTTAAACTTTGATGATATTTTAATTCTCATAAATCCTGCACTCTCATTTTGCGATATTCAAATTTGCTTGTTTTTGCCTGATTTTACCTTAAATTTGCGTGTTTTTTAGACTCGAAAATTGCTGCTTCTAGAGACCTAGAATTTGATTTTGGCTTAAATTTGCTTGATTTTCACAGTTTTTTCATAGAATTATAGATTTTGAGTTTTTATTTTTCTTACACTTTCTTTACAAATAGCCGGAAATAGTTATGTAATTTTTTTCCTATATTTTTAAGGAAAATTATCGGTTTTAGTGGTAGTAAGCCAGGATCCCCATTTTACATCTACTTTTGCGCCTAAACGCGTATCTCTGTAAATAAAAGTTCTGAAAATATTACTTTTTTTTGTCAGAAAAGATTAAAAACAATTATCTGTGGCCCTATTTTTGTACTTTTGTCGCATTAAGTGTATTCTCGGAGAAAAAAATGCGTGAAAATGGTCAAATATAGAATTTTTAAAACCTGCCTATTCTGTTTCCTTAAGCGGCAAGAGTAAAGTAGAAATGTACGGAAATAGTTTAATCTGTGGTCTTTAATCGCGTGTAACAAAACCCCTATGCTACAGATATAATTTGCACGGTACAGCGTTACGGCGGAAACACTGCACGCCTTGCGCGTAGGAGCGATGAGGCGCTAGGCGTGTTTTTAGTGTCGCCCGTATCGCTCCCTCGCTTCTTGACTTTGAACGCGCAGCTACTTAGTCTCCTTAAGCGTAGTATATATTTCACGTACAGTTTACTTTGCAAACGCAAGGAACTAGAATTATTGCATTTGGGGCCAAAACATCAAAAATATGTGCGCTCGGCGATAAACGGACGTTTTAAGTTGTCAAGGAAGACTCGACATGGACTAGAAAGGAGCAAGTGCTACTTTCAGAAATGTTGCCTCCTGGCTAGTTTCCGGAAGAATACAACTTCTTGACTGATCGACGGAATACTTGCCGGTCCATAGGTTCCTCGGAATCAAATGCGCCACTGTAGCTTAGTCTCCTGACATCTCTTATGCGCCGCAGCGGGGTCTCCCTCGCTTTGAACTTTTCCTTTCCCCGAGTCCGTGCGCTGCACTGCAAATCAGATATATTCCTGTTCGGAACGTTTTGTCAAGTTACGCGGACCCAGCACAAATTGAATTTTTCTCTCTTCGGAGATCTTTCGTGCAAGAAGTCGCAGTTAGGTAGAAACTCCCCCCCCCTCCCCCTATTTTTACAACCTTCTTTTCCACTTGCTGGAAAAGGGTAGGCACGGATGGAAACGAATGTGGCACTTCAAGGGAAAGGCAAGAGGTGGCCTGAAGTCATTAGGCCTATTCATAGTACAACGCTGTCCGAAAAATATATATATATATTTAGGCTACACTTACTTTTATATATATATATATAATTTTTTGGCTTATTTTCGGTGTCGGTGTCACAGTTCAGGCTAGTCACTTTTGTTCCACAAAACCACGGATTGGTAGCGACAAATTCGAGACAAATTCAACAGTGGCGTGTGGTAAAGTATTGCATGTGAAGCCGGTGATTGATCAGTGCTGTACACACTCGGAGCACGCAGCAGGAACCAGTAACCAGAGTGGAGCTGGGAGAAACTCACTGTATTACGGCCACTCACGAGAGAGCGGCGAGGCACCCATTATACACGTGCTGTGACGTCAAAAGCAATACAACGTTTAAGTGGCCGGTGGGTAAACTAGCAAACGACATTAGGTACAGCACAGAGCAAAACACGACTTACCTTGCAACAGTTCACCACACGCCGCTTAGATTCAAGCACAAAGAACAAAATCATACAATAAAAATACAACATAAATTGTTGAAATTAATTGAAGAAACAAATTCACACAAGCACGCATACCCACTGCTTTATGAGAAAATAAAGACTCGGGCTGACAGTACTGAACAATCGCTCTTTAGCTAGTTCAAATATTTGAAATCGAAACTTTTATTTAAAGTTTTGACTGACTCCACTTGCGTAACACACTGTTCAAAGCAGTTCCAGTGAGCCGTTGTAGAAATTAGTTCTGTGCGGGAAAGTGTCAAGTTCACCTGGTACACGAAAACGAGTTTCGTGATTGTGACAGGAAGACAGGAATTGAATCTGCGAGGCAAGATAGTCGGTTCGTGGTACTTAAAATAATAGTAGTAAGGTGTTTAGAATACGCCTATTATCTACATTTTGCCAAGGAAGTGTTTTTATCAAGTGGTCTTATGTTCGCTAGTTTTTAAATTGTAAGATTGGACCATTATGAACTGCATCACATAGGTAAAGTGCAAGAAATTGTTATACGCTTTAGGGATTGCAGTGCAGAAAATAAGCTTTTGTACGCAACTGTTTTATGATCAGACCACAATAGTGTGGCGTTAATTACTATATATAGGTTTGTAACTTTACTAATTAAGGTAGCCGCACGCCACCGGCGGAATGAGAGCATAGCGAGACATGGCTTACCCATTATAGGAAGGAGCTTGTTAGAACCAATTAAGATCGCGTATGACATACATTAACGTTGAAGGGGTTATAATCGTATTTTACAATTTTATGGACGCCAATAAAGAAAAAGTAAAAAAAAAAAAAAAAATGGCGATTAACGTAATAGTTTTTACAAACATTTGAGCACATATTTTGCAGACGTGATATGTTTCTGCCGAGTTATTTCTGGCGACATAAATTTCTGTAGTCAATTCACGGTTCCCTCAACTTTTCTGAAGCGCTGCTAAAGTTCTATTCATCCGCTTCATGCTAACCAAACTGAGCTAAGCTTAGAAAACTACACCATAGACAGCGCTCAGCATTCGTGCACACTTAGTTTAACAACAATTTGCACGAGAACTAAATCTTACTAGGCATTACCAACACACCTATTTTCTCTCTGTTTTTTTAATTAATTTTAATTAGAAATGTAATATTGTAATTTATAGGTAAAGTATGACTATAAGTTCAAATTAACCGAAAATAAGATACCTTGATGTTAACTTAAGTTTTAATGCTTGTGATACATTACATGTAGGAAATAAGTAAACACGTCACACTTTAGATGATTTTTCAAACGTTTGATTAAAAAAGTGTAAAAAAAGTGCGAATAGACTATAAATATGATAGCGGCGAAACGCCAGGTGATTTGGCAAATCATTAATGACTAGAGAAAATAGGAGTGACCCAAGAATAGAACTCTGAGGAACACGAGACTTCAAGGGATACCGTTGAAAAACATCTTCCACAAACATTACCTTCCTGAGTCTATTTGATAAATAAGAAGCAAATCAATTGCTTGAGAAAAAAATTTTCAATGTTCACAGTTTACTTTGTTACTAACAGGTGGTGGTTAAGTTAAATATTTTAGCTAAAATGTAATAAAGTTCAAATATTTGTTTTCCTGTTATCCATTAAACAGGGCATATATAGGCTATTCAAGATAAAGTGAGCACTTTTTAAGACCCTTCTAAATTTGTCTATTGAGCCATTTTCTATTTTTCTGCCACTTTTTAGTGTAAACGTTGCCATGTAGCTAATAAATGCAGTAGATACATTCCACTACTCTCAAAAGTCAACGTCCAAATCTGCAATAAAACTCATTTATTAGTGGTTAACTCCTGTTGGGAGGGCCTTAAAAAGGGCTCACTTTACCGTGAATGGTATATAACAATAAGAGCTGTACGATAGGCACAACTTACAGAAGCAAGTCTCGAAGTATGCTATCGGAGAGCATGTAATTCGCAACAGCGCTGCTTCTATGTTTATTATACACAGTCGAATCGAATTATTATGAGTACCTGCTAGTATTCAGAGTAAACTCCCTTCGCAGCTAGACGAGCTGGCAGTGATTCAGTCAGATGCTGATAGGTCTCCACGGGTATCTGGAGTCATGCTGTGTGCAGTGCGTCCTACAACTGTTGTGCGTGGCGGAAGAGACAGACGGCCAACACGACGATCGAGGTGGACCCATAGATGTTCAACCGGATTGAGATCGGGGCTGTTTGGAGGCCAGGGAAGAACTTTGAAGCCTCGATCGTGCTCTTCCAGCCACGTGCGGACCCTTCTTGCCAAGTGGCAAGGCGCATTATGGTACTGGAAGATCCCATTCTCCCGAGGAAAACAATCATAATGGACGGATAGCGTGATCGCCGAGGATGGCTTCATAACCAAATTGATCATGAGTGTCATCCGCAAGGATGATGGGACCCAGCGAATACCATGAGAACATTCCCCAGACCATAACACTGCCCCCACCGCTTTGTTTTCGCCCATCAATGGACGCAGGGTGTCGGTTCTCCGACGTTTCTAGCTGGACACGCTGACTTCCATCTGTTCTATGCAGCTGAAAACATGACTCGTCGGAGAAGACTACCCGTCGCCAATCAGCAGCAGTCCAGTCGCCATACTGTCGAGCAAATTCCAGTCATTATCGTCGATGCACCTGTGATAGCATGGGTACAGTTACCCTCCGTCTACTCCGGAGCCCAATTCGCAATAGAGTTCGCTGAACTGTTGCAGTAGACACGTGTCTGGATGTCCCCTGGTTCATTTGGACGGTGAGCTGTTCCACTGTAGCCTGTCGGTTGGCCTTCACGTACCGTTGTAGTCGACGTTCACCTCGGACATCAATGGCGCGTGGAGATCCCCAGTATCCACGATGGTTATTCCCAATGGCGCTGCCATTCATCCACCCACGATACACCTTTACCACAGAGGCACGTGAACAGTTCACAAACGTCGATGTTTCCAAAATGCTACCCCCCTTGCCACGAAAGCCGATTATCATCCTTTTTTGCAAACTCGGTTAGATCACTCCCCTTGCCCATGACAGCAGGGATCGCACTGTGTACAGCCAGCCTGTCGGTCACATTATACACCCGCTTCACTAGCCCGTGACACGGGCCATACGCGCAACAGATGGCACTTCTAACATATGGTTACAATAATGTGATTTGACTGTGTACACGTTCAGTCTATCTGTCGTCGTCATTTGAAATGTCTTACACTCACGTATTTAGTCCAACAGTCCAGCCTGCCAGCCGCAATCTTCACTGCTCGATACGCGCAGTCGCAGACTTCCCTTCCGCTGGTCACTTCTCCCGCCGCTCGTCGTCTATTGCTGAAACTCAGCCACTCATTAATTCTTTCTACAACCACAACGTCCGTCTCGGAAGCCTGTCACACTTTAATATCGCTCGTCCTGGCCATCTGGAAGGTTCAACGCACCCCGAGTCACGCTGAGAGAACGAGGTCAGTAATCCAGAGCATTCGTCAGACAAACGCAAAAATCCTATCCGCCGAAGGTTAGGAGCTGCGAGCCGCCAACGGGTTATGGCGGCAGAATACCTTCATAACTCATAAAACGTTTCTTCCATATCTTATACATATTCTGTTTCTCTCCAGAAAAGCGTGCAAATTCTTTCGTAGTGACTATTTTTTTAAGAACCTCAGCGACGGCAATGAGGGATTCAGTGAGGCAGTTTTTTATTACATTGCAAAAGTGCTTTAAATGAACCAATTTTAAGAAAAATTCAAACAGAAATTTGTATAAAAAATTACCGAATGTGCTCGAAAAACTGTGATGTCGTTTACAAACAAAAATAATTTACACCTGAAATTCAGTTTTTTTACTATAATTATTCGTAGAAACATTTTCTATTAGGAAGGAGTTAAAATTGTTCCTGATTTAAGTATTATGCACCCCATCGCGCAATTTGAAAATTTACTTAAGAATGTATGCGCAGAATTACGCAATGTGCCTTCCTACCTTGCTACTGCACTGTGCTGCAAAGAAATATAATTTTTTTTTTTTTTTTTTTTTTTTTTTTTTTTTTTTTTTTTTTTTTTTTTTTTTTTTTTTTTTAACCGCTAGTATTGATTTCTGGAAACAACACAGGTTTTTAAACGAGGTTGGAATGGGACAGAGCCATCGCGCACTTTAGTAATACTATTCCGGAGCATGAAATTATTAATGATACTGCAAAGTTTAAATAAAAAACGCTGTTAAATCTCAGCTGGTTCACAGTTAATTAACCACTTTGAAACTAACCTCTGTAGAAAAAAATACTGCGTGTACTTACATGTTACATTATTAACGCCAGCACTCTTTGCAGTAATCGCAGTAAAGCTGACAACATATGAGGAAAAATAGTATCATAAAAGTCTACTTCATTAACTTTTTGGCGAACGATATTGGTGTTTTCTTGTTTCGTTTATGTTATAGTAAAAAAAAATGCTGTAATTAGAGCATATTCGTGTTAGTAAATATTTCACAGTGTCCGGATCGACTAGTCGAGTGAACACAGGGTAGATCGTGCATTTCAGGTGCGCAGTTACCAATATCCATTCCCGAATATTAAACTGATTTTCTTCCTAAACAACTGTAGAAACCACATTTCATCGACTGCTGTTAGCCCGCGGTTTATTTGCGAGTGCTTTTAAATACCAGTAAACTATTTTTGACCCAATTGCAAAGCAAACGCAATGTAATCAACCTGAGTAATTTTTTTTTACTTAGTAAAAGTTCGTGTTAATGTTCAAACCAGGTGTAAATAAATGGAAGGTCATCGTTGGAACATTTAATTCTGGCAGTTCTGGCGGTATTTATTGAGTCATATATTAGGGACGAAAATGAGCGTACTTTATGTTCGATATGTGTTTATATATATATATATATATATATATATATATATATATATATATATATATATATAATATATTGCTATAGTCTATTAGTGGTTTCTTCACTGGTTTTTAATCAACCCTTTGAAAAATCATCCCATGTATGACGTGTTTTTTTTTTCCTTAATATGTATAAATTACTTATATATGAATGTTAATATGCAAATTTTAATATATAAGTAAATAATTAATTATAAATTAGCGGGGCTTCAGAAAAGTTGGAAGTAATCGTGAGTTGACTTAACGGAAGGATGCACACGTCTGCAGAACGAAGAAATTAAGCATAGCTTTGTGTTATACCAAGAAGGTAGGTGTGGCGGTTCTATGGAACACACGCGTGTGAAGGTATTTTGGTTGGAGGGGGTATGGGAGAAAAAAAAGGGGGGGATACCCGTAGGCGGAAACAAAAGGCGGGCGGCGAGTGGGGTTTCCCACCCCACCCACCTGCCTGTGCAGAGTGAAGGACTGTGTGCTCGTCGCACTCCCGCTGATACAAAAAGATAAATGACTGTTCCGGAGCCTGGGGGCGGGGCTGGTCCAGAGCGTAGAGGGGAAATTGAGTAGAGTGCTCAGGAGGCTGTAGTAGTCACTCTTCGCGTTCCAGTATTGGACGGTGTTTTTCTGCCAATAGCACTACGAAAAACAAACGTAGATAGGATGTAGGGTCAGGACTGTTGTTTATGCAAGTCCTTCCAGAGATATGGCATGTATCACAAGCTTTTTATAATTGTTTGCTGTTCACGGTAAATGAGCACTCTAGAAAGCCCTGCTTAAAAGAACATGTTTTTCTACGAAAATATTAAACGTGCGTCCACTGTGGCTGGCTGCGAAAAGAACACGCATTTCAGATGATGTTTTTGTGGTCGATTCAAGTTATCACGTTTACTACAAACATGATTTCGGAGCCTCTCGAAATGGCTAAAAA
This sequence comes from Dryococelus australis, assembly GCA_029891345.1. Classification (NCBI taxonomy): domain Eukaryota; kingdom Metazoa; phylum Arthropoda; class Insecta; order Phasmatodea; family Phasmatidae; genus Dryococelus; species Dryococelus australis. The sequence continues at coordinate 319,759,886 of CM056995.1, forward strand.
TGGCTTTTCCAATGTGCGCTAACTGAAAATATATGAACTAGACACAAGTGAAACTACCAGATAAACACGCATTTAACTTTGCCTCAGACTTTGCGCGATTAAAATGATAGGGTCACCACTTTGAATTTTTAATCGCGGTTGATCTTCATAGCCATGTTTCGTATTTCTGCCGCTTCTGTAGTGTGCTGCTATCTCCGCAAGTATCCTGGCAGGCCGGTGTCCTGATGGTGGGGAGCGCTGGGACCTTCAACACCCCGCAGTGTACAGGATGCTTCGTAAATATTCGTATATTCGTGCATATTCATTTAAGCCGCTCGACTGTCTCATAAACTACATTGCAGCATGTTCGGAAAACACGTTTTTATACGAAACTGCTAAACGTGTATTATATGTGGCTATCTATGAAAAGAACACACCCTTCAGACAATGTAATTTAGTTTCAATCTGCCTCCTTTACTAGAAACATAATTTTGTAGTCTCTCAAAATGGCTAAAAACAGCTTTTTCACCTTGCTATAGCTGAAAACTATTAACTGAATTCATGCGAAACTACGATAGGATCCTGCATTGGACCTTACTTTAGACCAACAATGAAATGCTATGGAGACCGCTGAAAGTATCATATAGTTATACGCAACACGACGAATAGATGCACGCCAGTTCTATGTCTTGTGAGAAGAGGCGAGTGGCCACTTGAAGTGCATGCCATTGTCGCTCTTATCACTTCACTGCTTCCGTGCCTCTAACGCCCAAAATATTTGCAGGTAGGCGGGAGCCATTATCAACTTACCTAACCTACCTTGCACCTAACGATGTTACAACCAATATTGTCAAGGTGTCGTTTGAACTCACACTTGCTCTACTGGAATGCGGTCTCTCAGACCTATCATTGCAGGACTTTTAAAAAATATAGAATGGAGAAGTACATTTTGTATGATTCCCTCCAATTATGGTCGTTCACGGTAAAGCTGTTTCATCAGAAATAATAACCAATACATTTCATTGTGGCCTCGGACTTTTGGTTTTGGGTATGGTGAATGTATACACTATGTTTGTTACTCACATGGCAGGGTTTATATTAACAAGTGGTGGAAGGATATAAATTAGTTGAAAGAAAATATTAACTAGGGCTTCAAAAGTGCTCACTTTACCGTGAAAGGTCTGCAAGATCTTATAGTTCTTACATACCCTACTTTTTATTCTATTGTGATTTGCAAATAATTACAAGTGAATTTAGTATGTTATGCGACTATGATGGTATCGCATTTCTCCCTAAATTGTGGAACGTTTGGTATATTGGATATTCATTTTCAGATTGGCTATCACGTCAATACGTTATTCAGTTATTTAATATCTCAGAGCTCATCAAACTTAAATTGAACCAGTGTCGATGCTCTGGTAGTTTAAAATTGTGTGATTTGACGTAAAAAATGTTATTCCTATTTTTGCACAATAATTGTGGAATGCATTTTATTAACGAAATTGTTACATAGTAAAAATATTGTCTGTATTTTTTTTTTTTACTTATAAAAATGCAGCATCGTATATTTCTGTGGCAAAAGTGTAAACAGTGTAAAATGCTACGATTTGCATGATTGTATTTATGTGAACCCAGAGTCAAGTTAGCTATTCAGTGACACCAGATAGAGTACATTATTTATGTTCCCATCATTAACGAGATTATATAAACTATTGATTCCTAGTACTGTAATGTCACATGGCAATTTTTCCTTTTCATAAAAATATCAAATGAATTCATCTACACTATTTGCTATTTTATAACAACATATAGTCGGTATGCCGTAAATGTCTCATGTAATTATCACTAATACATCTCCAGCAGTAACACTTGGCATGCCATAAATGGCTCATAAGCATGCTGATAATGTTTCTTCAGTAGTAGGCAACAGTTGGCTTACCACAAATGGCCCCTAAGCATGCTGCTATTATGTCCCCAGCAGTAAGCAACCGCTGGCATGCCATAAATAGTCCATTAGCGTACTGCTAATATTTTTCCAGCAGTAGGTAACAGTTGGTGTGCCGTAAATGGCCCACAAACTTGTTGCTAATATTTTCCCAGCAGTAACAAACAGTTAGCGTTTCGTTTATCGTCCTCGTGTGGGGTATTTGTTGAGTTCCAAAAATCGTTGTGAGAGAATTGGCCCAAATTATTATTATTTAAAAAACAGGTAATGACACTTTTGTTTAAATGCCGTGGTTGTCAACCATATAAGAAATGCTGACAGTCATAAAATTTAACGTTTGGCACAACTGGCAACAGTTGGTCTACTGTTAACTGTTTGTTGTTTGCTACTTGGGATAGTAACAACAGTAATATACTGCAATACCTATTACTGCTGCTACTTGCTATTTTACTACTGTATATTTCAACAACGCTAACAGTCTTACTACTTCTCTTCTGCTACTAGTACTACTACTAGAACTCTTTATTTTGCTACTACTAGAACATCTACTATTGTTACTACAACTTGTGCCGCAACAATTGTTTTTCCTGCTACCACTGCAACTCTACAACCATTCAGATACTTCTACCACTGCTTCATCTGTACTGACTTCTATTGATTTTCTACGCACTTGGAACCTGACTGAGGAACAAATGGGCATAGTAGCTGTATCTGCGGGAAGAAGGGTGTTGTTACTGAATTCAAAGGAATCGAGAAATTGCTGAGCGTAGCATATATAAACATAATCTTCAGCTTTTGGCTAATTATAGAGGTTGTGGTCCCCCCCCCCCCCTCAAAATCATCGCCTATGTAGGAAAGAGCAGTATGAAAATACGTCAGTATTGTTTAGAGAAAAATCTTTATTCTAAAATTATTAACAATTTTAATATATTTATTTCTAACATGGGAATTTCGCCGATATCGCAACTCCCAAAATTTCGGCATTCTGGGCTGCTGCTTAGTCTGTATGTAGGCTTACCTAAAGAGTGAGCCACAGTTTAGAGTTAAATAGTAGATTATACTTATCATCTTAAATTTAAGCTTACACCAGCAATACTAATTGTAACCGAAACTGAAAACAAATAAATGTTATCGCCGTGTTAAATTTACTTATGCTATTTGTTCATGCGTATTGATTTAATTATAAAACGTAATATCAAATTGACGTTGGCACAACATTAAGTATTTACAAAACGCCAACTTGTGGCCAACGTTCACCCAATCATTTCAAAGTATAATATATTGCTATTCCGTTGTTTTCAGGAATTTTCAATTAGATGAAGTGATTTTCCTTTCGATGCTAATTTATTTCGTAAATATTTAATTTTATAAAATTTTTGGGCATATTACCTTGGTTCAGTGTGATTTTGACACGTGTGTTCCTGCATAACATATAGCCAACAGTTCCAACCAATTTCCAACGGTTTCAATAGATTGCCAACGTTTCCAATGATTCCAGCTTATTTCCAAAGCTGAACCAATGTATGTCGCTACTGGGGACGCAGTCCTTGTAACTTTATTTGGAACACGAACTGTTATATAAAAATAACTTTTTTATGCACTTCTAGGAGACGGCGACAGTAGCGTTATGAATCAGATTGTAGCATCCCAACCATATGGTCCAAACTTCTTGATAACCAAAATTAAATATAAAAATCACATAATGAGGAGTTACATCCGGAGGTTGAGAGAAATTGCAGCCAAGATTAAGAACGCCACAGGTTCTGTTCCTAGATCAGTAAGAAGACAACTGGATACTGATCGCCAGTTTAGACTTCGTTTTGCAGTGACTGGCGCAATGAGGTACAGAAGCGCCGAAGACTTACCTTTGCAACAAAGAATCGATGAACTAGCAAAAGATATATACAACGGACCATGCCACGTGTTTGGTGACTACAGTGGCTGCAGTGAAAGAGGATACTTTTGCAAAGGACTCAAGGAAGGAGAAGTATGTTTAGTGGACATTCTGAAAGACGTTATGTGGGATGATATAATATTGGCGAAGAATTTCGTTGCCCGCCATTCAAACAACTTGATTTCAACGAATGACGTAGAGATATTTAATTCAGTTCTTTGCAAATTTCTTGGAGGCAAACGAGTAAATTTTTCAATGCGTGGATCTTACGACACTAGAAGCCACCTTTCTGTTATTGAACACAATACTAAAGGTGAATCACAAAAAAAATCCACAAACATTTGGCAAGATACAGCCCAGGCAGTTATTGCAAAAAAAAATTTGAAAACAAGCAAAGGTCAGCCGAGAAGAGAAGGAAAAGAAAACAAATCAAACTGAAAAATGTGAAAAGAAGACGCTTGATCATGTCTGGTCCGGATTCTCACTACGGTAACGTCAATGCAGTTAATTAGATGATCAAAGCGGAATTTTAAATGAAGAAGGAAAAGTTCATAGATCAACTTCGCCTTACTGAATATGAAAGGAACAAATAACCTTCAGGAAAAGACATTCCCCAATAAAATTCACATATTTGGATGGCTGAACGATCTAAGAGGTTAACAGCGTCACATTTCGGAAAAATCTGCAAAATGAAATCGTCCACACTGAGGGCAAAAACTGTCATATCCAAAATCTATAGAAGTTTTCAGGGGAACAAGACAACTAGGTATGGTTTAGAAAAAGAACCTATCGCCATTGAACAACGAAGCAAGGAACTTGGAAAATGTACTAAACCTGCAGGACTATTTGTCGATAAGGACATGCCATGGTTGGCAGCTATGCCAGATGGACTTATTGATCATGATTCAATTATCGAAGTGAAGTGCACTTTTGCTGCTGCTCAACTTACTCCTGAAAGAGCCATACGACAAAACTAAATAAAATTTTGTTTAATTGAAAATTGACAACTTCGTTTCAAAGAAAATGACTCAGACATATTCCAAGTACAGGGTCAGCTACTAATAGCAAATAAGAAAACATGTTACTTCGTTGTGTAGACTTCTTTGGGTATGCTTTTTGAAATAATCGAGCGCAGTACAAAATTTTGGGAGGAAAAGATGGTCGATAAGTTAAATGAGTTTTATATGGACCACATACTACCAGAGTTGGTAGACCCACATCATCCACAGGGTTTGCTACACTAATTTCAATGAGCATAGAAAATTCAACACATCACTGTAATAGGATTTCCTGGGACTACCAACCAAACTTCGCTATTAGCAACATTACCTTCTGCCACGCTAAATTATACAAGATAAGATCAAATGTTGCTATTAATTAGACTGTTGAAGAAATTAACAAAAGATATACTGGAAATGCAGTGCTATCTTGTTGTAACACTACACAGTTGCAAATTCAATCACACGCAGCATCACAACCGACATTCCCGTTGGTGTAGCTGACACTTCAAAAACAATTTATGAGGGTTCTGGGCACAGAAATTTCGCTCCTTCAGCGATAGTACATTTATCAATATAGCTAGTAAATGAAAGTGCAGATAACAATATTGGCCAAAAAGTTTGATTTGTACTAACTTATGTTCGTCTTAGGCAATGTAAATATGTGAAAATATTGGAAATAATTTTATTTCATTTTGTGTGAATTTTGTAATTAAATAGGCGTTGGCCGTATAACTTCCATAACAATATAATTTACCGAGTGAGTATTTTTTCTGTTATTTGCAGTGCTTTGAATACACTTAGGATTTTTAAGATTGTACTTTGTGACCGTGATATTATAAGGGTTTTGTGTTTCATTTCTGTCTTACAGATTTTATTATAGTATCTTGTTATTCTACCTGATTATTCGAAGAAAAAAAGTATTATTAAAACAGCATCTTGACTTTTGCTGGTTTTTTCTAGTAAATACGCTGTTAAACTTGCGACGTATATAATTACCTAACAGTTCCCGAAAAACACCATATTAATAGTTTTTTATTTCTAGAACTATTCAACGACCAGAGTAAGTGAATTTTAATATGAATAATGTAATGTGAGTACCATAAGTACAAACAAACTACTCTTTGGTTTATTCAAAACAGCTGCTGTCATATAATGGATGTGACATACTATGTATTGCAGATACAATTTTGGAAAGTATTTACTAATAATATTGTGATGTTTAAACGTATGTGATATAACACAATTTAAAGCTTAAGTTAAAAAGTTTTTTTTTTATAAATAATTGAACTCTATTCAGACTCAAATATAAATTGACTTTCATTCGATATTTATGTACATTGATTTTTATTATATTTATTTCGTCTAACCTAGCATGTATGTAACACATTGCACTGGTTTATTTATTTCGTCAAACCTATAATGATTTTTCTCTGCTGTTTCTCCGGGCGTACTGATCCAAGATGGTAAATCTTCTTGATCACATACAGAAAAGTTTTTGGTTTCGGTACGGTTTCAAAAATTTTCACGTTGCACAGTTCTGCCTCTCCACTTCGGCCGCAGTCGCCTCGTCAACAGCGGGGGCATTAGAAGCTGAGACGTACACAAATACTATCCAAGGTAACTGTTGGAAGCAATCGGACATGGCCTTTTAGTATGGAACAATCATGGCATTTGTATGGAGTAATTTAAAAAAAACATAGAAAACTGAAATCAGCATGACCGAAATAGGTTTTGAACCTGGTTGCCCCGAATGAAAGTTTGGTGTTTCGCCACTGCGTCACCTCGCTCGGGCAAAGAAAGTTATATTTGGCTAATAAAAACGTTCCTTGCTGCTTCGGTAGCAAAGAACTTGAATCTGCTATGGAATAATTGTGTGTAGTATATAAAAAACACAGTTTCTCTCGATCGGAATTTTAATGTGTCATTGAGGTTAGTAGGCCGTAAATTTTAGTTTAACACAATTTCTACCTGCAGCTATTGTAATCGTGAATTTAATTTTAGCTTTTGTAGTTTTGTGTTTAAAATCAGACTGAAAAATATTTCCCGCCATCACAGCTCAAAAATGAGCATAAACACCCTAAAGATATCAAAATAAAAAAAGGATGTAACACAAATAAATATTCAAGGGAATAATACATTTCTCTTAATTTTTATCAGGTGGAACGGGTGGAAAGAATTCTACAAATTCTAAAGTGCATGTTTCGAAACTCTCAAAAACTATATTTAAAATAAAATCGCACTAAAGGAATTTTGAGGAGCTGGTGAAAAACTTGTTACCAGTTGACATCGCCTTATGTGTTAAATTTCTAAAAAAAAACTCATTTTAAAGCTTCCCCATAAATTATATTTTTAGGCTCCAGTGATTTGTGCCGTGTTTGCATCATCAAATATATATGGTGTTTGTATATATTTTTATTGCATATATTTCATATGTTTATTTAATATGTAATATTATGAAATGGAGAAATGTGAGTATTATTTCCTTTTTATAAAAATATTTAAAAATTCACGTGCATTATACTGAAGATCAATCTGTAGACATAATATTTCAGGTTACCAGCTAGCATATATAAGTAACACCATTTACTTTTGATCATAAATTGTTCTGAAGATCGAAGTATTCAACAGTTCATATCCAGAGGACTATTAGGAAAGACTTCCAATCCAGAGGACTATTAGGAAAGACTTCCAATCCAGAGGACTATTAGGAAAGACTTCCAATCCAGAGGACTATAAGGAAAGACTTCCAATCCAGAGGACTATAAGGAAAGACTTCCAATCCAGAGGACTATTAGGAAAGATTTCCAATTCAGAGGACTATAAGGAAAGACTACCAATCCAGAGGGCTGTTAGGAAAAACTTCCAAGTAAGCATAAGTAATTAGAAAATAAGTCTCTGTATAATGGCAACGTTTGCAAATTACATGTTGTGGTAACTGTAAACGAACACTTTAAAGAAAAGTTGAAGTTTTTAATCTGGCTAGGTAAGACGAATATAGTGCGAAATCGAAAGTAATCTGTAACTTGCAGCAGTAAAAAAATTCAATCAGTATAAGAGATCCACAGAAAAATTATAAAGAGTGGAGAACAGTTCACCTTTAACACCTAATAGGTATTTAACAGAATTAGGAATAAATATAATCTACAAAATTTAAATAGTGTGTTAAAAAATAGGAATACTGTGTAAGTGAACTTAAGCAAGAGTTTATACTAGTCACAGACCTAGATGGTTACAACATTTTCTATGTTTTACATGGAGACAACAGCAAAGCAAATATGTCTAGTAACCAGCATTGCAGCACAGAATATCTAAGAACACAGAAGAGAAATTTACTAGTGTTTCGTAGATTCCAGAACCACTTTCCACCAAAATGGCCAAACTTGCCAAGAAGGCAGCAGAACAACATTCTCCAATCAGCGCCTGAAGATGGACGTACCAGAAGGCAACCGAAACAATATGGAAACTTTCCTAGCACGTGGTAGGCAGTCAGACCCTAGACGCTTTTCCAGATCTCCGGGCAGCCGATGAGAGAGAAAATTCCCTTTTATCAAAGAGACCGTCAGGTCATTTTACTTCTATGTAGACTACTTATGTATTGTGTTTTTGCAGTATGTTATAAATGCACTTTTTCCACAAAACTAGTCAGTGTGTACTCAATATAAAAGAACACACACTTCAGAGAGTGTCTGAAGGGCAGATTCTTTATATTACTTTTACTGCAAATGTAATTTTGGATCTCCTCAAAATGGCTTTGAAAAAAGCTGTTTGATATCTGAAATATTAATAACAAGATTCCTGCGAAACCACGATATAACTCTGCACTGGATTTCACTTCAGACTTTACACCAATAAAATAATATGATAATGGTGTTTCGAATTTCAAAGAAAGAAAATTAATATTTAATTTCAGGCAGAAAAGTTTATTTATATACAGTGAAGATTTTAAGTCTTCATAACGAATAGTTAGGCTTACAGAAAGATGTGAGTTTACTTTAGAAGTTTTTATGGTCGAGCAAGACACAAGTTTTTCTACTGGATCTTCGCTTCCTTCCACAGCCTACACTGAGATCGCCACAGGTAGTAAACATTTTTGAACCACCCTATTGTGGTCGTCGACTCCCCGGGAGGAGAGCGAACTGTTGGGGAGGGGACAGCTGCGTGCTAGTTTCACATTGTTTCACTGTCAGTCAGCCATCCAGTCCAGTCCCATGAACCAGATGGCGAATTTTTCTATAGATAGGTGGGCGCCTTAAGATCTATTTGTATGCACGTTGTATAGTCTTACGCTTTAGGTAAAATTAACATTACCATGGGCCTTGTCACCTTACTCATGTGTCGGTCAAGTAAAACTGTGAAATTATTATAAAAATAAAAATTTTCTAAATCTGCTCATTTTTACACACTGATGCATGGAAAAAACTGTGACAATTGCATCGTCACTAGTTTGGGTTTGGTGGCATGTCTAAATAGTTGGTAGCCCTATGTGTGCGAACTGTGGTTCTCACTAAGCTCTTTGCATTTTTCAATTGGTATTTTTATATTGTTTATTAGTATTATATATATAATATATATATATATATATATATATATATATAGCATTTATACTTAGATCACGGTCACATATTTTATATTGCTTTTATTCTCAGCTGATATGTTTATTAATGTTTGCACTTGTAATTTTTCGCCGACCAACTGAGCATGGCTGTTGAAACTCTTTGCTTGTTAGTATGTAGTTCGCATGTTCGTCGGTAGTGGTGCGCGAGTGATAGTGCTCTTCCCTTGCAGTGCATGGTTTATTGGATTTCCTTACGGTGCCGTACATGAATTTCCACAAAGTTAAGCTTAGTGTGCAGCATGTATTCAAATAAACTCAAAGTCGCGTATAAACTATTTTTCCAGTGATTGGAAATAATAAATGAACTCAAACTTGACTTGCGTAAATTATCCATTAGTAGTGGTCGTTGATCATGCACATACTTTATTAAAAAATATTTCACAAAGTCATGAACACATTTTTGCTACAGTATATATATATATATATATATATATATATATATATATATATATATATATATATATATAATTCAAATATATTCATAGGGATAAAAATACATAAGGGCTTTTGTTGAAGACGAGTGCTGCTTGCCCCTTGATGTGTAATAATTGTTTCGTGGGGTTACGGCAAGTGAGATAGAATTGAAGTGCCTGAGCCCTTAACGAACAAGGATGACTCAACAGAAAGCGAAATAAATAATGTAAATTATCACAAATGATTACCTAACACTTTTTATTTATTCGACGTTATGAGATGGAACTAGTTTCCATCTATCGTTACAACTTAACCGGGCGCATGTCACTCAGCCCGTTGAAGTATATGCAGGTATGGGCAGTGACTTTTTCTATGGTTGATTTCAAAAGTGCTCACTTTATCATGAACAGCCTTTACTTCTGTTAATGTAAAATTATACCTTTTTTGTTAAAATGGACGTGCACTTATATTTTATCTAAAAATTATATTTTATTTATAATTATTGCAAATAAAAACAAAGATAAAATGAATATGTTGGTAATGCTAAGGAAGAAATAGTTCTCGTCCTAAATACTATTCAATTGGTTGCGCACGAATGCGGTGCGTTGCCCCTTTGATGTACTTTTCTAGACTTAGGTAAGCTTTTTTTGCACGATATGGAGGGATAGTCGAAAGTAGAAATTTAGCAGGGCTTCAGAAATGTTGGAAATTGTCATGAATAGACTATCCAACATAAAAAGTTGGTCAAAGTATTTTATACACAAACGATTGCTGTTTTGAAAATTCAGATGTAATCGTTGCTGTTGGCCGAGTGACTTTCGACGGTCGTTTTGGGGCATTACTAATTAATGTTCGGTATATGCGGAGAAGACAAAAACCCGTCTACTTAATGTTTAGTCTGTAATACGGGGACGAATATGTGTCCGCGGCGGTGGCACTCGAAGGTCTGGAATATTGCACGGGTTGGAGTATACAAGGGAGTGAGTGAATGAGCGAGTTAATAGATTTGGGCGGCTCTTCACATAGAGGTCTTGGGAGCCAACGTGGGTGAAGCGAGGTGAGCATAAAACTGCGCCATGATGAAGGGCGGGGGAAACGGGAGATCCCCGAGAAAATACGCCGACCAGCAACGTCGTTCGGTACGATTCCCACATGCGGGAGCGACGCCGCCGGGACTCGAACCCGGTTCCCCTCGGTGGGAGGCGAGTAGTCTAACCACTACACCACCGCGGCCCTGGGGTGCAAGGGAGAGCCGGTTACTTGCAGCAGGGGAAATGGGTGGTGAGGGGCACTTCGCACCCGCACATCAAACTTGACAGTGGCGCAAAAAGCCGGGAGGTGATTGATGACTTATTGACGACGGTGGTTCATGAGACGGGGTAAGGGGAAACGCTGCAAGTTGGAAACTTGTGGGGATATCTGCCTTGCGTGGTGGTTGGTGGGGGTCAGCAGTCTAATTGCGCACGCGTTCATAATATTTTCGAACCTTCCCACCAGTTCTCACAGCCGAAGCGTTGAATTGATTGGGCGTGGCAGAGTTTATGTGTGTGTGTGGTGTGCGCTGGGGAAGGGGGGAGGGGGTGGAAGATGGGGGCAGAGAGAGAGAGAGAGAGAGAGAGAGAGAGAGAGAGAGAGATAGATAGAGATAGAGACAGAGACAGAAAAGAATTGAAAGCGAGAGGGACGTATTCCAGCGCGGAAACGAAAAACTGTTGTCACTGCTGAGGAAAATAAAAGTTGCGTAGTGGGGAGAAAAAATCGTTTGCGGAAGATGACAGACGGGTAAAAATTGCTGGGAACAAAAGTTGTAAAAAATGAGATGGTGAAGGACGTGTAATTTATGGATTTTCGTATTATATATTCTTTTTTTTTTCCCCCTTGCTCCCCTCAGCCGATGGAAGTGTCCGTAGTTTTTCCACGGAGCACAAAACCGCATGTACAACTCTGCCAGCGGTATAAAAGAACTCTCGACGTGTAATCATATAGGCATCGCTGTCGGAAGTATGTATTCCTATATATTTTTCCATGATTGTAAAACACGCTGAAATACTGGCACACTATTGCGAGCTCATATTGCGTGGTAAAATAAAAACAACTTTTCTTTTAACATATTCTCGCGCAACAATAGGGGGTGAGGTAGATAAGACAAAGGCTAGCTTTCGGGTTCGAATCCCAAATAAGCTAAGGATATGTGTTTCATTTATCATATGTAAATTTAGATTAATTTAGTCCTATGTGTAAGTCGCTCCCTAATAAGCACGCCTGAGTAAAAGCTAAGTGTATATTTCCAGTCAAATAAAAATAAATATATGACCACGCTTGAAAGCTGGTAGGTGCACAGATATTTGTATTTTTCAACTTATAAGCCTCCCGCTTGTTTAAACTGTGGGAGATAGATAATTCTACTGCTATTGGATCATTAAAATGAAAAGTGCAAACCTATATAGAGAAATGTAATAAAAAGCAGTTCCATTAGGTACCTCAAGTATATAGATCGTATTTGCGTGTTTATCATATATGATCATATATATAATTTTTCACGACTTTCAAGGCCTCGTTGTTAAAATCCACCCAAATATCGTCACTCACTCACCCAATTTTTCAAAATTGATTTTGTTAGTTAAATCTTGGAATATATCGCTTCCCCCCCCCCCCCCCCTGTTTTCTTAGTTGCCAAAAATTATTTAACAGTGGTTCTTTAAATTATGTTACTCAAAATATGTGTAATTAAAAAAGTTGCCTAAAATGTTATTACTTATTAGGTATTTAAGCCACCTAGTTTTAGGCCGAATAAATGATAAAGCAGAGAATATTGGTCCTACAAGCGCTTCTTTGTCGCAAGTTATCTGAACCGGTGCTGTGGTTTTGATGGAGTCAGATTTGTCTCGCCAGTGTAAAAATATTCACAGTCGGCCAGTTTCATGATTACGCCTGTTCAGAGATCGTATACATCTAGTGTCAAAGGAGGTGCACAACAATTGGAGGTAACTTTGCACTACTTGCCTTATTTAATTCCATACGAAGTCTCGCAGATTCTCTGCGCATAACTGTGGTCTTCATAACGCAATTGTTAACCTTTAAGAGTTCATCAAGGAGGGGGTTGTAAAGCCTTCATTTTAATGAAAATGTGCGAATAACGGTACTTTGGCAAGCATGCGGTGCTTCATTAAACAACTAATTTTTTTTTTTTTCAACTTAACGTTTTATGTGCACGAAGTCCTCGCCTCGTCGTGTCCTTGGTCATTAAGGCGGCGTTATCCTCGTGTGGCGGACGAATCGCAACAGTGATAATTCGAGTCCAGCGGCATTACTCAGCGCCGATTCATGTGGTGCGGCGTCTGCTGTGTTGAGGACTATGGGCGGCGGAATCAGTGGGTCAGGGTGGCCGTGTGACCCCTAATAAACTGCTGTTAGGATCAGTTTCTAAGAAGGAATAATAAACCCGCTCTAAAATTACTACTTTTGTCGTTAAAGTAAACACCTTAAGGGCGCCGCCTACCTGGAGATTGAAATGCGCTGCAGTGTGTTTGAAATCAGCGTTTTTTTTTTTTTTTACGAAACCATTAAACTTGTCCCCGAGATATCGGTGTACGAAAAGAAAACTCACTGCAGACTAGGTACGTATAATACTCTCAATACATCGTGTACATTATAAGTGCTATTCCCGAGTCCTGCCATATATCTAAAAACGGTTTTTTAACACTGCTGTATCGCAGGTTGGAAACAGGTCCCATATAGTGACCTGCATTGAATCTTATTGTAGACTTTCCACCGATACAATGATAGGGTCACCGCAAAAAGTGCCATAGGTACACGCAGCACACCAGAAACACTGCACGCCAGTTCATCGCCTTGCACGTAGGATCGAAGGGACATCAGGCGCGCGCTTCAGTGTCGCCCTTATAGCTCCCGCGCTTCCCTGCCTCAACCGCGCTAAAAAATCTCCACGTAAACGGTGCCCTTAAGTAAAGATAAATTTGGGTATTATTTTCAAATATGCTTCTAGCATAACGGTGCAGTATTTCTAGAATTTGTATGGTCCGATATTTGCTTATGACCAATACCAATAGTGACGTTAAAACAGAAAAAGAGTTTTATGTACATTTTTAGTTAGTAGTAAGAATTTTTATTGTGGTACATTGCTAGTGTTAATTTTAATTTGAAATACATGTATTTTCTCCTGGACTCCCTAATGACGGACACCTTCCGCCTCTCTTGTTGAGAACGTATTATCGCGTTCAACGTGGCGCAGTTCAGTTCTCTCCTCTTCAACGTCTACGTATATCGAGTATACGTCGTGGTGTGTAACCTCGGGACTTTTAGAATTTGCCCCATATATGTTGAAGCCTCATTAATAAAAGCCTCTTTCTCTTCACTACAAAGCTCTCATGATACAATATTATCTTCTTTCCCGTGGAGGGAGATAGGAAATTTGAAGTTAATTGCTATGCGTAATAAAAAATATCTCTTGACATGTATTACCATCAAACGTGAAGTCCACCGTTAAAAGGAAGTTATGCTGATGATAATGCCTATTATTCCAGTGTGTTGAATTACAGGGTCTTTATTTTAAATTTTTTTGAGGTTTTTATAATATTATCGCAAACGCCTGTTAATACAAACCTCGTTATTACAAACTCAAACTGCCAAAATTCAGGTCCCTTGGTGAAGTGAAGAGATTTGGGCGGCTCTTAACAGCGAGGTCTTGAGAGCCGATGAGGGTGAACTGAGGTGAGTATGGAGCAGCGCCGGAATCACAGGGCGGGGGAAACTAGAGACCCCGATAAAACCCGCCGACCAACGGCATTGTTGGGCACGATTCCCACTTGCGAAAATCTGGAGTGAACCGGCTGGGGATTGAACCCGGTTCACCTTGGTGGAAGGTGAGCAGTCTAACCACTACACCACCGTGGCCCTCAGGTCCCTTGGTGTGTATGAGTGCGTTAGGGCCAGGGGGGTGGAAGTGAGAGACAGAGAGAGAGAGAGAGAGAGAGAAAGAAAGAAAGAAAGGTGTGTAGTAGTAGGCTTTATTTATATGAGCTTCCCGCTTCTGCGAACGGCTTACATGTATAAATAATTTTTAAAACAATCGTGAGATGTTTGTTAATTTAGTGAAAGCCAATGATTGACTAAATGTACGTGCTAAATGTACTGCGCTCCCAGTCCTTTTTTTCGGCGCGAGGATTTGGGGTGCTAAACCTCTATTCATTCCAGCCGTCTATTAACCTTAATCGCCACACACGCCACATATTATCCTCTTCTTACCGTACAGTTATTATTTACGCTCATTCGTACGAAAAATTTCGATATACCGTCTAAAATAAAAGTTGTGGTGAAATGCGAGTAACAAGTCCTTCTCATGGCGCCCTGCTCTTAAAAATCGTTGCAGAGTTTGCCGACCAGAGAGTAAACTTCTCCCCCCACCCCATTCCCACCTCCAACCCCACCTCACCCCCTCTCCTGCCGAAAATATACGTGACACCTAAACGTGCTCCCAATATATATTTATTCTTTAAAAATATATACTATACATGAGATGAGAATCACGCATTTTGGAAATACTAATACTGTTTCCGAGTCCTATGACGTAACGTAAAAACAGCCATTTCAGATTGTTATATCTGAATGAATATTGTTCGGATGGATGCGAAATCAAGGCACAGAACTGCATCATTGAACTTTCCACCGGTGCGATTATATATTCACGGGCTGAAGCCCTATATTCACTCGCAGCACGACGAGAAGCCTGCTTGGCAGCTCAGCTGCTTAGCTCATAACGGCGAGTCGCTCCCTAAGTACTGTGTTGTGGTGGGGTGGCGGGGGGAGGGGTGTTTAGGAAAGTGGGTGATTTTTTATTTTAAACTTGTGCAAGTAGTATTACAACCGCGTGAAAGGTATTGTCCATATAGTGGCAGTTATTCTGTACAGAATTTGGCAGAAATCATATTTTTCATAGCAGTCCTCTGTATGAGGGCATAAGTTGTACGCTGGAAGAGCGTCGACGTTTGCTTTAAAAATAACGGAAATTCTTATTTGTTGCTTTGTTTTGCTAAACAGTTAACATTGCTGGCGGCCACAGTACTCAGAACAGCCATCATTGCAAGAAAAAAATGTATCCTCAAGATAATTTGCTTAATTTTATTTTGAACACTTTCGGAAATCGTGCCGTTTATTGTCCTGTAACATGGGATTCATTCTTTTTTCTTTCATCTTCCTTTTAATTTTGGCACTGAATTCCATGATTAAATTTCCATCGCAGGTTAAGTATGCAACATTTTGAGGTCGGTACTTACAGACATTCAAATCAGAACTACTGATAAGTCTTGAGATGCGTTGTGATGTTCTTTTAAGATTCTGATCAGCGAAGTAGTTGTATAGTCCATTCATGGTTCCTGCCAACTTTTCTGAATCCCTGATGAAGTTCTACTTCCAGGATATTCCTCCGCCTCATGCAAACAAAGCTTAACCGAGTATTGAAAACTATACCAAAGGGTCAACACACCGTGTTCGTGCGCACTCAGCGTCATAATATTTTGCATAAGAACTATTCCGTACTAGGCATTACCAACACACCTATTTTCTGTTTTCTTTCGTATGAATTATAGATAAATATTATAACTTATAGTTAAAAATAGGTTATATAAAGTACAATCTAATAAAAATGAAGTAGTTTTATGATATCAGAAGTTAAAAACGCTTGTTATACACGACATATTTAGGAAACAACCAGGTGCGTCTTACACGGGGTTTTTTTTTTTTCAAAAGTTTGATTTTAAAAAGTGTGAAGAGCCTCGAGTAAACTATATCCGTTGAGAGCTTTGTCTACAAGAAGAGACATTTTCTTACTAGCGTTGCTCCAATTTCACGCGAGCATACTGAAAATAAGTGTTTATGTCGTACAGGTATAGATTTTCGCATGGACCCACGGTTGGCTCAGTTGGTTAGTGTAATATTAAAAATTGCCGACACACTCCGGGAAGTGATTTCTGACGAAAACATAAGACGAAAATGTATGTATTATTTTTCCCTAAAGCGATTATTAGCGGAGCTATGCGCCCCCAAAAATAGAATTTTTTGAAATGATTTTCGTTACTAACATTAGGAACTACTTGCGATTAAGCAACAAATCGGTGAATATTGTTTTGTAGGACGGAGATTTCAAACCGGTGAAAATGTGTTTGGTAGTACCATCTTCCTCCATCAAGCAAAATAGTAGTGCTAATTCGTAACAAAACACAGGGTGGCAATCTCTATTTTACAAATGTAAACAAACACTCGAGCTGTATTTTATAACTACGGCAATCAAGTGAGTGGCCAAACAGATAAATACAATTGATTCAATAAAATATTTAACACTCAAATTTCTCTCGGCCCAGCACAGATGATTTGTTTATTCAAACATGTATTTTGTTGGATGAACAAAATAAATTTTGTCAATTTTCAAGTTTTGTTTGCTCAACAAAATATTTTGTTTGTCTTTTCTCTCTGCGTGAAAAGGGAATAAATTATGGATATAGTATGTTCACAGTAAGCACTTTTGAAAGCAACTTTAAAAAAAAGCACGATCCGTTAACTATATGGACGGTTCATTAACTGCCGGGTAGCTCCCGGATTTTCGCATGTGCGAATCGATGCCGCTGGTCATCGGGTTTTCTCGGGATCTCTCGTTCCCCCCGCCCTTGCATTCCGGTGCTACTCCATACTCACCTCACGTCACCTCATCCGCTCTCAAATTTATCCACTCACCATTTATTACATATATGCTTCCGTACACATTTACACGCGGCCTCCGTGTTTAGTTGGCAGCGAATTTAACTAAAATGGTTAAGTGTTTACTCTGTATTGTAAGTGTAATATTAAAAGTTATGGATAATCAGTTGGTGTATTTTTGTTTCGTGGACATTAAAGCACGATTTGACATGTAAGCAACACATTAACACATTTAGGCCCGTAACTCCACATTTTCACTTGACTGAAGTCGACCTCCCGTGGCGCAGTCGGTTGGTGCGGTGCGGGAGGTTCTGGGTTTGCATCCAAGGTAAGGTTGCGCACACGTAGAACGCTTGTTTCCGGCGCTTGTGAACCAGCGCTGACAAGCGCCAACCAGCGCAAGGAAACTTCACCGTAGTTTCTAATGTGCCCGCACACAAAGGACGCGTGCCCGAGCTGGTCGTCGCTGGCTACCAGCGCTGACAAGCGAACAAGAATGTTTGGGACATTTATTTCGGCACTTAGTACGCGTGCAATCACCGTGAACAACAGTTGTGTGAGTAGAGCTGTTATTTGCTTGTTAATTGCGAAGGTGTGTAGTATCATAATTTCAACAATGGTGTATGGGGAACAATTAATTTCTCTGGTGTTCGAAAGAAGGGCAAATTGGGACAAGAAGGTCAAGGAACATGCGAATAGACACCATGTTGACAAGTGCTGGAATGAAATTGCAACTATTATGGAAGAAGAAGGTTAGCATATACGTATTCATTTTGCATGTTCTGAAAACAACAAATAGGCTAGTAACTAAGCATTAATTTCGTCCCTATTTTAATATACCACACAAGCTGATTCAAAACACGCATTTACATATGTTTATTTGCAGGAATTACATCAGAACTACAATACATACAATAACATTGTTAGCACACTATGATCTCGCTTGGATTACACTTTGGTTTCATTTATTGTAAATTAAAGAGTTGTTTGCAAAATACGACGTGAAAAGGTCTCTCGCATTTTTGACCTCATTTGTTGGCCTTCCTAGTGGCCTTCTGCTTTGTGCGACAGGTACAACAATGGCATCGATGAGATTGTGTTCTGTGCCTTCCTTATCAATAATTATGTTATGTAACAGACACATACACTTGATAATGTGTTCTACGTGTTGAACTTTTGTTTCAATGCTCTTAGAAAGTAACCGCCATTTCGAATACCTGATTCCAAATACACATTCGATTGATTTTCTCATGCGAGATAATTTTTTTTTTGTAATTGTCCTGTTTTAATTGTGGGAATAAGTGATGGTATTCACCAAAAACTTGCCGGCCACGATTAATTTCATGTACGCCTACTCTCCTTTTGCGCCACATTTTAAAGTCTGTATTTTCGGCCAAAAATAAATTCATCTTCACTTGACGACATCTTGCCTCACAGGAGGCTATCTTCAAATTGCGCTTGTTTCCAGCTTCCTACGTGTGCACGCCCTAAGCAATGGGTGTTAATTTGAGTTAGGTCGTAAGTTATTTTGTAAGCCGTCCCCTGATAATCCCTCAGGCATAACACCGAGAGACGTTAAAAAAAAAACCCTTTCTAATCCAATCCAATCACTTGAATGAAGCGTGAACAGATTCATCAAGCCCATAGAAATGCGAGTTTTACATATGGCGAAATGATACCAGATGAGAAGAAAATTATGTCTTCAGCAGGTATACAGCAAAAGTTGCTTTGCCTGGCGCGCGATGGCGCCACGGGCAAACGGAACGTAATCACAGAGCTACGATGTGTCGGGCAAGGAAATTACCTCCAAACATGTTGCTACATACCTGGAAAACGTTTCCCGCACGTGAGGCCGAGAGGCGTGTAAGTGACAAGGGCGACATTGCCACGCGAATCAAGTGTACCATCGCCTCTAAGCGCACGGCCCTGAACTGGCGTGATGTGTTCTCGTCGTGCTGCATGTACCTATGGAACTTGTGACTTTTTTTTTTTGTGCAAAATCTGTAGGAAGGTTTAATGCAGGGTACCTTGAGTAGTTTTGTATGTATCTGACGCGTATATATTTAGATTCGGCGCTTTCAAAAAGCCATTTTGGAGTACGTTGAAATGGTGTTTCTAATGTGCGTGACGTCTTGAAAGTACTCAACAACAGGCCTCGTCTGAAGTGTGTATTCTTTTCGTAGATCAGAACATTGGACACGCGTTTAGTAGTTTCGTGGAAAAAAAAATGTATTTGAAACAGATTTCAACTCTGTTCAATGCCAGGTAGGCGGGCTTAAAGGCTATGTGTCTTCTATATAGGCTGTTCACGCTAAACTGAGCACTTTTGAAAGCCCTGTTTAAGATATACTTGTATGCACGTTGTGTATTCCTCCTCCATAAGTTAAATTCACATTGCCGTGGTTCTGATCATGTTATCCATATCGGTCAAGAAAAACTGTGAAATTATTATAAAAGTAAATAATTTACAGATCTGTTATTTCTTACAATTACGTGCATTAAAAATAAACTGGAGGCAAAGTAAATAATTTTGTATTCGCAATTGTTTAGTTTACACGTTTAATAGAATGTTAAGACATGGAACTACTTTCCCGCCGTTGTTACTAACTTTACTGGGTGCATGCGTGCCCGTTAAATTATGCAGGAAGGAGCAGTGACATTTTTCATAAGTTTATTTCAAAAGTGGCGACATTATCGCCAACAGCCTATACGGTATCCTATTATATAAGTAGACGATCTCTGTCTGTACGTTTTTAATACCTCTAATTCCCTTGGAAATCAACAGAAGTTCTTCAAACTTTGCAGAGCTAATTCTCAGGGTAAAATTCAGGTCTAGTTAAAATTTCAGCAAGATCAGATTACGCAATCATTACCTTTTACCATAAAAACTAATTTTTTAATTATTTTTTCCCTATGAAAATTTTGTATTAATGCATAGAGAAAATTGCGTAGAGATACGAAGGCAATGGAATATCATTTTTGTTTACTTTAAATGTCTCGCTTCAATGTTGAGTTAATTAAATGGTGCCACAGTGGCTCAGTGGACAGAGCAATTCCAGTTGGGGCCTTAGTGGCTCAGTGGATAGAACTGTGTTAAGTGGGGTCGCAGTGGCTTAGTGGATAGAACTATATCCAGTGTTGAGTTAATTTCACATAGTTTTTTTTTTTTTTTCTGTGTTTGTATGATAACAAAAATTTGTAACATCGTAACTGTTCTAGGCACGTGACAATACTAAAAACACGGTCACGGGCTAACTCCTAGTCGTTTATAAACAGTGGCTGAACGGAATGACGAAGGGTCGGCAGGCGTCGCGGGAGCTGTAGTAAAGACTGGCGAAGGAGGCGAGGGAACTCTTGGCTAGGCCTTCGCCTTCCTCTTCCGCCTTTCACGAGGTCGTCAAAGTTTGAGATGCGGTGCGGCGTCAGGTAGGCATTACGGTGGGCCAGCGGACAGCTTATTAAGCTATCCAAATGAAGGGCTTCCTGGTGGTTCTCTCCCGCGGGCGGAGTTCCTGCCCCTGCCTGGACACTTCCATCTCTATTCAAATTTCTTTTCTTTTTTACCCTCCTTCCCTTCTCTCCCACCAACCTCCTCGTGCTAAGTGGCGTATTCTTGGAGCTAGCGATCCTCGGAGACCGTGGTTGTGTCCGCATGCGCCCACGAGATGCGTATTTAGAGTTGTGTAAGTACCCAAGAGTCAACACATAATTTTGGGGCGCGGTGGTGTAGTGGTTAGATTTCTCACCTCCCGCCCAGGCGTTGGTGTGTTCTTTTCATATATCAGCACTTGCATTTCAAGGGAAAAAATTATTGTCAAACATTCTGCAACGCAGTTCAAGCACAATGTAAACAAACACCCTCCCCCCCCCCCCTTTTTTTCCTCAAGGGGCGTGGTATCCATTTCACTTGACTGAAGCACGAATAAATTCTTCAGGCCCACGACAATGTAAATCCGTGTTCGACTCCCGGTGGGATCGCCACGGAATGTTTTTGCACGTGAGAATATGGCCGGACGACGCAGTTGCTCGGCGAGTTTTCTCGGGGATCTCCCGTTTCCACCGCCGCCCATTCATTCCGGCGCTGCTCCATGCTCACCTCACTTTTACACCCTCACCGGCTCTCAAGACCTCGATGCTACGAGCTACCCGTATCTCTTCACTTATTCACCTAATTTTAACATGAACCTAGTATCCAAAACCAGTGTTTTCTTCTTCAAGAGACCTCCCTAGTTGCCATATGAGTCTGATTGTAAACAATTCTGCCTATTACAAGTTTTAAGAAACTATGAAATATTTCAATGTAATTCCCTTTTTAAGAAAAAAAAAAAAAAAAGTCGATATGTTGTTGCCAATTTTTAAATTTGGTTATTGAAATGTAAATGTGGTCTTTGAAAAGTGTCGAAATCAGAAAAAAATCGCTGTAAGTAGCCCTCTGTTTACGACATTTATTCCTCTGTAAAACAGGTTTTTTCAACTATAGCCACAATGCTGTATCTGTTATGAACACATTGATGTGTTGAGACCCGATAGCCACAGTTTAAAAATTTGAGGAAACTAAATACACGCGAAGATTTTTTGTGTTTTTTTTTGCCATCACTGTCGCGATACTTCATTAAGCCCCTGTCACACTGTCAAATTTTCGCCTTCAACTATATTTAACAATAAAATTTTAAAATAAAATATGGCTATAAAACTTTTCCTTCCGACAAATTTTATCAAATAATCTTGAGTGCTGTCAGAAATGTGTCACATTGTCAATTTTTTCTACTGTGAGAATCTAATTAGAATTATTATTTAAAAATTATTTTCATTGTTAGATATTGCTTTGTTTTTCCATGCAGTCCATTACAGGGAGAAATCTAAGGAATGTTGTAATTAATTTTCGTTTCTTTACTAAATTAAAATTTTATTTATCAGAGATGTTTCTTGCACAATGAAATTTAATACCCCTGAGTTCGTAATATTATGTGCAATATTCATTCAAAATAGCATTTATGCCCAGACAGCTTGTTCATAAATTAATTATCGTCATAACCTACTTCGTATGAAGCCATTTGTTGGTTATTTTAAAGTTTCTTGACATTCATTTTTGTCGTGCATGATTCTGATTGGCTGAGATCGTCGTACATCAAATAAATTTTAGAACCTGCCCAATCTACAAGTGGTTGATGGAGACTGGAGCCATCCAACTTTTTTCAGAAAATATGGCAGCGTTTATGATGTTTCGATGACGACGTAACTGTCCTATTTTATTTGACCAAACTTATTGGAAGCAGTTTGACGGAAAATTTTGACAGTGTGACAGGGGCTTTACGGCCGAACTTGTCCTGGAGGCATGACTTTTTTCTTTTTTTTTCTTTCACGGAAGCCCCTTAAGGATATAGGAGCTCAACTTACTTTAGTGTCTTACATTGAAACCAACAAATAAAACGAAAAGTTCTTCCCGCACTCCCACTTTCGTGAAAGCACAGGTCTTACGGTTTGAGTTGACACTTAAATTCCTCAATCGTTTTCCACTTCGGCTGTTATTTTTCGGCCACTCAGTTTATGGGGTCTGGCTACTTTTCGTACAATTCGCCGCTTGTCTTCAGAGATAACTTCGAAGGGCGGCCACTTCTAGGTGCAATTTGCAGTTTTCTTATTTTTGGGAACAAGTACACGATATTTTTGACAGTATTAATAGATCTTCCAATTGTTTCGATTAATTCCTTGAATGATTTTCCCTTTATAAATAAATGTACTACAGTTCTCCATTCTTCTTCGGTTGTTTCTTTCGATTTGCGTTTTATAGGCTACTTTTAGAGAGAAACATATTGTTCCTAAGTACATCACTAACTGGCGTGAACATAAAGAATGAAAGCCGAAGACAGGTGTTTGTCTTATGGAGCATGGGTTAACGGCAATGTGTTAAAAAGACCAATATTTCTTTGGGTATCGAGCGTCGCATGTCTGTCAACATTATTGATCTTTTTGAAAACAACGTAACTGATTTGATTATTTTGAATGTGTGGGATACGTACCGATACTCGTACAGTGTTCGAGTAATATAATGCACTGTAATTTAAATTTGTTTTGTTTATTATGTTACCTTTATACTATAACTGCATTCCGACCAATAATTTTTGTAGCCACAGTAATAAAGAATAATATGTATTTTACACTAGCAGGAAATCCGGTCAAAGCTACACTGCGTTATGAACGTAAATACTGAAGGAAATAATACGTAATAAGTAGTCTACATGTCTGCATATTATATATGCGAGTGGTTGCTTTGTTTTTTCTTCTCCAGTGTATCAGTAACGGTAAAGGAAAGCTAACTTAAATAGTTTCCCAGTTTACTTGCCATCCTTGAATAAGAATTACGCTTTTAAAGATACCGGACATTACGTTACACTGCGCGTGAATGACGCTGTACTGTCGCGAAATATACATAAAACTTAAAAATAATGGTGACAACTGAAAACTACTAGTTATTTTCTGTGTCGAAATGTCGATTTTAAACTCTGTGTCTTCTTTCTGCTCATAAAAAAAGGGCACGTCGAGACGTTTTGTATGAGAACATTTATTGCGATTGTAGCGGACGATTCATTTGAAGGCAAGTTGAAGCGAGAGAAGATAATTCGTCACAGTATTTTCCCCGCGTCTACTAGGTATAGGCTGTTCACGGTAAAGTGAGCACTTTTTAAGGCCCTTCTAAATTTTTACGTTCACACGATCTCTATCTCCCTGCTGCTTTTTAATATTAACATTACAATGTGACCAATAAATACAGTGTATATGTTTCACCACCCTCAAAATTTAACGCCTGGGGCTGCAATAAGATATATTTATTAGTGGATAAAGCCTGTTGGAAGGGTATTAAAAAGTGTTCACTTTACCGTGAACAGCCTATAAAGACTTAACATCCAGCGTAAACTTGCTGTGGGAGCGACGACGGAGAAGTGTTGACGGGGGAGGGGGGAGGAGATAGTATTTAGTTTCCGGGCTTGCACGCTGTCCCGGCGAAGGCAGACGAGCCGATAAATGTCTGTTCGCCGTTCAGCGCCGCAGATGGATGAACAGGCAATACACTTACAAAACGTCGTGCGCGTGGCTCCGGGACCGTCAGCTCCCGGAAGGCGGGTTACGGGTATGTTGGAGAGTGGCTGGGGGGAGGAGGGGGGGAGGAAGCATTTTTCATCCTCCGGAGAAGTTCCGGTGTTGGCGCATCTGTAGGATCCTCTGACTCCCCGCGGCCTGTGCCACGGAGGGGGGGGGGGGGGAGGCGGTGGGATATATTCGTTCCGGTGATTTATTCTCGCCTCCTCTTCGCTCCCAGACGAGACCGATAGAGACGTCGAGGTTCCCATCAGTTTAGGCAACATTCGTAGAAGAAGGGAAAAAAAATGTACGTTTGCCTGTTCGACATGGATTGAGCCGGAAATTTTACCACGGCGCCTATCCACGAGCCAGCCAACCATTGTTAAAAAATTCTGCGTTTATATTCCTCAACATGATTGTGTGTTCAAACCCTCGCTTCTTGCACCGTAATTTCTTCTATCTAAAAATTACCTTCGATCTCAATCGTAGGACAGATGTGTCTGTTTCTGTGTCGCCTGTATAACAAATAATACGAACCAAAGCTAAATAAAAAAACTACACGCAGCCAATTGCACTTTGCAGTTATTTGCGTATTATTGCTTTTGTACAAAGAAATTCTAGAAATAAACGTTTTCTAACAAAAACATAAACTATAAACAACAATAATGTATCACATAACATAGCTAGGAAAATTCGTTACATAACGGAGATTTGAACTCTAAAACCAAAAATTTATGCAACTCAAACCCGCGCCACCAATCCACTGAGCTACACACACAACTTACAAATGTAGTGTGTAAACGCTTTTAATCTGTGTAGCATGAATTCTGTTAACCCACATTTGCAAAATCTTTATTATTAATATTGTGATATTTTTGCCTTCTTTTAGTCTCCTAACCGCATAAACTTGTTTAATTACAGAAAGAAAAATATTGATTATTATGCCTTTTACAGATGAATATTTAAATAATTAAGCTATGTTTTAATTAGTCGCATAAACGCCCGTTGTACATTACATAAATGTGAATAGAGTGACTTGTTTTTTATACATAAGCAGTGCCGTTACTAGTATCATTTTCCGTACATTAATAGTCTAGTACTTGTACTGAGAAACTTACATAAATGCAGTCTTTGGGGGGGGGGTATTATCTTCGTATTATTGGATGTGCCACAAAGCATCTACATATATTTGATTGCATTTGTAGCCCTACCAACTGTGGAATGTCTGCCATTTGCGAGTTGTTTTTGCTTGCCATTTGCAATTTTCTGTTAGAACTTTAGGTAACGTGTGGGTATGAACTGATGCATTCTTTCTTTTCTTCTGCTACAGAAATTTGTATGCCTTCTGTTGTGCCAATGGATATAACAGAAGGTAGCAGAAATTGGGTATCGTGTAGGGACGGCTTAAGCACCATCAAAAATTTTAACGAAACTGTTTCTAGCTTTTCTTTATGCTAGAGCAGGCAACTTGCTCAGGCCATGTTGAGCTGTATTCCAACGCCTCTCACCAAAAAGTTTTAAAACCGACTGAATTTGTTTCGTATATTTGCCTCCTCACCACTGCCCCCCCCCCCCCCTTCAATCCTCCACATGGTTGGCTGCATTATAGGTATACTCTGTTCACGGTAAAGTGAGCACTTTTTAAGGCCATTCTAAATTATTTCCTTTCATCCTATTCCCATCTTCCGTCTGATTTTTAATATAAACATTGCTTTGTGACGAATAAACACAGTGTATACATTTCACCACCCTCAAAATGTAATGCCTAATGCTGCAGTAATATATGTTTATTAGTGGTTAAAGCCTGTTGAGAGGGCCTTAAAAATGCGCACTTTACCGTGAACTGCCTATAACATTCACGTACCGGTAAACTGCACAACTAGCACCCTCGACATTTGCTGTTGTCGTTTTGGGCGTTGAGTAAGACACGGTAAAGTGAGCATTTTTGAAATCAACCTTAGAAAAAAGTCAATGCTCCTGCCTGCATATATTTAAACGAGTAGAGCATACTGGGTGACATACGACCAGTAAATTTGGTAACGATGGGTGGAAAGTAGTTCCATAGCTTAACGTCGAATTAAAAGTGTTAGGTAACCATTTGTGATAACTGAAATTATTTCTTTCGTTTTCTGTTTTTATTCTATGCATCGACGTATGAAAATGAGCAGAATGATAAAATGTGTTTTTTTTTTTTTTTTTTTTTATGATTTTACAATTTCGCTTGACGGACGCATGAATAAAGTGATGAGGCCAATGACAATGTTAATGTCACATAAGACGGCAGAATACACAACGTGCACACAAATAGATCTTAAACCGAGCTTTCAAAAGTTCTCATTTTATCGTGAACAGCCTATAATAATAAAACTATCATTTTGCGCTATAATTTGACAACAAGCTTGACTGCTGGTTGCACTGGCGTGACAATTAATATTCGGGATGCTGACTCCCGTGTGGTTCAATTCAAACTGTAGATTGGGTTCTATCATAGACGTAACCCGCTGCCTCGTTGTGATGCGAAATTGAAGGCGGTGCGTCTAGTTATGTTGCAAACCTTCGCCACTCCAACAATCAAAAACCCATTCTTCCACCAACTTGAGTTAGCTGGCAAACTGATCGACTAATTGAACCGAGAAATTTACTTGCTGTTTCGACAGTCAAATTTGTCTGTAAGCACGCAACCGGTTGAGCCTGCTGCTTCGGGTGATTGCATACCGCGCCAGGCGGTAGCAAGCGTGTGAATGTTCCCGTTGTATTAGTGGCGTTTTAGTATGTTAATGAGGTATTATGATGCTTCGATCGGATCACGGAATTCCATAACTTACTCCCTGGACTTGAGTTAATGTTTCAAAAGGCTGTGTCCGGAAGTACCTGGCGTTTCTCACGTCAGTTTCTTTTGGGTTGCGGAATGAGCGCAGCTGTATTCCTTGAAAACTTGCATTATACGCCTTAACATACTGTACTAACCTTCATAAAGTTCAAGGCAGATGCAAGTCCTTCGTTTTATTTTATTCTTATGTTCTTATTTATTTCAATTTTTTTTGCTTGGGGAGAGAGGTAAGTAATAGCAATCTAGACCAAGGGATCCGGCGCTGTTTTAGAACAATGCGATCTCTGTGTAATTAGTCTGAAATCTCCATATGAAAAAGCACTAATTTATTAAACCACCTATTTGCTATTTGAAATAATTTGATGCCAACTTCTTTCGTTATGTGTAAATGTTACTATTAGCAATACTCATTTATTACACTGCTACGGTATATTGTAAAAAACTGTTTTTACGCACTTTGTTAAAATATTTCATTTATATTCTTCTTGCTGAAACGTCGGCCTAACGTTATTTTTAGAAGCTGGTTTCTGAAACGTTAAATTATAGTCACCTTCGAAGTATTATTAATATATTTTTTATATTCTATGGACTTGCCCTATCCTCATCCTCCACATCTCCCTCCCCGCAACCCCCTTTACTCTTGTGCTTAAGATCATTCCTCGTTCTGCTTAAGTTTAGCTATATTCTGCGTAGTAAATGTTTACATAGAATACATAACAGTAGCGAAGACGTGAGGCAATGAATTGTATAAAGATGAACGTGCATTAATCGTATGTGAATTGCTCTCTTCCAGCTTCACTTTAATTGCACTTTACAAAGTTGCTCCCTGGAAGGTAGAATTTATAACACAAATTTTAATCATTTATCATACAATGCTAACTGTTGAAGAACGGCGGCCTTAAAGAGGCGTTGTACGACGTCGTGGCTCAGCTGTAAATTATCACTGGAAAAGTTGTTGAAGTAGCAAATGGTTGGACCTCAGTTGAATTATAGAAGAACCCGTCACAATAGAGTGCCGACAATCGCTGTATATGAAACCAGATGCACCTTTGTTTGCATTTCTGCCTGTTCACATGTTTGTTTGAGATTTACGAAGAAATGTTTAATGTGTATGATTGCAAATCTGTATTTTAATTCAGTATTAGGTACTTGAAAACGTCTTTAAGGAGTGCAAATTACCTATTTTTTAAAAGTATTTTGAAGAATGTATTTATTTACACCCGTCATTTATGCGTCAAACTGTTGCCTGTTTGGGGGAGGGGGGGGGCGAGGTGGGGTGAGGGAAGGTGGTTGTAAATGTATTTTAGTTTATCAGCTGACGTTTTGGATAGCACGTGGAGCCATATTTTGTGCGAAATGTGCGTTGTAGAATTCCTTAATTTGCGAGGAACTATGTGTAAGCAGTGTACATATGTCGGTTTTGAGACAGGGTTCAAAGATAGGATCCAGGATCCGTTTATGACGTCACAGGCACGGTCAGCGCCCTGAACGGTCATGTTATCGACCTAATTGCCTGTTTCACTCCAAAAACCACTTCCGAAATTAATTATTTTGCCCAAAGATTACTTTTTTTCCACAAAAAATCTCGAAAATAAAAAATGCAAAAATGAGGAGAGCTGATTTGAAGCTCCTCGAAGCAAGAAGCGAAAAATCCTCAGCCGAACAAGAGGATTAGAGGCATTTAGCAGAATGAGCCACTGAATTCTCAGAGCAGGAGAGAAGGATTCGAGACTCCAAGCCAGATCAGGCGAACCGGGGAGACTAAAATTAATTTGTACCACAGAAATTGTAATAGGAAGAGTGAAGGCAGTCACCTATATATCCTGGATGAACTGCGCTTTATTGAGTTTTTGAAACACGCGTGAGTAAATATTTTTTAATAATTTTACCGCGGGAAATTTGTGGTCTTTTAAATATTTCGCCAATCCCGTTTTATCCATTTTTTGTACTCAACGAAATGCTACGTGGCACGCTAAGAATCTTATAGAATGTATATATTCTTCCTACTTAAGTCATCCCACGTGCATATATTTTTACGTGTTCTGACAGGTTCAGTATTGGCATGAAACAAATATTGGAGAGAAATTACACAAAAATTTTAAAACCGGTGGACAAGTTTTTTTTTTTTCTACGCCTAATAAAAGTTACAATTTTGTTTTCTTTGAATTATACTTGCTGCAGTTAAGATCAAATATAACGAAAATATACCGTTTGAGAGACACTCGAAGGTTGCGTTGCGCGTAAAGGCGACAGAACTATTCAAGAGTGTGACACCCTCGCAGTAACTGCACCGCCCTCCTAAGGCAACGACTCCACGACAATTGGAAACAGCTGTTAGCGCGGGCCACCGGGGCACGGGACAAGTTGTAATCGATTGTTAAGGGGTAAGGTAGGGCTAGGGCTGCCGTGAGGCGGGTAGGAGTGATGAGGGGGAAGCTGTGCTGGACCCGGCAGAGATGAAGCTCCGGCGGCTGCGGCTGGCAGGTGAAACCCGAGCAGCGCCAATCAGCGGCCAGCATCTTCCTGGACCACTCTGCTTCTCTCACTCTCAATCTCTCTCTCTCCTGCTGATACGCACGGCCGGCCACCACGATTGGGTTTCTCAAATGAACTTTCGATCGTGAGGGATTTCAGTAGTCGTGGAGGGCGGAAGGAGGGGAGATGAGGAACTGCGAACAACGTTGAGGACGTCACAGCGGCGCGCCCCGAGTTCAGCAAACATTTGTAATTACTGAGCACACCGCGCGGAGAGATCGCCACCTCGTACCAGGCCGGCCTTTACAGCCCTAGCTCTCGCTGCTTCAAGTTCATTTATTCATTGCATTATTTACTATGGCGGATTTACGGCATCTGACATTTCCTTACACGCAAACATTTGGCCAAATATACGCGAACATATAAAATACTAAATGAACTTAAACTAACGTAAGACAGCACAACAAATTATATATATATATATATATATATATATATATATATATATATATATATATATATATAATTTATTATTGGGAGTAGTATATAAATGCCGCTCCGAGCACGGCCCCCAGTTATCAGAAAAACAACGGTAAATTAAATGCACGGACTATCAGGAAAAAAAAAACGGCAAATTAAATGTTCGAACCATCAGACAAACAACGGTAAATTAAATGCTCGAACCATCAGAAAACTATCAGAAAAATATTACTCTTAATTTTCTGATTGAGAACATCAAATGACAATTTGGGCACAACCGCAAAAAAAGTGGCTGAAAAAGTTCCGTTAGAGCACAACCGCAAAAAAGTGGCTCAAAAAGTTTCTTTTGGTTAGATCGTAGTCTTTTGAAAAAAAGTTGTGGTAAACTTTGCGTTTGAGTGGATCTGCAAAAAATACGTGTAAAAAGTTGCGGTTGGGCACAACTGCAAAAAAAAGTGGCTTAAAAAATTTGAATACGTAAAAAATAAAATATTGTATATAATAAAGATGGATCAGTTGCTAAATGGATTAAACGGAACCAAACAATTTAATAAACTTTCCGAACTTACAATTGGGCAGTCTTATCCCATAAACCATGCTGAAATAAATTATACACGGTATGGATACAAAGTGGTAATTACTTCTGGACATTTTAAAGTAAACTTACCAGACAGATATGTTCAGATTTTCAGTGAAAAAGTTTTAAATGATGTTAATCGTGGAGGTATAAGTTTTGCATATGATGGAATGGTGGATTGTGGTGTTAAAAAATTGCATTCTATTCGGTTTTTAAAAGAGTAAATGATTGTCGTGGTAGTTAAAAAAAATGCATTCTATTCAGTTTTTAAAAGAGTAAATGATTGTCGTGGTATAATTAGACATCAGTTGATTTTTATTTGCGTTCATATCTCTATAAAGTTTTAATGGTTATCCAATCATTAAAACACAATTATCGCTCTGACTTCGGCAATGTGCTATAACATAGTCTAATTAAAAATTTAGATACACATCTCCAAATTCGACATATTAAAGTAGCCGAAACATTGAATTATTTTTCTAAATCTTTCAATGCACTTTTCTATAGAAATATTATTCATCTTTATCACATGAAACTTTAGTTGTTTTTAAACTATTAAAGTTATTATATATAGAATATTACTACTTCCAACCCAAAAAATATCTACGGTCTCATCTCTAATACCGCTGTTCTTTCGGACAAATTAAAGTTAATTAACTTACCTTTTTCATCCTTAATTTAAACTATTATTTCATTAACTTGATTTGTTTGCACTGGAAAAAATAATGGATAAGCTGGTTCGCAATAGATCCTGTCGCCAAATCCAAATGATGTTCTTGGTTTAAAAGTGGCAATTATGCTAGTTTCTCTATGGTTATTTTCATAATGTTTTAATATCATACCATTTACTATATTACATTTTTATATTACATTATATTATATTACATATTTATATTTATTGTTTCAAATGGAGCAAATTTTGGAATTGTATCGCCATAATGATCCACATTTGCTTTCAGAGTTTTATTTTCTGCGAAACCCAAAAGTTTTCCTATTGAACCCTATTTTCCAAACTGTAATTTAAGCATACATTTTACTTTCACTCTGTTTGTTATTTTATCCAGCTCGAAAGATATATCATTTTCTTTCCCATCCATTGAATCTACAATAATGAAAAAATTGCTTTTATAGTTTTTTTCAAGATGTTTTAAGCTACATTGGCCAACTGGAATATCAATTGCTGATTCCATATCATCAGGCCCACAAAATATGTCTTATTTTTCCAAGAGATAATGTAATGCGTTAGATAAGTAGTATAGTCCTGAACTAAAGCCGATGAATGCCCCTCTATCTCTAAAGGGTAATGTAGTCTTTTCTTCAACACTGATTTGTTATCTGTTAGTTTGAATACTTTACTCATTTATTATATCATTAAAAAAATTTATTAATAAATGAGCACGAAAAACATGAAGCATGTAGACTGGGATATTAAAATAAGCATACCAGACAAGACTGTATCGACAAAACGTCATGGAGAATTATTACCTAATAACATTAGATGTTTGATAGTGGGTCCTAGTAACTGTAGAAAAACTACACTTATTATAGATAAGTTTATATATGCTCACGGATGGTTGGACTTTGGTACTCTCTATGTGTGTTCAAAAAGTCTGGACCAACCAAAATATATAAATTTAAAGAAAGATATAGATGTAGCATCAAAATTATTTAATGAACCGATAGCATACTTCTTTCCATCAAATGAAGAAATGGTTGATGTAAATGAATGTCATAAAGAGTCTGTAGTTGTTTTCGATGATATCATACTTGAAAATCAAAATATGGTAAGGGATTACTTTACTCGCGGTAAACACAACTATATTAATTGTTTCTATTTAGCCCAGACATACTCAAAAGTACCTAAGCAGCTTGTAAGAGACAATGCTAATTTTATTTGCATATTCAGACAAGACGATACAAATCTTAAACATATTCATAGTGATTTTGTTGGTGGTGATATGTCGTTTGAGAAATTTAGGGAGACTTGTTCAAAATGTTGGAATGATGAATATGGTTTTGTTACTATTGATCGTGAGTTAAATAATGGTAAGTACTGTAATGAAATTAAAGCCTTTTTAAATTCTTAGATTATAAGTAAGTTTTGTTTTTAGTGGAAGTATTTCCATTAAAAACTAACATAATCTGATCTTTTTAAATGTATTGGTATTCCATAACTATTTCAAAAAATTCAATGTAACCTTCGGGTACATTGTGTGCTTTTGACATCAAAAATAATATCTTATCATCAGGGAATACTTCAAAAGTTTTATAAATGTCAATTCTTTTCAATTGATGGTATAAGCTGATAACATTTTTATATTGTTCTGATTTTATTACTATTTCAACTATAGTTCCATCTCTAATAAAAATGTATTTTGTTTGTTGTTTGTTTATTACCCAAGTAAAATATTTTTTCTTTTGAACTGTATTTTCCAACTAAACGAATAATGTTAATAACGTTTTTCTGATAGTACTCTAAATTGACTGCATCCATCGGTGCAATGGGATCTCCCACATTTCTTAGTCTTTTTTGTTCAAAATCTATATTATTATCTACTTCCAAGTAAGTAAGATAGGCTTTATCCAATGATCTTTTATTTCTTGTCAGTGTGTCTATAAAGTCATTGAACTGTGTGTAGGAAACAAAATCATTACGATTGATCTTCTCAGTAGTTGTATCATTGTCTGTGTGTTCTTTAATTTGATCTTCAATTAAAGAGCTTATTAATTCATTTCCACATATATCCATTGTTTATTAATAGTGAAATAATTCTTGGAAATTTAAAATTATGTGAAAAGTGATTTAGCACAATTACACACAAATGACCACAAGTTACTTGATGAAATTTTTAATTTTATCATCGTTATAAAAAAATATTACTTCCGAGATATGCTATTAATTTTCGGGGTGGATTTCCACCAAATGAATCAAAATAATATTTGTTGTTTGCTTTTTTCCAATAGCATACCCAGTGTGTACCAGAGTTTGTTGAAACATCTAGATTAACAATTCCACATTCATTATCGAGTGGTGTGTTAAGTAGCTCATCGATCATAAATACACCTCAAATATTTTTAATGTTTAATTTTTTAACAATTTTATCAATATCAAAGTTACTGAGTGATATTACTTTTTTTTAACATTCTTACCCCATTTAACTTTCTTCAATTCCTTGCTGTATTCCTCCATAGCTAAATTTATGTCTGCAGTGTTCTTCCAATTCTTGGTTTTTCTTCTTAGCATTAATTACTAATGTAGCGATAGATGATGCACCACTAGCTAACGCTCTTAGAGCTCCCAATTCTATAAAAATTAAGGGTAAAAATCCACCCTTGTGAACTGTCAGACCATTTCCAGTTTTCATTTCTTTGGACATTTTCTTAAGTTGTGAAACTGAAATTGTGATAGTCATCGCTTTGCCCTCCTTTAATTTCTTGTTTTTACGTTCCAGTTGGTCTTTCGTTAGGAAAGAATCGATATTCAAACCGTTCAACTCCTCGTTAGGAACTTGAAATACGATGTTTTTTACTTTCATTTATTATAACAAATATTTTATAATTTCATCTTAATACCCCAACCAAGCTTACGTTTAATATGCATTGCAGATCCAGTAACACCAGCCCACAATCTCTCATTGAGACCAGCATCTGAACTTAAGAATCTTTTGAACGCTTTCTTTTCTAGTTCTTTGTCAGCTACATGTCTTTCAGCTAGATCTTTATTGCGATGATAAACTATATCATGTTCCATTGCAGCCACATCCAGTGGATTAATGGGTTTATCACCATGTTCTATTCTCTCTTTTAATCAGGTACCTGGACCTAAGTACTGATAACCGGGTGCATGCAACTCAAAAGGTAGTGAATTTATTATGTCATTGAGTAGCCCTTTTCCGCGATGCTCCGACTCCCAAAAAGTATGTGGTATTGTGTTTAACATTCGTATCAGACATGGTATACCTTTTGGATTATTCACAACAAAGTCACTAAACTTGCTGTTGAGCATATTCATTATCCCAACTTTTTCATTGTAATAGTTATCATTTCCAGCATTCTCTTCACCATAAATAACGAGAAGTCGATCAATAAGCATCCTAACATCATCTATCCATATTTATTCTTTTGAGTAGTCTGTATATTTCTTTATACCTTTCCCCTTTTTAGGCGAGGGACGTTTCTTTTTAATCGAATCGTAAATAGGTTTAACAATAATTTTCCATTTATTCCCTCTACTCGATTTTGGCATTTCCAAGTTTTGATCATTGTTTTGAAAAACTGTATTTGTATCTGCTAGGATACAACTATAGTGTTCATAGTTGGTTGCAGTGTAGTCACTTTCTGTTACTTTCTTACTAGTTAGTAATTTCATCAAACCATCAGTTTCAGTGTATGTTTGACCTTTTACAGTAAATTTGTCATTGTTGAATTTTACTTTGCTATCGCCAATATACAATCTACCTTTATCAGCCTTTAGTCTAAAAACATAGTGTTTGCAGTCAATTAAGAAATCGGCCACTTTTTATCAATAAATGTTGTTTTGTAGTTAGTTAACTGTGAGATATCAGTTTTCAAACATCCCAACGCTTCGTCATAGCGTTAATCGTTATCGTCAATGCATTTAAGACCATTGTCATAGCGTTCATTGGTGCCTGTTTTACCAAACAGTTTTCTTTCAAAAGATGTTTATGTTGGTGTCTGTGGGTAGTCTACATTCTTAACTGCAAATGGAACAAGTTCTTTTATGAAGTTCTTATTCTCATTTGTTAAGTGACCAATTTGTTGTCCCAAATCTTCTATCGCTAATATCAATGGCTGATCATGTTTTTTATTTTTATTATATTCATCTTTGCGAAATTTTGCGAGATTTTTTAAAAGTTTTAAACTTTTCAACTAGCTGTCTTCTCTCTGTATTATTCTCTATATTGTTTACAATTTTTTGTTGTCTCATTTATTCTATAAATAAATAAAATGAACAATGATAACTTAAATTTATACTGCTTCAAATGTATGAAAAATACACTAAGTTCATATGAACTTACAAATAATAACAAAGTAAGAATTAAATGTGCTTGTAAATGTTGTATTACCAATATATCGATATTCATTGGTGGGGGTATAAAAATGAAAATGTAAATGAAATTCATAAACCGATGTGAGACAACTTTCCCAGAAGAATTGCTCTATCTTTTTTCATCGATGATCTTTGGCAAGCTGATTTAGTTGAGATGAATTCTGGATCTTTAAAAGGTATACACAGAATTAACAAAGGGTTTGAATATATGTTAACCGTGATAGATACTTTTTCCAAATATGCATGGGCAATACCAATCAAAGATAAAACTGGTGAAAATGTTACATTAGCATTTCAAACTATTTTGAATGATCGCAAACCCTTGCATTTACAAACAGACGAAGGGAAAGAATTTTACAATAAATCATTTAAGACATTAATGGCCAATAACAACATAACACACTATTCAACATACAGTGAAAATAAAGCTAGCATTGTAGAAAGATTTAATAGAACATTGAAGGAGAAAATGTGGAAGATATTTACTGCGCAGGGAAATTATAAATGGGTTGTTATATTACCTACATTAATAAGTGAATACAATAACACTGTTCACAGTACAATCTGAATGAAACCCACCAATGTAAATGCAAAGAATGAAAGTTCTATTCTAATCAACATGTATGAAGGAGAAAGAAAAAAGGTTAAACAAAAGTTTGCAATAGGAGATAAAGTTCGTATAAGTAAAAATTTGTTTGATAAAGGATATACACCAAATTAGTTCACTGAAGTATTTGAGGTGTGTGAAGTATTGCACACAAACCCCACGACATATAGAATAAAAGATTTTAAAAATGAACTTATTAAAGGTATTTTTTATGAGCCAGAGCTGCTTAAGACCAAATATTATAAAGACTACTTGGTGGAAAAAGTTTTGCGAAGAAAAGGAAATAAGCTGCTTATTAAATGGTTAGGTTTTGATAGTAGTCATAATTCTTGGGTTGATAAGAAAAGTGTAGTTGTTTAATAATTTTTTTTCTATATAATAAATGGATCAACAAAAAATTGGAGTTATGAGCATCAGTCGTTTCCGCCAAACAACCAAACAAAAATAATTAGAATAATTACAACAAGCACATTGAGTTTAATATTCCTATTGGCAAAACATTTTGACATCCAAATGAAGCTTATGTATTCCAACAGTATAAGCTAACTAAGAGATACAAATGCAGATTATGATAAAACTTCAACTATTGATCTTTGTGAGAATTTCTTCCCATTCCAGTTCTCAAGATTAGAGATCTCTAAACATGGTTGTATAATCACTTCTACAATGGCATCACTTCTACAATGATGCATACATTGCTAGGTTTGGAATCAGAATCAGCATACTTCCAAATGTTGGGGATAGAACTAGGTAAATATGTTAGGAAAGATAAGCGTAACAAAATTACGTATCCATTATGATATTTGTTAGGGTTTATGACATATTGTAATGAAATATTCTGGAAAGGTAGGTACAAGATCACATTCATTCGAAATTCTAATGATGATGCTTCTTTTTACAGAAGACCCCCAAAGAAAGCAGTTGGATCTGATGATGATGATAATAGACCGGATGCTGCTAAAATTGTTATTGAGAAAATGGAAATTCTGTGGCCAATTGTTGAATATGATCCTATTTATGGAGACGAAATTAAAGCAAAATTATACAAACACCCCAAAATTCCAATTGGTTTTAATTATTTGCAATGTCTTGAAAAACCAGTACCTACTAATTGAAACTCATTTCACTTTGATATAAAAGATCAGTTCAATTCAATCCATTTCGATATTCCCGACTTTGTCATTGTTGGTTTACAGCACAACAGAAAAGAAGATCCTGAGCAATTCACACATGGTTCAATGTTTGAATCTTGTTTTGTGAAAAATATTTCTATTAGGAATGGACGGAATGAAGTGTTTCCCAAAGAGAATTGGAATTTAAACATTGATGATAAAATTTTCGATAAGATGTATATTGCTTACAATGATTTTAGAAATTCAAAGACAAAGTAGATACCCATTATCGTAATAATGAATTGTGCTTCAACTCTGGGTCATTTATTGGGAGAAGACCATTGAATTTTATTGATTGTTCTTACAGAAAAACTGCTATTGTAAACGATCGAACTAATCTGAAACTTACAGTTGATTTTAATAAGCCAATATTGGCTACTACTATTTATAATGTGGAACTAGTAAGCCAAAGAAACCTAATTTATGGTGTTAAAAGTGAAAGAATCACTGAAGTCCAATAGTGCGCAAACATGTATGGTTATTAGTTTTTAATGGAGGGTTATCCATTAGAAACATTTACTGTTATATGATTTTATTACAATTTTAAAAATATTTCATAGTATCACTGTTTTTCAATTTTGTAGTGACCCCATGGTAGTGTATTTTCCGTCTTTAAGAATAAATCTTTTATCATCTTCAGAACTTAATGCTTTTTTCTCAACTCAATCATAAGAGTTCATGTTTCTTACTCTTAATAAATTTCATACTTCTGTATAACACTTTTTTTACCAAACAAACAATTTTGTAGTCACCAAAACTAATCTCATTTCTGACTAAAGTGTTTTTCGCACCCTTTCCTCTTTTCTTTACACCACCTTCCACATTTATTGTGTACATTTTCGATTTCAATCCAATAAATTCTTCCATTATTTTCTATTACATTCATCTTTCATTTTGGCAATAATATTTTTGTTAACTAAGGGTATATCATATGGGTTATTTTTTTTATAATCAGAAGTATCAAAATGATCGCTGATGCCAATGTCAGATCTTTGTGGAGATTGTGTAGTTCATGTGGGTATTTCAAATCAACTTCCACTATATAACCTTTTCTAGAATCATCTCGTATTTTTGTTACATCTATATTTGTATTTCTCCACTTAAACCTACCATAGGGTAAATATTGGCTCGTATCCCATCCATGTAAGTTATTGGCATCCAGATATGTAAGATAAAAGATTTCCTTTGTACTATCATTCATATATTTATTATTTGTGTTTAGCATATCACTTACATCGTTGTGAAATTCCACCACGAACACCTTTTTCTATCATCAAAGACATGTCGTAATCTGTTAATAATTCTAGTTCTATTTTAGTATGTTTGAGCATAGCATCCCACGCTAACCCTGGGGCTGTGACATACCATGCTGGATCTAGCTTATATGTTTTGAGACATTCATCTCTAAAATTCTCCATTATATCCGACATCAGATTTATTATATAGTTCTGTGTACTCTCTTAGAGATTTTATGTTGTATTTTTCCCACACCTTTCTCGCAAATTCGTAATCTTCGTCTGTAATTCCACATTTATTGAGTTTGTTGTAAAGTGCATCTTTGGATGGAAGTGATTTCTCACAAAAATTTTCAGCACTATCCATGTAGTCATATGGATAAACATCTTTTCTTATAACAAAGTCAAGAAGTTTATTGGAAAAATGCATACACGTTTCTCGGAATTGGTTTCTGGAATGGTTGCTAGAGAGTTTATCAATATTACTAGCCATAAATTTAAATGAGTCAATACTTCTAAGATTTACTCTTTCACATACATGTTTCGTAAAAGAAATAAATTTTTCTTCGTTGTTGGGAATTAGATCAATTTTATTTTCATCGATGCCAAGAGCTCTTATGAATAAATGTCAAGAGCTCTTATGAATAAATGTTTGTCATAACCAGATAGAATGTGTGTAAACACCGGGATAAAACATGGATTTCTATAAGATAAGTTGCAATCTCTGTGTGCAGCTCCCCTAAATTTCCCCGTAAGATGATCATGATCTCTAACAGAATCATCATTCAAAGACTTTTCTAATATATGACAATGGGTAGCTGTATCATAAACAATTTGTTCTTTTTGAGGTAGTGAAA
The DNA here is from genome assembly GCA_029891345.1 of Dryococelus australis. NCBI lineage: Eukaryota > Metazoa > Arthropoda > Insecta > Phasmatodea > Phasmatidae > Dryococelus > Dryococelus australis. The sequence goes on from CM056995.1 coordinate 319,799,828, forward strand.
GCATTAGTTTTTAATTTGTGTATATATCACCAATAGACTTTGCTTCTTCCATTAGAATTTTAACGAATACAGTAGATGCATCAATCAGATCCTTCATAAGTTACTGGTGGTTTATAGTATCCATGTTCGTATTTTACATAGTAACAGAATCTAATAGGGCCGTGTTTCTGGCATAGTTTCGTGTAGGATTCGTCGGGGTTTGGTTGGCAAGTTTCAATTTTAGTCGACAAACATTCCAAATCAGCATATATCACAAACGGAACTCTCAAAGAATGATTTTTGTTTTTAAATCTTAATATGTCATTTTTTCCTTTAGATGGTAGTTCAACTCTAATACCATCGTGATCTCGACGGTCTTGTTCGTGATTTTTTAGCTTATTTACAGAGTAGAAATGTTGCAAACATCTATCGCATATATATTTTGTGACTATTATTTGATACTTGTAATACGATAAGTCTCGAAAGACTTTTTATCCAACAGTAGTGGTCGTTCTTTTTGTCTTTGATATAGAGTAGGTTTATGTGCTTATCTGTCATATTTTTTGTTGTTTTTAATGGGGAGATTATATATTTCTTATCAACATCTTTTTCTTCATATGCATATACATTAATATAAATTCCACTTCTTTTCTCAAAGGTTGGTATGCTATCCAATTTCATTGGAAATTCCAAACCCTTCAGTGCACCATCAAACTAATGTTCGTAAGCTATGTATTTATTCACTCTTTGGGGGTTTCTTTGTACTTGATGCAATGCAGATAGAACAGACCACAAAAAACATTTTTGATCATTATTCTTAACATTAATTACCGCCTGCTTATCTTTGATTTTTTTCTGAGAGATCAACATAAGAACTGCCCTTGAATGGTACATATTTATTTATTCGCACTTCTAGTTTAAATATTCTTTTGAGTACCCACTGAGATCCCTTTGCTTCGAAAGCCCCCATCTCAGCTATGATTTTCGATATGCTGGTGGCGTAATATGCTTCCAGATTTTATGATTTCAGTATAATTTCGTTCTTTGTTTTAAAGTAACTTTTTACATATTAAATATTCCCACCAATTCCGCTTTTGTACTCAGTGAAGAGTTTCATGTTCACTTTGAGTGATTTTAAATGTTTATTAATTTGTTTCGTGACCGTTTCTTTTACATCGTTTAGGAATTGATTCGGGTCTTTGTATGCATTCACATTCTTTACAGCATAAGTCTTGATCCTACTTTGAAATGCTGTTTCGATTTATTCTACTTTGAATCTGAGTGTTTACTTATGAATTTTACTTCCCAAGTGACTTCTTATGAGAGACGATTTGTAAAAATGATTACAAGTTTCACATTTCACTTGTTTCTCTCGTGGGAACTTCTGTTGGGATATTAAATGTTGTGATATTTTTAAAATTTCCCATGCATTTGTTGGTTTATGTGATTTATTATGTATTGGTGCAAGATCTTTGTGCAATCTACTTCTAAGATGATTTCTTATGAGAGATGGTTTGTAAAAGTGATTACAAGTGTCTCACTTGACATACTTCTCTTGAGATCTCTTCTTGTCTCTTTTCGCAAAAATATCTTTCTTAAATTTATATTCTTTCCAAACATTACCAGTTGCGTTAGCCTTTTTCAATGCCATGGTCGTCATCATATTCGATATCAGTTGATTTTTATTTGTGTCCATTTATTATATACAATATTTTATTTTTTAGGTTTTATTTTTTTAACCACTTTTTTTTTGCAACTGCGTTCAAACGCAACTTTTTACGCGTATTTTTACAGATGCACTCTAACGCAAAGTATAACGCTACTTTTTTTCTAAAGACAGCGAGCTGATCAAACGCAACTTTTTGAGCCCCTTTTTTTTGCGGTTGTGCCCGAATCGTCATTTGATATTTTGAATCAGAAAATTAAGAGTAATTTTTTTCTGATAGTGTTCTGATGGTTCGAGCATTTAATTTACCGTTGTTTTTCTGATGGTCCCAGCATTTAATTTACCGTTGTTTTTTTGATGGTTCAAACATTTAATTTACCGTTGTATTTCTGATGGTTCGAGCATTTAATTTACCGTTGTTTTTCTGATGGTCCCAGCATTTAATTTACCGTTGTTTTTTTGATGGTTCAAGCATTTAATTTACCGTTGTATTTCTGATGGTCCCAGCATTTAATTTACCGTTGTTGTTCTGATAACTGGGGGCTGTGCTCGGAGCGGCATTTTTATATTACTATTGGGGAAAAGAATACTATACGCACAAAAAATTTTGAGTTTTTAATTTTCAAACTTTGCGTTTAACATTCTTGAAATAAACATTTAAAAAATCGTGTACCGTAACTCATATTTTAACGTAAACACTGAATCCCGTGTCTTAATGTCTTATCAAAAACAAAAAAATTTTGTTAGGAGTCACTTTTACTGACTGCAGATGAGAGTATACTGAAGGAAAAAAACTTTGTTGCGGCTACAAAATGTTTTGTTTGTAGTCACCCTGCCAAATTACTTTGTAGCGAGTACATAATTTTTTAGTTATCGCCACTAAACTTCTTTGGCCACTAAAAACTGTATTTTGTGATGGTGTCAAGGCATCGTATCCAAGGCAGTCTTAATGTTCCATTTGTCAAACGGATAGACGATGAGAAAAACGGGAAACTTAATAGGGACTGCAGAAGTGCTCAATTACTCATTAGCAACCATGAGTCACGGTTCAAATGTTAATATTAAAATTGCTCTGCATCAGAATGTATTTATTTTTCCAGACAAAAATCATTGCCTTGAAAACTATCGGTTAACGTTATAAGTTTCTGAGTGCTTACATGCACATTGTAAACTGTATTAAAAAATACTCTTGATTGCCGATCTCTAATGCGCTGGGTCCATTTGCAGTATAAAACAGTTCGAATGCGCAATAATTCGAATTTCGTTTACTATAGACTTTAGGCCTGCTAATCCTTAATAAGTAATCTTTTTTTACAAGATTCCGATTTTATTTCTGCACAGTGTTTGCCACATAAGTTTCTCCATCAGCTAAATAAAGGGCCTAATATTTAAAAAATGATATTTTAAGTAGTATCCTATAAGTAAAATAAAAAATATAATGAAATTACAGCATTAACGAAAAGACGATAGTTATTATCATACAAAAGAATTTTCGGTCCCTAAGCTTACGTGATTTCCGCTCTGCTATTTACGCCAGCGATTACAACACCAAGTTTTCCGTGCTGGATACCCTGCAGGGATTTTTCAGTGCATAGGAATTTCCCTTCGTGGGACCAAGATTGTGTACTGTGTTTTCCGAATATATTCGTACATTGAATTTAAACCATAAGTTTATGTCCATAGCTTGATTTCAATTAATTCTCCGAGCAATCGTGCCTGTTTCACATTCCACGCCAACGCAACATCTCCCAGCGGATGACGCAACCTACTCCGCCACAGGTACAGTCAAATTAACCTCCTTATATCGCAAAAAGGGCTTGTCGGATTTTCAAAATTATCACGACACTGAACTTGCCGCCTAATAAGATGTCATGCTACTGGGAGAAATGTGTAAACTCTCATTTAAAAAAACCAAAGTTGATATCGCTATCTCAGTAATTAATTACCCCTCGGAACAAACGTAGACGGTGTCTTGTGAGCCCCGTTGTGTGCCATTTACGATTTCGAAATTTCCATACCTTCAGTGGTGTGGAAGATATTTGGGATATACGCCTGATGCCCAGTTGCACCATCGTGGTTCGAAACTCGATCCTAGATCGGATGTAAGATTTTCACAGAAAACTGTCGCACCCTCTTCTAACATTTTTGGTCACACCATTCGAGTTCAAGCTTCCAACCAGAGATGTTAGAGGGAGGGTGCAACAGTTTTCTGTGTCGATCTTACGTCCGATCTAGGATCGAGTTTCGAACCACGATGGTGCAACTCGGCATTAGCTGAATAATCCTGTGCGTAATTATTTGAGGGTGCGATCTTGACTATTTCCTTTTAACTTGGTGCATGTTATGAAGTTCTGCATTGTTCGTTTTGTCGTAGACAACCGAAACGCACGTCCTGTGACCCTGTATTACTTCTTTGTAGTTTTTTTTTTTTTTTACGAGCGAACGTGGTTCCTGTTAAAAAGAATGTTTGTTTTTTTTTTTCTACTGAATCATGTACGTACTTCTCCTACTCTTCTACCTCGCAACCAAACATTTCCTGACGTGCGTGCTGGTAGCAATCCCATCGGACGTCAAATATTGACCGCGTGAAATTAAACGAAGAATCCTTCGACGTACAACCCGTGTTACGTGACCATAAATTTTTGCTCCAGCGCGTGTTTGAGAAGTAGATTGTCCGCGCTGTCAAAGCTAAATGTAAGCTTGTGCTCGTTCCATTTCCTGCCGCTGCAAGGTTTTTTTTTTTTTTTTTTTTTTTTTATTGTTACTAAGTTTTCGCAGCGCCGCGCCGTTGCGCAAGCAGTCGTCTCCACGTGAGGTTACACTGGAGATAGGCAGCGCACTTATCGTAACTTAACGAAAGGCTGTTCACGATAATGTGCACTTGGTGACATGCACCCAGTAAAGTTGGTAACGATGGATGATATATGGAAAGTAGTTCCATATCTTAACATCGAATAAAAGGTATTAGGTAACCAATTGTGATAACGTTAATTTATTTCTTTCGCATGAACAAATTGATGAGGCCCACGGCAATGTTAATTTTACGTAAGGCGGAAGAACACACTCCAGTGTAATAATATTTTGCGTAAGAACTGTATCTTACTAGGTATTACAAACACACCTATTTGATCAGGGTTTTTAGTTATATTAATTATTAATGAAAAATGCAAATAAATTGTGTTACAGTCCAATTTAACAAAAAAAAAGGTACTTCTATGTAAACCAAGTATAAAGTGCTTGTGATATATTATATATTTAGGAAAGAACGAGACACGTAATTCATGGTGTGTTTTTCACGTGTTTTATTCAAAAAGTGTGAAGAAACCGCGAATAGACTATATCAAATTGTGGTCCACAGACCACTGGTAGTCTACAGACCAAGGTGAACCAGTGGCACGCGAAGTAAACTTAATGAATAATTTTATTAATTCATTTAAACTTTTATACAGCTAAAAATCTTAATATTAAATTTTTTATGATGATAGTATCAAGATTTGATGGCTTTAAATAATTCAAATGAATAGTTAAATCATTATTCATACATTTTGCTACGTACCGCATGTTTCAAACATAATTTCTAAACCCTTTAATATGACGTCCAGACGGATATACCTCATACCCTTAAACAATATGAATATATTGTCCATTCCCGATTGGAAGCGACTTATGAAAATCAACCTTTGAAAAAACACTTTATGCAAAACACGTCAACCTGGTTTTTTTTTTTTTTTTTTTTTTTTTTTCAATAACCTGTATTCCACAAATATATAACACTGTGGTTAACTTTAGAGTACTGTATTATTGAATAAATGAAACTTTACCTTAATAACTTCTATAACTTGTAATATTTATTTTTAAATATGAATTTACAACAGCGAGAGCAGCGACGTGTTGGCAACGGGCGGTAAGAAATAGTTCAGAGTTAAAATATTATTTTTAACCTAGTTTTTTAGAATACTATTTGTAAATTAAACGGTGCCTATTGAAATATTGAAATATTTAGGTAGCCCCGATGGCAACATATCTTATTTTTACAGTTTAAAATTACAGCGGAAAATATCGTGAGTAGGCCGTAATGGTACGGTGATGTTTTATCGAGCGAGAGCAATTTTGAAATAACTGTCTGCTGAGCGAGGCTTGGCTCTCTCTCTCTCTCTCTCTCTCTCTCTCTCTCTCTCACACACACACACACACACACACACACTCGGGAAGTTTCACTTCGCTAGTACACGATCAAATTGTACATATTTTCAGTTGTAGCATATTCCATACTTATTACAGCAAAATAATTATTTTTTAATTTGTAATTTACAACTGAAAAGAGATTTTAATGTTTGAATACTTATTTTAAAATATTTAGATATGATGGCGGGGCAGAAACAAAGTGAAGTTGGTAGACGTGACGAGCCATGACATGGCCTGTTGCTGTTTTAACAAACGAAGCGTAAATTATACTTACTCCGAAAATACTTCAAATTACAACATCGCGTTTGTAGACGTGTTTTTTAAACCTACCTTAGCAAGTTACGATGTTGTGATAAATCTGTGTTTCCACGGCAGTAATAAATATACTGTTACAGTGTGTTTCTTTAATTATTGCGTCTGTGAAATGGCGTTCCTTTGTGCATCGTGGTCGATACGCTGGCCTTGTGTGTGTGTGTGTGTGTGATTTCTTATATTTGATCAGCACTATTTCACATGTTTTAACTGTGAACTGTTTTTATGACGAAGTTATGAATTTACACCCACGTCGGTTTATTTATTACAACGTTGTACCTTTGCCCTCGGTGTTTGAAACACAATGGTGTAACGTGATTTACCACCAATTCCAACCAAATATCTATGCCCAGCCCCAATAAATTTCAATAAACCTAATACACAGTAAGTAGCAATACATATAAATATGAGTGGAATAACAGTTACGGTAGGCTTATTTGTGTGCATGGTCACTGCTATATTTTACGTTTCTATAGCAAAAAATGAGCGACACGAGTTGCGTGCTTGATTTTAATGTCGCTTTTTCGTTGGACTGTCTATTCCGTCGTTATTCGAACTGAGGCCGTCCTTTTAAAGTAATAACCCAACACACATCAGTAACAAAAAGTTAAATACTACAGTTCATTACCCCGCAGTTGTAACAGTGTTAAACACAGTCGCTGCAAAATATTAACGTACATTACGTGTAATGCGCTATATCGTGGAAAACAAATATGTTAATGTAACGCAACCATAAGAATTATCATTAATTCAGGCATTTTTAAAACGTCAAAAGGTGACCTAAATAATGTTATAGGCCTAAACTGAGATATATTCGTACGAAATGGTTTTTGAAATAGACCTAAGACAGAATTCTTTGAATGCTGTATACAGTAAACAACACATTTGAAAGGTATAAAAGTAGAAGTCACATTTCAATGTTTATTGTTTAGGTGTAGCGAAAGTATACGAACACATGTACACACACAATGGAATGTAAACATTGATTTTGACAGATGCTACATGGAAGTCACATGGCAGTGTTTGTTTACATTTGGCGGAAGGATACGAAATGGGCCTGCAAGTTGATATTTATCAGGGCTCCTAAAAAGTTGCTTCCGATGGGGAATAGACTATAGTCTGTTTGCGTTTTCTACACACTTTTTAGTCAAACCTGAAGGAAAAAAATCACCCCAGGAGTTATTTGCTCGGTTGTTTCCTAAATACGTCGTATATCTCAAGCGTTTTATACTTCGCTTAAAACAAAAATACCGTATTTTTGGTTAAATTGAACTTTTGATTATATTTTATCCGTAAATTATAATATTTTGTTTATAATTAATATGAATAAAAACAGGGAGGAAATAAGTGTGTTGGTAACGCCTAGTAAGAAATAGTTCTTATGTAAAATATTATTACACTAAGTGCGCACGAATGCGGTGCACTGTCCCTTTCGGTGTAATTTTCTAGACTCGGTTAAGCTATGCTTACATAAGTCGGAGGAATATCCTGGAAGTAGAACTTTAGCAGGGCTGTAGAAAATTTGGAAGTAATTATGAGTGGACTGTATTTGTACATCATGTAGGAGACTGCACTTGACTTCTCTGCAGACTTCTCATCAAAAAATTAAAGTTTCTCCGATCTGAAGTCCCATAGTTAAAATACGGTGAAAAGACCGCAGGCCATTTCAGTGACTTGGCCTTTAAATATAATAGGAGCGGTGTCGAGTTACACTCTTGTGCTGTAGTCCTTCCCCTCCTTCCGTACGTTCGTGTATATTTGGCTTCGACGTTGTCTTCCAAGTTCGTGTGAGTCTATTCTCTAACGTGAGCTTGCTTAAGGCTGTAGCCTGGTCGGGAATTCGGTATAGGGTAATACATGTTAATGAAATTCGTATTTTTGGCGCTCCTGTTAAAGATGAATATATACCACGGGAGACTTTTTTGAGCAGAAAAATTCATGTTTCTTCCCTATCGATTCCCTGTTATATTTGCCTCGATACAGAGCTTGAGAGTACAATTTTTCACACTTAGGGTTTTGTTACAAGTGTATACATTCTAAATTGACGTCAAGAACAGAATTTCATTACCACGCATTTCCTTATACCACATTCTCGACCGGACAACAACCTTAAAGGCTCTGCCTATCAAGCATGAAGTCACAGAGTTTGAATCGGGAATCGGCGTTAAAGGAATTCCTTCTCATTTCATTATTAATGTTGAAGAGAAAGGTTCAAATAAAAAATATTCAACGCGACTTTCTCAATGAATACTACTACTTTAAGAAATTTAAAAAAAAAAAGTTTATTCGTCTTTTTTTTTTGTAACATGTAAATTTTAATGTTAAATTTTAGAAAAAATAATATTGGACATAAAAATTGGTATGATTTTTTAACGTGCCAGTATTCGTTAAGAGATTTCACGTGGAATAATTTTTCTTTGGAACGGTTACCTTAAGGTTGATGCATCGAGATGTCATTACTTTAACACTGATTCTCCATTTAAAATCTGTGACTGCTGAAGCTTGGTGGGTAACACCCTTAAAGACAGTCATCGTGATTGTCTGTATGATAGAGAGCCATAAAGAGGGGTGGTTACCTGTGGCTGTCTTCGTGATGTCTAATAGGTTTGGCAACCAGTTGCAGGCTTTCTGATATCAAATATCTGCTTTCTGAATTTTATATGTATTTTTTCCGGTTGTTTCAGCATGCCTTGTGTCATATATTACATTAATATTCACATTTTCAATTATTAATGCAATTCGTTTCTTAATACCTACATAGTTTCCGAATAACGATTTTGAAATAACTTCTCTTTATGGAACAAATTTTCAGATGGTCGTAGTTCATTTTGAACATCATGAAATAGCAGCACTAAACACGTGGCCGATTTCGTCGTCTGCATTCAAGTTACGTTAGAGGGTTTCACGACCAAAAAATAAAATTAACTTTCTTTTTCAATGTATTCCAGACGCTGTATTGTACGGAGATATTAATATTCCTCCTCTCCAGGGCATTTTAATGCTTATTTCTTCTCTCTATAGTGTATTTACTCGAATTAATCTCAATACGTCTGTCATATTCCCAAGATCGTTCATAAAGAGACATTGTTGGCCTATCACGAAGCATTCTAAAGACCGTTAGGGCGACTGTTTCGCCCAGAGAACCATTTCGTTCTCTAATTATAGATACGTGGTAACTGTCTGTATATATAGACAGTACAAAGTGAAAGGACATTACCTCTGGGGCTATAAGCTGGAGTTCGTGACACAAGCGCGGAGGGGAAGTTCAGATACATTAGCTTGGAGCAGATGAATGTAGGTCACCTGCAAACGACTGTAGGTTACCACCAGATTAATGTGGATCTTTTGCAAATGAATATAAGCCACGTGCAAATGAATTAGTATGTTTGTAAACCCTGGCTTATTGGTGTTATACATGGTGATAAGAAAGCTGGGAAGAGTAGGAACATTATTGAAATGATCTTACGTCTTTTGCAGTATTTTCTGGAAACAACGTACTGTCGACTTAAGAACTTTTTAAACAAGAAATGCATAAATTAAAAGAAATCTTAATTTAGCCATGTTGGAAACTAAACCACAAATCACATTTTACACATGTATCATGTAAACCAGAGTGTCACGTAGCCTGAGTTGCGAGTTATAAATTAGGTATCGTGGGGTAAAGTAATTGTTACGCGCGAGTTCGGTATTTGTAGCGTCAGGTGACGGCGCCCTCAAAGGCTGTTCACGGTTGGCTGAGCGCTTTTGAAATCACTTTAGAAAAATGTCACTGCCCTTACCTGCATATATTTTAACGGACACACACTGAGTGGAATGCGCCTAGTTAAGTTGGACACGACGGAAGGAAAGTAGTTCCATTTCTTAACGTTGAATGAAAATTGTTTTGTTAAACACTTATGAATATTAAAATTATTTTACTGTATGTTTATCTTTAATGCATATAAGTGAAGGAATTGAGACGCCCTGTACCTCCTGTTGGCTGAAGACTTTGGAAACGCCTCCCAGGAAACCACATCAGCATAAGGCAGGAAGGTGATCATTTTATATTGGTCTGTATCATGTTATTTCAAAAAGGTGCCCTGACATGTTTCATCAAACCTTCTAACTTTATTATGTGCGTGCAATTGGAAACGTTTTATAGGGAATTTAAAAAATGCATTATTACAAAACTTTTATACCAAACGTTCTATACAATAATTCATAATCTTTTATGAAAAGCGATATTTAAATGTATAGGTAAAAATTGTAGCAAAAAGTTATCAAAATTGATAGCAAAAAAAAAATATATATATGATTTCTACGATCTCGGAGCATTACATTACTTCGGTAGATTTCCAAAGAATCATCTCTAAAATTTACATGCTTTAAATTATTTTCCTTTTTACGAAAATTCAATTTAAAAACATTCTGGTTAAAGCCTGACACTTAAAATTTTTCTACCTTTCTTCTACATTTACAACTATAAGAAGAAGAAAAAAAAAAAAAAAACAAATATTAAAATACGTAGCTCCATGATGAATACCTCCAAAGTCCGAACCAAGCACACCAGCACCAAGAAATGTATGGCTATTCATTAAAAAACCTTTGTCTCACTCCTCGCCTCTACTTCACATGTAATAGATTTGGCAACGTGGTGTTCAGCATTTAATTAGGTACATTTAATTTTAACCAATAGGAAAAATGTATTTTGAATTAGAGGGCTCTCAGAACTACACTGCGACAGTCATATTTTTTTTTGTAATAAGCATTTGCTCTCTATAACCTGCTACTCTTGGCAACACCGCTGACGTCACCAAGGCCTAGCCAATAGTAGTGAGGCACGTCGGTCTTCCTCTGGCCGGGCTGGAAACACGGGCGCGTTCGGTAGTTGGATTTCTGAAGCTGAGGCGGCCACTAGGCTGGTCGACTCGCTGCTCCGAAGGCCCACTTGACGTCGGGCGCCGAATATACTACGTATTTTTCACCATAGATGGGGCAGCATACATAGTAGGAAAGGTAGGAAAACCGTCCACAGCTGAATTTAATAACGGACAGGTGAAAATACGTATCGCGACTTACTTACTTTTTATAGGAAATTGGAGCTCTTGAACACGAGACTAAAATTATCGTTTCAGAATTTACAATTTTATGAAAGATTCATTTTGCTATTAATTCAACAGTTTCATTTGTAGAGGCATGAATAAAGTGAGAAGGCCAAATAATTGTTTATTTTACCTATAGTGGAAGAATACATGATGTGCAGACAGGTAGATCTTAAGCTGGGAATTCAAAAATGCTTCCTTTAGAATTTACATTGGCTGTGCGATATGGCGATACATCGATCTTGGAACAATATTTCGCAACTGTCATATGGTCTAACATTGCATATCACGATATTAGCGATATGCAATGGTGGCGATGTGCGATGTTGACGATGTGCGATATTTGCGATATTCAATGTTTAGCGATATGCGGTAGTTGCGGTAACAATACAAACTGTATATGCGACATATCGCCAATGATTTTCAGTACTCCTTGGGAGCGATTCATCAACATGTTAAGAAACGATATTGGAAAATGGTGTAACACACAACTCACATGTGACCATGAACTCGATTTATAAGTAAAACGATCAATGCCAGTAATGGTCACGGAGCTTCAATATATTGCTGTCGCGCGCGTGTGTGTGTCTATATATATATATATATATATATATATATATATATATATATATATATATATATATATATATATATATATATATTCGTTGTTTTATGTTTTGCTTGAAAATAGCATTGTATTAGGTGTGGTGTTTTGTTAGTCTAACTATGTTGCTTCCATTTTGGTTCTCGGAATTCTGGAATAATTGAATTAATAAATCTTCAATTCATACTAGTTGAGCTTCCGATGCCTGAAAACACGAGGTAAAGCATCAGTTCTACTTAATTGTAAGTCTGAACATTTTAATTTTTTGGATTCCGTACGTTTCGTTATATTTTAGTGTCCGTTAGCCCTTTACAACCAGAAGTCCTGGGACAATTTTAATTATGAAGACTTAGCTACTGATGGCAAGAACGTAGGCTAAAGAATGTTATTTTCACCGGAAAGTTCAATTAAAATAAATATGTAAATATATGTGGCTTTCGTTACACCTATTGCATACATCAGAGGTCTCACAGTACCCACGAGTAAAGTGAGTGAAGAGATTTGGGTGGCTCTTAAGGGCGCCCCTACCTAGCTCTCGAAATGCGCTGCAGTGTGTTTGAAATGCGCGTTTTTTTTTTTTTTTCCGGAAACATTAAACGTGTCCCCATGATACCAATATATTAAAATTAATCGCACTTCATGCGGGGTAAGTATAATTCTCTCAAAACATCACGTACATTATAAATGCAATTGCCGAGCCCTCCAGCATAGCTAAATCGGCTTTTTCAAACTGCTGTATCTCATGATATACAGGTTGGAAACATGCGAATCTATTATAGGGACCTGCATTGAACCTTGCTATAGACTTTTCACCGATACAATGATATGGTCACCGCTTAAAGTCCCATAGGTACACGCAGCACAACGGAAACACTGCACGCTAGTTGAGGGCCTTGCGCGTAGGAGCGAAGGGGCATCGAGCGCGCGCGTCAGTGACGCCCTTATTGCTCCCACTCTTCTCTGCCTCAGACGAGTTTAAAAACTTCCAAGTAGGCGGCGCCCTTCACATCGAGGTCTTGAGAGCCGACGATGGTGGTTGAAGTGAGTATGGAGCGGCACCGGAATGAAGGGCGGGGGAAACGGGAGATCCCTGAGAAAACCCGCCGACCAACAGCATCGTACGGCCCGATTCCCACTTGCGAAAATCCAGTGACCCGGCCGGGAACTGAACTAGGTTCGCCTTAGTGGGAGGCGAGCAGGCTAATTGCTCAGCCACCGTAAAGGCGGTTCACGATATAGTGAGCACTTTTAAAATCAACCTTTGAAAAAGTCACTGCCTCTATCTGCGTATATTTTAACGGGCGCACTGAGTGACATACGCCCAGTAAAGTTGGTAACGATGGATGTGAAGTAGTTCCATATCTTAACGTCGAATAATAAGTGGTAGGTAACCATTTGTAATAACTTAAATTATTTTCTTCGCTTTTTTTGTATTCATCGAAGTGTGTAAAAATGAGCACATTTGTATATTATTTCCTTTTCTAATAGTTTCACAGGACCGACGTACGAATACAGTGATGAGGCCCATGGCAATGTTAATTTTAAATAGGGCGGGAGAATACGCATCGTGCATACAAGTAGATCGTAAACATGGCGTTCAAAAGTGCTCATTTTACCGTGAACAGCTTATATAAAGGAAAGGAAGATAGAGAGATATAATTATATTGCAGTGGATATCGCACAGCTCCAGCTACCAGCAGGGCGTCGCGACGCTGACCGCGGCGCAAGTTGCGACACGCCGACGGCGATTACCGCTGGAGGGGACGTTCACCAGGGAAGCAGGTCGAGCTGTCGTGTCCCCTCCCCCTCCTCCACTTCCCCCAGCTGTTTTTCACCAATTACTGCCATTACTTCCCGGTGAATCGACTCGACTGCGGCGTCTAATTCCTCTCGGACGTCGCCGGCGGCCCTGATTGGCCGAGGCGCATGCTACACGCGTCCTTGTGTGCGACGTCTTGTCGCCACTCCACGCAGTCGAATGAAGCGTATAGCTAGCTGGTCGTAGTAGGTCATATTCTTTTGGAATCAGTCTTTAGAAAACTTTCAGCCTGCCACACAGAGAACATTAATTTAACGCTAACACTGACCGCAATCGTTATAGGCTGTTCACTGTATAGTGAGCAGTTTTGAACTCCTAGTTACTTTTTTCTGTCAGCCATTTTTATCATTTAACCACCTTTTTAAATAAGTATTGTCACTGTAAGTAATAAACACAGTGTATATATTCCACCGCACTCGGAAATTGACGTCTAAGGCTGAAATAAAATATAAAATATATTAATTGACTATTATTCCAAATTAAAGGGATTTCAAAAGTGTTCACTTTACTGTGAATGGCCTATACCAGTAGATAATGATGGCAGGAAACAGGAAAATAGTAGGGCCTTCCTGTATTGTTACTGTAAGGAAAGTTTTTAAATTGTTAACAATTTGATTTGGTTCTTTTTTTTTTTCTCGTTTTATATATGAAATTTTTAAGTTGGCTTAATATTGTTTTCGATAGAATTATAGGCGTGTCAATGGTAAGAAAAATGAATAAATAAATTAAGCACGGCTTTCAAATGTTTTTAGTTAATTTAGTAGTTAATCTATGGACACGGTGTGAATTGGACAAATTTTATCCGGCTAGTGACCAGATGTACGTTGTGATCAGTGAACGAATGGGATATATGCTTTCAATTTTTACGAAAACGTCAATTGCATTTGATAATCGCAAGACATCTACGTTTTTTTTAAGGTGTGAAGTTTATTGTACTTTTGTTACAGACTAATTATTTATTATTTTCTACATACTAATATATATTTTTATCCCTCGTGCTATGAATTTTTTTATATGCTCTTCATTGATTTCACAATTTCTTATCATTTTCTTAAACTTACTGTCCATCAGTCGCAGGCAAAAATGGTTCCAGCATACGTATTTTAAATCTGTATTAATGAGGATTGGACCCCCCAAACTTATGTCTTCATCGTCTTATTCTGGGATCATTGTGTGCATAGAAAATAATTACAATTACAGTACAGTAGTATAGCAGAAGAACAGTTACAGAAACGTGCCTACCTTGGAAACACGTACTGCATATAAACAATAACAGCTGCAAGTAATCATATACGCCAGCATATTAGTGCATACTTAAACTTAATACGCCAAGAATTCACAAATATCGTCATGATTCAACCAGAAACATTTTTATTTTTTTAAAAATAATGAAAAAATTAATTTAAAATTAAAAAATTAATTTTTTGGATGGTTTAAAAATCTACATACATTGGATCTCTAACAAAAAATCTTTATTTTCAAAATACTATCACAAAAAATGACTGAGAGATCTTTTTCCGAATTTAGCATTTAAATCTCTATACGCCCATGCATGGCGAAGCCTGGCCTTAAGCAGGACGTCACAGAACCACGTGCCCGTGATTGCAAACACTTGCAACGATTTGCTTTTCGGAGAACAGTCAGCTAGCGGAGACGAAATCTCATTGTTACTTCTGCCAGGTCTATGTCGGTGCATGTTTTTGTACTTTTTATTACAAACACACTCTACGTGGTTGGTCAGACTTCCTCAGAGCTCATTTTTGGAAGCGAATACTATGTTGTGACAGCTGCTAATGTTCCGATTATAGGTACGTGATTTGTGGATGCTGTGTAAAATAAATGGTTTAAATTCCGTTGGTGACCTCGTATACCTATAGTCCATTCCCCATTGGCAGAAACTTTCTCGGAGCCCTGCTAAATATCTACTTGCAGGCCCATTTCGTATCCTTCCGCCCAGTGTAAACAAACATTGCCATGTGACTGCCATGTAGTATCTGTCAAAATCAATGTTTACATGCCATTGTGTGTGTGTACATGTGTTCGTATACTTTCGCTACACCTAAACAATTTAATTGTAACGTCTACTTTTATACCTTTCAAATGTGTTGTTTACTGTTTACAGCTTTTCAAAGAATTCTATCTTAGGTGTATTTCAAAAACTATTTCGTACGAATATTCACAGTTTAGGCCTATAACATTATTTAGCTCACCTTTTGACGTTTTAAAAATGCCTGAATTAATGATAGTTCATATGGTTGCGTTACATTAACATATTTGTTTTCCACGACATAGCGCATTACACGTAATGTACGTTAATATTTTGCAGCGACTGTGTTTAACACTGTTACAACTGTGGGGTAATGAACTGTAGTATTTAACTTTTTGTTACTGATGTGTGTTGGGTTATTACTTTAAAAGGACGGCCTCAGTTCGAATAACGACGGAATAGACAGTTCAACGAAAAAGCGACATTAAAATCAAGCACGCAACTCGTGTCGCTCATTTTTTGTTATAGAAACTTAAAATATAGCAGTGACCATGCACACAAATAAGCCTACCGTAACTTTTATTCCACTCATATTTATATGTATTGCTACTTACTGTGTATTAGGTTTATTGAAATTTATTGGAGCTGGGCTTGGTTATTTTGTTGGGATTGGTGGTAAATCACGTTACACGACTGTGTTTCAAACACCCAAGGTACAACGTTGTGATAAATAAACAGACGTGGTGGTAAAAAAAATTAACTTCGCCACAAAAACACTTTACATTTACAACGTATAAATAGTTCATATCAAATATTTGAAAACACGCACACACACAGATCCAGCGTAACTATCACCACGCAGCCACGCCACGCTATTTCACACGCAGAGGTTAACATAACACACCGTAACATTATATTTATTACTGCCACGGAAACACAGATTTATCACAACACCGTAACTTGCTTAGGTAGGTTTCAAAAACACAACGTCTACAAACGCGATGTGGTAATTTGAAGTATTTTTCGTAGTAAGTATAATTTACGCTTCGTTTGTTAAAACAGCAACACGCCATGTCATGGCTCGTCACGTCTACCAACTTCACTTTGTTTCTGCCCCGCCATCATATCTAAATATATTAAAATAAGTATTCAAACATTAAAATCTCTTTTCAGTTGTAAATTACAAATTAAAAAATAATTATTTTGCTGTAATAAGTATGAAATATGCTACAACTGAAAACATGTACAATTTGACCGTGTACTAGCGAAGTGAAACTTCCCGAGTGTGAAAGAGAGAGAGAGAGAGAGAGCGAGCACCAAGCCTCGCTCAGCAGACAGTTGCTTCAAAATAGCTCTCGCTCGATAAAACAATGCCGTACCATTACGGCCTACTCACGGTATTTTCCGCTGTATTTTTAAACTGTAAAAATTATGTATGTTGCCATCGGGGCTACCTAAATATTTAAATATTTCGATAGGCACCGATTAATTTACAAATAGTATACTAAAAAATCAGGTGAAAATAATATTTTAACTATGTACTATTTCTTACCGGCCGTTGCCAACACGTCGCTGCTCTTGCTGTTGTTAATTCATATTTAAAAATAAATAAATATTACAAGTTATAGAAGTTATTAAGGTAAAGTTTCATTTATTCAATAATACAGTACTCTAAATTTAACCACAGTGTTACATATTTGTGAAATACAGGTTATTGAAAAAACAGGTTAACATGTTTTGCCTAGTGTTTTTTCAAAGGTTGATTTTCATAAGGGGCTTCCAAATAGCTTGGTAGTCAAGATCTCTGAAGTCGCATGAACTTAACGTTAATTTGTGTATCTCGATATGTAGAACTTCTTTTGTTTATGTTGCTGCGGATGCTAAAAAATTTGAGTGTAAAGG